>OX123181.2:103024026-103656901 GCA_944739405.2 Euclidia mi
CTGAGCTGTATCCTAGCAATGCATATATTTTTGTATTCCTTTTTAATTTTTATAAATTATTGTTTACGTGTCCATATGTGTGGTATAAATAAATGGTTTAAAAAATGGTTTTAAAATGATGTTAGATGGGAAGTTAAAAGAAAGCACAAATTACTCTACTTATACGAGCTAATTTAGAAATCAAGTTGACATCCGTAAAAAAATATTTATAATATGTGCTATTAACTAATAGGTTTACAGTCGGTGCCAAGCCATATTAATATTTAATTGTCCTTTATTAGGTTTATTTACGTATCTTAATCTTTATCTTTAAAGTAGGTAGGCATTTCAGTGTGTTAATTTGCTCGTATTCATATAAGTGATAAAATATTATAATTTGTTTAAGGCTTGCCACCAACTTCAAACCTATTATTAAAATGGCACATATAAATAAAAGGTAGTATTTAATTAATGTTAAATCTTTATTGTTTTTTACTTTTTAGTGTTTGAAGTCGTTTTTTTAACATAGTTTTTGTATTTTGTAGTGTGTATGCACCCTAATTCATGTATTCAATAGTATTTAAGATATAATTATTACAATATACGATCAGTATCATCTCATACTCGTTGTTTTAATCATCTCTCATAGCAACACGCCTTACATGGCGACCCTGCCTAAGTTCGGTGGCAGTGAAAAATCTCCGCGTTTGTTTTAAAATTCCTTTACCATATACGGTCGGGGTCGGACTTTGTCTCAAGATGTGCTGTACAAAGACTAGATGCAATAATTGGTGCAGTGGCGTAATACTGTGTGTTGGAAAATTCTTATTTAAGAACGAAAATGGGCGCAACTAAATCAAAAGAAGAGGTAATCATAGCACAAAACGCGGCCGGAGGTACCAATCAGGCGTCGGTAGAAGAGATTAGGACGCATATTGGCACGACAAACATCATCTTGCTGGTCATGCTCGCCGTGATGTTGCTGGGCATGCTGTATGCTGTGTACAGAGTGTACAAGAGATGTCATCTGCAACGGATTGACCAACAGTTTCATCACCATACCCTGCGGCGTTCGTTTTTACGCGCGATTCCAAACTCTTGAAAGTCCAAGGTCAGTGATGATGTCTAGGCAGTGAAACGGTATGATAAAGTGTTATAAAAATACAAGTGGCGGTAAAATATAAAGTGTTCAAAGTCCAAGGTCAGTGATGATGTCTAGGCAGTGAAACGGTATGATAAAGTGTTATAAAAATACAAGTGGCGGTAAAATATAAAGTGATTGCGTATAATTTGTTGTGCGAGTACCTACGTTTTAATTTCGTGTTCGGCTATGTATCATCATGAAACGATCGGCATTGGACTTTAAAAAGACTACTAATTTAGCGATGCAGTGTCAGTGCGAGCGACACGTATTTGATAGGTATAGTTATATTATATTTGCTATGGCAAGCTATGACATCTAATTTAGAGTTATTGTGTAACGAAATCAAAAATGTTAAAGTTTATTTGATAAAAAATGGCCCTAGGTACAGAACCAAGACCCTATTAAGTAAAAAATTTTGTGAAGCTAATGAGATTTTGGTAAGATACCCTAATTACGTATCTCAAATTTTAACTGAAATTGAGGAGGGTAAAATAAGTAGTAGTGATTGCGAATTAATTGATGGTTACATCGAGAAGTTTTAGAACATATATGCTGAGGTAACTGAGCTGTGTAAATCAAATAAGAGTGAAGATTTTGTAAAAATGGCTATGTTCGACATTAAAGTTGCGTTACATTTATTGCCACTCATGACAGATGAGGAGGCCAATACCAAGAACATATATGCTGAGGTAAATGAGCTGTGTAAATCGAATAAGAGTGAAGATTTTGTAAAAATGGCTAAGTTCGACATTAAAGTTGCGTTAAATTTATTGCCACTCATGACAGATGAGGAGGCCAATACCAAACAGTTAATAGATGGAATCAAATATTATAATTCTATTATTTCGACCCTGAATGTAAAACGCAGTTGGTTAATTTTGTATTGAAGAGTAGGTTATCCCAGGCTGTCAAATTGCAATATTATTGTCCTCAGAATATCCCAGCGTAGACGATTTACTTTGCGATATGGAAAGGGTTTTATTGCCTATAAAATCTACAACAGCAATACAAACCAAGTTAACGTCTATAAAGCAGAACGATTTGTCTATCCAAGACTCAAACAAATAACCGAATTATTCGTTAATCTTACGGTTTCGCAGGCCAAGGGCAATACTCAATGTAACAATTTTATAAAACCTATATATATCCAGGCGGTGCAAGATGAAGAGGTTACGTCGTTTTCGTGTTCCAGCGAGCTTTTCGGTATGTATAACAATAATAGAGGTTATAAAGGTTATAGGCAGAATTTTGTGAGAGAACATCGGGGATACGGAAACCACAAATTTTCGCACCGCAGGCCGCAGCGCGGGCGAGGTTACAACTACAATGAGCAGCGCGGTGGATGGAACGCTCATCGCGGTCAACAGCAGCAGTCAGTTCATTCCCGTGGCAGGCCACACAGAGGTAGGTCTTATTATTATAATAATAATCGGAATTCAAGGATGAGTCACAACAATGTTAACGTCATATCAGAACCGGTAGTATCTAAAAATGCTGGCTGAAATGCACACACACCCTCTCGAAATACTTGAGCAACATGAGCATCTTCGACTGACGGTGTCCAACTTCCAACAGTGCATGGACACTCATGAAGAAGCACTGAGACGTGTTGCTGAACTGAAACTTGAATTGAGTAAAGCTCATAACACCATCTCTAACATACAAATAAATAAACACAGTCAACAGATTGCGAATACCTGCAGCCTATATCATGAGTTGATTAGTAGTGAGTCTGATCATGTGTGCATTAGGGAGCCAGTTGTGACAATAGACCTGACCAGGGAGGATACCATTATTATGAGATCCAGCTTTTCTAGTCATAATAAACTTAAACGCTACATTAAAATTACTAAATTTATTAAAAAATGTAATAAATCTATTAGGAAATATAATGTGCATAGAGTTAATTTAACCCTTGAGGTGCGATCAAACTAAAGGCAAAGTGCCACAAGTGCAAAGGGTCACGTTGCTGCAAATTTTCATTGGCATAGGTTACCGGAAAAAAAATAATTATGACACCTTAATATAATTATGTCACATAAATTGCATATCATTGTGTTGGTTATAAAATCAGCTATGATAATAATAACATAAATTACAACTAAATACTCACCCTTCCGGCAAAACAAGCTTACAAACTTAGAAGTTTGTTATTTTTCACTGGTTCGCACAAACATTTCATCACATATTAATGAATATCATTACTTGTTTGGTTCATAAACACAAAAACATTATCACATATACCTTTAGGTTTTCACACAATACATTATTTATTTGTAACAAATGAATCGAACGCCACTAAAAAATTATAATCCGAACGCGTAACAAAAAGTTCGCCGTGCCGGGCCGCCATGTTACTGTAGCGAACACTGTGGCTGTGAATTATTTACCATTTGAAACACGATAACAGTGAAAACGTACAACAATACTAGTATTTAATTGCTAAAATATGTTTTCAGATAAATAATCTGGGTACTTTTATGTCTTTCATAACTATTAAAAGAGTATTTATCATAAAACTATTACGAAAATAGCAAGTTTCATGAGTATAAATAGCCGTTCTTAAAAGTTTTTGCCTTTTATCACTGTATTTCTTGTCTCTGTCACGAATAATGTCACTTCACAATTAATATTTATTTATTTCTGAGTAAATCTATATAAGTATCTTTATAAAATATTCACCGGTTTCTTCCACAAGACAACTTTTATTATGAAGATCGCGGAACAAAACACAACAATGGCGGACGCTTTCGCAACTGAGACACAGATAATTATGTTTCAATATATTTTGGCACGTTTCGTTTCCCTCACCCTTCTAAAACGATTTAGTTGCATAGAATATGAACTATTCTAATAGTTACTACTTTTGTTTCTAGGTTTAAGTAAGACAAAACGTAAAAAATCCGCGACCAATAGGACGACTTTTTTAGAGCACGACCATGCGTGCTGTAAACACATGGGACTACTTGAATTAGAGCACGACCGTGCGTGCTGTAATCACGTGGGGGGTTAAATCTCAGAAAGGAGCGAATAAACTTAGTTAACCAACTATTTGTATACTCTAGGAACTTAGAACAAAGTAGATCAGTGTATGATATGGATACTCATCGCTTAAGGGAAGATATATTACTTAGGAAAAGAACCTTAAATCAGATCTTCAACAAATACCAAGCTTCTCAACAAGAACTGAGCAAGCGTATAGTGGAGGCAGGTGAGCTCGTAGACTTGGTGAGGTGTAATACAGAAATGTATGAGTCTCTGACCAATAAGCTCTCGTGTTCTTGTACTCATACTCTTATACCAGCAGAGCCATTGAGTACCATACTACCTGAGAATTTTTCAAACAATGCACAAAACTCACACTCATTACAATCAAATTTAAATAAATCTAGGCTTCCGACATCTGTTAATAAAACTTTTATTTTTTCTGATAGGCTAGGTCACAATTTTGGTAGTCTTCTCAGTGAATATACAAATCAGTGTGTTATAAATTATTGTAGGCCAGGGGATAGTTACTCTAGTTTAGTTAATCAGATTAAGTTACACCCCTTAGATGAGAGTAGTACTGCTATATTATTGATTGGTAACAGTTTAACTGTAAAGAGACAGGATATCATAGAATGTGTTGAATGTTTGATAGAACTTAATTCAAAATTTAGTTGTAAATTTATTTTAGGTGCTATACCTTACTCAAACAACTTAACACACATACAAAATATGCACATTCACTCATTAAACATGTTATTGTATAGCATAACTTGTCGTCATAGTGACGCAATATTGTTTTTTGACGCTAATAAATTTATTAGTAAATTTATTTTAACTAAAGATACAATGTATCTGCCATTTTATATTAAGCGACAAATTGCTAAGTTATTAGCATACAATTTACAGCAAGGCAATGAGCCTTGTGTTGACAATTTATTTGATAGGGTTAGTACATGTACTTACAACGTTTTTATTGACACATCTTGTGATTTAAACTCCAAGATAAGACAACAGTTAGGCTGCAGTATTTGAATAATTATAGTTCATCAAAACATGCAGGGCCTATCTGGCAAAGATTTAGAGTTAAGTTTATTTCTAGAAAAATATGACGTTAAGGTTCTGTGCTTAACTGAACATTGGTTAAACACCCATGAGGTTAATGTAATAAATGAATATTACACAGTGCAGAGTTCGTGTATAAGAAAGCAGGCTATTAGAGGCGGTTCTCTCATAATGACTTCAAATTTATTAAAATGCAAAGAACTTAAGGATATTGTAAGCTTATCTATTGAGCGCACTATTGAGTAGTCCTGTCTGGAACTAGACTTATATATTGTAATTTGTGAATATCGACCCCCTTCTGGTGATTATAATCTATTTGAGACTGTTATGGAAGATGCTGTTAATAAAATAATAGGTAGTCATGAGAATATTATAGTATGTGGTGATTTGAATATTAATATTTTAGAGAATTCTTCACAGTGTACTAGATTTCTGAATCTTTTTATGTCATTTAATTTAAGTAATTTATTCTGTAAACCTACTAGAGTCTCTGAAACATCTTCTACTTGTTTGTGTAATATATTTAGTTCTTGTGTTGCTAAAAACCCAGTTGTTATTAGTTCTCTTCTTCTGATCACCGTGGACAGATAGATAGTTTTTCCTGTTCAACATATGATAAATCACATACATCAGAATGTAGGCCTCAAACTACCAATCGTCTTATACGTTTTAAAAATAATATTATCGCTAAACTCAATCCCTTAATATTGATCTCAGAAAATCCAAATACAATTTATAATTCACTTTTTGGAATAGTAAATAATGAGTTTCAAAATACTTTCAAGAGTAAAACTGTCACATTAAAGGGTACTAACGGATCTTTTAACCAGTGGGCCACTTTAGGTATAATATACAGAAGTAGAGCCAAATTGTTTGAATTATATGGTATGAAACAACATTAATTTGACACACCTTTTCTTAATTATGTAAAAAACTACTCAACAATTTTTAAACAAGTTAGTGTTATGGCAAAATCAAAATTTAGTAGTAGTAAAATTAAGCATGCGACAAATGTAATTGAAGAAACTTGGAGAATTATAAATAATTAAACAGGAAGAGCACGACCACGGGAAAACCAATTTGAACTAAAAGAAAACAATTTATTAGTCACCAATCAAACTCAAGTAGCGCATATGTTCAATAGTTTCTTTGCGAGCATACCTTTAACAACTACTAGCTCTTTACAATCATCATCTTTAGACGCTGGAATTTTTTTGCTTAGCAGTGTCAGGTACACTGCTAAGCAAAAATAATGCAAGAGCGTGTTTAGATTCGAGCACGTTACCCCGCGAGATATACTGATTGCATATAATTCAATTAATATTAAAAATACCGGCGACTTTTGGGGCATTTCAACTAAATTTTAGGTACTATAGTTGAGACTGTTGCGCCTTACCTCTCTATCATTTTTAACCAATGTTTTGACTTAGGCGTATTTCCGGATTTGATGAAATTAAGTTAAATCATACCTTTATTCAAATCTGGCAGTAAAAATGACGTAAATAATTTTAGGCCCATCTCTATCTTGCCAGCATTTAGTAAAATATTTGAAAAGATTTTATTAAAGCAGCTACTAAGACACTTTAATTTAAATAGTCTGCTTCATAAAGATCAATACAGATTTACTAAAGGTAGATCCACTACTGATGCGGGTGTTGCTCTCATAAAACACGTTTATAATGCTTGGGAGTCATCTAAAAATGCTATCGGAGTATTCTGTGACCTCTCAAAAGCATTTGATTGCGTTCATCACGACACACTATTGCGTAAGCTCCGCCACTACGGCGTAGAGGAAACCGCACTTTGTGTTGTCGATTCGTACCTGTGGCAAAGATTTCAGTGCGTCGATGTAAGTGGGACAACATCCTCTAAATTACCTATACAGTTACGCGTTCCACAAGGTTCTATTTTAGGTCCTTTTCTATTCCTTGTATATATTAATGACTTACCTTTTTATTTCAAAAACATCTGTGATGTCGTACTTTTTGCAGATGATACGTCACTTATTTTTAAAGTAGATGGGAATAGGAATCAATTTGATGATGTAAATAATGCACTTATACAGGTTACACAATGGTTTACAGCAAACAACCTAGTGCTTATCTCTAAAAAGACTAAATGCGTTAAATTTGCTTTACCTAACGTTAGACAACTGGGACCTAATATAAGGCTAGATAGGGAGGAACTTGACATAGTTGACTCGACAGTGTTTCTGGGCATTACACTAGATAATAAGTTACAATGGGGTGCACATATAGCATGTCTTGCAGGTAAGCTTAGCTCTGCTGCGTATGCTGTCAAAAAAGTTAGACAACTTACTGATGTTGACACAGCTCGTCTAGTTTATTTTAGCTATTTTCATAGTGTCATGTCCTACGGCATTTTATTTAGAATTTATTCAGAATATCTTAGACAGTGTATATTTAGGCCCTTATAAAGTGGTTAAAGACATGTCACCAAATGTACAAATAAATAAAAATTGTAAACTATATAGGAATTCAAACTTTCGTGGTCACTATCATAACTTTTTACTGTTCCTATGGGATATATACCACGTACCTTTGTTTTGAGTAACCGATAATTCGGCACTGTTGCAAGCACCATGTTCACGAATGTATTGTGTGTACTCAGTACATCCGTGAACAGTAAAAAGTTAATGGAAAACTAGTTAAAATTCATAAAAATCGTACGAAATTGTTTACGCCAAATATGTAACTTTGTCACAACAACCTCACTTGTATTTATATACTCGCTATTATTTTATGAACATGTGTATTGTGTATCCTTTAGTAGATTTTTAAGGAATTGTATAACCAAAAATGTGTAATCAATGTTTAATACAAATTAAATACATAGGTATTTTATAATGTATAAAAAAAATTACCTTGAGTTACGTACAGTAAATTCATAGTATTAAGCAATCAACTGTAACCATATACTCCCCTTTAGAGATAAGAACCGTAGTACCATAAGTTAGCTGTAAGAAATTTGTATTGAATTAAATCAGTTGAGATTAAAGACTCAAGGAGACAACATCGTGTATTTTTTAAAAGCTCCCTCGGTTCGCCACGAACATATCTGGCGCAGTCGGTAGGATAGTGGCAGTCGTCGTCCTAGCGAATCAAACTCTTTGCGACGACACGGCGCGAATCAAACTCTTTGCGTCCGCGCCGCTATCCCAACAAGAACCCGTCGCGAACCCTGGGCAGCAAGAAGCATAGTCACCAGTCACCGCTCAACTCACCAGGCAGACGGAGCTCTACTGGAGGTAAGATCAAACTCTCATACTACTCAGTATCCCATCTTTTGCCATTTCCCACCACTATAATTACTTTGTGTATTTTATATTGTGTGTGCGTAATTGCCTTTACCGGTAATACAAATAAGTATATAGTGTATATCTGTGTGATCTAAAATCGACACCAGATACTTACACATACTTACCTTAGTTTTAGTCATATACATTTATTATAAATTTATACAATGGCTCAGAACGCCAACGCGCTCGCTGACCTAGCCGCAGCAGCCTCAATAGTAAATAGTTCAAAACCAAATTACGAACTATTAAATAAACTTATTCCGTCATACGATGGCAGTAACAAATCGTTGAACTTTTATATAAGAAGTGTAGAAAGTATATTAACCGCGTATGGTATAACAACAGACGATTCGATAGCGATCTGTCTCATAAGAAATAAGTTAACTAACAAAGCTCAAGAAGCTATTTCATTGGAAGTTGATATCGAAGATTGGACATCCATTAAAGCCGCTCTAATTAATCGATTCGGCGAACACCGGACCGAAGTTCAGTTACTTCAAGAGTTATTACGTTGCACGAAATACCAAAACGAGACGTGCGAACAATTTGGTAAACGAATAGGAGATCTTTTAGACTCACTTTGCGGAGTAGGCCTGTCCACAAACAAGGACAGTGGTTACTATCAAACCCTAGCAATTAGCACATTTATTGACAACCTAGATTACAACGTAGACTTAGGCGTACGTATTAACCAGCCGACAACCCTTGTCAAAGCTATAGCGTTAGCCAGACAGGAAGAAGCTCGAATCAAACGTTCAGATAGGAAAAGCATTACGCAACCCACTCCGAAACCTAGCATAAAGCCAAACAGTAATTTCCCAGTGCGTCCACAGCAGTCATTTAACAGTCCTCTGTTACCAAACGTCCCGTCGTCAAATACACCTACCTCACGTCCAGCTTTACCAAGCTCTAGTAAACAATACAATAATTACCCTTATAATCAGTATAGTAATTACCCCAGAAATACTCAATTTAATACCCCAAAACCTGCTACAAAATAGGAAGAAAAGGCGTTAGTTCCCGTAAATAGATTAAATCATTATTTAGTAAATAGCGAGGACCGTAGCGAGTCAGTCAGCTACGACACCTATGCCGCAGAACAGGAACAAGACGTAGACTATTCCCCAGATAACGATTATTTACAGGATTTTCCCCAGGATTGGATAATTCAGGAGAAAACATAGATTACGTAGTAGATAAATTACCACATATTTACATCCGCGAATTTGGTGCTCCGTTTCTCATCGACACCGGAGCTACTCACTCATTAATTAGTACCGCAGTAATAAAGAATCTTGATAAGGCCTGCGTTAAGTCGGAACCTTATACTATCTCGACACCGCACGGAGAATCATATCATGAGAACGTCGCGTACATCCCGTTGCCAGAGATATTCGGATCGAGTATCATTCATAAGTTTTTGATTGTAGATTTCAGCGAACAGTTTCACGGTCTTATAGGAAGTGATATTTTAGACAGTTTAGGTTGTAGAATAGATTACAGTAAGAAAAAACTTTATACTAAAACAACTTCAGTAGATTTTAACTATCACAACGTTTTGATTAAACGGAAGATTTGTACCGAGCCGGCATTTCACCATTTAAGTAGCGAAGATATAGATTCAGAACTAAAACAAAACTTAGAGCGTTTGCGCTTAGACCATTTGAACTTTGAGGAAAAGAGAGAAATTCAGAAGCTATGTTATCAGTTTAGAGATATATTTTATTCAGAAAACCTACCTTTGACTTTTACTAATTCAGTCAAACATTCACTTCGTTTAACAGACAATACGCCCGCGTTAATTCTTAACGCCCATATGCGTTAAGAATTATAGACGACCTCCTTGTCAGCAACAGGAAATCCAGAAACAAGTAGATAGTTTAGTAGAGAAAGGCATCGTTAGAGAAAGCATTTCCCCGTGGTCCAGCCCCGTCCATTTAGTGCCAAAGAAAACCGATGCGTCCGGCAAAACCAAGTGGCGATTGGTCGTAGACTATCGTAAATTGAACGAAAGAACAATTGACGATAAATACCCTATTCCAAACATTAATGACATCCTAGATAATTTAGGTAGAGCCCAGTATTTCAGCACAATCGATTTAGCATCTGGTTACCATCAACTGGAGATGGATCCGGTTGACATAGAGAAGACAGCGTTCAGCACAGACCGTCATTATGAGTTCCTACGAATGCCCTTTGGTTTAAAGAATGCCCCGAGCACTTTTCAACGATTAATGAACAATATTTTGAGAGATTTACTAGTAGATACATGTGTAGTTTATTTAGATGATATTTTGATTTTTTCAGTCAGTTTAACCGACCATATAAACAAGCTAAAACGTGTTTTTGAACGACTTAGAGAACATAACTTTAAAGTACAATTAGACAAGTCAGAATTCTTAAAGAAAGAAGTCGGATATTTAGGCCATTTACTTACCCCAGACGGTGTAAAACCTAACGAGGAAAAGATAAAAGCAATTAAGAAATTTCCCATACCATGTACTCAAAAGGAAATCAAATCTTTCTTAGGATTATTAGGCTATTACCGTAAGTTTATTCCTGACTTCGCGAAGCTTACAAAACCACTTACAAGATGCTTAAAGAAAAATGTTAAAGTCACGAATTCTCCCGAGTTTATAGACGCGTTCAATAAAGCAAAACTTGTATTATGTAATGCCCCCATTTTACAGTATCCGGATTTCGAAAAACCATTCATACTAACTACCGATGCGTCCTCGGTATCAATTGGCGCCGTGTTATCACAAGGAACCGTAGGTTCTGATAAGCCCATCGCATACGCATCGCGTACACTTTCAGATACAGAGTCCCGCTACTCAACGATAGAAAGAGAGCTATTAGCAATTATTTGGGCAACTAAATATTTTCGTCCCTATTTATACGGCCGAAAGTTTATCATATACACCGATCACAAACCGCTTACCTGGTTAATGTCCCTTAAGGACCCGAATTCAAAGCTCACACGCTGGCGCTTACGTTTAGAAGAGTATGACTATCAAATCGTATATAAAAAAGGTAAATACAACACAAACGCTGACGCATTATCCCGTATAAAAATAAACTCGATAGATTTAACAAGACCAAGCACCTCTGCTGATCCCCAAATAGAGTCAATTAGCGAAAGTGACCCATTGCAACCTTCACCCAGTAATATTCCCACGATTGGCTCAGAATTCCCACGGTCTTCGGAACAACCGTTAGAAAATGAAATTCCATCGTTTAAGATAGGCGATATAGTATATAAACAGCTAGCTAATTTAGGTACCTATACAGTTATACGTTTACACCCAAATAATATTGTAGAAATCATAGGCAAGCATATAAACTCCAAATCGATTAGAGTCCATAGTAGGATGCTCAGACGTCCCTCTTCCATTACAGAGTCTTCTGGTGGCTCGCCGCCGTCAGTACCACCCACGCAGCATCAGACGTCATAGTACAGCCGATAGCTAGCGAAGATGGTTTATTAGTTTTAAAAGAAGCTAAAGTTTTACATAAGATAGATACATATAACCTTATATGCACTTATAATGTTAGTTACATATATGAATTATTTAGATTTACTACTAGTATGTATTATAAGTTAGTGTTAGTCGAAAACTCGAGACCCACGTATTCAGAACGATACGTTTATCGTGAACAGATGAAGTATATGATTAGTTTAATAGAAAATAAGTTCTTTTACATTTTACCCAGATCTAGTGTCAGAAATAGACGTGGTTTAATTAACGGTTTAGGTTCAATTATAAAATCAATTAGTGGAAACTTAGATAACGAAGATACCCTACGTTTTGAAAATGACATAGACAGTTTAAGGAAAAATACATTCACGTTAGCAAGTAATCAGAAGAATACTATTAGTCTTATGAAACAGTATATAGATGAATATACCGAAAGCTTACATAAAGTTCAGAATAACTTAGATTTATTAGCAATTAACTTAAATAATATTAACAGTAACTTAACTTCGCTTAACTCGCGAATAGATATACTTCATATCCACTTTCAAATTGAAAATAGTTTACAACAAATTTACGATAGAGTAAACACATTAGAGACAGCAATCTCTTTTGCATCTTTAGGTATATTACATCCTAGTATCATAGACCCTTTACATCTATTAGCAGAATTAATTAAAATAAGTAAAAACTTTAACTTACCTTTTGAACCTAGAAGAGAAAATATACACTCGTTAGAAAATAGTATTACGGTCAAGGCATACTGTACCTTAACGTCACTTACATTTATATTATACATACCTATTATAAGCCCTATTACCTTTGACCTTTTACACTTATATTCCATTCCTAATCATAACAACCTTATCCGTATACCCAAAGCACCTTACCTTATACTGAGTAATAAGAAGTTTACTTACCTTCACGAGCCCTGTCGCCGCCTCACCGATGACCTCCAAATCTGCGATCATCTGAAATTAGAAGACGTCGACAAGAGAGCCGATTGCATCGTGCAAACCATTCGACATACGCCCGCAACCAATTGCAAGTTCGCTCATGTCGTCACTAGCAATAACAAGATAGAACAACTTCATGAAAACACCTGGCTAGCAGTCATCCCGAAGGAAGACATCATAAAAACGTCCTGCAACGACGAGAACAGTTATCAACGGATAAAAGGAGTCTATCTACTCACCACTACTGAAAGATGTACCATAACTATAAATAGTATAGTACTACAAACCCACCATAGTACTATCACTATTCCAGGGACCATTCCGCTGCCTAGAAATGAAATACCCCAAGAAAACGTCACTGTGCACAACATAGAGTTGCAAAACATACAGTTGGATAAACTACACTCGCTTGCTACTCTAGCCCACGAGATGAACATCACGCCGATCACCCCCGGTATCGCCAGTCAACCCAGCTGGACTTCAATCGCCGCATTAGCCGCAGTACTAGCCCTCATACTATACTGCGCCTACAAACGACTCAGATCGAGCCTATGCAGACGCCCGGGACTTCAACCGCCGCCCTGCGTCACCATGGAGATGGACTACGCGCCGCGTCCGTCGGAGTCAGCAGCAGAGCCTCAGCACAGCGCTTCGCCCTTGCATAGTCGGCCCTGCGTGCAATCCTCCTCCGTACGCAGCCCTTTGGGAAGGGAGGAGTTACGTACAGTAAATTCATAGTATTAAGCAATAAACTGTAATCATATACTCCCCTTTAGAGATAAGAACCGTAGTACCATAAGTTAGCTGTAAGAAATTTGTATTGAATTAAATCAGTTGAGATTAAAGACTCAAGGAGGCAACATCGTGTCTTTTTTAAAAGCTCCCTCAGTTCGCCACGAACATATCTCTTGTCTATTTTTTTTTCTTTTAGGAAGGGAGGTGTAGTGTGTATGCACCCTAGTTCATGTATTCAATAGTATTTAAGATATAATTATTACAATATACGATCAGTATCATCTCATACTCGTTGTTTTAATCATCTCTCAAAGCAACCCGCCTTACAATTTATTACTTTTTAGTGTATTGTTGTATTGTCAACTAGTTATGGGTAGACCTACAAAAGGTGCTGTGCGCCTTAAAAAATATAGATCTCAATGTCAAAAACGGGAGCGGATAAAAGTAGTAGTAGTAAAAATCACGTTCTTGTGAGACTATTTTAGAGATCGTGAAAAACGTTTGTTGGACATGAAAGCATATATGAAATCACTTTTGCGTCAAGAAACTATTGAATAGTATAATTCTAGACTCGGTAAGATCCAAGAGCGTCTAGCGAATGAGTCTTTTGAGCAGAGATCTAATACATTTGGTATAGAAGAATAGCGTACAAAAAACTGGCATCACAGCAGGATTTACGTCCTTGACCACCATTATCATCATTATGCAAGATAAATTGATTTTTGTAATTACTGAGTTCGTATGGCTACCTTCTGGCTCTTTCATCCTACCCTAAACCCTAGAACCCTAGAGGATCCTAGTTACCATACGCACCAAAGTGCTCGTGAAAGTAAATAAAAAATGCTCATAAAAACTACTGGGTCTAACTGAATCAATTTTTTATGGGACCAGTACAAAACTATTCAAACAAAAAAAGAATCACGTAAATTGGTTCAGAAACCTCGGCGAAATCGGTGTACATACATCCAAAACAAAATATATACTGGCAGAATTGAGAACCTCCTCCTTTTTTGAAGTCGGTTAAAAATTAGTAAATTACTCCTATTTAAAATTTCGTAGTTATTAATATAAGTTCAAAATTACAAAGTTATTTGGTACATTTTCTGAAAGACAGTCTTACCAAACAAGAAATGCAATAAAATAATCTCGGATTTATCACAAAAAACGCATTATGTAGACCACTCACATCCCATTTAAACCAAAACAGCCACAATATGAGGTTCTAGGAAAATTCATTTCCATTCAAAATCTTTTAACTCAGATTTAAATTGGCTCGCATTTTATGGCTAAGGAAAATGCGCTGATACTTTGCGTGGGATCCACTCGCGAGCAAAATTCAATCGTACGACAATTCAGAGACAATTCTGGTGTTTCACGGTTGAACGACCCCGCGTGGTGACATCAATGCATTTTTGTATATACGAAATGATAATCAAAGTATTTTATGAGACATATTTATAGAATCGGATATTACGGGCGATAAGTAATGGATTGTTTAATTTTAGGATCGAATTTGGAAGGTTGTTTTGTAGATTATTTTGGTAAATATTTCGTTTTAATAGATTTGTTTCTTGTGACTTTGGTTTATATAATCATTCCTGTAGGTAGGTATATTTTCGCACGAATCTGCCAAGGCGTCTGGCTTCCACAAGTCATCAACTACGTTTATATGTTATTGGTTAAGAGAAGAATAAGCCAATGCCTGCATTACTACGGACTAGAAATGAAAACATTCGTAATTTTTTTAAGGAACATAGATGGAATTCAAAATATGAATGTGAGTGTAACTCTTTCCACTCGCATTCACATTTTGAATCTAACGTGAGAAGTCTTTCAGTGTAATGTATTTCAATTTTAAACCTATATAAAAAAGACGTGCAAATACAACACTCATGTACCAGATACCACAATCTAGAACACATATACAAAATAAAAAAAGAATTTCTACAAAAATGATGCACTTCGGTCGTCATTCGTCGGTGTAACGCGCGAACACAGTGCTGTTCGCGCGTTACATTTGAAGTGACGTAAACATTGACTCTGTAGAAAATCGAAGCCAATCAGTCAAATCGAAGCAAATTGTTTGTGTTGCAACCTAGATGCAAGACAGAGCGCTATGTTCAGTATTCAATAGGTTTTTCTATTGCAATCAGAGAGAAACGTAGTTGTGGCTAAACTTATCGCGATTTCTCGCGATTTGTATCTAGTCTTATAATCTTGCCCGGCGGGAGTGTCGCGATTTGTATATAGTGTACAGGGCAGCAACATTAATAAATTTAAAATGAGCCACAGAGAAAGAGTAAATAATAACCAACCTCTATGTAAGTACTGGCCACAACCGACGGTTCTACGTTTGAGGTTTGAACTTGATATATGAAGAATACGAAGTTATTTTATTACTTCATAGTATTGACCAATGTCAACACTATGACATGAATGACATGAATGACAATTCATTCAAAACATATTGTATATTGTGTAAAAATCATATGATAAATATATTATGTGTGTGGAGTTCCTAGATATAATTATTGCCTGCCCGTCTGATGAAACCACAAATGGGCGCTGGAGCTAAGTATTTAGTGATTCCTACTGTTTGCGAGTAGCTAGTGTTGTAAAGGTAATTATATGGGATCCTATTGTTTCTACGTATCTAGTGATTGTTAATGTATTGTATGGTAATTCTGTATTGTAATAGTAAAGATGTTTTAGAGCCTCGGCTGAGGATAAAGACGTTTATCGCCTCAGTCGAGAAAAAAGCGGAGACGTCAGCTAAGAGCGGTGAAATACCCGACAGATATTGTATTACTAAGAGACCTGGTATCGGTAATTGAAACCCGACAGGTATAGTGTTATTAAGAGATCTGATATCGGTACCTGAAACCCGACAGGTATTGTTATTGAAAGACCTGATATATTGTAATTGGCAGTTATATATTCGTAATCTTAAATAGAAATTGATAAACTGCAATGCTAGACTGCCGAAAAGTGGAATCATATAACTTTTAACCTACAGGTCGCACTGAAAGGATTGTGGAGGAACGATACTGACAAATGCTTGGCATCGAGGTCAAACAGAGCTATCCATGTGATGTCCACGTCTTGATAGGTAAGTTTCTAAACATTTCATTAGCCCGCCCACATTTCTCAAATTTCAATATCTATCGGCGTTAGTTAGTTATCATCCCCTTAATCAACAACATATCTCGCCGACAAAACTGACGCTTAGTGAAGAAGGTAAGTTTTGCAGAAGCACAATCGAGGCAGAAAAAGAAACAAGCAGGCAAGCTACTGTTGAAATCCACAGTTGGTTTCCTCACAGATATACGAAGGCAGACTTATTATCAAAGCATTATCTATTAAACATGCCGGTTACGCCTTGCACATTATGAACAGACATACGACAGCAGATGAAGTCTTGCAGTTATGTATTTCACTTTGCATTCAATTTAAGTACACCGTATGGTACTGCAATCAAATGTTCTTAAGACGCTAAATCCGTATTTATGACGTCATATCCTCATCGATTGCATTCTCCATTACGGTAATGGCATCGCAATCAAAGTCGTAAGCAAAACTATATGCATATAAACTGTAGAATTGCTGAAAATTGAGAGCATGCAAACTTTGCTCGCACGTTCAGCTTTTATCAAATGCTGTATTGCAGTTGCATTTACCAGTGTCATCGTTCTATATTATGGACGATATCGCTGCAAATTTTCAAATGCTGCTGCGAAAACGTACTATGTAATATTTATAATCAGATGCAAGTATGTAATGTATGGAAGAGACTGCATTTTATCTGCAATGCTACTTACCCTCGGGTGTTTTGCTTAGATAGGTGTGTATTTTCAGTTAATATTATAAGACTTTCAATGGATTTAGATACTCTGGGCCTTATTTAGTCTTAACTGTGTGAAAGTGGACTAATAGAAATGATTGTGATATATCTGTCTATCTGTCTCTAATTTTTTCAATCAAATGTTAAACGGCCGTTTTCAGGTTTTAATTATTATTTTTGTCCATACTGGGGACTATGAAATACAATATTTAGTTCCTAAGTGCACATTACGAAGAATTGTAAGTCAGTCTGCTTTGGTATTCGAAGTTTGAATGTTTTCAAAGTCCACTGTGATATTTGGGACTTATGAATAAAAAGAATGGGTAAAATTATGTTGACGAAATCTATACGATTTGAACCAATGTATTTTAAAAACCAATACAAAATCAAAAATCTAATAATATTATTAACATATTTTTATTATATTGAATTTTATGTACTGAATTGTTTACAAGTTTGCCATGATAGTGTCTGAAACATTGTATTCCCAAGGGCAGTTGGTCTTACATTTCGAATATTTTATCCCAGGCACTTACATATAACAATGAATTGTCTAAAATATCGTGTTGTAATATTTGCTGTTATCACTATTATACATCAGCGAAGAAAACAACTCGTAAACAAAATACATATGTATATAAATAACATAATAAACATAAAAGAAGGCAGCAAGAAATGGCGGACAACCGTTTTGCAAACATTTGCATGTGAACATACATACATGGCGTACATTGTCCCTTGCGTTACAATTATTTATGATAGAATAAAAGAATAATTATATTTCGTACACATTACTAACGGGTCCCAGTTGAACATTATGGCTGTTGTCCATGAGAGATATAAACCGAATGCAAAGCACGACACTGAGTTAAGAATACAGTTCTGCACTATGTATAGTAATAACACTTAACTACAAAAGTCGCAAGTGAATGAAATCTCTTCGATTATTATTTATTTTTAATAAATTATGATTAAAGTACGTTTTCTTTTCCTAAAACTCGTACAAGATACCCATTGAAAATAATATAATCATAATAATGTAATAGATACGTTGAATTATAAGTCGAGTCGATACACGACATTCACAGAATAAATCTACCTACCAATTTTAAAATCTGTAGCCTCAATAGTTTCAGAATAAAATTGCAGTGACATACGGACAGACAGAAAGACTGAATCGATAAGGGTTCCGCCTTTTGCCATTTTTCCCTACGGAACTCAAAAAGCTTGATGATCCGATGACTATTTTTTTTATAGACTCACGCCTGTATCCCCGAAGGGGTAGGCAGAGGTGTAATATTACACCCACATTTCGCCATGAATTCTTAGGTCCCACGAAATAGGGAGCGAGCCTATTGCCGTACCGGGCACATTACCAGACTCCGTGCTGCTACTGAGAATTCGAAAAAACCCAGTAACACTTTGCCCGACTCGGGAATCGAACCCGAGACCTCCCAATCCCACGCGCACATTTATGCCGCGAGATCAACGAGGCAGTCAACAAGCAGTGACTATTTCAGGTTATTCAAAACAGAAAATTTTGACGTATTATCAAAAAATTAACAATCCAATAATTTTATGCAAGCATAGTAATTTTATGCAAGCTTTAGATAATATTGTTGAATTTCACGAGCTATGAATAATCTCATCTAATATCATATACACAAATAACGTTTCAAAGTTTCTAAGGTATACAACCTGTTTCTGCGGTGAGCGAAGTTTCTGCGAGTATAGTACACTAACGAGTATGATATATAGAGTATTTACTATTTTAGAGTACTTGGCATTAGTTAAGCAACCGATATCTTTGTGTACCGTATGAATACGGTTCTGTTTTCTAGTGATGCTCTGTACAAAAATATTATCAGTTTCTATTAATTCATGAATATGCATATATACTACGAATCAAAAGTATTGCATTGACATGCTTTTAAAAAAAACAGGAAGGTATAATACAATATGCGGATATTTGTTATGGGATCCTAATAGCGTAGATTCTTATCTTAGGCATGAATACTATCATTTCGACCAGACAATATAAAGTGTGTTTACGGAAAGGTATCAAAGTTTGAAATAAAATAAATAATATGACATAACTATATATATAAATAAACAAT
This sequence comes from Euclidia mi, assembly GCA_944739405.2. Classification (NCBI taxonomy): domain Eukaryota; kingdom Metazoa; phylum Arthropoda; class Insecta; order Lepidoptera; family Erebidae; genus Euclidia; species Euclidia mi. The sequence continues at coordinate 103,043,644 of OX123181.2, forward strand.
AGGTAACTTTATATAAATAAACAATAGGTAACTTTATATAAATAAACAATAGGCAAATATCAGTCAATCTGACACAATTATTTATGTTTAATTTACACAGAGTCACAGCGTAAACTTGACAACCATTTGTTAAGAACTAATACACCAATCGGAATGCACACACAAGCACTTCAATTTACTTAACAAACCCGCCTAACAAACTGTATTCAACCAACAATGTCTACCAATATTATCTTGCCAAATAACTCAGCACATAGTTTCACGTATTCATACAGAAAACCATAAAACCCTGCGTACTTCACCTTACCCGAATGCCTAAAGGAGAAAGACTAAATACGGCCTGTAGCGGCCAGAAAGTTGTTAATCGTTGAAATTAAACATATAATTTTTAAAAAAATTACATCGTTTTCGTTTCTTGATAGAGTATCGGTGAAAGAATTTAGTTTTTAAAGATTAATTATTTTGAATAAGCTATGGTAATAGCGGATGAATGTCTTATGTTGCCAGCATTAAAAATAAAATGAAGTATGGTAGGCAGAAATTGTTTTAAGGAAATAATATTTTTATTATTATATTAGAAAACAATATATTTTATTTACTTTATAAGTATATTTGTAAAAAGTATCAAGAAATATATAATTTATTATACATTCCATAATTATTAATCGGTAAAAATCGTTTTGTTTCTTAATCGATAGTAGAAATATTTTTTCAAACCATTTGCAACACTTTTTTTATCTGTTATGTCATTCGTGTTGCTACTGTGTATCGTAAATATTTTGTTCTGATTTATTGGTGTTTTCGTACGGTTTTAATGTAATGTAATTGAATATAAATTCAATAATAATGATCAGTACCTTCTACCCATGCTAAGAATATGCAGCGGTGTTTGTGATTGTGGTTAGCTTTTTTGGACGAGTATACATAGTACGAGGTTCCCTAGTACACAGGTGATTATTCATTATTATTGGCCACTCTTTATGTAGTTTTTGTTCTTTAAGGCGCAAAGACATACTTTTATTTACATCTAGGTATTATATTTATGTTAAAATTCAATTTTGAGGTATATTTAGTTGCGGAATAATTTCCATTTCAAATATCTCGTATCTTATTTCCACCAAAAGTTATTTAAAAAGAAATTATACAGGTTAATAGAGTAGTCATTTATCTTCAAAACACACATGGTGTTGTGTTTGGCCGTGCCAGGCCCATAATGTATGGCCAAATGGTACATCTCCTTTATGGTGCATTAAAAATTTATATAGACGATGCCTTTTCAGCTGATTTTGGTGTGACAAAAACTTATCCAAAGTAATGATGGAAAGAGTCTTGGGAAACCACATATGCACTTACTTCCACGGCCTAGAAAGGCTGCACTTAACTGTATAAAGGAAGTTTGTAGATGCATGTGGTTTGTTCTGTCCGTATACTTTAACAGATCATATGCAAAGCAACGTTTGCGGAAAGAGTTCTGCTTTTCTAGAGCGCGCTGTAAAAAAACTGACCGTGGTTTTAAGTTCCGCATGATGTTATTATGTTTATGGTTTTATATTTTGCATTGTTAACTACCACTTTATATTATTACTGCTGAAAGTGGGATGAATATGTGATACAGACCCATGTATTTAGCCTAAGAAACTAAAGTACAAAATTATACCACCCATTCATTACGAGAGTTACGTACCTTTAAAGTTACGAGTTACTTACTTTATATTTATATACTTTATTATTTTAAGACCTCTAGGTCTTAATCGGGTTAACTAACATATTTAAGGTATTGACACTTTTAAGTTTTCACAGAAATTTCGACAGGCTTACATCGATTCTCATCACGAGCGAACAAACTATACAAACATTATACCAGTTATTAGCACAGGATTTATTTGTACCGTCTACCCGGAAAACAACACATCGTATCAAATATTAGGTAAAGCTGAAGGGCATTAATTCTCCATGGTATTCTCTTAACTTGCCACGATTACCCTGTCAGCGATGGAAATTCCCTGGTCTCTTCCCAAGAGACGCGACCCCACCCAACGGCACTCCGATGGGCAGTCGATGTTAATTTAAGTTCATTAGCACGGTTCTTATGGGAGCGATTTTCGAGATGAAAAGCTTGTTTGTTCCTTGTGTGAATTTGTGAGGGTGTATTTGAAGAGGTTTTATGCTGTCGTTTTGAGTGATGAAGTTACAATGTATATGGTTAACAAACGTTCTAGAGAAATAGACATACATATGGTTTACACAAGTAATATGGAAAGAGATACCGCTAGTTTACTTGTTTTGTCTTACACGGTGTTAATTTTAAAATATCAAAATGAAATAAAAAGAGACACTTTCTAGAATTACCGTAGCCAGGTAGGGATTTTCGGAACAGAGTTGCAGTGGAAGGTGTAATACATCTACCTGACCACGATAGACAAGGATCCAGACACAATGCACTGCGTTGCACAGCGATGAATTATAATCCTAACTACACCTAATATTAATAAAATGTCTTACCAACTCTTACTGATGCCAGGAGTGGAACTAAGTTAGGGAAAAACAAACAAAACTAAGGTGGCCACGATAGATTGAATGAATTATCCACTTAGCTGTTCCTTCCAACTTGATGTCCTCTCCGTTGGTACGAGAGCACGATGCACGTTCACAGGATTCACAAATCACAATTCAGTTTTACAAATGTCAATGTTCAACTGAACTTTTGCCGGGCAAACCAAAGGCGGCAGGGTAAGAATTCACAATACAAATTCGCGAAGCTGGTTTATGTGCTTTCAAAGGGGCGATCAATTTATGTCAATCAATAGTTCACAATGTCTTTTATCACAATTTGCCGTTGCCAGCACTAGATCAGGCGGCATTCAAGACGGTTTACTCAATTTAGTTCAATTATACAAGTTAATTCAATTCGCGTTAATTCAAAAGGCGATATTTTACGTACGAGACGACAACGTGGTAATTTGTCAAGGCGCGAACGGAAGTGACAGTTCAGTGTGACCATTGTCAGAAATTTTCAATAGACTAAACAAAATGTTACTTAATCGATATAATCGATTTGACTTATAATAAAAACTAATTCTATTTCAAGCAGACACCATGACTACTGTTACTAGATTTTACTTAACGAAAAGGTAATTAAATTGTGCTCTCGGCAACAAAATATGTACGACAAATAGGAGGATTCAAAAATATTATATTGGATGTAAAAGTAATAGATATTCGAAACACAATACTGACAAAAAAGGTTCTTTTGTTTCAATTTTCATAATTTTAATATTTGAAGTGAAGAGAATATTAGAGTATTTTTGTTTTAAAATATCACGTTCACCCCACGGGGACCACCTATATCTGTCAAAGATAAAAAATCACATCGTAATGTTGACTATCATTTGTCATATTCAACTCGCCTACGCAGGTGTAGGGCTCCTAAAATGGCAGAAAATTGTTTATTTATTAGGGTGTGTGATATTATGATACCTTAGTCTCCGTGTAAGGACATTTGTCGACCAAATTGGTGACGTTTTGAAAAACGGTAAGGTCCGAAGTACCCGAAACCGGCGATGTAGGAAAAGAGTGATGAATGAAGAGGAAGCGCGTGAAGTTTGTAAGGATAAAAGCAAGTTCCGTAGTCTATGCCTACCCCGAAGGCAACACATTTCAAGTCAAGTCAGTACAGTTCAGGCAATGCTCATCAAATAGTAAAAACTTATTTAACGTAATATTTTCTTGAAACCTCATTTATTTGTAGAAGTTTACACGCATTAAAAAACACGTTTATGTTGATAAAAGAGAAGGAAAAGAACTAGTAATTAACGAAATTTAAACTTTGTTACAACTATTACAACCTAAGAAAACTAAACAAATTAATCCAAAATTCAAATAATAGTCTGCACGACAACCTGAGACGCTGTCCAGATCAGTCTTCCCTAACGAGGTACTATTCAGTCTGTTGTTGCGGCTGAGTAGTAAATAGAAACATTGCGTCTGATTGATTGAGGAGCTCCTCAGAACAGGCCGTTTAATGGCCGATAAACTCTTCAAGATCTAATAAACGATCTCTGATTTAGCCCGAGACATAAAAGTGCCGCTATTTGATTAAGGTTTCCAATATCGAAATTTGTTTTTGTGTAGTGCTTTTGAAGCCTGTAATTTTATTTTAAGCTGATAGATGGTTAGTAATTGATATATCAAATGAATTTAAATTACTAAAATTGATAGTTATATGAGATAGATCAGTACATGATTTGAAGATGACTACTAACGGTAAATATATTGTTTGATCTTTGTTAATTTAAAATAACCAGCGGTCCATCATATGTTACATCGTTCTGTTAAGAGTATAATATTTTTGACTCTCTTGGGATGAAAAGTTTTTTTCTAGATTTATATTGATTTTAAACTCGAGGAATCCCCAGAATCACAACTTTTTCGCAACTGAATATTTAACCATTCTTCACCAAAATATTGCGGGGTTAAGGTCAAAATCTAATATATTTACAATATGTTTACAGGAACTTTTAGATAAAAATATAGATGTTGACATTATTTGCCTAACAGAACATTTTATGATGTCTGGACAAGACGACTGTTGTACAATTCCTAACTATAATCTTGCTTCATGTTTTTGCAGAACTGACTCTAAAAGAGGAGGTTCCTGTATCTTTGTGAAAAAGGGATATAACTGGAAAAATATCACATATCTTATAGATATATCTATATGTTCTGCTTTTGAATGCTGTGCAATTTAACTCCCAGAATATAATATTGTAATTGTCTGTGTATACAGGGTACCTCTACCCAGTAATTTAAATGTATTTTTTGGTATATTAAATAATGCTTTAATGTACATTAATAAAAATTATCGCAAGCATAGAATAATCATGGCAGGTGATTTTAACATTAACTTTCTAAAGCAAAACAGTATAACAAGTGAATTACAATGTCTGCTTCTTAACTATAACTAAAAGTTGCAAATAAAAGAGCCCACAAGATTAACAAGTAAAACATGAATTGATAATTTCACAAACAATTTTAAAAATAAATGTAAGTCAGAAGTGATTGACCTAACCTTATCTGATCACACAGCACAACTGTTAAAATGTAATGTTAAAAGTGTCTGTAAGATCAAGTGTTGGAAAATTCAACGACGTGATTATTGTATTGAAAATCTAAAAAAAATTGAATCATGTTTAAGCAAATTATCGTTTACAGATGTATACAAAACCTGTGACCCCAATTTAGCATATAATAACTTTTAAATATTTAAACTGTTCTATGATCTGTGCTTTCCCTATAAAATTATAACTGTAAAAAACCAAAATCGGTATTACGGGGAATTAAGATCTGTAGTGCTAAAAAACGCGAACTCCTATGGAATTACAGAAAACGTCCTAATAGAGATAGTAAATCAAAGCTCAAACGATACAGTAAGAAGTTTAAAAGGATAGTAAAATTAACACAACGAGACCAAAATAATTATAATATATCAACATCTATAAATAAACCGAAAACTATATGGCAGATTTTAAATAATACCAGACAAAATAAACCTTTAGAGTCTATTACATGTATTAAATCAATTAATTTGACTATAAATGATCCTTTTGACATCTCAAACATTTTTAATAATTACTATATAGATAAAATAACTCCTATTAATACTGATCATAAACATCTCTATAAGCCATATATCACACCAAAACTTAATTCTATGTTTATGCAACCGTCTATCCCGAATGACATAAAACAGATAATAATAAGTCTAAAAAATACTAAAAGCGTTGGGTATGATGAAGTCAGCACTAAAGTTGTTAAATATGTCGCTGAGCATATTAAAAGCCCTCTTTGTTATATACTCAATTTATCCATAGAAACTGGGCTATTCCCCAAAAAACTAAAAATTAGTATTATTAAACCCGTACATAAAAAAAGAATGTAAGTATAACATTGAAAATTATAGACCCATTGCCCTCGTGTCAATATTTTCTAAATTTTTTGAGAAATACATATATAACGCTCTTAATAATTATTTTGAAAGTAATAATATATAAGTAAGTGAACAAAAAGGTTTTCGGAGAGATAAAAGTATTAATCTTGCTATTTATGAATTTCTTCGTAATAATGACCTGTGTTGATCACCGCACGCCAATATGTGCCATATTCATGGATTTGACACAAGCATTTGATTATGTGGACCATGATATATTGCTATATAAATTAGAAGCCTATGGCGTAAGGGGTAATACATTAAAGCTAATAGAAACTTAATTAAAAAAACACGTTCAGTATACAAAACTGGTAAAATAAATAGCAAAACAAAGACGGAAGACACATTTCTCTCTTACGGACGAAAAAGTTTTGTATGGCTTGCCACAAGGAAGTGTTCTAGGACCATTGCTATTTATAATATATAATTATATAAATGACCTTCCAAAAGCTACGTCGAATCCCATTACATTCTTTGCAGATGATAGTACCGTTGCAATCAAAGGTCTAGATCTGAAAACATACGAGCAGAACATAAATGTTACCTTGAGCGCTATTATTAAATGGTTAGATGCAAATAATTTAAAAGTTAATATAGGAAAAACAAAATTAATGCACTTTCGTCAACGCACTACTGCCCCTGTGCTTAAAATTAATTATAAATGTGAGCCCATTATGGAAGTCCAAAGCACAAAATTCCTTGGACTTAATATAGACAGCAACCTATCGTGGAAGTCACATATTGAACATTTATGTAAAAAAAATAACAAATCAGTTTATGCTCTAAATGAATTGTCAATACAAAAATTGCTAATGAACAAACGATGCTCACTGCTTATCATGGACTAGTAGTTTCAGTTCTTAGGTACGGTGTAATTTTCTGGGGAAACTCAACGGACAGAGAAGTAGTTTTTAAGACTCAGAAACGATGCGTTACGGCTATGTTTGGGCTACAGACAACGGAATCATGTGAACCATATTTTAAAAAATACAAAATTTTAACAGTGCCCAGCTTATACATTTATGAGGTTATAGTGTTTGTGAGACGTAACCTAAACCTATTTGATTTAGCCTCTGAAACTTACAATAGACAACAACGAGATATGTATCGCTTGTGTATGCGTAAAACAAATACTGCACTGATGCATAAAAGTGTATATCACATGGCTCCAGTAATATATAATAATAGATTATCGAAAGATATTAAGACACTAAATCTAAATATGTTTAAAAAAAAGCTGAAAGCTATGCTAATAGACAGATGTTTTTATGACATACGTGATTATATATTTATAATTTCAACGTAAATAGATAATGAATGTCATTTTAATATATCGACTTTTTATTTTCTGACATTTTAATTTATTGACATTTTACTTTCATGACATTTTAATTTATTGACATTTTACTTTTATGACATTTTAATTTTTTCCCATTTTTAATTTATCGACTCTAATTGACACATGAATTTACTGATATTTTAATATGACATTTTAATCAATATTGCAATAATTTTTAAGATTTTATTTATTTTTTCTTCCATATTTTATTATGTCTTCATCGTGACACTGTAATTACTATTTTCAATATTTGTATTAATAATGATATTTCGATGTTAGCGATCTACTGCCATAAAAATTTTGCATGCCTTGAACTGGTTGAAACACTTGGAACTTTTTTATCTAATTGACAACACCATTGTAACAGTGCTTTCTGCAAAAATAAATGATTTGATTTGATTTCGAAACTAGCTACACATATTTAACTCTATTCACCAACATTTTTGTTACCACTACGAATAAAACAGTTTTCCCAACACGAACTGCACACCAAATTATTACGAGAAAATATACACACTCATCTGTTCTAGACACAATCACCAACGGCCAACATATATAGTGGAAAATACACGTGAAAAAACATTTTAATTTTTAAGAACATACTGTGTTTACCCGGTTGTATAGGCACATTTTCCACACAAATTGTCCAAATTGTACCTGGATTACGGCCTCGGTCACGGATTGAGTGTAACATCCTGGAAATATCTCATTTATATTACACCCACTGCCCTTTCCCACACGGATAACCGTGTTTATACCTCGTATTGTTGTGGTTTTGGACATCAATAAGATTAGATCTTGTGTAAAAAACGGATAAACTGGATTTATGACGAAATGAACAGAAAAAGTTATTGTATGTTTTATGACAATTGGTTTCGTATTTGACTATGTGTGAGTTTTGTGGCAAAGCTGATGACTCTTTCCGGGCGATATCGTAAAAACAAATTATTCTACCTACATGCATATCGTATGAGTGGACATTATATGACAATGTTCAATGTTATTTGACTTTTTATTACAACAAATATATAGGCTTGATTATGAATACTTTGCTTTTACGATTGTTATCCTACCAGGTTCTAAATTTGGACCGATCGTTACAATTTTCTTGTAAATTCTGTCGATTTCCATACAGCAATGGCAGTTCATTTATAAGGTCAGTAGGCTGTCGAGTATGCTGACTCTAGTCTTAAACGTCGAGTTGGTCTAGCTCTTTGGCATGAACGGGTAATAAGAAGACCACATGGCTAGAAAGTGTACCTGAGGCTTGAGCCTCAGGCTGCTTGACTTCATAGGATTTATCGAGATATAGATATATCGTTAATCAGAGTCGGCTAGGTTTAAGTACCCAATTTGCCATGATTAAACTTGTATGTATGTATACAAAAGTTTTAGTTAAATCTGTACATAGCGCGTTCTGTGGTGAAGAATTGATCCGGAGTTGACATAGTTTCACACAGTTTCAGTGCTTGTAGTAATTTGTGTTACAAGTTCAGCTCTTCCGTAAGATTAAAGTGGTTAAGCATACATGTGTAAACTAGACTGTGATATACCTAGCTATCCGTAATATGCCATGTTTGACGACAAATTAAAGTCATAAACATGAAGTAATTCATCCAGTGCCGAATAGTCAAGATGCAGTGGTATTGGGCAATATCCTGTAAAAAGGATTGCCGTTGGAGCAGAAAGGTTCTGTAGTGGCGAACACACACCGGATGTCATAGCAGAGGTAGGCCTCCCTCTAGGTAAACCGACGATCTTTCTGGGATCACGGTCACTAGATGGATGCGAGTGGCCCTAAATTGATCTATGTGGATCGATGTTCGTGGAGGACTAAGTCCTGCAGTAGACGTCTATCGGTCTATTTATGATGATCAATTCATCTATGTCACAAAGGGACGTTTATGACAAAGAAATGTCCTTCTAGTGTTCGAATTTTATGTTTTTATGTGAAAGACGCCTACCAAAACTATAGTTATACTGACTGCACTCATAAAGTAATGGCCTTCGCCTGAATTCAATATTAGATCAATCTATTTTCTTGAGATATCATGTTTGACATACAAAATATGTCTAACACGTATCTCTAATCTCCAAATCCATTGATAGATCGAATATTGAAACCGGTCGTTAACAGCAGCATTGCTATGAGTGTGAGTGTGTGTGTGTGTGTTTGTGTGTGTGCGTGTGTGTGTGTGTGTGTGTGTGTGTGTGTGTGTGTGTGTGTGTGTTTGTGTATGTGTGCGTGTGTGTGTGTATGTGTGTGTGTGTGTGTGTGTTGTTTTTATACCCATAATGGCATGGGCAACACTTCTATATTTCGTTGTATCTATTCATTTAACAATCATACACGTAATGTAATAAATGCGCAAAACAAAATCCAAATCATCATTTCTTAAATCTTTGCTTATTGTGAGTAATATAAAAAAAACGTAAGTGTGTTTTATATTTTTAATAAGTGTTATCCTAACGATGGTCTTGGGTTCGATCCCCAGATACCGAGGGCAACTTTTACTTTTCGAAGTTATGTGTGTATTTAAAATGTTAATTATCGCTCGCTTAATAATGTGCGCGGTAGATGAGAATAGGCTCGCCCTCTATTACATTAGGACCGAAACATAACTGACGAAGTGTGAGTGTATAATACACCTCTGTTTTCCCCTTCGGGGATAAAAGCGTGAAGTTATGTAAATTTATTTATCGTAATCTTTCCGACCTCAAGAGAAGAGGCTGTGTCCAGCAGACAGATTATAAAAAAAATGATGATGAATAACGCTTTAATTTTCCTATGACCGTTTTATTTTAATTTTAACTAAAACTGCATGTATTTTGCATGTGTTTCGCCGTAACGTGGACAAGTTTTTCGTCTTATTTCCCGAGTTTACTACTCGTGACATCACTAGACGGTTCTAATTAAGTCGCTCTTTCCGCCACATCGCGCCGGATTCCAGTTTCGACGTTGTAATTATTATCAGTGGTTTCAATGGCACTATCGGTTTTTGGTACGACGAATGAGAAAGGACGTGTAATCGGAGCGAAGTACCGAGAATTCGCACTGGCGATAGCGGCAAGTGTTGTTATTGTGGTAGGCAATCTTAGGCAATCTATACACATAATGAAGTATATAGAATTGAATGGACAATGATCTTGTGTAGATTCAAGGAGGTAAAACTGCCATGCAGAGGGTATCGGGATCAAACCCACGGTGTACGCTACTGAGTTGTCAAAGTAATGTGCGTATTTTTATAATTGCTCCTGCCTTGTGCCTACCATAGCGTTGGTCTCAGCTGTCAAGAAAATCTTTGATAGTATTCATAGAGAGTTAGTATTTTAATGTCCATACTGACATTGATCTAACCATGGTTTATTGCTCTATCTTTAGTTTGCAGACGCTTTATGGAAAAGCTAATATTCTGATATATTTGGTTAGGCTAAAAAGAGGACTCCGTGCAACAACTAATGCAAAATTCTCTGATGCAACGGGTGTTGTAATGAAATAGATATGTGTTTTCTCTCTGCTGTTTCAGTGAGACAATTGTGGGTCCTTTAACTTAGACTTGTTCTACTTAACTCAAACACTAAATTCTTAACCCCACGGTTATAAACTTTAAAACAATAAAATTTGACGACCGGTTGGGGTAGCGGGAGTGTAAGCGACTGCTACGCCGAAGGTCGCGGGTTCGATTCCCGCTCAAGTCAAAAAGTTGTGTGCATGAACATGGATGTTTGTCTTGGTCTGGGTGTTTCTATGTATAATATGTATGTATTTACAAAAAAAGTATACATGTATGTTTATCCATTATCTAGTACCCATAACACAAGCTCGGCTTAGCTTGGGACTAGATTGTGATGTGTGTATGTGGTAGAATATTATTATTATTATTATTATAAGCACTTACAAAACATTGCTACGGAATTGCTCCAAGCAAACCTGCTGAGTATAAAATCTAAAATAGTTTCTAACGGACTCCAAGTCCTTAGCAATCTCCAGCTAGTTTGCAATTTGCTTCTATATTATAATATTTGTAACATACGACCCAAGACAACATAGCCATTATATTACAGAAAAATGTCTCGACTTTATTAGGTTGGAGTAATTTAAAATTTTCAGCAAATTCTGATGTATTCATTAAAGAGTCAACGCTATGCTATTTCGTAGCGACTTTGTAGATTTAGACAAAAATGCTCATGAATATTATTGTTTGCGCACAAAGACATCATGAACATACTTAAATTTTGAAGAGCTATCTGCACTTCCAAGAAAATTTTATACAAGTACTAGAGGACGCCAGCAGCTACGCCTGCATTTTTTTTTAAATTTACCCGTTTTGGCCGATCCCGTGGGAATTGCGGGAAATTCCTTCTTAGTGCACCCTTACGGTCCCCAAGGAATATACATGCCAAATTTCAGCTTCCTGCGCCCAATAGTTTCGGCTGTAACGTGTCTTTTAGTCAGTCAGTAACGCAAGGATTTTATATACTAGCTGTGCCCGCGACTTCGTTCGCGTAAATGTTGGAATTTAATTAGCATGACATTTATGCCAAAAGTGTATAATATTTATAACTTTTGTATGTATATTATATACCTAATATATATCTTTAGAGAATTTCTTTATACACAATGTTAACTGTTTTATTAACTTCACATACAACATGTAAATTATTTTTACCGCTCACTCGTAAACATGCCACATATAACTGACCATGTGAAAACAAGATATTCGGAGGTCGATTCCAGCTATTTCAAGTGTCTCTCTGCGATTTATTTAGAAAATACACACCTAGGACTACGAATATCCAGCCCAGCCGAAAGTAAAATAGCCCCGTTGAATAACTCAAGAGGTATCTGAATTCAGGCCTCAGTCTCCCGCCCAAAGATTCCCACGTACGTGACGTGAGGAATGGGAAATTGGGAATAATGAGACACCTGTATAAGAACAGAACACGAACGAACGAAAGAAATCAAAGAAACACAATCATCGATCACATTCAACATTAAAAAATTCAAAAGAAACCACAAAGACACCAATCCAAGTAATCCAATACGACGAAACTTCCGGGTCATCTCACGATTCCTCTAGGGGAACCGGGGGGAAACTGATACAGGTGCTGTCCTGTCTCAATGGTGTCAGCCGCCGCCTGCAACTGCAGACGGGTCACGGGGGTGTGGTCCTTGCCACTGGCGTCGTATCCGGGCGTCTTGTCCGGGTGTACTTCACGCCGCTAGCGAGACCTGACCCCACCGCCAGTATTCCCAAGAGGGGAACGTCCGGTGAGCGATCTACGAGCCAGCGGCGGCTTGTTCGGTGGGGGCTACGCTTACGTTGGCGAGGTCGAGCTTGCCGGAGGAGGCTCCCGACAAGCGCCCGTCAGCCGACGTGAGCGAGCTGGAGTCAATCCGGTGTGACTGCTGCGGGGATCAAGTCCCGCGGCAGTGGTCGGTCCGGTGGGCGCCGATGGTATGGCGCCAGCTCCCGCAGGTAGCGGAAGGATGACCCGTCAGCGCGAGCGAACACGTTGGCGCTCAGGCGACCGATGAAGTCGTCGAGGCTCTCCATGCGTAGGTCCCTGGAGATGACGTCGTTCCTCACGTAGCGAGGGGCGTCTACAACGGCGCGTAGGGCGAGCGACTGCTGCGCACGCAGCCGTTTGCGGAGGGTCTCCGCAGCCAGCGCGTACCACGCCGGGGAGGCATAGGTGAGGCGGGTGCGGATGTATGCCTTGTAGACAGCCAGCTTCGCACGGAGGGGAAGTCCGGACGCCAAGACAGGACGCAGGAGAGCTCGAGCGGTTCGCGCTTGGCCAACAACGTTCTTCACGTGTGGGGCCATCGTGAGACGACGGTCTATGGTCACGCCGAGGTATTTCACCGTCGGGGACCAGTCGACGTGGTGTCCGAGCATGGTGAGAGGCGGGGGCAGTCTCCGTCCACCCATGGAGATTGCCTGGGTCTTCGCCACTTTGATCGTCAGTCTCCAGTCTTCCAGCCAGGGCGGGAGTGCATTCAGTGCGCGCTGCATCTTAACCGCCGCGTGAACGGGGTTAAGGGAGGTGGTGATGTAGGCAGCGTCGTCTGCGCACAGCGCCAGCATGGCGCCTCCAGCGACGGGGATGTCGTCCGTGTACCTGCTGTGGCACACGGGCGAGAGGCAACTCCCTTGAGGTACGCCGGCTCTGATGGGCCGCTCTGTTGACATGACGCCGTCAACTGTCACTTGAAAGCGCCTGTCCTGAAGAAAGGTGGCCACAGTCTTGACTACTCGGCGGGGAGTAGTAGACGTGGACAGCTTGTAGACCAGGCCGGCGTGCCAGACGCGATCGAACGCCTTCTCCATATCGAGAAGTACTGCAACAGCGCTCTCCCTCTTATTGAGGGCCACCGTCATGTGATGCAGTACTCGGAATCCGAACTGTTCGTCGCGTGGCTGGATGTGCGGTACAAGATGCAGAAGCTTCTCGAAGACTTTCGAGAGTGTCGACAGCAGCGTGATGGGCCGATAGCTTTCGGGCTTCAGTATGTTCTTCCCGGGCTTGGGCAGCATTATGACTCGGCCGAGTCTCCATGCTGCGGGAAAGTGGCTTGTGCGAAGGATGCCGTTGAACAGCTGCGTCAGCGTTGCGATTGCTCGCGGAGGTAGGTGACACAGGGCTTCGTTGGTGATCCGGTCGGGACCTGGGGCTTTCCGCAGTTTGGTGCGGCGAATCATTCGCTGCACCTGACCCGGGGAAAAGACTACTGGGTCTTCCGTGGGGGCTATCGGCGATTGGAAGTAAGAGTCCAGACGCTGCTGGATAGCTTCTACATGCTGCATGTCAGAAGCTGGATTCGGCTGGAACTGGGTCTCCAAGTGGTCGGCAAAGATCTCCGCTCGGTCCTCGGGGCGGTAACGTGGGGTACCGTCACCAGCCAGAAGGGGCCTAATCGGAGGTTGCTTCCCAGAGAGTTGGCGGCACAGGCGGTGGATGCCTGACCAGTCTTCACCTGCTCGCTCGATGGTGCGGTGCCAGGACTCGGTGGCGACTGTCTCGAGTGCACTCGAGATCTTCGCAGCCAGAGCGTTGAGCTGGGACTTCATAGTCGGGCATCGGGTGCGTTGCCATTGGCGTCTCAGCTTCCTCTTCCTCTCGATCATCGCCATGATGTGGGCCGGGAGTTGGGGACGCCGGCGTGTCGACGCAGCGTCCAGACGCGAGACTCGAAGCGCTGTGTTGATCACAGCGCTGAGGTGCTCAGCGAGTGTGTCGACGTCTGCGTGGGTCTTGATCCGGCAATAGGGCGCGTGCTTCGCCATGTAATCGGCGAATGCTTGCCAATCCTGGCGGTGTCGAGAGGGTGGTGTCACTGTTCGAGCCGGAGCACTCGACAGTGTGAGTAGTACGGGTTGGTGGTCCGAGAGGAGGTGGTCGTCCAGGACGTCGATCAATGGTGCGGTCGGCAGGCCGCGGATGACCGTCACGTCGATGACGTCTGGTGTGAGGGCTGCCTGGTACGGATAGTGCGTCGGGACTTCTGGCCCCAGCACGTCGTAGCCGTTGCGGTCTGCATAGTCCAGTAGACGGCGGCCGTCAGGGCAGGTGGTGGTTGAGTTCCAAGCCGTGTGTTTAGCGTTGAAGTCGCCCGCGACTATGGTCGCGTTCGACGAGTCCAGCAGGGCGTGAACATCAGCCGTCGCTAGTCTGTTGTTGCGCGGCTTGTAGAAAGCAAACACATGGATGGGGCGGCTATCTATGCAGACTTCTACGCCAAGGGCGTACGACGACTGCAGCGTTGGTACAGGCAGCGGTTGGTGAACGATCCTTCTCTTCACTAGGACTGCTAATCCCCTATACGCAGTCCCAGCTGGAGAGATATGGTCCTCTCGGTACACGTGGTATCCTGGCATCTTGAATGAAAGGCTGGCCTTAAGGTGCGTCTCGTTGACGAGGGCGATGTCAGCCTGCCGCTGGGAGAGCAGCAACCTTAGGAGCCTGGTCTTCTCGGGGGACACTCCGTCGGCGTTCCAATAGACAATGCGTAGGCTACTAGCGGCCATATGCGCATAGTTCGCCTACGCATTTGAGGATGAGTGGGACTGGATCCCGCCCGTCCTGCAGGGCCTGTAACACGGCGTTGAGCGCGCCGATGGCCACGGTAATCACCGGGTCTACTCGTGCCGGCGCCGGCGTGGTGGTCACCGGCGCTGGCGCTACAGCCTGCTTCGCCTTCGTCCTCCCTGAGGGGGCAGCGACAACAGGTGCAGTAGACTGCTCCTTCTTCTTGGTCTGCTGCATGGATGTCGCAGCAGACTTACTCCGGGGTCTCCTTCGCCTCCTCCTCCTCCTGCCAGCTGGCGCCTGGGCAGAGTTGGCAGCGGCCATGAGAGAGCCGGGGGCGTTTTCTTCGGCAGCAACGGTGGGTGGTTTTGTTACGGCTGCAGAGGTACGAGCCACTGTGCCGGCTCGTTTGTTCCGCGCCTCCTTGCGGAACACCGGGCAGGCAATGTTGTTGGCCGTATGTGCACCTCCGCAGTTAGCGCAGGTGGGTGGCGATTCAAGCGGCCGTGGGCAGTCCTTCGCGGCGTGCTCCTCTCCGCAGCGCACACAGGCTGGGGGCCTGTGGCAGTTGTGTGACGAGTGCCAGAACAACTGGCATCTATGGCACTGTGCGAGGCCTTTTTTGCCACGCCATGCCTCTATTTGACGCCGGGCATACAGAGTAACTCTGTGACGTCAAATATGCCCGGCGTGATGTCTGGGGTCCGCTGCAGCTGCGCGTGGAATAGGCAGCCGGGACGACCGGTGCGCGCCCGTATGGCGCGGACGTACTCCGGGATGTATCCGAGCTCCCGGAGTTCCCTCTCGATGTCCCCAGGTTTGGTATTGGAAGGCAGGCCTCTTATTGCTACCTTCACACTCTGCTCGGCTGGGAGGGAGTAACAATACCAGGATATCCTGGTATCCTTCTCCAGCTGTGTGAGGTAGCGCTGGATGGTTCGGTATTCAGCCTCCGACTTTGGCATGAAGCGGATGCCTTTCCCGTATGCGCGGCTGTTCGGCGCGTACCCTAGCCGCTTCTTGAGCTCCTTGAGGTGCGTCGGCCAGTCCGGTAGTACCTCTACCACGAGTGGCGGGTACCTGGTCTTCGCAGGAGCGGTTGTGGTGGTTGTCGTCGCAGTGGCGGTGGTGGTGGTAGCCACTGGAGTAGGTAGCGGTGCTGCGGCGGTGGTGGCAGCAGTAGGTGCGGCAGAGGTAGACGCACCCACTGCGGTCGCGGTGGCAACGGCGGCGTAAGATGGCCCGGTCTCCATGGGGGAGACTGAGGTCGTGCTGTGTAGGTTGAAGGGCGGCGTCGTAAATATCGCCTGCCTCTTCTCGGCCATCTGGGGGGGTGAGGGGAACCTCTCCGGTGAGATGGTCACCGGTGGCGCCGTGTATCGCGGCGCGCAGTGTGGCTGGTCCAGCCTGTCCGGTGATGGTGCACTGGGTGCACTCTGCGTCAGTGGCCTCTTCTCTCGCCGCTGCTGAGGCGCCATCTGCAGGAGGGCAGCTGACGTCGCCAGTGGGACGAGGTGCGGGGTCAAGGCCGCGATGCGTTGGTCGGGCGTGATGCCGGCCGGTGGGGCAGTGTTGGCAGCGGCAGTGAGTGCCGGAGCGGCGCCGGATGAGGGCACGGTGCCGGACGGCTGCATGGCACCGGTCGGTGGCGCGGCGTTGGTGCTCGCCTGCGGCCACACAAACGGGTGCGCGGCGCGGGTGGGCTGCGCGGGTCGCGGGGGGTCGGCGGCCGGGGTGACACCTATCGGTGGCATCGATGGCGCCGAGAGTCTGGGTGGTGCCGGTGACGACCTTGGGGACGTCCTCGGCGTTGCCGTTGGTGTCGGCGTTACGGGCAGTGGACTGCCCGCAAAGTACTCCTCACCCCCAAGGCCGGGTGTTATGTTGAGGGGAGGTGGGGTGGTGCGGGGCGCTCGGCTGACCTGCTGGTCGCTGATCAGGCGCTCAACGCCCGCCTGGATAGCGGCGAGCGGGGCGACACGTGAACGCCATATGCTCCATCTCGGCGGAGGCGGACGGGTTGCCTTTCTTGCAGGCGGGTATTGCTGTTGTGGCGGCGGCATACTTCAACGCCACATCTTTGTCGCGGCGAAAAATAAATAAACGCCGCGGTCCAGACGCGGCGGTTGAAACGCCGAGCTGCGTTAACTGCGCGGTGCGGTTGTGGCGCGGCGCGGCGCGGTGATGCCGCGGCGCGTTAGCTCGTCGCGGTCAGCCACGCGACGCGGAGGCGACACGCGGACGGCACGCGACGGTCAAACGCGACGCGGTTATGCACGCGGCGCGGTAGTACACGTGGAGCGGTTGGGGGGGCTGTCGTGCGCGGTCTCTTCCGACCTCCTCGGCACACGACCCCCACTGAGACGGCCCCCGGGGCTTGCCGCTGGTGGCAGACCGAGGACGGAAAACAGTAGTGAGCCGTGTGATTATCCTCAGATGTCGGTAGGAGCACAATTATATTATTAAGGCGTCCCCGCGTGAGCGTGTTGTGATGCACACGGAATTTATAATTCGCGAGACCCGAGCGCTGCGAGAATCGACGTCCTCTCGCTACGACGGCCGGCGGGCTAATACGACGAAAGAAAATTAACCGAGAACCTCATCAATCCTCGGAGAATCTTAACACCGCCATTCAGAAAATGACATCATTTGCTCAATGTTTACATATACAAACCGACCGAGATAAAAAATAATTAGGACTAAGGCCCTTCTCTCACGAAGCGACTCTTAAACGATTTGTGTTTTGTACCCGTATCCTACCCATCGCTTGTGAGTAGCCGCCATACATATTCAGCTAATTTCGCACACGACGAGACGCTATGACGACGCGTTTGATGTCAGTCGCACGCTACCGTCTTGCTGGTCGCACGCAACCCGAGTAGTACATGCGTCGCATTTCAAAATGGCGGCGGAACAAACTTTTAATATTATTTTTGTGCAGGAGGTAGAAAATTATCCATGTTTGTATAATTATAAGCTGCCAGAGTACGTAAGAAAATATGTAACATAAAAGGCGTGGATTGAAATTTAGAAAAGAAATATATAACAGGTCATTTATAGGTATACATTAAATTTATACACACTAATTATATTGCCAAGGAAGCGAGGCATGTGGGGTTATTAGATAGTTGGCAAGATAATTTCTCAGATTAAGATTCAAATAATAATATGACTGTATTGACATTCTATAAAAATGACGACTCGTCCCTCGACAAATGCCCTACAATTGATATTTTTTCGATGTACGGATGCACCCAGCATCTTCTTATATATTTTCGTTTATTCTCGTAATATAAATACAGAATAAAATTGTCTTCATCGCTAGAGTCACTAGACATCGTCCTACGAATGTTGTTCTTCAAATGATAAAATATAGTCTCATTTGCGCCGCACCGTGTGCGGTAACGAGTAGCATACCAGTATTCGATCAGGGTTTGCATCTCAGTCCCGTAGCATTTGAATAGCTTCGTGAGAGAAGGGCCTAATTGACAATTTATTGAAAAAAGGATCTATAGTCATTGTTTTTATCATTTAAAATAAAATGAAGTGATAATATAACTATTGTATAAACATAATCACATACCCGCGAAACTTCAACTAAGCTACACCTGTTACATATATTCTTAATACGGCAAGTTAAATAATGGTTAATTAAAAGTAATCACCTGAACATCTAACTTTCAAATTTTTTTTTAGTTATATAATATATCCATTCTTAGTGCACCTATCCGTGAACAGAAATTCCAAGTTTCAGCTTCCTGAGCCCAATAGTTTCGGCTGTAGCGTGTCTGTCAGTCAGTCAGTAACGCAAGGATTTTATATATTAAGATTATTTTTTATTTATCTCTTTAAAAGACTGCGCCAAATTAAACATTCTGTACAGCAGGACTGCCTCCGTGGTCCAGTGGATAGCGTTTGCGACTGCTGATCGGAATCCCGGGCAAAAATTATTACTAGATTTTTCCAAATTCTCAGTAGCAGCGCGGAGTCCCGTGATGTGCCCGGTAACGACAATGGGTTCGCCCCCTATTACGTGGGACCTTAGAATTCATGGGGAAATGTGGGTGTAATATTACACCTCTGCCTCCCCTTCGGGGATACAGGCGTGAGTCTATATACATATATATGTATAGCAGGGCTTGTACCTTTACAGTCTTACAATCAACGGCCACAAAGAACATTTTTAACCTGGAGTAAAAAAAACACCGGTCAAGTGCAAGTTGGACTCGCGCAACGAGGGTTCCGTACAAACCTGTTAGTATAACTAATTATTTTAAAAATATGTGATGTAACTAAAAATTTAAGGTTTTCGATTTTTTTCCTATGTGCTATAAAACATTGTTTTATGCTAAATTTCAAGATTCTAGATCGATTAGAAGTACCCTTCAGTTTTGACTTGAGTATTTGATATGAATTTCAATTTTATACCTATACGGGTTCATGAGAAAAGGGGTCGTAACTTTAAAATGATTAGTTATATTCTTATTATATGATGTAACTAAAAATTAACAGATTTCGCAATTTTTCCTTTATTTGTGCTATAAGACGTTACTTTGTACCAAATTTCAAGATTCTGAGTTCACGGGAAGTACCCTGTAGATTTTGATTCCCTTGCTAGTAGTTGCGAGGTTGAAAATATGCTCAAATTGCTGTTTCTTTTGCTTGCGTTGACATAGAAGTTTCATTTTGTTACAGCTTAAAGGTATTAAAGACCTGAGTATTTGGTATGAATTTCAATTTAATAACTATACGCGTTCCTGAGGAAAGGGTTTGTAACTCTAAAATTATTAAAAATATATTTTTTTAATGATACAACAAAAAAAAATACGGTTTTGGCAATTTTTCCTTTATGTGTGCTATGAAACGTTACTTTGTATCAAATATTAAGATTCTGAGTTCACGGGAAGTGGGTACTTCCCGTGAACTACATACTATATAGTTCACGGGAATAAATACTATAGGTTTTGATTCCCTTGCGAAAAAATTTGCGAAAATTAGCGGCATAAAAGGCTGTATCTTTTGATTGCGTTAACTCAGAAGTTTGATTTTTTCACAGCAAGGAACGGTAGATTTGA
The DNA here is from genome assembly GCA_944739405.2 of Euclidia mi. Lineage (NCBI taxonomy): Eukaryota > Metazoa > Arthropoda > Insecta > Lepidoptera > Erebidae > Euclidia > Euclidia mi. The sequence continues at coordinate 103,064,078 of OX123181.2, forward strand.
GTATTTGATATGAATTTCAATTTAATACCTTAACGCGTTCATGAGAAAAGGGGTGGTGATTTAAAATTAAAACATTATTTTTGATTATATAATGTTACAAAAAATTTACGTTCTTCGCAATTTTTCCTTAAATCATTATAGTTTCGCGCTTGACTTCGTGAAGAACACTTGGCCAGCCGAGGCCTTCCGATCACTTTGCGCACTAAAATGAACGACACTTGGCTGCGGTTCAGCCCTAATACGCACTTCACTACACACATCACTGTGACTGTTCTTGTTGGCCGGTGAAGAGCATGAGGCAGCTGCCTGCCGCCGAGATGCGACAACTCGTCGCCTTCGCCTCCAAAAGAAGATCACCGCAGCGATAATAGCGGCGGCCAGCAAAGCGTAGCTAACACTGTAGTGATGGATATCATGGGTTGACAACACATCGGGCAATTCATTAGCCTTTTCTTTTATTCCTATGATTTGCTGGTGAAGATTTTGCAAGGCTATATTTACCGAATAGTCTGTGACGTTATTGTCAATTGATAAGTGGGGCATAGATAGGTTAAATATGTGATCTAACCGATTGACCTTCGGTGTCATTACGTCAGGTGCAATATTCAGAATATTAGAGTTCCTTTTCTGCGGATACAGTGAAAAGTCGTCGCCTTTAGCAATACACGTTAAGCCTATATTAATAATGCCTGCATTGCTAAGCTGTCGTTTTGAAATTTGATCATCGCAAATGAATCGTAGTTGATACGTATTGCAACAAAAATAGAGGTATTCTGACGGTTCATTCAATTCTAACCATATATTCCTACAACTAGATGTTTCAAGTTTGCACTGATTTCCTTCTATTTAGCAAAACTTCTCATCCTTAGTTAAATGCATTATTGGTTTGGGCAAGTCACACAAATAGGCGTCGTTGTTGTGCTTACACTTTTGTATTTCATTTATAGACATGGATAAATAAGAATCTCTGCTTAAATTGATACCTATACACTCAGCGACGGGCAACACTTGCACCATATTCTGATCTAACTGATGCGGAATGGGTATTATTTTATACAACTGATAAATATCTCTACTTATCAGCGGAAAAGTGGTTTCAAATATAAAGTATTTGTTCGTCATTCGCGCCTTGACGTTCAGGAACTTATAAATATCTCTTACATTTTGCAAGTTAGTAATGGGCAATGTAAGATCCCTAGACAGTTGATTGGAGATTATTTGCAATTCTTTTTCAAGTTGTTTAGGATGTAATAAATGAAAGCTAAATTGATTTTGATAAATGTCGGTCAGAGTATCTAAAAGAGTATTTTGTATGGATTTAAGATTTTGTAACATAGAGGTAGCCGTGATGGTTGCTAATGTAAAATCTTGTATAAGAGTTAAGTTATTTATTTGTTGCTGGGCGTAATTCGCTGTTTGTTCTAGTAGGTTTATATGTTGATTCACAAGTTTGTGTTGTTTGGAAATAGTTGTTTCAGTTCTTTTAAGTAAATTATACTCAGCTTCTACAGTACTGTTCTGATTTTTCCATAAGAGAATCATATACTGTTCATTGTTTCGTAACTGCGAAATATCGTGTTCGTATCTTTCTGCGAACCGTTGATCGAGTACACCGAACAAGTCATTCGCAATGCTGCCGACCACATTGATAAGCCCACGGCGCCGACGCCGTCTGGTGTGCGCCGAGAAGTGCTGATCTTGCAGTAACTCACTATAGTATTGCATTTCGTTGTAATCGTGACGCAATTGTAGTAAAGTCATATTACAATATGTTTCGTGGTTTATCTTCGCGCATAAATTGTCTAAATAATTTGATATCTTAAAGAAGGCCTGATTACCTTCCCAGTAGGGTCCCATATCGAAATATGTCACGAGAGTCCACTTGTCTCGAATGAGTTGAATTTTCGAAATAGGTTCAAAGTACAGTGATTGGTTCAAAGGTAAAGTTTTAATGTTAAATGAAGATGAAACAGTTGTTATGATATTAAAAAATAATATAAATGATAGCGCTAGAGACAGAAAGCTTGTCCTGGGATATTGCCTTTTTGGTTTGACAGTTGGATATGATTGCGGGCTAGACTGGCTGTTATCTTTATCTTGTGATACCTTATTGTTTTGATTTGTTGCTGAAAGGGGCAATACAGACAACTTGATAACTGGCCTTTTTATATACCCATTTTTTGTTTTTAAGGTAACCACTCGAACTAAATTATCTTTTCCGGGATGAACCTGTGTTACTCGACCCATAGCCCATTTACCCGGCGGTATGTTATCTTCGTGGATAACAACTAGATCGCCGACTTCAATGTTACTTTTCTTGTCTAGCCATTTACTTCTTGCTGACAACTGCGTTAGGTATTCGCTTTTCCAGCGATTCCAGATATCTTGCTTAGTTTTGGAGATAAGGTGCCATCTAGTTCGAGCGTCATGCTCCGTTGCTATGACATTTAATCCTGATCTTCCGGTGAGGAAATGGGCTGGTGTTAAAAAGTCCAGGTCTTCTGGATCCTCCGACAGGGGGCAAAGTGGCCTAGAGTTTAAACAAGCCTCAATTTGTGCCAGTATTGTGGACCATTCCTCAAAGGTCAGTATTTGTTCTCCTACAACCCGTTTAATATGATGTTTGAGGCTCCTTACCGCTCGCTCCCATAAGCCGCTTGCACTAGGCCAAGATGGGGCGTTAAAATGCCACTGTATGTTCATGTCAGTAATCACTCTGAAAAAATGGTCGTCCAAAGTTTCTTTCAGCTCAAAGTAATTATTTTGCAAGATCCTATTCGCCCCAACAAAATTGGTTCCGTTGTCACTGTATAAGTGAGACGGTGTGCCTCTTCTTGCTGCCATACGCCGGAGTGCCGATATGAATGCAGCGCTAGTACTATCGGATACGATTTCTATATGTGTGGCTTTAATCGATTTTAAACTTTCGCGATTTGTATACATCATACAAAATAAATTAGCGGGTCTTAATCGCGTACAATTAATTTATTTAATTAAATAAAGACCAAGTGAGGGTAGGTGCCGAAACCCGCACTTCCACAAGACGGCGCTGAGCTCTCATCAGTCTCTCCGCGACCAGGCTCGGTGCAAGACGAGCGAAACGTCGGAAACAAATAGGTATTTATACCTTAAATAAATTAATTGTACGCGATTAAGACCCGCTAATTTATTTTGTATGATGTGTGGCTTTAGTCACTAAACATATAAATATTACAACGTATCCTTTGCTAGTGACTACACCACGACCTTTGTTAATTTTTACATCTACAAAGCCGCTGTAGTCGACACCCGTATGATAAAAAGGATGTGCTGGATTGACACGCGCCATGGGCAAATCTCGCATAAGTTCCGATTGCTTCGGGGGGCGTATTTACGACAGGTGACACAAGTTCTCAATTGTTTTTTGACGGCCCTGTTCTCACTGATAATCCAATATTTTTGACGTAAATTTGCTAAAGTCACGCGTGGACCACCATGCAATGTGAGTTGATGAGCTTGATTTATAAGTAAGATGGTTAACTGGCTATCGTAAGGAATTATTATGGGGTGTTTCATGTCCTCTGTGATATTTGCGTTCCTAAGTCGCCCGCCTACACGTAAAAGTCCTTCCTTGTCAATAAATGGGCTGAAACTTGTAATTTTACTATTCGAAGGTAATCTATTACCTTTCACTAGACACGTTATTTCTGTAAGGAATTCAGTTTGTTGTACGTATCTAATAATCATATGTTTAGCGCGTCTCAATTCTCGTAATGTGAGATAGGGCTGACGCTCGCTTTTCTTTATAGATATACGTAGTATGCATGCTAGTATACGTATAATCTTATTTAACGTACTGAATTTATGTAATAAATTAATAATGATTTGTTCAACCAAATTTGATTGCTTGCTAACTATATTTACGAATTTTGCTTTCAGTTCTTGTTCAGTGGTATATTTGGGAATGTTTTGTTGATTTTCCATATATGATGGCAGCCAAGTCGGGCCATTCCACCATAGCGTATGGTTTCTAAGTTGTGAAACCGATAACCCACGACTGGCGCAATCTGCGGGGTTCTCGTTAGTGTTAACGTATTGCCAACTATCTGCAGGCATAATTTTCGTGATGGATTTCACCCTATTCGCAACAAACGTTTGCCAACGACTTGGTTCGCCTTGAATCCAACCCAGCACCGCAGTTGAATCGGTCCAGCCATATGTTTTAATGTTATGATCGCAATAGCATTGCTTGATAGTCTGCATTAATTTTGATAACAGAAGTGCTCCTGATAGTTCTAATCTTGGGATTGAAATTGTTTTATTACAGGGAGCTACGCGTGTCTTGGCTACTAAAAACACCTTCGTCCCACTAGCTCGTGTGATCCTGCTATACACCACGGCTGCATACGCCTTCCTGGACGCATCGCAAAAGCCGTGCAACTCAACAGTGTCTTGCTCTTGTATGCCTATCCACCGGTTGATTTCAAAAGACTCAATATCTCTCAATTCATCTCTTAATGTGATCCATTTCTTATTGATCTCTTCAGGTAAATGATCATCCCAGGCTAATTGCGACAGCCAGACAGTCTGAAATAATATTTTCATGCTTGTAATGATGGGTGCAAGCCAGCCAAGTGGGTCAAACAATTTTGAAATGTCGGACAACATGGATCTCTTGGTGGGCATGCGGTTAGATATTTCAATCTTGAATTTAAAAATGAATACATCTTTATGAGGATTCCAACCTAAGCCTAAAGTTTTCGTCGAATCCGCTTCCTTAAATTGGTAGGTCTGAGGATTGCATTGATCTTTACGGAGGTCTGATAAAAGCTCTGGCTCATTCGACGTCCACTTTCTGAGATTGAACCCGCCAGATTTTAAGAGTTCAACTAAATCTGATTTCAATTGCTTAGCCTTCTCTATGGAGTAGTGTCCTCCGCAAAAATCGTCCATATAAAAGCATTCTTCGACCGCTTTTGCTGCTTCTGGATACCGAGACCTCTCATCTGATGCAACCTGTCTTAAAGTCATTAGAGCCAGAAAGGGAGCAGCGGTAGTGCCGTAGGTGACTGTGGTCAATTGATAGGTATTGATAGATTGATTACTTGATGTACGCCACAGTACCTTTTGAAGTTTTTGATCATCGGAATGTATGTTTATTTTTCTAAACATCATTTCAATGTCACTTACGTAGGCATATGGATACTGCCTCCATTTTAAAATCAAGCATGCAATGTCTTGCTGCAAGTTCGGTCCCTTGTACATAACATCATTCAAGCTGTACCCACTACTGGTTTTCGCAGATGCGTTGAAGGCAACGCGCAGTTTATTCGTTACAGCATCCTTTCGTAAAACCGCATGATGAGGTATGACGTACTCTTTATCTAACGAAACGCAAGTTGATATTGTCATATGATACAGTTGTTCGTACTGAGCCATGAAAGATTTATAATCTGATGCAAACTGTACATTTTTATCAAATTTCCTTTTTAGGCTGCGAAACTGTGCGAGAGCTAATGGCCGTGAAAATCCTAATTTTTCTTCATGGTCAGGTTTGAGAGGTAACCGTACTTCATACCTGCCATCATCTAATCTTTTGGTAGTTGCTAAGTAGAAGTCTATGCATTGCTGATCTTCGGAAGATAAATTTGATAGTTCAGGTACGTCCTCGATTTCCCAAAATTTTCGTAAGTCATCTGTATTTAGGATGACATTACAATGATACGTCTGTACATTACCGCACAATATCCAACCGAGTCGGGTCTGTTGCGCAATCGGTTGTGCAGGGCCGGAGTTGATAATACCTTCTAATATTATTGTTGAAAACATGTCTGCACCAAAAAGTAGATCGACGGGCCGACTAATATTAAATTCGGGATCCGCAAGGCAAATATTGCTTAAAATTTCCCAAGATGGTTTTTTGAAAGTATAATTGTGAAGATTTTTTATTAAAGTTTGCATAATTACGACCTCTGTCTGAAATTCGTAATCACTATGCAATGATTTACAATGTAAGTAAAGAGTCCCCCTACAAGTACTTTCCTTAGCTCCTATACCTGATACTACACCCTTGTTTCTTTTTCTTGGCAAACTCAACAATTGAGCTACACTTTCGGTTATGATAGAAATTTGTGAGCCTTGGTCTATCAAAGCCCTCAGCGTATGATATGAACCATCCGATCCTCTAACATTAACTAGCGCGGTGGCTAAAATAACCGCACCCGTGAAATTTTGTGACACGTGAGATGCACGATTATTTTCTCCCGTTGCGAATGTATTTTGCTCAGAATCATTCCTACCCAAAGCCGACCCTGTGTTACTTGATAATACTGTTGAATAAGCCGAATGTAATAATGTGTTATGATTTTCGTTACATTCACGGCACCTTGAATTTGAAATGCAAGCCTTGTCGTAATGATTGTATAGACAATTTTTGCAGAGTTTCAGTTTCGCAATTAACTTTAGTTTTGCGTCAATTGGCATATTAATAAATGTTTTACAATGGAAAATTTTATGACTGCCCATGTTGTAAACTGCGCATTTACTATTATTAGAACTATATAATTTATTATTAACTAATAGAGTTTGATTAATATAGGCATTAGGCTTTGAATATTGCTGCTTTTTCACGTTAACGACTGGCTCTTTGTTATAATTTTGTCGAGGATAGCTTGAACTGGTTGACGGTTCGGGTTTCTTTCTCGATGATTCCAAGGATGTAAACTTAGCTTCCAGAAACTCTAAAAACTCTGACAACTTGTATACTTCTCTAGGGTTTTTCATTGATTCTATGAAGTCGTCGTGGGTTTCTGGGTCTAATTTCAACGATAGAAAATATACAATGATCGGATCCCAATTAGATATGTCAACGCCAAGATTTTCTATGGCATGCAAACATTCATTGGTCGTATCGTGTATCCTTTTGATGTGCGTCAAGGACCTTTGTTGAACCGACGGAAGGTTCAATATCCTGGCAGCATATGAGCAAAATATGCGCCTCTTGTTGTCATATCTATGGTTAAGAATTTCCCAACAAGTTTCATAATTCTCTGAGCTTATTTTTAGGTGTTGAATAAGCTTTTCGGCCTCCCCTTTCACCTTGCCCTTCAGGAACTGCATTTTCTGAGCAGGTGACAACGACGGGTTATTGTGGATTGTTTCGTAGAAGAGGTCTTTAAACGATACAAATTGTTGAAAAGATCCATGGAAAATAGGCAGTTCTACCTTTGGGGTAGAATTTTCACGATGTGACGTTGACCAAAGTTTACTATTTGTAGCATTTTTTATAGTGTTATAAATAGCTTCCTGGTTAGAATAAGTTTGCTCATAGGTCTTATTTTCGCCGCATAGTTCACTATCGATGCCCCAATGCAGCTTATCTATAGTAGACCAACGTGTTTGGAGATTGTTCAGGGCATCTTCTAGAGCCCATTTTTCTGATAAATTATCTAAATTAATCGCTGATACAGTGCGATTGAAAGCTCGGAAGTTACTCGATTGTTTACGTAACATTTCTTCCACCTTGCTACTAGTGCCTCGAGACCTATTGGCTAAGCTCGATGGCCCCGCACACTCCGTGTCAGGGGTTGGGGTGACCTGAGTTGGAGTTGACGGCCTGCTCTCTACAGGATTCGAGACCAAAAGTTGTTGCTTCCCTACCGACGGCAAAGGGCTTCGAATACCAGATTCCACTCGGTAACGTTCAATCATAGAGCGTACGGCGTCGTATGATTGACGCGTTTGATCGAATTGATTAGTAGTAAAGTAAGAGTGTAAAGGCTCGAGATTTTCACTCAAATGGCTATGGTTCCTTTGATATTCATTCCAATAAGCCCTAAGATTTTCTAACCTTCTCTCGACATAGTCAGGAGTTTTTCGCTCGGCTCCGTCCTTTTTAAAGTTGATACCGAGCTGGCTGATAGCTTCGGTAATTTGAGCTTGGGTTGCTAAGATCTGAGACGCCATAGTGATTGTTTATAATATGATATAAATATGGAAAGATCTTACTTGATATATTCAGCGACTAACTATGATCGATACGCGCCCTGGAACCTGGTGCGAGGAAATCCTGGGTACTTGTACCTGGTCTGCACAATCACTGATGCACTGATAGTAGTTTTATGATATATTTGATGAAAAACCTTGATATAGTTGATTCACTTCACCAGCACTAGTTGGAATTGTGCACGTGGTACGATAAATGCTGTCCGCGTGGCACCACGAGACCGAAAAACTAACGCGTGGCTTTGATATGCTAGTTCTTTTTCCTCGAAGGACCAGTGATGTTTGAGCTGTTCACTCAGAACATAGGGTTATGATAAATAATACCGCGATTTATGATATAAAACTGATGTATTGAGTTTTACGTAATTGATACAGTATGACTTAATTATTGCTAAATGATATGAGTGAACGCGACGCGGTTTACGTGAGCACTGATCGAACTACATCGCATAAATTCATGCATGGCGTAAAAAGCTGACGCTGCACCTTTGCTGTACGATGTAACTCGTACAACGATGTTACAAAAAAATTACATTCTTCGCACTTTTTCATTTATCTGTGCTAGAAGACGTGGCTTCGTACCTAATTTCAAGATTCTGACTTCACGGGAAGTACCCTGTAAGTTTTGATTCCCTTGCGAGTAGTTGCGTTTTGAAAATATAATAAAATTGCTGTTTCTTTCGAATGCTCTAAGATAGAACTTTTATTTTATTACAGCTTAAACGTATTATAGACCCAAGTATTTGATATGAGTTTCATTTTAATAACTTAACGCGTTCATGACGAAAGGGATGGTAAATTTAAAATTAAAAAAAATCTATTTTATATGATGTTTTTTATATGATGTAACTAAAAAATTATGGATTTCGCAATTTTTCCTCTATATGTGTTAAAAGACGTTGCTTCATACCGAATTTCAAGATTCTGAGTTCACGGGAAGTACCCTGTAGGTTTTTTCCCTTTTAAGCTTCGAAAATTTGCGGAAATTTGCAGCATAAACGGCTGTATCTCTTGATTGCGTTGGCTTAGAAGTCTGATTTTTCTTTTTCTGCTTCAAGGGACAAAAGACTTGACTATTTGATATAAATTTCAGTTTCATACCTCCACGCGCCTTTCTGAGAAAAAGGGTCATGACAGACGGACGGACAACAAAGTGATCCTATAAGGGTTCCGTTTTTTCATTTCGAGGTACGGAACCCTAAAAATAGTGAACGAACTCACAACACGCGGTAATGCAGTCGCTATAGGACAAAGCCATTACCGCAGTCAAAGTCAGAGGCACGAAAAACTCTCGAGAAAGTATTCGTATCGTAAATGTCAAAATTTGTATGACAATTGTACAGCGCCCCTATCGTGCGTAAGATGCAACTAATATTGGCAGCACAAACTACTTTCGACATCGATATATATGTACTAAAGTACTAGATATAGCATTCAGAACATTTACTTTGTTCAAATGCTTTGCATGAACATACCGGCAAAGCAATCTAGTGTCATTTTGACTTGCCTGCGGTGTGGGTCCGCTTTGTTTATTGACTGTGTGGCGACGATATATCGATTAATTTGAACCAGAACTTGTATCTGTAGTAGCGTTAGTCAATATTTTTAATTATTTATGTAAATAAAAGAGTTAAATGAATCATAATACCACATTAAAATGTATTTCTTTATTTTTATGTGACGTCATTTACGATCATAGACTAACTGCTATGCAGAAATACATTGCAAGTGATTGTAGGTAAAATATATGACCAAGACCAGACTTCGTGAAGGTATTGGTTTTAAGAATTTTTTAGTTTGATTAATCTTATAAAAGCAATTTGACGTTGTATTTAATAACACTAATTCTGTGTTCTTTTTATTTTTTGGTTAGTTGATCGTTATGACCGTATTAACGAATATTTCACACTTCATCATAGTAGGTACACATTTGCAGTTATAGAAAAATACGCAAAAATAATATTGAATCATGAGACCAAAACAGATCCTGATTTCCATTATCCGACCAATAGACAAAAAACCACAAAATTAATTGTGTTTGGTGGCAATTGAATAGTTATTAAAATATATTTTTGAGTATTTCTTGCTGGAGTAAATTTAACTGCAATTCAAAATATTTTTTTAAGCAGGAATTCAACCCGCGATTACGACGAACCGTGTCTATACCGTACCGACTAAGCTACTCAGGCCACTTCGTCATAGATTTTTTTTTAATAGTTGGTTTCCTTATGGTAGCACATAGTGCCATCTGCCACATGTGTAGGTTTAGAACTCTGTGGTCAGCAAGGGCATCTTTACAGAATGACAAACAATCCTGCCTTATATATTAGGTAAATATGCTTAAGCAATTCTCATAGTAAGATAAATATAAAGTTTAAAAATTAGAATTATTCGTGAAGCACCTAAGGCAAGACTTGAACTTACGCCCACGATACATACATTTTTCTATTTTGTAATAAAAACATCTGAATATGTTTATAGATTCTATTTTTTTACTTAAATAAACCCCTAGCAATTAATTCCTTTTATTTTCATAAATAATCTGTTTTTATTATGTCTTCTGTAAAGTAAATAATCTTTGCAAATGGCAATAAGCAGCCAGTAGCGTTAGAGAACTATTGGATACTCATTGGTAAGATGCCAGGACTTGTTGTTGTTGATTGGCTATAATAATAACTAGACACTGTAAGTCATTGGCGCTGCTTGCGCCTGCGTGTTGCGCTAGTACGATTAGACGTCATACATTAGACAAATTTGAACAAAATATTTATAGGGAATGCTCCGTCTATCGTTAGAGTATATGTCAATGACTTTCGACGACAATCCTGCGGTAAATGTCATGCAAATGTATCGAGCTTTCAAGCAAAAAACGGCAGCACGAACTCTGATTTGACATAAGCAAAGTAAAGTAAACGTAAATCACCTAGAATTTGTTGGTGAGAAAAGATTCGAAACATATAAATGTATCGTATTTAAACGTTTTGAGCCTTTTTATGATGAATATTTATGTAGTTTCATATTTTATGTGTTCCTTTTGAATGTAGGATATGATTATTGACACAATAAAAAAGTAAATACGCAAATTTCGCCACTTTAAATATGTAGTAAATAACCCCATATTTTGGTTGCGAGCATGTAAAAATATGTGTAAAAATTATCTATATACGAAAAACAAAGTACCAATAGACATCGACATCATATCAATTTTCTAATATGAACATAGGATGTTATTTAGAGACTCTTTTAACACTCCTGCGTATTCTACTCTACAATTAAGTAGGTGCTCTACTCTACAAGTATAAAAAACTTATCCTGACTAACATATAATCACACGCTGAAGATAGAAAAATACAATTTGGCCCGCGGATTCATTTTATAACACTTTGGAAGGATTTTCATATTGTATCTTTAAGGGGGTAAGTGCTTTGTGTTTGTAAGATTGTTTTAAAACCCTCTTATTTCGAAGTAATAATATGCGGGCACAGCGAGTATAATAATAAAATTTAGGTGACGGACGAGTATCTGCCGTAAATAATTCGTAAGTCTTATATCAGCGTCTTACCTAGCCCTCTCGGATATGACTGAATATCAATAAAAACGAACGCTTTAGTCAGAAGACATGTGATAAGATAGCTGTCTATTAGGCCTCCCTCACATTGGTCATGAGCGTTCCCCGAGCGTACGCTCGGCGTCCGTTCGGCGTGAGCCCGGCGTTCACTTTGTACTACATAGTGAACGCCGAGCGCACGCTGGGTGTACGCTCGAGTAACGCTGACGCCCAATGTGAGGTAGGCCTTAATCTTATTAAGCTGTAGTAATAAATGAAAAACACCGATACAACAATAACCATTATTTTATTTTCAACTAAATATTCTTATAAAAATAGGCTTTGAATGTCAGGTACATAAGACTGGTCCATTTTATTAGCTTCTGTATAAAACTTAATGCTTCTTAGCTATACAAATAACCGAAATCTTCTTTAGACATCATACATTTAAGGTATTCCAACAACAATGAAACTTGTAAACTTATGTTATTATAAACTTCTCGTTGAACACGTTATATTGCAATATTCGCACAGTTTTAACCAAAATAAAATAATGTATCACGAACACCTTCCATAATAGTATTTACCTAATTCTTTACATAACAATGTGCCAATGATTTAATTACTCGTATTTTGATTTACTAGATTTTTATTTAATGGCACAAGTCCATCATCTGACAATGACAAGAAAGGACATTCGGAAATTCGGAAAGCATTAAATATTTTTTTTGTTTTCTGCAAAAGAGTTTTTACAATATAAATTTTATAAATATTAACTATTTCACCTAGTTTGGAACGTACCATTCATTCAATAAGACGGTCATTTAGCTCATGTGAGCTAAATGACCGTCTTATTGAATAAATGGTGACCATGTGGCCACATCCCTATGTACGATACTAACAAAGAAATATAACCTTATTAAGTCTAAACTTAGTCCAACCTCTCTGGATACTAATGTAAAGTCATCAAGTAAACGATAGATTTAAAAATTGGTTGGGGCTGGCTGCTATAATTCTGTTATCGAGGTCTCGATACGTTTAATTATCAAATTCGTAAATATTTCGTGCTTGAGCCTCAGGAGCTGCTTTTAATAAATAAGTCCGTGAAATACGATCTGTTGACGTTGAGAATTAATCAATTAATCTTCTGTGTTGAAATGCAACAAATTTAAAGATGTTTTCAATCAAATCTGCAGAATTCTGTCGGCAAAGTTTGCACTAAATGTCGTTTATCTCCAGAATTGGAGTGCGTTGATTTATTATATTGGCAATGCTACAAATTTAAATAAATTACAGTGGCCTTTTATATAATAGGATGGACTTCCAGTGAATTTACTACTATATCTTTGGCCATGAATCAACACATAAATTTCGCAAATGTCTTCAAATAATTTTTGGGAAATTACGTATTGATATAATTGTACATTAACTCTAAGTGCCATGCTCGCTATGAAAGGTCATGGCACATTATGAAAGTATAATCAATAAGAGTCTGGTCCATTCTTTTTTATTATCAAGACTAAAAAAATTCTATGATTATCAATTATTTAATATTTGTTAGGTGCTGCATCTGATACATCTTCGCAGGTATTTATATTTATATAACTGACAACTGAAATTACTATAAAATAAATCAATTTCTTTTTATACGAATTCTTACTTTTTTGTTCTCTTGGTACAGTTGGTTCATATTAAGAGATAAAATAAATAGTATTTTCTTGGATTTACGCTTATAAATATAGCTATAAATATAATCTAGATTACTTAATTAGACCCGATATTATTATACAGACTAATTCAATAGGTTTATATAAATTATGCTGGTCGAGATTCATTATTAAAACACGCAAGCAAATTTTGTTCTTTATATTATTACATAATACTATGTTTAGTGTAATTAAGCATCGTTGTTTTAAAAACCAAAAGAAAACCATTTGAACATAAAATAAAAAGAAAAACGATCATCGCAAAATCCCAACCGCACGCCAGGCTCTTACCAACATAATATATTCCGTACAAAGAGAGAAAAGATGGAAAACTATAAACAAGGAATGGCTGTCGCATCGGATATTTGCTTAACAATATGTATTACCAATATGCAGTATACTCGGCAGGGCTTGACGGTGTCCATAAAGTAGAATTTAGTCGGATATATCCGTCGTACCTTGAATATCCGACGGGGCTTATCCACGGCGCGGTTAAATCCACGCCTTGCTTATGTTAGACAATGTGGCGACTGTTATGGTTTGTGTTCATTGTATAGGGGAAGCGATTTTTGAGGACGTTTTATATGTTAATAAACAGGTACTTTATTTTGCCACTATTATATTTTGAATGTTCAGTTAAAGTTTATCTTTTACTGTACAGTCTGTGCGATTTTGAAACTCGTTGCCTGAGACAATGAGACAAGCTCAATCATCGACAGTAATTAAGAAACTTGTCACCAAACACTACGTGGGTGATATTCGATGACTGTTCTTCTGAACTTGCATTTAATTGTAAATATTTATGGTATCTATTTATATAATTATTTTATAATGTAAGTACATAGTATTATTACTGGTTTTAGTTGAGCTCATAAGAATACACTGTTCCATGAAGTACACCATAACCTACCCATTCTCTCTGTGACTCAATAATCCATTCCATTCTTGATTGTCTGGAAAAACGCATTTTGCGACAAGTCCGCCCTTGTACCACTAGTTCTTTATAATTTGATGGCAGTTTCTTGTCTTTTGTTTTTCTGGTGTAAAATAAAGATTATTCTATTTATCTATGACTAGCTTTCGCAAAATGCGTTTTTCCAGACAATCAAGAATGGAATGGATTATTGAGTCACAGAGAGAATGGGTAGGTTATGGTGTACTTCATAGCTCACGTTAAATTCGGGGTAACACAAAATTTTCGTTTTAATTCTATTCATAGGGACTAATAAGAAATATAACCGTAAGAAATATTTAAAACATTTCTGTAAACAGTATTTTTAAGAGTTCCGTAGTCAAAAATGGCTAAACACGGAATCCTTATAGACGCGCTATGTTTGTCAGTCTATCCGTATGTCACAGCCACTTTATGCCGAAACTATTCAGTTTACACTTTTGAAAATTGGTAGGTAGATGTAATCTGTGAACCGCTTTACGACGTTATAGAAAATGAAAAATATTGAATACTAAGGCGGGCTCTTCAAACATGGAACTGATGTGGAAAATGGGTCGTTAAAAATTACTTTGAGGTTCCTAAAACCATTGTTTATTAATGACAAAAACGGGCATTGGCAAATATATTGCCGTAGCCTTTAAAAAAGGGGGCACGTAAGCAAGGGGGGAAATTGATTAGTATCGTTTTAAGAATGTTATTTTACAGTGTTTTGAATAGATAAACACAAAATCGGAGCTATAATTAGTATTGCCCGGGAAAGGGTTAATGGTGACGCGAGATAATAAACATAGGCATTTGAGGGCGATTTCAGACTAAAGTTTATTCCGCGTATTTTCTCGAACCGATGGCGGTGGGTTAGTGGCTCGTGCCAAAAGCCAAAATCGCTACCCCTTACAAAATGTCTTTACCCCAAATTTTCTAGGCCAGATCTACATAAAACAGCGCTGAGATGATGCATGTACTTTATTTGTACGTTGAACCACACTTTATATATTTATTAGATAGCCAAACTCTCATTGGCTCGAGATCACTTCGACACCTGAATTCGCTTCATAGTACACTAAGTACATTTTACACACGTTTCAGTATGTGTTTTACGATCTGAATAATTTGGGAACCACTCTATTTCTTTTTAATAAGAACGAAAATGGCTTAATTTATTGGTCCTTACACATTGACGAAGTGAAAGGTATCATTCCTTCTACACGAATAGCGCCATGTGTCGTACAAGTTTTTCACAATATACCTATGCAGTTGCTGTGTCGATTTGTAAAAGTCAAGAGGCAGTTGCTACCCTTGAATAAATCAAGTGCGAATCATACACGCTCATGAAGGGTTCCGTAGTAGAGGTGCCCACTTAACATTCCCATTATCATAACTTTTACTTTAGCTATTAGAACCCTACAATGATCCAGTTGCTGAGTTGGTTTGTAAAAGTCAAGAGGCAGTTGCTACCCTTGAATAATTAAATCAAGTGCGAATCACACTCGCTCATGAAGGGTTCCGTAGTAGACCTGCCCACTTAACATACCCATTATCATAACTTTTACTTTGGCTATTACTAGTAGAACCGAAAGAAGAAAGAATTAAATAATATAACTGTTTATTATTCCATATTATCGATGGATTTATTGTTTTCTAAACCCATTTAATATCTTATCGCTGTATACGTAACATATAGAATGGATGTAATGAATTCGCAGTATCGTCATACGTCACTTCAAATGCCCATTAATTTCGACTGCACTCGCGTCGACTCCGTGGCGCAACGGTAGCGCGTCTGACTCCAGATCAGGGGGCTTATTCACTATGACCACTGAAATACCATGCTCAAGACGTGTGTCGTCGTGACGCGCATTAGACGTAACCGTGATTCAGTAACGTGACGTACCACGTCAATCAAAATATTGTATTCAGTATGCCATACGACAGCTTGTCTATGCCTAGTTATCAATTTCACAACATTCGTTAATAAATCTTAATGCCGGTTTGCCGGCTCAATTTCGATTTTATAAATATTATTTTACTAACTTGTAATTTTCAGTATAAGCTACAGTACAAATAAAAAAGGTTAATAGAACTTAAATTATATTCTTTTAGTTCAATTTCGCCAGGAACAATCTCAAAGTAAAAAAATGATCTTCAAAGTTTAGTTCATCTTTTGTACTTAAGTCAATTTTTGAACGAAAACATAATGATGACATTGATGACAGACATGACAGTTGCAGTCGCGCTACAATATAAAAAATATAAGTGCGGTTAGTGCAGCAAATAGCCCAATTCTAACAGAATCTAAAAAATACTAATGGATTTATTATTTATCCGAAGATGAGTGAGACGCTGGCGCCAGCGACAGGCGTCAATTTTCATAAAACATAATATTTAATTAAATAACTTTGACACGGACAATGGTAAATAAAAAAAGCAAATAAACTTAGCATTTAACCACTAAAGGACACTGAAAATAATATAAAACAAATAAACTTAGTACTTATGTATTTATCCTCTATCGTTTTATAATAAACGCGTTACGTGCATGTTACGTGACCTCTTAGCTCACGGAATTTTGACAACTAAAACCGTGTCCGAAACGTGCGCTACCGTGCTTGTCAAACTTGAAGTTGGCATAGTGAATACCGTTTAAGCCAATAACGTGCCGACATGGGTAACTAGCACGTTAAAACACGTTAAGACTTCAAAATGGTCATAGTGAATAAGCCCCCAGAAGGTTGCGTGTTCAAATCACGTCGGGGTCAAATATTTTTGCTTATCTTCGCTAAATATCTCTTACATTACGCGTTCTACTGCATATTTTTTTTAATATATTGTGAAAATAATACAACTAAACAATTTTTTTAATGATATAAACTTTGTCTGCGGCTATGCCGACGTAAATATTCTACACCTGAACCTAATACAAACTCTTTCGTAAGTCCAATGTGCTACACATTGGACTTACGAAAGAGTTTGTAAATTGGATTTATCAAGTCTCAACGGGTTATTCTCATAGGGCCCCGATGCCCGATGTACCCTGTCCGGAGATCCCTTACAACGATATATATATTTGGTTTATTTTTCCTATTATTAACCGACTTCAAAAAAAGGAGGAGGTTTACACTTCGTCGGAATCTTTTTTTTATGTATGTTCCCCGATTTATCTAAGACGCCTGGACCGATTTCGAAAATTCTTGTTTTGATTAAAAGAGTATACCTCCTAGTTGGTCCCAAGATCATTAGGATCTGATCATGGAATCCTGAGTAATTGAAGGAACTCTTCAAATTTTCTAAGCACACTTGAAGCGATTTGACCGTAACAACGCAATGACGTCGAGTTTGGGCTCGTTTGAGTCGTCTTTTACATGGATTTTGATGCTAGATGATTTCCATGGTCTGATGATAGAGTTGGAAGGTAACCATGAGATCTTTGTGATACAATAACCCAATCTCATCGAGGTTAAGGTCGTTTGATTCGTGTTTACATGGACTTTGGTACTGGATGTTTTTCAGGGTCTGATGATGGAGTAGGAAGGTGGCCATGGGATGTTTGTAAAACAAAGACGCAATCCCATTGAGCTTGGGCTCGTTTGATTCGTCTTTACATGGACTTTAGTGCTGAATGTTCACCAAACTCTGATGATGGAGCAGGAAGGTAGCCATGGGATATTTGTAATACAATTACGCAATCCCATCGAGTTTGGGCTCGTTTAAGTCGTCTTTACATAGACTTTGATGCTGGATGATTTCCATGGTCTAATGATAGAGCTGGAAGGTAACCCAATCTCATCGAGTTTACGGTCGTTTGGTTGGTCTTTACATAGACTTTGGTACTGGATGTTTTCTAGGCTCTAACGATGGAGCAGGAAGGTGGCCATGGCATCTTTGTAATACAAAGACGCAATCCCATTGAGTTTGGGCTCGTTGGATTCATTTTTACATCGACCTTAGTGCTGAATGTTTACCAAACTCTGATGATGGAGCAGGAAGGTGGCCATGGGATATTTGTAATACAATAACGCAATATCATCGTGTTTAGGCTTGTCTTTGGTACTGGATTATTTCCGAGATCTGATGATGGAACTGAAACGAACGTGTTTAGGCTATTTAGTTGAAAACAAAAACTACTTGAAATTGCCAGAAAGGTACAGGTCTACATTTCAGAATTGAGGCACGTAAGGAAGGCCTCCCCATCATGTACCACCTACTCTATCCAATGTACCACCTATTACTATTTTTTATTAGAATACCACTAAAAAGCAAAAAATAAAAATGATTTTTAAATAAAAAAAAACAACTTCAAAAAACACTAAGGAACTAAAAAACAAAAAATAATTGGTTTTGGAGCAAACATCTTTGAATACGGTGTCAAGCCCTTACGCAAAAAGTTTATTTTATTTATTTATAGACTTACGCCTGTATCCCCGAAGGGGTAGGCAGAGGTGTAATATTACACCCACATTTCGCCAGGAATTTTTAGGTCCCACGTAATAGGGGGCGAGCCTATTGCCGTACCGGGCACATTACCAGACTCCGTGCTGCTACTGAGAATTTCCTAACGGAAAAACCCAATAACACTTTGCCCGACCCGGGAATCGAACCCGAGACCTCCTAATCCCACGCGCACATTAATGCCGTGAGACCAACGAGGCAGTCAAAAAGTTACTAAATTACAAACTACCTATTCTATCAACAACGAAAGTTATATTAAAATGTGTAGAGGTTTTATAGTCAGATCAGAAATACTTTGCTTGGCACCGTCTCCAAAAATGTTTGCTCCAAAACCAATTATTTTTTGTTTTTTAGTTCCTTAGTGGTTTTTGAAGTTGGTTGTTTTTTATTTAAAAATAATTTTTATTTTCTACTTGTACCGTGGACATAAATGTATGTGTTTGAAATATATAACACGAAAGAATTCAATTTTAAATTTAGTATTACACCAAGTTATGTGTTTATTTGACGTATTTACAGTATATACAGTATATATTTGAATTAAATAATATATATTTACTAGAGGACGCCAGCAGATACGCCTGCATTTTTTTTAATTTACCCGTTTTGACCGATCCCGTGGGAATTTCGGGAAATCCCTTCTTAGTGCACCCCTACGGTCCCCAAGGAACATACATGCCAAATTTCAGCTTCCTGCGCCTAATAGTTTCGGCTGTAACGTGTCTGTCAGTCAGTAACGCAAGGGTTTTATGTAGTAAGGGCCGATTTTTCAATCCTCAGATAAAGAGACGAATAACTATTTCACTAATAAATTTATTAGGCTGTTTAATAGTCCATTAAACTTGTGTAAATTTTTCAATAGTCTTTTATTTCGTCAGCAACTATCTGTCCGAATAACAGCAACGTACCCGTCACTAACTTCAGAGAGGTGAAACAAATATATCAGAAAAGTGCATGTTAGAGCGGGACAGGAAATTAGAGCAGGACAGGAAATAGAAGCTTTATGTCCTGTCCTGCTCTAAATGATGGTTGTCTTTATTTCGGAGTTACCTAGTTACCTACGTTTGTTTATGTATGTTTGGACTGTGGTATTTTCACGGAATTTATGAGTTTTGTGCTGTTCGTTTTCAATCAAAAATATATTATAATAACAATGCAATTTAAGTGTTTTCAAATTTTAATGCGAGTTTAAAGAGATTCAACTACTAGTAAGTTGAATAGAAAAATACAAGGATCTTATAGAAATTAAAACAACTGATGCGGATAATAAGAACAAGGAATGTGCGTGGAAAATAAAGAAAGTGCTTCAAATTCATGCGGTGTATCTTCAAATAGCCGTTAGTGACAAAAATTAAAGCTTAAATACGAGAGTCTTAAAAATAATATCAAAAGAAATCGTCTCATCAAAGATGAGCCAACGTTCCCAGCATAACCAATTTTGAGGAAAAATATAAGGCATCTGTTCCAACATAACAGGACACCTTTACATTTAAGTACCATTCAAGACTTATGAACGTAATAGTACCTACGTTACTGTTATATAGTAAAGATGTGGATTTTGGTAGTTGATAATTGTAAATTTTATTAGTCTTTAGTGAGTTAGTAGGTTATGTAATTCGTTTTTGAAAATATAAGTCTGTATTTTTTATACCATAAGTGTGTGTAGTATATTAAATGTTTGAAATACATGATATCTGATTTCTTTCACTATTTCATAATATCAGCTCTCCATTGAATCCAATATAGGTATTAAAATAATCGGCCCGCGATCTTACAATTCTTTATCTCTTTATAGGTCGATTAATATACCTATTCCACAGATTACTAAATAGCCTATTCGTTTATAGTAGCCTCCTCTTCAATTGCTGCGTCGACAAAATATTAAAAATCACCATCTTTTGCATATTTTGTAATATATACTACGTCAACTTGAAGTTAACAGTCAAATAAGCGGTTATCTGACCGAGGATCGGACTGTTAATTCCACGTTTAAGTCCACCTTTATACGCTATGTGTATCATCATCATCATTATTTCTATATCATATCCCACTGCTGGGCACGGGCCTCTTCTCACTATGAGAATGGTAAAGTCATAGTCCACCGCGCTGACCTAGTGCGGGTTTGCAGACTCCACATGTCTTTCAAGAAAATTATATAAAACTCTCAGACATGCAGGTTTCCTCATAAGCAAGCGATAATTAACAATTTAATACGCACTTAACTTCGAAAAGTCATTTGTGTGTCGTGGATTCGAACCCGAGATCCTCTGCGTAGCAGTCTGCCGGTCTCTCCACTCTGCTATTGCTGCGTTTACGCTATGTGTATAAAAAGATATAAATAAAATAAAATGTTTCAAATATTTTTATATGAGGTGTGAATCTATTCTCAACTCAACACTCTTGATGTGAATCTATACGTTACCTCTTATGGTAAGTGAACATCTACTTACTTCTATACTAATATTACTAAGAGAATAACATCACGCTATGAGCAACAGATACCGGCAGATACCGCAGGTGTATTATGATTAAAGATATTTATCAATATATACCGGTTGCATGGCACCGAAAATGGCTACACACTCAGTCACTCAGACACGCTACAGCCAAAACTATTGGACGCAAGAAACTGAAATTTGCCATGTCTGTTCTTTGGGGACCGTAAGGATTCACCAATAAAGGGTTTGAAATTCCCACGGGATCGGGAGTAAACAGTTAAATTTAACTAGATAGATATAGCGTAGGTGTAGTTGCGGGTATCATTTATTTTACTACCGCCTTTATGTACTTAAACACACTAAACTGTTTTTAATAATTATACTGTAGCAGGCAACATAAGTACGGGCCCACTAGTTATCGTAAATCGCTTTTATTTAAAAGTCATTGAACTGTTTTTAAAGACAGTTTAGTGGCAATAAAATATTAATATTTAACGATTGTTTTTAAACTCCAAATGCCAGAATACCACACAGTAAAATTTTCATAGACCCACATATCACCACATATATCTAAAATATATTTTAAATACCTCTTTGAAAATGATAAATTGTATGCTCCACATTCAAATCAAAATGTTACCTAAGTCTACAACTATAAAGAGGGCAGGTAGAAAGAGAGCTTTGCTGATTTAAGCATGAATGGGCCGGCTCAATCGGGGAAGTGCGGGAGAGGGTACTCTCTCACAATATTGACGGAAAGTAACAGTTTATATACTGTTGCGATTTATTTGGTATGTAAAAGTGCCGGAGGCTTTATCCCCTTTCCTTCTCTTATCCCATCCGAAGGCGACAATGCACTTGTGACTCGTCTGGTGTTGCTTGTGTCCATGACAGAATGACTTCCCAATAGACGACCCAACTAGTCGTTTGCTACCTATTACGTAAAAGAAAGTAAGCATTCATTTTCTCGCCCTTTATGTCAAAAACTACTTACAGTAATATCTGTACAATCTAGTCTCTTCACATTGACACAAATCTTCACATATACGAGATTGTTTTACTGTCATGAATTGTTATTGGTATAAACATGCGTATGTTCGTAACTACATTGTTTGGACCAATCTCAAAGATTGTCAAGATAATGTACAATATTAACGATACAAGGACATATCGCATCGAACATAGTTTTGTATATTGGCGAATAGAAAGTAATACATATTTATTGACAATGTTGGATAATATACATATGTACATTTTATTCATAATTTATAGTTGTTGAGATATTTCAAGTGAGTGGATAGGGTAAGTGCGATCACTTATATTGTAAATAAGATTTTAGCGTCTTAAGAATATATGAATGAAAATATTTTCAACAATGACGTGTACTAACAATTTTTTTGCCAACAGTACAATACTTTTAAAACTTATAACGTAATATTTATGTCAACATTAGATATGTTTGTCTGCACTTTTACTCTATTGACTGAAAAAGAACGTTAGATTAAAACTTATAATATGATATACGAAACCAGCTTAATTCACAATAATAGCCTTCATTCAGCCAATTACATCATCATCATTGTCTTGCCCTGGTCCCAATTTATTTGGGGTCGGCGCAGTATGTCCTTCGCTTCCATACTTCTCTGTTACTTACCTAAACCAATTCTCTTGGTATCGGAAACTCATGAATTTACCATGATCTGATATGACGTGCGGCACGCTAAAGCAAACATCGTTAAATTTTTATTTTCTCTGGAAGAGGTCATCGTCTTCTTAGCTGTTTAGACAGCGGGCGTGCCATGCCTCGCTATTCGAATGGTTCTCAACGTCTGCACTTGTGGTTAGAGAGATATCTCTGACTCTAGAGCATTGCTCGTAAAATCCCCGAAAGAAAATTATTTTCTAATTACAACGAAAAAATCGCAGCGCTGCAGCTCCCGTGTTTAAGCTGGAGATTTTGCCTTGTCTCCTGTTACCTCATTCGGGGGCCCCCAGGCGTTCCTTTTAACACGTGCGTCAGCCTGTACAGGTTAGAATGCCATAACACCACTTCAAGTGCCATTAAATTTAAAATGTATTCTTTAAATTGTCGCAAATAATTAATTTTATATATCAACCTGTTTCAGCAAAGAATGCGCGCTTACAGCCCATTTTAGATTACAACCACTTTCCTCTCCTGCGTTCAATAGGGGAAAGTGGCTACCCTTCGTACACTTTTTAGATTTTATTTTTTTACTTTGCAATTAAATGACGCATTTACCTAGTTTATGTACCTAAGTGTAAAAAATATATTGTAGTTTGTTACAAAAAGTCCGAAACTATTATGTTAAAAGGTTAAAGGGTTATAGCCACTTTTCTACGATAAGATATTTGTACGAACGTACCCCATGTGTGGGGTACGTTCATACAGTAGTTGGGGTACTTTCTTACGCCATGAGGTACATTCATACAGGGTTATTAAAAAGCCAATTAAAGGCCTTAAATCTTCATTAATTATTATAAAAAATATTTATTTATCAAAGAAATAACTTAATAATATGTGACTTGACTCATAGCCGTTAAACTTTCTTTAGAAAAATATAAAATAAAAACGTTCATCCTTAGTTCACTTATTGATAATTCTAAAAGGTTATTTGGCGCGTCTTACTTGCGATAAATAATACATTTAAGGCATAAATATCTCGGTATTTGCCAACGTTACGGCCGACTTGATTCAGCTGTAGTCGCGGTGGGACTGGTGAGCTCAGCGCCCTCCTTGTGTCGCGGTTTTGGCACCTAGGTTAGGTGCCAAATGCCACTTGATTTTTTTTAACCGCACTGTCGGTACTTCGACACACTACACTAATGACGTCTACACACTGTTGAGTTGTATCATTGCGGCGGTTTTACACTTATTTATGACCGGATTCCAAGTTGTTGCTAATCTAAATCCATCCACCCGGTTAAATTTTTTGTCTTTTTTTTCAATTTCAACCGCTTCACGTACTATGCTGGAGTAATAGTGACGTTCGCCGGATAAAGCCTGTGGTTGATGTAGTTCTATTCAGTGGTTTGACTCCAATAAATGTTCAGCTATAGCGGATTTATTTACTTGTAGATTTTTTTACAGCTACGATATGTTCTTTGACCCTTTCCGCAATTGTTCGCTTGGTCCGTCCAATATAGGAACTACCACACCTGTAATCGACCTTGTAGACGCCAGGTGTTTGAAAAGCAATGGCATCCTTTAAGCTGCGCAGATTGTGTGCTAACTTGGAAAGCGGACCATATACAGTCTTGATGGAGTATTTCTTGAGTACTGTTCCAACTTTGTCAGTTACTCCTTTTAGATAAGGCATGTAAGCCGGCGCTCTGCTCACCTCAGGTTTCCGGTCCTTCCTCTTCAGACGGTGAATCTCATATTTGTATCCGTTACGTCTAAGTACCTCCTGAGCTGTAACTTTAGTATAGGTATTAAAATCTAAAGGCACATTCGTACGCGTACGAATGTGCCCCTTTTCTGGCTGTCCGAATGTACCCCATGCCTTTGTACAAAATTAAAATACAACTTAATACAAATTCTAATTAAGTTTGAGAAATATAACAATAAAAGCTCAAAATAAACAATGTTAACGTTAATCAATCATCACCACTTTGTCTACAACATAATAATTTTGCTTACAATTACGAACTGAAGGTAGGTAAAAAAATTACTCACCGCGCGCGACACTCCGCTAGCAACATGGCGGCCGGTATGTCTTTGCACACAAGCAAAGGCGTGTTTGTGTGACCTTAACTTTTTCTGATAAACTAGCTGTACGAATGTGCCCCGCGTAGGTGCGTACGAAGGCTGACCACTTTCCCCTACACGTGAATTGACCGAAATAACTCATCTGCTCTAGTCTATTTTGGAGAGTAATTTTGTGGACGTCTATTCGTCCAAGCCAAACGCAATCAAGCGCCAGTCACTATCGACTTCAGAGCAAACTGCTTAGAAGTAATTACTATGCGCTATTATTTGTTCAACGATCTATTACGATAAGTTGTACGATATTTTGGTTTGCAGATGAGAGCAACTGCTTTCATGTTTATAATGGGATAGTCTCAGTGCTAGCACAATGATAAATAAAATATATTTGTCTTGGATTTAAAGTCGATGCATAATCCTATATCAGAAAATCTTAGAGAATTCTCAGTAGCTGTTCTGTGGCGCAGCTATTGCTACAAGTCGAATTTGATAAACGACAAAAGCATCTTCCTTCAGAGCAAGGAAGTTAAGTATAATTGCCCATTAGAAAACTAAAACGATATGAAGTATAATATACAATTCATAATTTACGAACTGTGTTTTATTTACTAGAATCTATGGACTGGATATATAGATCAATTTAAAATATTTTATTTTTATATAAAAAAGTTGAATAGGAAAAATTTACTTTCATAAGTAACTAGCTGACCCGGCAAACGTTGTTTCGCAATTTTTGTTTTTTTTTTAAAAATAGATGTTGGCCGATTCTCATAGATACCGGATAAGCACAAAAAAATTCATCAAAATCGGTCAAGCCGTTTCGGAGGAGTATGGGAACGAAAACTGTGACACGAGAATTTTATATATTAGATTAATGTATCTTTTTAAGGATCAAATACCAAAGCGATGCTATTATCTTTCTTTTTTAACACGTTCAAGACGGGGCCCGATTATGGTTACCTATTAGGTGGGCCGGCATAAGGTTTACAAGACCTGTTGGTGAACTTCAGTCATGGCCGGCATCAGGTTGAAAGGACCTGTTACACCTTTTGACATTAAATTCAAATATGTCATCCAGTTGAAGACTTTCTTAAATATTTTTTTCTGAAATGCATTGTTATTGAATCACTGCATAACAATATTAAACCCGTTTTTGAAAAAATAATAATTAAAGGGGGTTAAATTAGTTGTAAAATTATAGGATCTTATACACCTGATCCCGGCACTAGTGTATATGATTGCTAGTGATGTCAAATGAAACGACTATATATTTGACAAAAAAATCAATTTATTTTCACCTCAAAAACAGTATGCGCTTCATTATAACAGTCATGACAATATGTTTTTGCACATTGGGCACAATGAGTCATCACTTTTTAAACTTAGCATCCTTCTAGAACGTTTCATTTTGCACTTACACTTTAATTACAGGGCTAATTAGGAACGAACGCAAATAGAATATCGCAACGTCTAATTAATATGCACATCACTAATTAACTGACCTGTCACCAAGGGCCGGCTATCGGGTTATCAGGCATCGGGTCTTTTAGATCCGATATCCGTCCTGCAAGGACAAACTTTCTTTGCAGGCCGTATCAGGTCTTCAAGATCCGATACAATATTTTTCCTTTTATTGGTACTATTTGGCGACAGAATACCAGTCAATATATCTGTCACACGCTCACTACAAAAAATCCTAAAGAAAACTACCCAGGCCTATGCGATAGCAATAGAAATCTCTCTCCGGCCCGCGCAAATAGTTCACTTCAGATGTTTTCGACCCGATGCCGTCCTGAACGTGTTAATAAAGTTTTACTATGTTTTACTTTATCTTTGAACATTTCATTCCAAAGAACAATACCTAAATCTTGACATACAATAAATTTATACAAAAGTGCAAAACAAAACAGTACTGCATATTGCGAGAGAAATAATAAATCTACTCCATTCAGACATTAAGTTATCCACATAAGCATTTATACGAGATTGTCGTGGCAAGTATCTATCCGATCTGGGGGATGTTTCATGAATATGTATGCGACAAACCATAGCGACTGTACATTCAACGTGCCCACCACTGAATACCAGACAAATACTGTGTATTACTATCTCGAGATTGTAGCTTAAAGATAAAACACTAGGTACTTACGACAGTCATTATGTCTACGCAAATATAGGTGAGGATTTCTTGAATGCTTTATGTCAAGGTGTCGATGACTGACTACTAGATCTACTACAAATTGTGTATGTTACCATCTCGGAACTGTAGCTTAAAGATAAAGCACTAGGTACTTAGGATAGTCTTTAAGACGTTGGCTGACGAAGGCTTCTACGCCAATATTGTTGGATTCTCTGAATATGTTATTTCCTAGAGGGTAATGCTTTTGAAACACTACGACTCATAGTGGTTTCTAAAATTAGTACCTACTTATTTCTACTAATTAAAGACCACTTACTTTTATTAATTAAAGTGCTTTGAATGTTGAGTTGTCAGTGAAAGAAAGCAGCTACTGATCGTTTATGCATTTCAGTTAAGAACCAATTGGTCCCTTTTCCTTCATCACTCAATATTAGTGTTTGATGGAAGTTATATGTGTGCCTCCTCCAAAGGTATTCCTGGGATACCTACCCGGGTGTCCTCGATTTCTCATAGTGGCGTGTCACGCGAATCTACTGACTTTTTGCCCACCGAAACACACCCCGTTGCGGATGTCTCCTTCCT
This sequence comes from Euclidia mi, assembly GCA_944739405.2. Lineage (NCBI taxonomy): Eukaryota > Metazoa > Arthropoda > Insecta > Lepidoptera > Erebidae > Euclidia > Euclidia mi. The sequence continues at coordinate 103,091,599 of OX123181.2, forward strand.
AGGATGCGGACGTGGGCACTACGGCACTACCATGGGCATGTGGACAATGCCGAAGTAGCAAAGACAATGAGCAAACCGGAGTAACAAAGATTACTCGTCGATACCAGTCGACGAAAATTGATCCTTTCGTCCGAGATATCGTTGAGAACAGACGTGTTATTAATGTTGTACTAAAAATTATCGTATTTATAATAACTTAGTCATTACAATATAATATCAACAGTAAACATAATAAAGTTGCAATTACAAGTTTAACAAAAAGTGAAAGGCACGCGGTGCGCGTGTTACGCAGAGTGCCTGTGCAAGGAGCTTTCACCCGCTGCCGCGTGACGCGTCTCGACTGTGATGTATGGACCAGGAGCTTGCTACGCGTCCCATTAGCTACGAGCTACGAAGCCGTTACACTTTGAGCGTTCTGTAACCGCCACGCCCCGCGTGTCCACGTTCGCTGCTACAACCTACCTCTGCTACGCTCCTGCACTGAAGAACACAAATACCCGGCTACACAGCGTATCATTGTGAGTCACATTATTTTACAATAAAATTAAATATGATGCTCTCTCCGCCACAAGCTGGATTTTCCGTCTAGGACCTAAATCTCAATAGGTCTGTACAAGGCGGTTCAACGTTATAGATGGCATCTAACGTGACAATGCGCAATAATTCCAAACGCGTTCGCCTGGACGACACGGAATGCAGTAGCATTGACATATTTAAGGACGAGATGAAGGAAATGATGTGTAACTGGATGAAACAACAAAATGAGAAACTTGACAAGCTTGTTAAGGGTATGGCAAGGTTGGAAAGCCTAGAAAATGGATTATCTGAAATATAGGTTGGCATAAAGTCATCGAACGACGACATCGAAAAATCTTTAGGAGAACTCTCAGCGCAAATAAAGGACTTGGGTAAGAAAATTGATACCTTGGAAACATAACGTAACAATACACGTGTCAAGATCGCCGAGCTGGAAGAGAAGAACGAAAGGGTAGAACAAATGATTAGAAAGACCTGCATAGAGATCAGAGGTGTACCCAAGTTCTGGAAAGAAAAGAAGGAAGACTTACTCAACATGGCCAGCACCTTGATGAAAAGCATTGAGGTTGAGTACTCTCCTAACGAGATCAGGGATATTTATAGATTGTCATCTAAGGAAAATTCGTTAACTGCGACTATTGTTACTGAGTTCACCAATACCTTCATTAAGGACAAATTTCTGAAAAGTGCCAAGCTTTACAATACTTTTAAATCTGGTAGACACATCAACACAAGACTTTTTGGTTTGGAAGGCCCTGAAACTGCTTTATTCGTCACAGACCACTTAAATGCAAAGGCTTGAACTTTCTTGCCCGCGATTTTGCCAAAACTGAAAACTTTCATTATTGCTGGACTGCCAATGGGCGCGTCTTCCTGCGCAAAAAGGAAGGCAACAAGTATGCAGTTGTCAGATATGAAAGCACTTTTCGACAACTTTGTGAAAACTATAAATGAATCAAAGAATAACAAGTATAGTATATACTTTTCTGTTATTATCATCATGATTTTCTGTATAACACTATTACCAAGCATAACCCACCACTTATATCTGCAATATATAATTATATTTTTTACAAACATTACATCACACACACCACTCAAATTTATTACACAAAGGCGCTTTACACAACATTTACTGACAACAATTATTAATATACACTACACACATTTTTTCCTACTCCTCTCACTAGGCTACATACATGTAAAGTAATAAGCATTATCTTTAGCAATTACTTAAGATTATGGCGAATCCATACAACTTGATTAAGGAACTCGACAGCACTGAAATTTATGTAAGTACTAAGCGAACTCACCCTCAAGAATGTTTTTATGATATTGGTGACGCCAAAACACAGTTAACTATTAGTAGTCAAAATATACGTAGCATCCAAAAGAACTCGACGATTTTACATTATTTTTACATAGATTAAATGTTTTGCCTGACATTATTATTTTGACGGAATGTCGCTTAAATGAGAATACTCCCCTGTTTTATTTAAATAATTATACATGTCACTACTCCAAAAAATACCTGAATCAAAATGATGGTATCGCCATTTTCTACAAAAGTAATCTCCAGGTATTAATTGCAGAACCCAATGTTAAAGACGCTAATTGCCTTTTAATTCACCGTGGTAAAGATTACACAATTTGCGCTTTTTACAGATCACCATCGCATTACAATATCAATAACTTTTGTGAGTCACCATAAAAGTTTATGCAGTCACGTGACATCCCTAACTGTACCATATTGGGGGATATAAATATTGATATTTCCCAAAATTCTAAAGATAACCGTGCTTGTGAATATCTAGATCTGAGAGGACACTACGGCTACTTTCCAGGCTATTTATATCCCACTCACGACCGTACGTGCTTAGACCATGCTATGCTAAAAACAAAAAAAGGCGGCTGGGGTTGTGATATGTAGTTCAAGAATTACTGATCATGACACTGTAATTTTGAGCATGTCTAACACAACAACACGAGACCAGTCCTTACAAAAACATAAAATTAAAATTGACTATTTAAACCTAACCAGATCTATCGAAAACATTAATTGGAACTTTATGTATGCACATAATAATATCACGGAAGCAATTACAGATTTCACAGACATATTAACGAAAACAATACAAAACTTTACTCTTGTAGAAAACATTAGGAATTCCAAATAAATTAAAAAGCCTTGGATGACCAAGGGATTAGTTAAATGTATCCGTAAAAGAGACCTTTTGCATAACGAAGCTGGTAAACAGAAAAATAGGGATAACCCTATAATTCAACAGCGCTATAAAAATTATAGGTACCTATGCGATAACTTAATACAGAACATAAAAAATGCGTATGACATCAGTACTTTAAAAGCGGCGAACGGAGACAGCAAAAAGACGTGGACAGCAATAAAGAGTATATGTAATATTAAAAAAAGGGATTCTGACACCTCGGATCTCTTGCGCGCTTGCTCAAACCCCATAGAGTCCATAGAAAAAGCGAATTTGTTTTGTGTGAATTCCTACAACGCATGAAATCTACCTGCCAATAGATTATTCGATTACGCATCCGAAATTACTACTCGTAATGCGTTACACTGGTTTCGCGGTGTTAAAAAATCCATTTCCACATGGGACGAACTAGCTAGTAAACTTATAGCAGATTTTACACCGTAGGACTATGATTATAAACTTTTAGCCGAGATTCGTAATCGTACTCAAGGGCAAACTGAGGGTATAATCACATGAGTAGATAAACGGAACAGAGACTCAGCTTCATACAACAACGCGAATCTGTTGCACTACTACAAGCACGCGGCTCATGTGTGCGTGACCACTGGCCGCTTGTCGTGTACGCGGCGAGACTAGAAAAAACCGGTTTACGTAGGCACAGGCAGTTGACAATCTCAGGGTTATTACGACGCACGTTGTTTGTTTTGTACGTTGTAAGTTTTAATATTTTAATGTAAAAACGTGGTATTTTATTATTAATAATGGTTGTTTATTGTACTGTGTGTATGAATAATATTAGATGAAATAATTCAGTCATTATAAAGATTTTAACGATGGTAACGTACAATTGGGTTTTTTAATTAATTTTTCCTCCTGATAATTTTATCGCATTTGTTGAATTGCTTGAACAAAAGTTTCGCGAATATTTCGATCTTGAAATAAATACTGTCAATGTTGGCAACGAAATACTTAACATGTTTGCATGTTGTCCACCAGGATCTCCTAGCCCGATCCCCCAGAAGATCCTCGTGAACTCATTAGTTGTGAAATTGTTTATAAGCAATTAACGTTTACAAAACCAATGACTATATATAAAAAGTTACCAGCCATCGATAGGGATTACAAAAAACAGGTGCATGCGATTATCGACCTTATTGACGTAACTCAAAATTAATAATTTTAGTAACGTATCTATGTCAGAAAACAAGAAAATACCAAAAAATAGTCTGTCATGAATTGTCATTAAGGTTGAAAATCGCATGCACCTGTTTTTTGTAAGCCCTATCGATAGTTGATCATTTTATAGTCATTTGCCTAGTAGACGTTAATTTGTCTTACACAATTTCTTTTTAAACTTATTTTAGGTACCTATCCCCGTGGTAAAACTAGTGGCACATAATAGCTAAAGGAGATTCCTATGTTTATTAGCAAAATATATCATAAATATTACCAGAAAAATATTCAACACTATTAGTGGTATCGTTGGGAATGTCAAATAAATCACGTCGTCATGTCGTGTCCATGGTAACAAATGTATATTTTTATTCCGTCCTTTTAAAAGTTTCAGGTGCATGCCTTTTTTGGTTCCACTCGCTATTTTATTTACAACTGTACTTCTGCCGTATAGCAAATCAGTCGAGTCCAAGAATCTGTCCAATCCACGAATCTGTCGAGTTGGGTATCTGCCGAATCACGAATCCGTCCAATCCAGAATCTGTCGTATACCAAACAAGCGATTTGTCTTAACCTATTGTGACAACCCTACCAAAATAGGTAACAAATTTACAAGCTCTTAAGAAGCTGTTTCTAAGTTCGGTTTATTTACTCATGTGGTATAATCATCTACTTATCGATTATGTTCCAACTTTTTGCGCGATTATCACCGAACACGGCACTAACCGAACATGAAAAACTAAATATATTGCTTCACAATATTAGACCATGTTATTCTACAGTATTAGCTTCATATACTACGGGTATAGATACTTTAGACATACTAAAAACACTATGTCTAAACTATGAGAGGTTCCAGTGTTTAAGTTCACAGTTCCGCGAACCTAGTTACCCTACGTCTAACCAGTAGTCAGTAGCACCTGATTTAGCATATAGAAATAAAAAGGACACGCACGGTCACTATAATAATTCAAAGTACAATAAACCGTCGAAACTAAAAAACTACGCTTCCGTCGCATCTATAAATGTTGTACCGAACGATACACCTGTGCCTTACCTACAACACTATAATGTCGACATTGTAACGTAATACTTATATAGGCATGGACCTATGACTCACAGCTGCCTGTGTGATAGACCGTGAGTACCTTCTAAACAAGTTGACCCTAGTCTAAACCATGGAATATCGCTATACCTTCGGGCTACGGAGAAATGTGAAAATACTTTCCGCGAATGTCGATCCAAGTAAGATGAAATATGATTTTCTACTTTCAGTTCCATCAACTAGGGACATCCACATACTTTTGTACATTTTAAACCCCGTACTAACAATAAATCCTTTATTGCGGCGAATTTGCACACATTCAACTCATGGTTACAAAAAGACCCATACTCGGCACAGTAATCTGCGGATTTCATAAGGTGTAGTGTCGTGTGGGTTTTGAACCCACAATACCCGATACTGTGTAAAAGGCTAGACGGCAGCTTAAACCTCACAGCCAGAAATATCAAAATACCATGACAGGGTAAGTGTTTTATAAATTATAGCCTTAGAGTTCTTTATAATGTTGTTTTATCTAATTGGCAGCGAACGAGCACGCGGATTGCCTGAGGAGTCGCAAGTGTGTTGCCGCTCCTTGCTAAGGGAATAGGAATACTACTATACTCCCAGCCGATTTCAGCTATGGTGACTTCAAATGGTATTATCATTGGGATAGCTGTTAGCTCTCGCATGTGCCCTCTGATGGCTGCAGTATCCAATTTTATGTGTAAACGTGCGCAAGCATTGGTTGCACGTGAGGATCCCGTCGACATAGTTATAAACGATGGCTGGTGGTGGTTTAGCCTTAAGAGCATCACGATTTGCATCCAGTTCAGATTGCCTCTGCTCTTCGAAGTCATCAACTTTGTTCCTCACCAAACGCTTCCACTCAGAGCGGCAACCGGCGTTTTTCTCCCAAGTCTGGGCATCAATGTTGCACCTCTTCATGTGCCTTTTCTGAACGTCCTTGAAGCGTAAGAACTAGCCGCCTTGTTTCCGCGTGCCGTTCTGGAGTTCAGAGAAGAAGATGCGTTTTGCCATTCTCTCATTAGGCATTCATGAGACATGACCACACCATCGAAGCTGTCGCCGCATCAAGGACGCTTCTATGCTGGAGCCATTTAAGCGTCGAAGTACTTCGTTATTTCTTATCCGATCCGACCATTTCATTTTAAGAATGTCTCGTAAGCACTTTTAATGAAATCTGTCCAGCGTCCGTAGGTTAAAAACTCCCCTATCAGTCCGGAAACTTATTTTGATGCCAGCAGTAGCCTGCTCAAGCGATTCACTGACTACTACAGAAAAGTAGAGAGCAAACAGTGTTGGTGCTAGAACACAACCCTGCTTGACTCCACAACTCACAGGAAATAAATCTGACTGATCGCCATTGTAAGTTATACAGCAAGTCATTTCGTCGGGTAGAAGGCGAATCACTCGCACAAACTTCTCAGGGCAACTTGGTCTTAAGGGCTTCCCGCGGTACACAGTCAAATGCTTTTTCTAAGTCCACAAAACACATAAACAAAGGTTGGCTTTGTTGTCGACTTTTTTTCTGGAGTTGGCGGACAGAAAAAATTGCTTCTGGTGGAATTGCTTCCTCGTTCCAAATGCGATTGAAAATTTGCCAGATGTAGATATAAAGTTGCTCCCCTTCATATTTAAGTAGTTCTCCAGCTATATTATCAACCCCAACAGCCTTTTTATTTTTCTACTCTTTGATGGCTCGAATAACTTCAGCCAGTGTTAATGGCTCAGTAAGCGAAGTTTGAAGTAGAAGAGGGCAAATACCTCTAATATCTGCTAATCTAAGCAGCATATAAAAATAAGATCTGCTAATGGATTCCACATTGAGCAGGTTGTTGAAGTGCTCTGCCCAACGATCTAGTATATATCCTGCTTTGCACTGAGTTTTTGTGAGCCATCCAGGGATATTAGAGGAACGCCTTTTTGAATTGAAACTCCAATCAACTTACGAACTGCTTCATAAAAAGCGCCTAGTTGGTGTGTGTCTGCGACCCACTGTATCTTTGCCGCCTTTTCAAGCCACCGTCTATCTTTAATCTCTCCTATTAGTTTCCTTAAGGAAAGACCATATACCACCCCACTATTACAGACTTCCTGTGTGAGATTCTGATTGCGTTGATTGCGCTTCAATAGTGTACTGTTATTCTGGTCAAACCACTTCACGTTGACACGTTTCTTTAGTTTTATGACATCTGTGGTCACTGACATTACGGTGGATGAAATTAGTTGCATCAAAAGCATTTAGCGCGTCTGTCAGCTTTTGCTCATATTGTTGTTGAAGTTCTGTAGAATATAACTGGTCTAAATTGACGCATGTTGGTTTAGCTCTGCAGGGTCTAAGCGGTACGCGTAGGCGAAGTCTCAATTTAGTGACCAGAAGTCTGTGGTCTGTCCAGGAATGTGTTCGTTGACTGATGGCGTAATCGAGGAGGTGCCAGTTTTCGGAACGTGGGTGCATCCAGGTAGTTTTAAATTTGTTGCGAAGTCTTAAGAGAGTGTTGGTAATGGTGAGGTCGAATTGGGCAATAGCTGTCCGTTACTATTCATATTGCGCACACCATTACTCCCAATCACGCTTGGCCACTACTCAGCATCTCTGCCAACCCTTGCGTTAAAATCGCCGAGCAGAAGTATTTGCTCATTCGGACGTATATTACTAAGACATTGGCAAACCTCTTCGTAAAATTGGTCCTTAACGCTGTCCTCGTTACTTATGGTCGGTGCATATACGCTTATCACATTCAATTAGTTGTAGTTTTGAAGGTGAAGGCGCAATGTTAAAATTCGGAGATGTATTGCGGACATTATGGCAGCTTTTTTGCGGTAGTTGATTTAATGGCAAAATCTACGCCAGCTAATCTCCGTTCAGTCTGAGGTCTTCCTTTTCAGTAGAATGTATAGCCACCGCCAACTTCCTCCAGCTTGCCCTGGTCAGTTAGACGTGTTTCGCTTAGAGCAGCTACATCTATATTGTAGCGACCAAGTTCGCGTGCTACGACAGCAGTTTTACGCTCCGGGCAAAGGTTACCGTTATTGTCCATTAATGTGCGCACATTTCATGCGCCGAAAGTCATAATCGACGATTTCATTTGATGTTTTTTGTGACTGGTGGGGTGCTCAAGCAGTCGCGGTTACTACTCCCCCAATGTGTAAGGACAAGCATATTTTGGGGCACCTTTTCTAGGCCCCTCCCCGGCTGAGCGGGGGAAGCAGTGCCTCCCTAAATAGGGCTGCTTCGTCGCCTAAGGTGCTGCCCAATCCAGACTGTTGTCCCAATTGCAGTGCAGAAACGACCATTCCCCTTAGGCCGCCATACGTGCAGGCTTCAGACAAAGTCGGATGTGCACCACAACCCAACCTCTCTACCTCAGCCCGACGCCATAGGTCTTGATCAGAGTCCGGTAATCAGAAGCAGTCAGTTGCGCGTGATATATTTAATTGCATAAGTGATTGCGCTAGCACAGATGCACCTTCTCGTCCTTTCCCTTCTGTGCCCATTGGAACGGAAAGCCGCTACGACTGGAGAACTTTAAAGATGCAGTGAATGGCCGACGAGCACTTATGACCTCTGTTATCGGCCCAAACCTTCCACAAGACTTCACTGGAACGCCGAATCCACCACTACCGAATTGCTTACCTGCGTTGGTGTGATAGGAATAGTAGGATGATGGAGAAAATACTCTCAAAATACTTTTGAAGTTCACGAATCCGCAGTTTGCCAGTGTGGCAGACTATGGTGTACTATTACTCTGCTAATTGTGTGAAAAGGAATATACCCAGCTATGGAACAGCATATATACAGGTCTGTCGATGATAATGATAAATTATTGTTGAGCCAAATTAAATAAAGTTGCTTATAACGACTGCCTGTCAAATAGCAGTTACACATTAATTTGTAGAATGATATAATCTCATATTAAGTTAAAAACCCTGGGTTTACTTTGACGTAAATCGACTAGACCAACCAAATGTTATTTGGCTAACACAAACAGAAAGAACTTAATAAGTATTGAATTGGCGTGTAGACAATGTGATGTATTCAATTTTACCAATTTCCCTATTTGAATTTACTCATCAATTTTATAACATTGTACAAAGATTACTCCGTATTCTGACGCATTAAGAATACAAAGTGTCACTACTCCATTTTGTTTCGTTGGTGTCGTAAAATTCGAATAAATACAATACACAAAGCAAATTTATTTTATTTTTGTTTTATTTTTAAGACAGCTCCCGCACTAGGCATATATCCTGTGTCGCGGGGGACTTTACAAAGATACAACCAACGGACACAATGGACACCCAGACTCGAAACAACAATTTATGGATCATACAAAGTGTTGTCTCGTGTGGGATTCGAACCCACGACACTCGGTGTAGTGTCAAGCGGCGAGGCGGCCGCTTAAACCACTACGCCAACCGTGCTGTCAAATTGTATCTTTGAGACGAGACGAAAATCTCGACATCAAACTTATGCCAACACAGTATAGTAGGCCACAGCCTCCTACTGACTTACAATGCTGAGGCCTATGTCTAGTAGTAGACTGCGAAAGGCTGTATAATACATAGATTAACTTTTTTTTTTATTGCTGCTAGTGGCAGACGAGCGAACGGCCCATCTGATGGTAAACGGTAACCGCTGCTCACGGACTTCGCTAATGTCAGGTTATACACAGAAAAGCCGCTGCCTACCGTGAAAGTAATGCTCTCTTTAAACCTCGTTTGAAGAAGGACAAGTCATAGTGCTCGGGAAACACCGCAGCAGGTAGTTCATTCCAGAGCCTACACGTACGTGGTAGAAAAGATCACTGGAAGCGCACCGTACTAGATGAGAACGCTTCCAGGTAGTACGGGTGAACTCTACTGCGTCGGCGAGTTGTACGTTGGTAGAAGGGTGACCCTGGTACCAAATTAAACAATTCTTCGGAGCACTCCCCGTGAAAGAGTCGGTAAAATACGCTGAGAGAACCAAAGTCTCTCCGCTGCTCCAGCGACTCTAGTCTAGTCGTGAGATCGGGGTCATCGACAATTCGAACAACTCGTCTCTGTAGGGAGTCAAGTGGATCAAGCTGATATTTTGGCGCTCCGGCCCAGAGATGTGAGCAGTACTCCACATGTGGCCAGACTTGCGCTTTATAAAGCATAAGCCGTTGGTTTGGTGTGAAGTACCGCTTAGCCCAGCTCAGCACTCTCAGCTTCTTGCTTGCCAAAGAACAATGGCAGAATTTGGTCTGGGTTTGTTGTGGCGACCTTAAACTTCTTATGAACAAAACAAATTGTTTTTTTTCTACGATTTTTAATATTTTCACTTTGTCTCGTTAAAGCTGGAGTATTTTATGATGATAAAAAGCATTCCAATTGATTACGAATACTTTTTTATTTTATTGTTGCCATAGACAATGGTGTGACAGGAATAGACGTGAGTGCTATATCCGTATCGATTATTAAATAAGTAATCGATACGATCGACCTTTATAGAGTTGGTTTGGTTTAAAATGCAGTTATTTAATATTTAAACAACATTATATCAATAAGCTACTATTTTTGAAGCAAAACAACGTTTAAATCAAATAAAAACGTCACAGCATCGTTTTAAAGTTGTATCGATTTCACATAAAATCGATTTAAAATGTGCAGCTCTGCTTTTGTCTATGGCTGTGACAGTTAGATGCTACAAAATACTTCCGCGTTTTGATGTCAATCTGACATATGTCATTTGATAATTCAAACGTACCTACCTACATTGTTTAACTTTCATACTATAACTTTCTTTGTACCTACATAGTTCATTCATAACTAAAACTTCAAACACCGATATCTTCTTTTTCCACCTTTCCTGAGTGAAAATAGAATCATTTCTAGACTCTGTTACTTACGCCAAATTTTTAGATATATTTTTTATTACTGTTCGCTTCAATTTAATTTCAGACATTTTGATGTATGGAGATCTGCCATTGTCCTTTGGCTTTATCCTCCAAATGACTCCCAAATTGGACTTTGTTCGATATTTCGACGCCGAGGATCCCAATATTCTCGGCAATATGCAGGGGTACTCACTGAAACCGAGGCGCTATAACGAAAGGGTCCTTCTTCGCAGTGAACGCGCATACTTGTGTTAAGTGGGGTTAAATTGAACAAGGTTCTTTGCACCCCATTTGGAGGCGCGCCCTAGAGAGTCCTCGACTTCAGACACAATTTGCAATCGTCTTTCCTGTACTTGGCTTCGAGGGACATTCTGGTGGCTGGTGTACCGCGCATCACCCGTACTGTCATCTGCATAGCAATGCATGTTCTCAATTGACAACAAGTCATTGATATGCAAGATGAACAGCGTTGGGGAGAGCACCGAGCCTTTTGGGAAGCCAGCGTTGATCGACTTCATTTCGGAGCAGCTGCCGTCTGCGACGACTTTAATGCTCCGATCAGCCAGAAAGCTGGCAATCCATTTGCAGAGTCCCTCGGGGATTCCATAAGATGGTAACTTCGATAGAAGTGCCCTGTGCCAGACCCAGTCAAATGCCTTGGCAATTTCAAGGCTAACGGTTAGAGCTTCGCCCCCACTCTCCAAGGCTTCTGCCCAGCGGTGTGTAAGGTAACAAAAGTAAGGTAAGTAACTTGTAGTAAGTAAGAGTAGAGGAAGCTTAAATCTGGCAGTTTTCCAGATCTTATGAAACATAGTAGAATAATACCTCTGTTCAAATCCGGCAATAAGACTGATCCTAGTAATTATAGGCCAATATCGATACTACCTGCTTTTAGTAAGATTTTTGAAAAGATCGTACTCAAGCAACTACTAAGACATTTTAATCAAAACAGCCTCCTTCATGGTGAGCAATATGGTTTTACCAAGGGTCTCTCGACAACAGATGCAGGAGTAGCGTTACTCAAACATATCTACAGTGCTTGGGAGAATTCCCAAAATGCTGTTGGTGTATTCTACGACCTTTCGAAAGCATTCGATTGTGTCTGCCATGAGACGCTCTTGTGCAAGCTTAGACATTACGGCGTCCAGACTAAAGCATTGGATGTCATTAAGTCGTACTTAAGTGACAGGATCCAATGTGTTGAAATAAATGGCTCAAAATCCAGTGGCTTACCTGTTGATTTAGGAGTGCCACAGGGCAGCATCGTTTAGGGCCTTTCTCGTTTCTTGTTAACATAAACGATTTACCTTTTTACTTGAGAAACATTTGTGACGTTGTACTGTTTGCTGACGATACTTCTTTGATATTTCAAGAAGATAGAAATAAGGAACACTTTAACGAAATAAACAGTGCACTCATTCAAGTGACTAAATGGTTTAATGTAAACAATCTAGTACTGAACGCCAAAAAAACAAAATGTGTTAAGTTTGCTCTGCCCAATGTCAGAAACCTTGGTCCTAACATAGTTTTAAATGACGATGTACTCGAAACAACTGAATCCACATTACTTCTAGGATAGCACTTGATTCGAAGTTACAATGGGGTGCGCATGTTACATATTTCTCAGGGAAACTTAGCTCAGCTGCTTATGCTGTTAAGAAGGTTCGTAGGTTGACCGATGTCGATACGGCTAGATTGGTTTATTTTAGTTATTTTCATAGTGTTATGTCATATGGCATATTGTTATGGGGTAGAGCTGCTGATATCCAAAATATTTTTATATTGCAGAAACGGGCAGTTAGGGCCATTTACCAGTTAAAGACAAGAGTCTCACTCAAAGAAAAATTTAAAACTATTGGTATTCTTACTGTAGCGTCACAATATATTTATGCCAGTGTTATGCATGTAAGACTAAACATAAATTCTTCTAAAATGAATAGTGACATACACAATATCAATACTAGAAATAGACATAAATTATGTGTTCCGTATTTTCGTTTGCACAAAACGCATAGCTCTTTTATTGGGCTCAGTATTCGCATATACAATAAATTACCAACTTATATTTTAGACTTGCCATTAAGTTCGTTTCAGGCAGAAGTTAAAAAGAATCTTATAAATAAGGCATATAACAGTTTGAAGGATTATTTTGATGACAGGAGCGCTTGGAAGTAGTTGTTCGCTTTTGACTTGGTCAATAATTAGTAGTTTTATTTTATAGTGTAATTAATTACGATATTCCCATTTCATACTATATTTTGCATTCATGTTCCACACTTTCATTATAACTTTGCGGATTTGTAAAATGTGGGTAACTCGTGGTCATGGGCTAACTAATAGGTTGTCGATTGCTTTGGTTTCATAATACCGTTACTTTCTGCTTCATTCACTTCTACCATAGTTCTGACCATGTTTTTTTTATTTATTTATTTATTTAGGTTTGCTAACAAATGTAACAGTAATACAAGCACATATTATAATCATCTTAGGTTCTAGAGTAACAGTTACATCCAATTATAAGCAAACACCACTTGCACTTAATTAGCACACTAACAAACATATTAATGCTATTAACAAAATTTAAACAAATTACGGATTACACAGTTAAGATTTTTTTTTTTTACATAGCATACCTTTTTCTGATACATAAATCACCTAGGTATACAAAAATAAAAATACATTTATAAAAAAGTATTGCATTTTATACTTTTGCGGTATTTAGTTAGAGAATCAGCAAATATATCGACATCGTGACTGCAAAGGTTAAGTAACTTGCACATGCGAGGGACAGGAGAGGTAGAGCCTAAAACAGTTCTTCTGGGCGGTGGATACAGGAGACTGATGTATATTCTAGGATACTTGTATGGCACCCTAAAATTGATTCTATGTAGGAGTTGTGTACAGTCAATTCTGTTACGGACAAGTTTATATAAGAAAACTAGTTCTAAATATTTTCTTCTCTTATCAAGTGTTTCCATTCTGTATTTTTTAAGTTTATCCTTATAAGAAACCATTCGTGGGAAAGGCGAGGGCGACAAGTGCCACAGAAATCTTTTTTGTATTCTTTCTAGTCTTAAAATGTGAACGGCATAATGCGGTCGCCAAACAACACTACAATATTCTAAGTGACTTCTCACAAAACTATTGTATAACAAAATTTTAGTATGAGGCTTGCGAAAAACTTTTCCATTTCTTATAATAAATCCCAGAGATCTAGATGCTTTCCTAATTATCTTTTCAAAATGAGGTACAAAGGTTAACTTTTTATCTAACAAAACGCCTAAATCTCTGAAACATTCACATTCATTTAATTCTACTCCGTTAATCGAGTATTTTGATGTTATTTCGTTAATCTTACGAGTAAACTTCATAAACTGACATTTATTTGGATTCAATTGCATGCCGTTCTTATTACACCATATAGACAACGAATCCAGATCTTTCTGAAGACGCAGGGCCTCATTAAGTGACTCTATAGTCTTAAAGATTTTAAGGTCATCTGCAAACAGTAGGGGTGTAGCATAGTGAAAGCAGTCCGGTAGGTCATTAATAAACATATTGAATAATAATGGCCCTAAGTGTGATCCTTGTGGCACTCCTGAAGTTATGGAATGCGTGGATGATGTGAAGCCATTCAATACAACTCTAAAGTCACGATAGCTTAAATATGATTCTATCCACTTGTAGATTGATCCGCCTAATCCGTACATACATAATTTTTCAAGAAGCTTTCTATGAGGAACTCTGTCAAAGGCCTTGCTAAAATCTGTATATATTACATCTCCTTGCTTATGGTTATCCAAGGCTTCTGACAGGATCTCCACAAAAAGTGTTAGGTTGGTGCACGTTGAACGGGACCGTACAAAACCATGTTGATGGCAGGACAAGTAAGGGGTAAAATACGATTCTAGGTAACGATAGACTATGGATTCAAATATTTTTGCCAAACACGATAATATGGAAATAGGCCTATAGTTACTTACCAAATGTTTTTCGCTAGATTTGTGAACTGGGACCACGTTTGCACTTTTCCATTATTTAGGAAATACTCCAGATAGTAGTGATTTGTTGTAAATTATGCATAGGGGATCAACCAATTTCGAGGCACATGATGCAATGAAATATGGTGGAATACCATCAGGCCCGGGGCTCTTAGATAGGATCGGGGGTCGAGATGCTTAAGTTTTTCAAGAATCGTAGTCGGTTGGATTGTCAAGGATGTAAAACAACTGCTGTTTGCCTCAAGATCATACTTTATATTATTCCGTGTCCCATCCGAATCTGAGATATTATCACAAGAGACGAAACTATTATCAGTTGTGTAAACTGAAGCAAAATAAGATGCAAACATGTCACTTATTTCCGCTCTATCACTACTCTGGCGTTCCCCATTTGACATTAAAGATGGATATGGGCTAGATCGGTTCTTTTTGGCTTTAATGAATGACCAAAAGCTTTTACAATTATTTGAAATACTATTTTCTATACTCTCTAAGTAATTATTGTAGCAGATTTTGCATAGCTTTTTACAGTCCGCTGTTATGAATCTCAACTCGATCTCATCTAAGGGATTTTTAAAAGTTTTATACCTTTGCCTCAGTTTATCTTTTTTTCGAAGCATGCGTATTAACGGGCGACTAAACCAGACGGGGCGGTTGCCACTTCTAATCCTACGCTGAGGTACAAAGCGTCGTACGGTTTCATATAAAATGTCGTAGAATGTTTGTGTCATATCATCGACGTATTTATCGCCCAACAAGACATGCCAGTCTATTGTATTCAAGTGATTATTTACTGCGTCGTAGTCTGCTTTATAAAAATTGAATCTGTTAGTTTCTACTCGTTTTAGTGTACTGCATTCGCCAATGGGGAAAGAAATTTCTAAAGGTGGGTGATGAGGATCTTGCGGACAAAGGATATCTTCGGATTTAGAGATTGAAGATGGTGACATATTTGTCAAAACTAAATCAAGAATTTTACCGCTAGTATTGGGGACATCATTAATTTGTTTTAAATTATTAACATATGTAAAGTCTACAAGTGACTCACAGACTGCGGACAAAGTGAAGTTCCTAACGCTGTTATTAATCAAATTCCAATTGATAGAGCTTAAATTAAAATCACCTAAAATGCATGTACTCGAATTCCACTTTTCATAGAAACGGTTAGACTGTTTGATGAACGTTTCTAACACAGTTTTGTGAACTGGTGGCGGTAGGTAAACTACACAAAATGCGATTTTCTTACTTGTTTTACCAGCCTTTGGAACATCTATTACGACCCAAAGGTCTTCACAATTACTTTCTATAGAACTGAAACGCACGGAGTCATATTTTTTTGATACAGCAATCAAAACCCCACCTCCAAGCTTAACTTCCCGGTCTCGTCTATACACAACATAGTTGTTATTAAATAACTCAGAATCACATATAGAACCATTAAGCCAAGTCTCTGTTAATGCAATCACGTCATAGTTAGAACTACAAAGGTTTTGATAAAAGGTATGAGTTTTTGTCCTTAATCCCCGAACATTTTGATAATAAATATTTAAATGACTGAATTAAAATGGCAGCGAATATTTTCCTGTATTGGAAAAAATCCGATTTAAAATATTATACTATATAATAAAATTGCCTATTTACGTGTACCTATTACTGTTTTCAATCATAAATACATATTTCAATTTATAATACTTTTCATAGAAAAACTAAAATAGCCATCAAAGAAGTTTTCATCGTAAACCGAAACGGCAAACAGTTTCTAAGATGTTCATGGCTACAGAAATTTGAAAATACCAGGATCTCTGCCAATATAATATATAACATCGGCAATTTAATTGGATGTGTATTGAAATAATTCGTGTGGGTGAAATGATAGTTTATTGAAACGTGAAAGCTTGTGTTGTGTGTTGGTGATTTTGTTTCCTGTGATTTTGTACCTTTTTATCTTTTTATAATAGACAATTTTATTTAGTAAGTGTAAGTTTAGAAGACAACGGTGACGGGACGCGACGCCGGCACCTAGGCAACGTCCTGTCACCAAGTGGCTAAATGTCATGCATAAATTGTAAATAATAACATTTTGTATTTTAAGTTTAAAGTTATAATATTTATGCCGGCTACAAGCGAGGACATTAGTGATGCGGAGTTGAGTGAAATCCAATCAACCACATCGTCGCTGAATAACCTAGTGCGCTGCCCAGTATGTTCTCAAGCTCGTTTTTTTAAAGGTGAGCGGGGCTTGAAAGTACATTTTGGCAAAGTGCATAAAAACCAAAATGTGCTTCCTGGCCCCAGTTCCATTTCACTTTCTGTTTCGTCCCAAATTCCTTTTTGGCAGTACTTAGGTACATTAAAAAATTCAAATCCAGTTTTGAAGCGAGTTCCACGCGGTGCGAGACCATTAGTAGCTCATAATTTAGCTAACTGTATTGGTCTCGTTGTGCGTGAGAACTCCAAAACAGCTTGGGAACAGTTACTCACTTTCCCTTATAGGATTCTACACATTCAAAGCAACCGGACAACATCCAAATCTTTGACATCCCAAATTAAAGACCTATGTAACCATTCTACTAACAATTTTGACCCTAAATTTACTATCCATAAATTTAAAAAAACAATTTACCAATGTGTAGAGTCCAAATTAAGGGAGGGTGACATTCAAGGGGCGTCTAGGTTATTGTTTAGTAGCGATGTGGTGGCGCCTTACTCTTCAGACACCCTAGCAGGTCTGAAGAGTAAGCACCCAGCGCCAGCTAATGACCTCACCTTTCCCGACATGCCTGACGAAGATTGTGACTGTCTGTTTGTTTCAGCCAAGGACGTATTTGAAGCCGTCTGTTCCTTTCGTAGTGGATCCGCTGGCGGCCTCGACGGCTTAACACCTCAGCATCTAAAAGATCTCACAAGTGCAAGTGCTGGAGAGGCTGGTGATGCACTTTTGAAGGCACTGACGGCTTTGATTAACCTTATGCTCTCCGGCAATGTGGCCACAGATGTCACCGACTTATTATACGGCGCCAACTTGTGCGCCCTTCGCAAAAAAGATGGTGGCATTCGGCCCATTGCCGTAGGGTGTATCTACAGACGCTTGGCAGCCAAACTATGCTGTAAACATTATAGTGCCATTTTGGCAGATAAATTTCAGCCAATCCAGCTTGGCTTTGGTTCGAAGGCTGTGAGGCTGCCATACATGCGCTGTCCACGTACCTTGGCTGCGGTAAAGGTGAGGTCATTTTAAAGGTTGATTTGAAGAATGCCTTCAACTCAGTGAACAGGGACACCTTGCTGACACAAGCAAAATTAGAAACTCCTAAAATTTTTAAATTCCTTTGGCAATGCTATAGGCATCCATCAAAATTAATTTACAAAGATAATGTTTTGGAATCTGCTGTTGGGTGTCAACAAGGTGACCCTCTCGGGCCAGTCATTTTCAGTTTAGCCATTCACCCAATAATAAAACAAATAAATTCAAAATTTAACGTGTGGTATTTGGATGACGGGACCCTGGGAGGAGACGTTTCCACAGTTTTACAAGATTTAGAGCTAATAAAAAAGGAATTTAAAGCAATTGGTTTGGAACTAAATTCGGAAAAATGTGAAATTTTTATTAAGGACAATTTGGATAACCTTTCGATTGTATCAAAATTTAATTCTTTGGCGCCAAATATTAAAATCATCAATAAATGCTCCTTCCGCCTCCTTGGGTCCCCTATTTTCGACGACGCTTTTGGAACTTTTATAAATGAAAAAGTACAAAATTTCTGTGAAACCTCAGAACGCCTATACAAAATTAATATTCATTCGGCTTTCACAATTATCAGGCACTGTCTTTTCGTCCCAAAATTTACATATTACTTGCGATCCTCTCCTTTTTGGAAACATTCAACCCTTTTGGAAAACATAGATAATGTTATTCGGCAGACCTTGAGCAAAATTCTAAATCTTGACATGAACGACCGAGTGTGGCTTCAAGCAACTTTGCCAGTTCGCTTGGGCGGCCTCGGCGTTCGCAAAATTACTGATGTAAGTCTACCAGCGTTTTTGGCCTCGGTCCACGGCACTGAGGAACTGACCAGGAAAATTCTAGAACCCACACTGGTTAATTCTGAGGTGCCGTGCATGACTGATGCCATTAACGCTTGGAAAATGGCTTGCCCGAGCTCTGACTTACCCCGGAATCTATTCTCTCAGAGACAATGGGACGGGCCGCTCTGTAGCAAGATGAGAGATTATCTTTTAAATACTGCATCTAGAGTTGCAGAGCGTGCCCGTTTATTGGCTGTGGGAGAGTGGGAATCGGGGTTATGGCTTCAAGCACTTCCATCGTCCAACATAGGAACTATGTTGGACGATACAACTTTCCGCATCGCTTCTTGCCTGCGCTTGGGAGCTGTTTGCGTTTCTCCGCACCGCTGTCACTGCGGCGAAGCCGTCGACAGTCTTGGCCACCATGGCCTATCGTGCAGTAGGAGTGCAGGGCGTATTTCTCGACATGCCCACATTAACGACATACTCCGTCGAGCTCTTGCCACCGCCGGAGTACCAGCTCATCTCGAACCTAATGGTTTGGTACGCGACGATGGGAAGAGACCAGACGGTATGACGTTATTACCTTGGAAGATGGGTAGGCCTCTGGTGTGGGACGCAACATGCGTCGATACCCTTGCGCCATCACATCTTTCAAGTACAGCTGGATCAGCTGGCGCTGCTGCTGCATCGGCGGAAACCCTCAAACGGCGCAAATACGGAAACCTGGCTGGTAATTACGTTTTTGAGCCGTTTGGGGTCGGAACGCTGGGGCCATGGGGCCCTAGTGCACGCGCATTATACAAAGAAATCGCCAGAAGGCTGATCGATGCTTCCCGTGACCAGAGGGCTGGTTTATATCTCGCTGAGAGAATAAGCATTGCCATTCAACGTGGCAATGCTGCCAGCCTTCTGGGCACGCTACCGCTCGACAGCGTTGCGGAGGAATTTTTTGACGCATCGTAGTTGGCAATTTGTTATTTTATTATATTTTATTTACTTTTCTTTTCATACTTTCGCTTTTTTATAGTTTAGGATAGTTTAGTTATATAATTAGTTTTATTTTATTGTACATAATTATGTAAATCCTATTAATTCTATAAAACTTTTAAATAAAATATTTAGCAGAAAAAAAAAAAAAAAAAAAAAAAAAAAAAAATGACTGAATTTTAAATTAACTTTTACTATTAAAATCATGCATGGTAAAACAAAAAAGACCTACGACAATTTTTCTAGCGAAATCCTGTCTTTGATATATCTTGCTTCTGCATCCTCATTTTTCTTCATGAAGATTTTACCATACCTGACCCATACAAACTTGTAGCCCATCTCTTTGCCTTTTTGCCTTGCAGCTGCATGTAGAGCCTTGTTCGCAGGAGAGAGGTGCTCACAAACGAAGATAGGTGATTTATCCCCAGCATAACCTAGGTGTGCAGTATTCAACTTGTCTTCAGGTTTTGATTTATTATATTTAATACATGCTGCCAGGAAGCTATCTCTGACTCTAGGCGTCGCTAGTTGAACTATTATAGAACGCGGCCTATTGCTGGTACGGTTAGTTTTGGCTACACGTGTACACTTGAGTATTTTTGTGTCGTCTATGGCGCAGTTTACTATTTTACCTAGGTTACTTATAATACTGGGTAAATTTTCATTTTTGTTTTCTGGTACACATTGAATTTCCAAATTTGTAGATCGTGCATGCTGTTCCAAATAATTTATCCGTTCCTTGAGATCCAGTATATTTGACTTCATCTCGATGTTTTCCAATTCTATGTTTTTCACAGTCTCTTTTAATCTTGCTTTTGGAGTCGAGGAACAACCAGGGCATCGCCACGGAGACTCGAGCGCTTCTGGGTTATCAATAGCAAGGCAAGTATGATGATAAACCTTTTTGCACTTGTTACAGGTGACATAACTTTCACCATTATCTCCAGCTGGACAACATCCCCATACATGCGACATCGTTATTCGTTAAGCCTGCCTCCGTCTTTTTTCCCGCAGTTTAAGTGATATTTATAATAATGGCAATTATTTTGACACGTTCTCAAAAGACTGGGCTTCGATTAGGGAGTAGGCTGTCATTAATAGACGACGATAATAGCTGTCAGTTGTCTTCGGTTTTTAATAATTTTAGTGAAGGGAGTAAAAAATGTCAACAATGATTTGCAAAAGATTCGGGAATATTATGGTGATTTACTTGCGAAATTGTGGGATCCGTCTGCCGCAAACAATGTCACCCATCCGCAACGCACTCGTACACAACACTAAGGTACTTTTACAGCTGTTATTGTCTAATTTCCAACTTTATCGATGTAACTTTAGTAGCACTATGTTGTCGGTAAACTATTTGACAGAGAAAAAAAGTTGCGAGTAATGTTCGCGAGTTGCCTACATTAAAAAGACGTAAGTGGATGCTCCTGTTTCACCATATTTACTTTGGGAGGCGTACCATATGAACATCATTTACTGCTTGAGTATGATATCAATAGCTACTAAAAATTTTACTAGTAGATGTCTACAATGTGAAACAGTTGCAGCTCCTTACAAAAATAAAATGTACCACCATTATATTTGTTTGAAAAGAGTGGCCATGAGTTTTATTGCCCGTTCTTTCTCGTGGTTCTACCTATTGCATTGCGAACGTGGCAGTAAATGTAAATGTAGAATCATTAAGTAATTAACTTAAATTTTGACGTTCATAAGCGTCACTTTGTGGCCTAGATGAATAAATGATTTTGATTTGATTTGATTTATCGGAAGATCTACGTGTGAGGCTGATCAAGACACTGGTGTTGTCTAAATTAAATTACGCGGATACGGTATACGTTCCGCGTCTGCTCTCTCGTACTGACCGGCTTATACAGAGAGTCCAAAACGCTTGTGGTAGGTACTGTTTTAGTATACCACGTAGATGCCACGTGACGCCATATTTAAATAAAAATTACATCTTAAAAATGAAGGCAAGACGCAAACTACATTTAGCCACACTTATGTTCACCGTTGTTAACTTCAAAGAGCCTATTTATTTGTACAACAAACTGGGCTGGGTGGCTAGTGGTCGAGAATACGCAAGAAGGCAGTGCTCCCTACAGCTGTCAATACTGCCTCATAAGACGAACGCCTTTAGGGGCAGCTTCCGCTACGCCGCCTCTAAGATATGGAATAACTTACCACCGCCTTTTAGATTACTCAAGACAGTACATACTTTCAAAAAACACGTTCGTCTGTATCTTATTGAGGCGCAGCGGAAGCTAGGTATGACCAACATAAACACATCCTTGTTATAGTTATAACCATCACATCGCATACTACCTGGGCGGGGCACTTGTGTGTGTTGTGTTGGTTGTGTTTGTGTGTGTGCGCGATTGTGTTGATTGTTGTTCATCTTATTTCTAGTTTTAGTTGAAGTCGTCGTGTCCGCGTCGATTAACTGCCATGCATTCCCGTGTCGCTATATTCTTTTTCACGGTTAGTTTTAGTTGTCCGCCATACTGCTTGTTTTGTAGTGTTATCTCACGGGCAATCCACGTAAGAACCCTTAAAGGAAATGAAAATTTTATTCATACCGTTATACATACTGTTATCACAGCTGTTATAGTTATGTTGTTGTTATGTTATTGTTTGTTTATTCGCAATGCGCGGCGCGAGGCTTATTATGACATGCGCCCGCTGTGTGGTGCGCTGTGCCGAGGCTGTGCACTCGGGCAGCGTGTAGTCGCGTCGATGCCGACTCGGACACAGTGCCGAGTGCGAGAGATGCGCAGCCGCGGCCGGTTTTGCCTCCGCCCACGACGCCGTGCTCTCGTTCGATTCCCCGTTGATGTATTTAACTTTTGTATGTATACGTACCGTTTATAAATATTTATTATATGTACCTAGTTAAACATTATGTTTACTTATTTGTTTAAAGTATGTATGCATGATATTTATTCATATATTATTATTTAACTATTATGTTTATTAATTACTATATTATTTTGTACCTAGTGTTGTTTAGTTTGACGCTTGCGTGAGTCACTCAAGGGCATAGTTGAAAATCAGCGTCAGGCATCTGCCTGACAAATGCTGAACTATGCCCTGTTCTGACACGTCACACTTATATATATTTCTAAATTGATTTTTTGTACTGTTTTTTTTCATCGTGTTTTTTATTTGTGTGCGTGTTAAGAATAAAATTATTTTTTCTTTTTTCTTTTCTTTTTTCTTAACTTCCAAAACATGTGACAATTTTTTTGTGAAATAAAATATAACAAAGTAAAACAATTTTTGCTTGTGTGCGTGCCAAAAGTTTTTAAACTTTACGATTCATCCCGATCCTGTGTGAATTTGAGTAATCTGTTCTAGGTGTACCGCTAAAACACCTCATCGCCTCGATCTCCAAGGCGATAATGTATGTTTTATGTTTACAATAAGTACTAATTCATCGTATGTATATTATTGTCAGAGGCAGTTTGCTCTATTTCTAAGTTACGCATGGTTGAGGGCTTAGTATTGTATGCATTGCATCGCTTAGCGAAGTCTGGTAACTTTGAGAATTAACTTATAATAATTGGACTATAGGGATGCCATATCATATCTGTAGCATTATAATGATTGAAGAACCAAATACTAGATCGCATATTATGACGATGGTGATGTGTGTATGTGGTAGAATAGAATATTATTTGTCCCTTTTATGTAGAAATAACAGTTTTTGTTTTTAGCCACTTTTTTATCGCTGCAATTTTATTTTTGCAACAAATGCTTTCTTATGACTACTATTCTTGACAAAAATGTATCAAATTCAGTTCTGCCCTTTTGTTATAGTACGAGATCCCACGACAAATTAGTGCACTCAACGAGTTTTCGCTAAAAAACATTTTTTTATGTATATTTATGACTAAGAGAATATATATTTACTAGATTGCCTGTTAAAATGGGGCCGCAAGAATTTAAAAAAAAAATGTTTGATCATGATCGCGAAAACCTTCAAACCAAAAATAACTGCATCTCAATCGGCCCACTAGTTTACGAGCTACGATGCCATAGACATATTATACCTATTTACATAGTCACACAGACACGTTAAACTTATCACACGGAAGGAATCTGTAACTCCATTATTCATAGAACACTGAGACTATCGACTGTCTAGTTAAATTCAATCACCCTTCCGGAAGGCTGGCATCCAATCAAATTTGTATTAAATCAGTTTAATTCAAGAGGACCTCGATGCCATTGCATTTATCTTTGAAATTCACTCACAATTACTGGCAAGACTTGGTGTCTTAGGGATCTAAAGGATGATCTAATATCTCTATGGAGAAATGTTTGTATGCATTGTGTTCAAGCCGGCATTCGTATAGAATTTTGTAGTTAATACTTCTTTCCATTTTCCTTAAATATATTTTATTTATGTGGTATAAATAGCCAAATATAATTATGTATGTATATAGTAAAAAAGAATATAAAAGACGGCGTAATAGTGGCCTAAGGATGTAAAAGCGATCCACGCGTTCAAAATGCGGAAAAAATGCACGAAATAAAATGAATACTGCCTAATAAAATAAAATAATATTACAACATATTTGTGTTATCCGTATCCGTTGAGAGTCTAATAAATTAAAAACCATTGAAACGGTCTGAATAATTGAGGAACTCGCATATCATTCGAAATTCAATTTAGGCCTGTTATCATAGCCTTTGTTTTTAATTATTTTTTTATAGACTCACGCCTCTGTATCTCCGAAGGTGTAGACAGAGGTTATTACACCCGCATTTCACCATGCCTGATCTGAAAATTCGAAAAAACCCAGTAACAAGACCCGACTGATACAGAACCCGACCCTGGAATAAAACCAGAGACCGCCTGATCGGCAATCACGTGACCACGATATTGTTATTACGGGTCTCACTTGATTGACCGAAAGGAATTTGACAAATTTTCACTTCCCAAAAAATTTTTTGCGTAATTTCATTTGCCAAATTATTACTTAGCAAAAAATCTATTCACAAAAATTGTAACGCAAACCTAATGTTTGGGAAATAAACGTTTAAACTATAACTTGTTTATCAACTAGTACTTAAAATTTTTTTATTTAGTCAAATATTTCAGTTGGAATAACAGTTTTACGCAAAATCAATAATTATCCTAATCTAAATAGTTCAGTTCCGGGTAACCCACTAAAAACAATCTCTTATTTATATTCCGGAAAACAGGCGTGAGTCACATAAATACATACATACATAGTATGTATGTATTTTTGGCAAAACGGCAGGATCCCATATCGGAAATCATATTACACAAACCATTTCATTAAAAAAACATTCCATAAAACTCATAAACCTGCATATTCATCATCACACATCGACCGCACAATGGGCCACAACGACCGAAATTCTTAACAAAACCAAACGAAATTAATTTCAGTTCCGTGCATTCACATTTATCCCGTACTTCTAATCAAACACACCTTTGTTACTGGTACACAGAGGTATCTGAGTCAATTCCATTCTGAATGTGTCGTCACAATTGGAAAGTGTTTGGCCGCTAGAACAAATATTTGACGGCTTAGGAACCACATCCCAAGTGAAGATTTTTCCTGAAGTACCGAATAGTAAGAAAATAGTATCCGTGTGATTTTGTTGCTTTTAGCTGTCTTTGGTTTATTTAGAAGAAAATAAATACGAGGTGTTTTGGTGTCTCACATGACTAGTCACAACCGCAATCTCAGTACTGGGTACGGATTTCTTTATTATAATCTGCAATATATCACTAAATCGTGTAACCATTTCATCAATATTGTTACAAGTTGTCCAGTCAATATTGTCCAGTTCATTCTGTCCGGTGAAAGTTATGTCGAGCTAATTTACATATACATAGATTGGTGTCTGAGTTAATGGTAAATGCAAATAGGGAATATGCATAATTTTTTTTAGTATTTTATGTATTTTATATTTACTTATTAGATCAACATATATTCATACGAAATATAAATACTCTTCACAGTGTTCAAATTATGCTATAAAATAAAGTTTTAAATATCAATAAAATCTGGCCTGCTAAAACGACGCCATTTTGCCGCGGGCTTATGATGACGTCACAATGCACACTCAGTTAGTCTCAAGTGTTTGATAACATTAGGTGTTACAGAAATTTTAAAGCTATTTTCAGTCATAATAACTATTTAGACGATAGATAACACTAAAAAAACCATTTTATGGGTATTGTACATACATACATACATAGACTCACGCCTGTTTCCCCGAAGGGGTAGGCAGAGGCATATTAAACGCCCACTTTTCGCCTGTGTTTTGATCCCATGTAATAGGGGGCGAGCCTATTGCCGCCTATCGGGATATTTTGTTTGCCAGAGCCTCGTCCGTTGATCGGCAGGTGCACCACTTGCAGGTGAGGTTGGCTCGGGACCCTAAGTTCTTGGTGGGCCCTATGCACCTTTTATGGGTATTGTCTTGTACCAAAATGCAAAAACAATATAAGAAGTACACCTGATAAAATATTGTTACGGCCGATGTCATGTCAAACCGTCGTCACGAAACACAATAATTAGCAAAGAGGTTTGAAGACTATTTTATTATTTGGAAATGAGTTTTTAATTCGATGACGTATACATTTTGTCAAGTGTTCGCCAAATTCAGCATCCGTTGACAACAAGGCGATGGCCGTGCGAATAACGCATCCCGTTCACGTTCTGATGGCGTGGGTTCAAATCCCAGTCATAACAGTTATGTGGAATTTGGTTTTTATGAAATTTGGAAAATGTTAATAAATATTTGGCAAATATTTAAAAAAAGATTATTTAAATATTTCGAATAAAATTAGAAAATTCTAGAAAGTTCAGGAAGGAATGGAAAGGTTAAAAACAGACAGGAGATAGAAAAACAATTGAATAACGAAAAGACAATCGAAATAAGTAGATCTAGAACATTCCTAGGGGTATATAAGGCGGTGTAGACGTGCTAAGAGCCAGTTTAAGTTGAAAAGTGGTAAAGTGAAGAAGAAAAGGAAGAAGTAAAGGAAGAAAGAAGAAGTAGTAAAAAAAGTGAAGTGAAAGTATAGTGCAGTAAAGTGCAGTGAAGTGCAGTGAAAAGTGCAGTGCAAAAGACGCTAGTGTTGGTGCTGTCTGCGTCGGAATTAAACGGCGTGTCGTGTGTCAAGTCGAATAAAGTGTCATCAGTGCTACTCGGTGTTTCCTTCCAATCCCGTTACCCCGTCCGTAACAATTGGTGTCAGAAGTGCGATTGGAAGAACTAAAGATGCCAGTCATGCCGAGGGAAGGGCCTACGACACGTGCGAGAGCTGCCGCTCAAGAACAAGGCGACTCTAACCCGGAAGTTGTAGGCAGGGAAGCTCCTTCGCAAGGAGGCGGATCCGAAGGAGGGGTATCTACGTCCGCATGCGCAGCTAACCCGCTATCTCTCGCAGACCTCGCGGCAATATTCCAGCAAACCTCGCAGCGACTCGAATCTCGACTCGAGCAAAACTCGCAGCAGCTCAAGTCCAAACTCCAGCAAAACTCGCAGCAGCTACAATCGCAGCTTGAATCTCGACTCGAGCAAAACTCGCAGCAGCTCAAATCCGAACTGCAGCAAAACTCGCAGCAACTCAGCGAGATAAAGGAGAGCCAGGATGAGATTCGCCGTTATATATCTGAGAACGCTCGTAAGATTGCCGAGATAGAGATGTGTATCGGTGAAGTGCAATCTCGCGTGACTACTATTGAGGAAGAGATGCAGACCCGCATGGCGTCAGTAGTAGCGGAAGAGGTGCAGTCCCGCATGGCGTCAGTATCAGAAGAGATACATACCCGTATAGCTACGATAGAGGAGGAGTTAAAGAAGATGAAGTCCAACAGCCCTTCGGTCTCTATCAACTCATCAAGTTCTGGTGGTTATTTAAAAGTACCATTATTCGATGGTAACACTTCCTGGGAGCCTACAGAATACAGTTCGAAGCCGCTTCTATTAGCAACAGTTGGGATGTCGACCAGGCCAAGTTTGCACTCATCCTGGCATTGCGTGGAGAAGCATTATCGGTGCTTGAGGCCGTAGGAAGGGACGCTACTTACGCACAGCTGTTTGAGGCTCTAGAATTCAGGTTTGGAGACGAGCACTTAAAATATTTGTTCCGAGCCAAGTTACGCAACCGCCGTCAGTATCCGAACGAATCCTTGCAGCAGTGGGCGACGGAAGTGATGAAGATGGTGCGAAAAGCTTATCAGTCGACACCCGCGGAACAAGTTCAAAGCATGCGACTCCAGGCGTTCATCGACGGAATTTATGACGATGAAGTTAGAGCTGCCGTGCACTTGAAACACCACAACAATATTAAAGACGCATTAGCACATGCTCTAGAAGTGGAGGCTTTTCGACAAGAAATTACGAGTGATCGAGACAGGGTTATTGCAGCGGAAGTAGAGAGAACTGGTCGCAGATCTTTTGTCCTGAAGTGTTATAACTGTAGAGAGCCCGGACATATAAGGCGTAGCTGTCCGAAACATGTGGCAGAAAGGCGTAAGATTGACGCTAGTGTTCAAGTGTTGAAAGATGATCAGGAAGGAATTACAGCCAAGACTTCGATGCAAGCGCTGATCAGAAGACGGAAAGCTCCGAAAGTTCGTATTCGACAACGCACGGATGGAAATGGTTTAACTATTGATGGAGCAGTCAATGGCGTTATATGTTCGCTGACCCTGGACACCGGTGCGACACGAACGGTTATAGGAACTCGTTTGACAAGAAAGAATGGAAAGATTCTAACACCGTTAACTTCACCTCGACTGACGACGGCTACCGGTCAGTACATCCCAGTTAAAAGCGAACAGATGGTGGCTATAAAAATCGGTGACAACCTTTACTGGCAACGAGCGGTGCTTGCAGACATCGTAGACGATTGTATAGTTGGGCTGGATTTCTTTAGAGATCATCAGTGCAGATTAGACATTAAAGGTGGTATACTTAAGTGTGGAGATGTGGAGATTCCAATGAAAGGTGGTAGCATGGGGAAAGTTTTTTGCCTCAAAGAAAGCAAACTTACACATAGATCACTGGCTTCTATAGCTACGAAGTTTAATGATTTGGTCCATGTCAATAGGAGAGCGGTGTATTATGGGTTTAAGGATGCGCGGGACGCGCATGTCTTAGAGGGGGGTAGTGTGACGGCCGATGTCATGTCAAACCGTCGTCACGAAACACAATAATTAGCAAAGAGGTTTGAAGACTATTTTATTATTTGGAAATGAGTTTTTAATTCGATGACGTATACATTTTGTCAAGTGTTCGCCAAATTCAGCATCCGTTGACAACAAGGCGATGGCCGTGCGGATAACGCATCCCATTCACGTTCTGATGGCGTGGGTTCAAATCCCAGTCATAACAGTTATGTGGATTTTGGTTTTTATGAAATTTGGAAAATGTTTATAAATATTTGGCAAATATTTAAAAAAAGATTATTTAAATATTTCGAATAAAAATTAAAAAATTCTAGAAAGTTCAGGAAGGAATGGAAAGGTTAAAAAGAGACAGGAAATAGAAAAACAATTGAATAACGAAAAGACAATCGAAATAAGTAGATCTAGAACATTCCTAGGGGTATATAAGGCGGTGTAGACGTGCTAAGCGCCAGTTTAAGTTGAAAAGTGGTAAAGTGAAGAAGAAAAGGAAGAAGTAAAGGAAGAAAGAAGAAGTAGTAAAAAAAAGTGAAGTGAAAGTATAGTGCAGTAAAGTGCAGTGAAGTGCAG
Organism: Euclidia mi; assembly: GCA_944739405.2. Classification (NCBI taxonomy): domain Eukaryota; kingdom Metazoa; phylum Arthropoda; class Insecta; order Lepidoptera; family Erebidae; genus Euclidia; species Euclidia mi. The sequence continues at coordinate 103,121,233 of OX123181.2, forward strand.
TGAAAAGTGCAGTGCAAAAGACGCTAGTGTTGGTGCTGTCTGCGTCGGAATTAAACGGCGTGTCGTGTGTCAAGTCGAATAAAGTGTCATCAGTGCTACTCGGTGTTTCCTTCCAATCCCGTTACCCCGTCCGTAACAATATTTTACCTATTCCAAAAGATGCGAAAAGAGTAATACAATGGTGTAAAGTAATAAGAAAATATGATGCAGTATCATCAATATCAAGTTTGTACTGTTGTGAAGATCACTTTAATATAAGTTGGTTGGTACGTACTATTACAATAATATCGACGACCCAGTTGATATACCTAGCGGGAGCATAACAGACGGTCGCGGGTTCGATTTCCGCTCAAGTCAAACATTTATGTTCGTGAACATGGATGTTTGTCTCGGTCTGTGTGTTCCCATGTATTATATTATGTACTTATATATTTACAAAAACAAGGACATATATATGTTAATCCATTATCAAGCACTCATGGTACCAGCTCTGCTTAGTTTAGGGCTAGAAGGTGTTGGGTGAATGTGGTAGAATATTATTAGTACAATATCGGTTGGTAGTATCTGCCTATAGCAGTGAGTCTATACAGTATGTAGTACCTATAATATTAGTGACAAGTAATTAATTAGGTTTTTAATTATTAATACTACATAATATTATGTAATTACTTTCAGAAACTACTTAGGTAGGTAACAAAAGTTAATTATGCACTGCATATTTTTTGTCGAGTTTTACTAAAGTTCGAACTTATTTCAGGTCGAAGAAGATATCGTAAATTATGTTCGATACAACATTATGAAACAAAACGGGGAAAAGGTTAAACTACGGTTAAAGAACAAAGTTGTACCTCATATATTCCAGTGCCAAAAACTAAGTGTGCCATCACGAGTAGAGAGAAAGGCTGCTTTTAAGAGACAAAGATTAGCATTAGTACATACATACATACACAGTCTCACGCCTATAACCCCGAAGAGGTAGGCAGAGGTGTATTTCTACACCCACTTTTCGCCAGATATACTTTAGTCGCACGTAATAAGGGGCGAGCCTATTGCCGTACCGGGCACATTTCCAGACTCCGTGCTGCTACTGAGAATTTCGTGACAAAAAAACCCGCAGCGATAGCGGAGTGGATATACCAACAGACTGCCATGCAGAGGGTGTCGGGTTCGAATCCACGGCGCGCACCAATGACTTTTCGGAGTTATGTGCGTATTGAATTGTTAATTATCGCTTGTCCCGTGCCTCGGAGAGCACGTTCGGCCGTCGGTCCCGGTTGTCAAGAAGATCTTTGACAGTCGTTACAGGGCGTCAGTACCTTCTAAATAAACTGACACTAGTCTAAACCATGGAATATCGCTATCCCTTCGAATTGCGGTGGTCAGACAGGCAGTCGCTCTGTGCAAAAGCTAATATTCAGCCAAATCCGGTAAGACTAGTAAGCGGACCCCAGATTGAAACTGGGATAACGCTAAGAGAAAGAAGAAAAACCCAATAACACTGCCCGACCCAGGAATCGAACCCGGGATCTCCCGATCCCACGCGCACATTTATGCCGCGAGACCAACGAGGCAGTCGTATAGGGTTTGATGTCAAGTTTCCCGTCTCTACGCAAAGATGGTATTTGCATCGTGTTATCCCTTAGTCGCCTCTTACGACACCCACGGGAAGATAGGGGGTGGTGACACTTGTATTCTATGCCGTCAACAACACGGCTAAATTAGCATTAGTGTTTTTGTAAATATATACATAATATAAAACATGTGAACACACAGAACGAGACAAACGTCCATGTTCACGAACATAAATGTTTGACTTGAGCGGGAATCGAACCCGCGACCTTCGGCGTGACAGTCTGTTACGCTCCCGCTATGTACATCAACTGGGTTGTTGATATTATTATTGTTGGGACATGTGCAGTGTATGACGCAACAATACAATGCATTGCATCATATTAATTACGAGGTAGCGCGCCTGCATACTCCCCCCAGTCAGTTCCCTACCGTCTAAACGACAACTTGTATACTTGATTCGATTCCGCGCAAATAAATTCGGTTAACTCAAAACCCCTTTTATTGAAGAGTGACCTTCAACAACAAGACACAGTGAACACGTATATAATACTAGAAAGATCATTACAGTGGTGACACCGACGTGATATATTTTTTTGGACAGTGCGGTTATATTACATAGTGCAGCGAACAGGGTAGCGGAATTTGACTCCTTGCTAGAGCGCAGTTACAGCCTTGCAAGTTAGTTTTAGTGCTCAAGGGAAACTTTTGAAATAAACCGGTGTACGAACTAAATACAGAAAATGAATAAGCCTGCAGTTACGGGACAAGGTCAAGCCGAAATTACCGCGACAACACAGTCAGTCACAGATCTAGCAGCGATATCCGTTTCATCGAAGATACCGGAATTTTGGAAGGACATGCCGAAATTATGGTTTGCTCAATTCGATTCGATATTGGAGCCGCAGAAACAAGGAGATACTACGAAATTCAACATGGTAGTAGCGAAGTTGGGCAGGGACGCCTTACAGCAAGTATATGATCTTATTATTACGCCACCTGAAAATGGAAAGTATGAAGCCATAAGAAACAGATTAATTACCGTTTACGAGGAGAGCGCTGAACGACAATTTAACAAGCTAGTTTCGGAGATGGATTTAGGAACTCAACGCCCGTCACAACTTCTGAGAAGAATGTCAGAGCTTGCCACTAACACTCAGGTCTCCACAGAAGCATTGAAACGTCTATGGATATCTAGACTTCCGGGTTCGGTGAAAGCAGTTCTATCGGTGGCACAGGATACGAAATTAGACGAATTAGCCGCGTTAGCCGACAAGATCATGGAAAATCTACGCCCTATGGAAATTGCCGCAGTATCAACGCCGACGTCGACAGTATCAGTGACGCCAAATATGACCGAGCAACTGGCAGAAATGACAAGGGAACTACGAACGCTGCGAGTGGAAATTAATGAAATTAGAGGACGACAGCAGCAGTATGATAACGGCAACCCGTGGAATAGAAACAGGTCAAGGTCACGTTCACTGCCCAGAGGACCACCGAGGACCCCACAGAGCCCAAACTGGCTCTGCAGGTATCATTTTCGTTACAGGAATCGGGCTAGAGCGTGTGAGAAGCCCTGCAACTGGAAGCAGCCGAGGAAAAGCGACAAGAATGACGAGTCGGAAAACTAGATGCGGTGCAGCCTATTGCGATGGGAGACTGCGTCGAGCCAGAAAAGAACCATCGTTTGTGTATAAGGGACAGAACAACCGGAACCCGTTTTCTGGTAGACACAGGTGCCAACGTCTCCGTCTTACCGGTAAGTCAGTTTAAGTGCGAACAATTACTCAGTGAATATAAACTCTTTGCAGCGAATAACACCGAAATTAGAACGTATGGTATTAAAACATTAGAGTTAAATTTAGGGTTGCGTAGAAGCTTGAAATGGACTTTTATAATTTGTGATGTTAAGCAAGCTATCATAGGTGCTGATTTTCTAGAATACTATAAATTAGTGGTAGATATATATAATAGGAGACTTACAGACAGTATAACAAATTTACGTGTAATAGGGTGCGTTACAAAGCATGATCAGCCTTCAATTAGGAGTATACAAAGCGACAACCCCTACCGAGAGATTTTAGAGGAATTTTCAAGTATAACTAAGCCTATTATGTACAAGGAACCAACTCATTCCGTGTATCACCACATCATAACTTCCGGTTCCCCGGTTTTCGCGCGGCCAAGGCCATTACCTCCAGACCGGTATATGAAAGTAAAGGAAGAATTTCATAAAATGCAGGAATTAGGTATTTGTAGGCCTAGTAAAGGAGAATGGGCCAGTCCGCTACACGTAGTTTTAAAAAAGGATGGCCAATTACGTCCATGCGGAGACTACAGAGCGCTTAACGCTATTACGAAACCAGATCGATACCCAGTACCACGACTTCAAGATTTTACATATGTGTTACCTTATAAGAAATACTATACTAGGTTAGATTTGAAAAGAGCTTATCATATTATAGCAGTTGCGGCAGAAGATGTAGAGAAAACCAGTATATGTACGCCATTTGGTTTATATGAATTCCCCAGGATGAGTTTTGGTCTTAGGAATGCCGCCCAAACCTTCCAAAGGTTTATGGATCAACAGGTATTAAAGGGAATAGAACGCCTAGAAGATAAAAGCGGTAAATCAGCAATTTTCTGTTATCTAGATGATATTTTGGTAGCGTCAGACACAGAAGAGATAAACAAAAAACACGTTAGGATTCTGTTTAATAGATTTAATGAATTAGGTATTACAATTAATGTAAGTAAATGTGTTTTCGGGCAGTCAGAAGTAGAATTTCTAGGGTATTTCGTGTCGGAGGACGGCATAAGCCCATTGCCGGATAAGGTGAAGGCTATTGCCGACTATAAGCGACCAGAAACGATAGAACAATTACGTAGGTTTTTAGGAATGATCAATTTTTATAGGTCACACCTCCCTCGCGCCGCAGAACACCAGGCTGTACTTAATAATTTTTTACACAATTCGAAGAAAAAGGATAAAACTAAAATCGGTTGGGACGAAAAGAGTATTGAAGCTTTTGAACAATGTAGGGATAGCCTTAAAAGCGCCGTTACATTGTCTCACCCTAGCGTAGATGTACCTTTAGCCTTAATGACGGATGCGTCAGATACTTGTGCTGCAGCAAAAGATTGAGGATAAATGGTTACCGCTAGGATATTTTTCAAAGAGACTATCAGACACACAGCGAAAATATTGTACTTATGATAAAGAACTATCTGCCATTTACATGTCGATGGTACATTTCAAAAATATGATAGAAGGGCGACAGATAACGATTTTTACGGATCACAAGCCGTTGATATACGCTTTTACAAAGATCAGAAGTGATAAAGAAATTCCTAGAAGAGCCAGACAGTTAATGTATATCAGCGAATTTACGAGCGATATACAACACATAAACGGCTCAGAGAATACAGTAGCAGACCCATTATCGCGTGTTGAGTCTATTTTGTGTCCAACCACAATAGATTACGGAGAATTAGCTCGCGCACAGGACGCAGAGTGTAGAGTTACCGACTCAGATAGTAATAAGCACGAATTCAAATACATAGTTGTACCAGGCTCTGATAAGAGAATATATTGCGAAGTCTCGACGGATACCGCTAGACCGTATTTACCAAAGAAATTTAGGAAGTTAGCCTTCGACAGTATTCATAACTTAAGTCACCCAGGCATTCGTTCGACTAGGAAGTTAGTAACTAAAAGATTTTTTTGGCCAGGAATGAATAAGGAGGTAAATGAGTGAAATGAGTGGGCAAAAACGTGCATATCTTGCCAAAAAGCCAAGATAAGTAGACACACACTTTCAGACTTAGTAGATTTTCCGAAATGTACGAAATTCGAACAAATTCATACTGACATAGTTGGTCCGTTACCTACGTCACGCCATGGGTATCGTTATTGCGTAACAATTATGGACCGTTTCACGCGTTGGCCAGAAGCTATTCCAGTTTCAGACATATCAGCTGACACGGTTTCTAGCGTAATATTTAAAGAGTGGATATGTAGATTTGGTTGCCCTAGTAGAATAACCACAGACCAAGGAAGACAATTTGAAAGCGATCTCTTTAGCGCACTTATGAAACTATTAGGCGTACAAAAAATTCATACTACGGCGTACCACCCACAGAGTAATGGATTAATAGAAAGATGGCATCGTTCATTGAAAAATGCGTTAACAGCGAGATTGGCCGATAGGGTGGATTGGGCAGACGAATTACCGACGGTTATGTTAGGGTTAAGAGCCGCGTTAAGAACTGACACTGGATATAGTGCCGCAGAATTGATGTATGGACAACCTTTAAGATTACCATCAGATTTTTTCCAGCAAAGTAGCCAAAGCGACAGTCACCATGATTACATAGTACAGTTACGCAAAACAATTAGTTCAATGAAACCTCAGAGTAGATCAGTTAGCGGTAGTAGAAAAATATTTGTAAGTAAAGATTTAAAGTTGTGTACACATGTGTTTATACGGAACGAAATGGTTAAGAAGTCCTTATCTCCAACATACGAAGGCCCTTATCGCGTGTTGAATAGGACAGATAAAGTATATACCATCCAGTTGCCTAATAGAACCGCAAAGGTATCCATTGATAGGTTAAAAGCCGCGCATATTTTGAACGAACAGACAGAGGATGAGAACTGTAATAAATTCGATAACAATGTTAGTATTAATCGTACCACAACACCTATGATACTAACCGGTAAAAAGAATTCTGACAATAAAGTTATAACTAGAAGTGGACGCGTAGTTAAACCGCGAATAAGATTTAATGTGTAAGCGTTATTTATATATGTATGTCTATTTGCGGCGTTACCGTAGTGGGTACTGAGGGCCCCAAGGGGTGTAATTAATTATAGCAGAGTAGGCCACTATGGTAACCACCCTTAAAAAAATAGTAGGATAGAGACAATATTTTAAGTCGGTGCTACATCAGTAGCTATCGCACATGTATAAAATTATATAAGTACGTAGTGTAAGGTAAGCAGTAGGATAATATATAGCGTATTGAACAAGTAGCAATAGAATAAAAATCAGCGCAACCTGTATATTCACTTGTATTGAAAAATTGCAAGGACAACAATATTTCGAACTCGCAAGTAATTGCGAAATTGCTTTATATAATGAGTAATTATATTTCGTCATTAGATATCCACATTTTGTCAAGGTTGTACAAGTATATTAAATCAGACGAGTTTATTGTCATATCGCTAAATTGTTTTACAAAAATGGGTAAGACATACAGTAAACAGGAAGAGATTATTATCGCCCAAAACGGTGCAAATAGCGCCAATTTTAGTGAAATAGAAACTCACATGAAAATGTACGGAGCCATGTCCATAGCAATAGTTATACTATTGTCTTTGTTGATAATATATTTTTGTAGCGGAGCATGTTGTACCAGAACCCGAGGGTGGTTGCGTAAAGAGATGGGCAGGACAGTCCAGCAATTCCAGACCTCTCAGGCTCAACAGACGGTATAGAGGTATACTTCATGGCATTTTATTTTCCAAGTGTTTTAATTAAACTTATGATTCTACAACTATGATAACAGTAATATGTTATAGTGTTAAAATGTTATAAAGAGTGTACCGTAAATACGTATGTATAAATACATATAAATATAAGTATCTATATAATCATACAAGATATAAATAATGTGTATGAATGTTATAATATTCAATTGAACAAACTTATATAACTTATTAGATTTGTGAACATAAATTCGACATTGTTTAAGATTTTGTAACCTTTATAAATATAACAGCGTATCAAATGTGTAATGTGAACCGATCGCAGGTAACGCGTCATTCAATCCGAGCAAGGCGACCATTTTTGCAACGCCGCACATTCCTGTGTGCCTTCTGCACTGTTATAAGTAACTTTAAGTTATTGTAATTATGTAAGAACACATGTGATATCGACTTATAGTTTTTTTTTTCAGCATTTTTTTTTGTAAAAGGGGGATGACTGTTGGGACATGTGCAGTGTATGACGCAACAATACAATGCATTGCATCATATTAATTACGAGGTAGCGCGCCTGCATACTCCCCCCAGTCAGTTCCCTACCGTCTAAACGACAACTTGTATACTTGATTCGATTCCGCGCAAATAAATTCGGTTAACTCAAAACCCCTTTTATTGAAGAGTGACCTTCAACAACAAGACACAGTGAACACGTATATAATACTAGAAAGATCATTACAATTATAATAATACGACACGTCATCATAAGCCCGCGGCAAAATGGCGCCGTTTTAGCAGGTCAGATTTTATCGATATTTAAAACTTTATTTTATAGCATAATTTGATCACTGTGAAGAGTATTTATATTTTGTATGAATATATGTTGATCTAATAAGTGAATATAGAACATAAAAAAAAATTATGCATATTCCCTATTCAAGTGGAGGGAGGGGGGGTGATAAATGTCTACAGGGGTATGTCCGTCGTCTGCTTGAGTGATGGATATATTTGGTTCAGATGAAAGAACTAAGTCTAGAATTTTAGATTGATGGTTTTTTTACTATGTTGTGTTGTTTCAAATCATTTATAGCCATAAATTCAGACATGAGGTGATAAAATGGATAAGAAGAGCTTTGTAAATCAGCAGTTTTATCATTGCCATCGACTATCCATGTTATGATATTTCACAAGTAGTGTGTAGAATAGAAAACAATATAAACGATATTATGCCATCGATCTCTATTTTCATAAATTTATAATGATATAAAAACAACAACTCTTTTCAGCATATTTAAGAAACCAAACTCGAATAAAAAATTAAAAGCAAAATCATTGTAACTATTAAAATTAATAATATGATTATATTGACGGTTTTAGTACAGTTGCGTAACCTAATTGTTTGGTTGTAAAAACCCTATTTTTGTCCACAGGTGGTGGATGAAATGGACAGTGCGGTTGCCGAGTAAAATTTTAATCTGGCCATTTATTATCCTTGTAGTTGGGTAACTAATAGAGTGAGTGTCGGAAAGTGGGCACCATAGGGGTTGTTTACTTAGTGGGGAAGTAATTCATGGGTATTACGTATCATATTTCATGGTAGATTAAGCGTAATTTATCGAAATTATACAGTGATTAAATACTGATTTGATAAAATTGTATGCCCAGTAACCTACCTTATTGAACTGCTGATGGCAAAACACTTTAAATGGCTGTGGAACTTTTAATAACTTATACAGGGTTATTTGTAAAACACTGTTAACCTCTCAGGACTATGTTACTAACATCATAATCAACAACTTTTGTTCTATGACTTTTAAAAAATCATCATATTTTAGTTCATCAAATTTTCATACAAAAATAAAAATATTTGAACTGAACGCTCAAATTGTTGCGAAGTCTATGCGATAGAACAATAGCGAGGGGTGCGAGCGGCGGGCTGCGGGGCCGCGCAGGCGTAGAGAGGTACAGCAGAATACACGAGTTGAAAAGTTTTACATAGGAAACGAAATCTTGAAGGTTTGTTTTTGGTAAATGTATTATGTTTTGTAAAAAGTCATAGAACAAAAGTTGTTGATTATGATGTAAGTAACGTAGTTCTGAGTGGTTAACAAATAACCCTGTATATGAGACAACTTCAAAAATCTGTGTACTCTTTGTTCGTTGCTTGAATATTGGTAAAAGTCCCAGCGACAACGCAATTATTCCGAGTGCTGGCATGGTCTTTAAACATTCCTCGTATGACAATAAACAAAATGGAAAATCGATTGCTGTGCGCCATAGTGGGCTTGATGTTACCACAAACAGCATCGATTTTAATTTACCTACAACACTAATCATCGTGGTCGCGGAGGGACTGACCACCACCGTAGCAAGCCCTTTGAAACGTATGACAGAGATACATATTTATACTTTTAAATAAGTCAATTATCGCCAGTAAGAAAGCTTAACGTCGAGTATTATCTACATAACAAAACAAAAATCCAAGACATACTAGTTGAACAGCCCAGACACGATAAGCGAACCTCGAATTCAATATTAGTTACTTAATCCTTCAACAAACACCAACTTTTAGCCACAGTTCGCATACTAATACAAACTGACTTGTAGGTTTGATTTGAACTATAAAATTAATATTAATCAAACAAACCCCTCCCAAGTTGCCAAGGATTACACTAACATAATTCTACAAGTTCTATGACTAAATTGTTAGAATTAATAGTCTATCTGATAAAAAAATTATAGAATTTTCGTGTATACTACACGAAAATTCTACTGTATTAAATGAATTTTCATTAAAAACATATTTTATCGCAAAGCCTTTTGCAGTCCACTGCTAGACATAGGCTTCTTGCATTTTGCGTTACAATAGCATTACGAGTATGTGGTAGCAGGGTCATTTGGCCTCAGACCTAATGAACTACACTGGCCAGGCGGGTTGGTTTAAGCTTTGATGTTAGGTTTTCTGCCTCTTCCTAAAGATTCTATTTGCCTCGTGTATTTTCCTTAAGCGCATCTAGCGACACCCGCGAAATGAAAGATGACACTTTGTATTATTGATCCATCAAAACACGCATTTTAATTTCTTATGAAGAAAACATTATTAAAGCTCGATTCCGCCCGCGGCACCGCCCACGTGGGTGTCAGCTACGACAAGAGCTGGCCTGTATCATCAAGTTTTCTTCACTAAGAAGGAGCATTAATTGAAATACATAAAGAATGTTATCAAGTTATTTTAGAATTATCAACATTAGTTACACTAAGTATAATCTTGTCCAGTGGCCTGTTGGTTTAGTAGGTAATGATTCGATGCCCATCGACGAAAAATCATTGTATTAAGTTTATTAGTTCTGTGCTTGGGAGCCATAGTACAAGTTGTGCTTTGGTATTGTTGATCATTCATAATAATTCTCATAGTATTAAGTCGGAATGGTACTTTTGTCTCAAATAAACATTTTTACAGGAATTACACTTTTTTGAATTTGCAGACTACTGTATGCAATTAATAGACAAGTAAAATAACCACTTTCAGTAAGAAACATTATTGGAAAACTATAAATGCATTATCTCTTTTTAAAACATAGTAATTTTATTAGAAACATGGATATGGAGTAAGGTATGCTTATGAACATTTCCAGCTAAGGATATTTTATTCTCATAATGCTTAGGTATATAACATGTTTCGAACGTAGTTCTTCATAGATAATAGGGGATTTTCCTGCAAGTAAAATAAATTATATTAGTTCTTTTAACGAGAAAAATATGCCAAAAGAATGGCAGTTTAATTCATCAATTTATGTTGAAAACTAATAAACATGTTTTTATGTTGTAAATTTATTGATAATGAGTACTCTACTTGACAGCAAAAAAATATATGACGTTACTATTTCACTTTACATGCAAAATCTGTAGAAAGAGATTTTATTTTATAAAAGGCAACTTCCGCATTAGGACTAAATCTTGTGTCGCGTAGGACTTTATAAACATACAACTAACGGACATAATGATAAATACCTTGGTTCTATTTGGAAACGTTTTATTTTTTCTTTGACTATTTGGAAACATCCCTATTTTGTTTAGCTAACTTTAGCTCAGCTCTACTTCAAGCACATTTTATACAACAAAGACGTACTTAGAGCCTTACATAGCGCTGTAAAACATCAAGCTCCTAGGCAATAAAAAGATACTGCCTTCAAACACGTATTTCCATACAAACTGGCATAGTGACTGATCATCAAAATTTATAGGGCTCTATCCGGTGACCTAGAATCTTGGGACTTGGCATCGAAGCAGATTATAAGATACGAGTGAAGCATAAATTCTCCATATGCAGATACTAGCCCTGCCAGTTTATTACTTATTTTTAAGACTGACTTTGTTAAGCTTGAATGGTTAGGTAATCAAGATTTTTAGCGGAAGGATTTGTTAGGTTTGGATGTTGTTGACTTCTTAGCTTCATTTAAAGTCCTAAATTTTATTGCCAAGATCGTTCTTGGCAACAAAATTTAGGACTTTTTTTAACAATAGTCTGAAAATAATTTGCTTGAGTTGATAACATGTGTGTGATATACACAGTTTTAGACTACATTGGTCGCTAACACCGGACGCAATTCTGTCCTATTTTTCTTTTTAAAGCGAAGATTCATGGAAGGTCCTCCTATAATACAAGCTGTTAATGTGGACCCTTTTTAAGCTGGGGCAGGTATTAGGGGTGTAGGGTGCATAGGGTTCCCACCAAGAACTTAGGGTCCCAAGCCAACCTCACCTGCAAGTGGTGCACCTGCCGACCAACGGACGAGGCTCTGGCAGTCAAAATGCCTAATAAGCGGCAATAGGCTCGCCACCTATTACGTGGGATCAAAACACTGACGAAAAGTGGGCGTAGAATATGCCTCTGCCTACCCCTTCGGGGACACAGGCGTGAGTCTATGTATGTATGTAGGTAGGTATTAGGGCTTAAGCATGTTCGAAAGGAGAATGCCGGAACCTGTACCAATTGCTTTAAAAAAAATGATATACCGTAAATACTTTGACACATTTTTACTGCCATTACTTAATTATGAATCATTATTAAATCCGCGTTAACGAAATAATATAAAAAAGTAGAACTTAGATCAACAACTTCCGAATGCAAACATTGCCAGCACAAAAAAGTCGATTCCGGGCGACAAAAAATCGAGTGTAATATTTTCAACATTATTGATTGCTTACACAATTAAATGATTTTGGATTCAATAGAAGGCACTATGATAGTGAATTAAAAAAAACTGTGTTCTGTGTGATTTTATTAAATAGAAATACATATTTGGCTACTTAACTTGATTTCAGTCTTTGGTTGAGCAATTTTTTCATTAATCGATTGCTTTTTAGGTGATATCTTCGCTTTAAAAAGAAAAATAGGACAGAATTGCGTCCGGTGTTAGCGATGTAATGTAGTCTAAAACGGAGTATATCACACACATGTTATCAACTCAAGCAAATTATTTTCAGACTGTTGTTAAAAAAAGTCCTAAATTTTGTTGCCAAGAACGATCTTGGCAATAAAATGTAGGACTTTAAATGAAGCTAAGAAGTCAACAACATCCAAACCTAACAAATCCTTCCGCTAAAAATCTTGATTACCTAACCATTCAAGCCTAACATAGTCAGTCTTAGAAATAAGTAATAAACTGGCAGGGCTAGTATCTGCATATGGAGAATTTATGCTTCACTCGTATCTTATAATCTGCTTCGATGCCAAGTCCCAAGATTCTAGGTCACCGGATAGAGCCCTATAAATTTTGATGATCAGTCACTATGCCAGTTTGTATGGAAATACGTGTTTGAAGGCAGTATCTTTTTATTGCCTAGGAGCTTGATGTTTTACAGCGCTATGTAAGGCTCTAAGTACGTCTTTGTTGTATAAAATGTGCTTGAAGTAGAGCTGAGCTAAAGTTAGCTAAACAAAATAGGGATGTTTCCAAATAGTCAAAGAAAATTAAAATAAAACGTTTCTAAATAGAACCAAGGTATTTATCATTGTGTCCGTTAGTTGTATGTTTATAAAGTCCTACGCGACACAAGATTTAGTCCTAATGCGGAAGTTGCCTTTTATAAAATAAAATCTCTTTCTACAGATTTTGCATGTAAAGTGAAATAGTAACGTCATATATTTTTTTGCTGTCAAGTAGAGTACTCATTATCAATAAATTTACAACATAAAAACATGTTTATTAGTTTTCAACATAAATTGATAAATTAAACTGCCATTCTTTTGGCATATTTTTCTCGTTAAAAGAACTAATATAATTTATTTTACTTGCAGGAAAATCCCCTATTATCTATGAAGAACTACGTTCGAAACATGTTATATACCTAAGCATTATGAGAATAAAATATCCTTAGCTGGAAATGTTCATAAGCATACCTTACTCCATATCCATGTTTCTAATAAAATTACTATGTTTTAAAAAGAGATAATGCATTTATAGTTTTCCAATAATGTTTCTTACTGAAAGTGGTTATTTTACTTGTCTATTAATTGCATACAGTAGTCTGCAAATTCAAAAAAGTGTAATTCCTGTAAAAATGTTTATTTGAGACAAAAGTACCATTCCGACTTAATACTATGAGAATTATTATGAATGATCAACAATACCAAAGCACAACTTGTACTATGGCTCCCAAGCACAGAACTAATAAACTTAATACAATGATTTTTCGTCGATGGGCATCGAATCATTACCTACTAAATCAACAGGCCACTGGACAAGATTATACTTAGTGTAACTAATGTTGATAATTCTAAAATAACTTGATAACATTCTTTATGTATTTCAATTAATGCTCCTTCTTAGTGAAGAAAACTTGATGATACAGGCCAGCTCTTGTCGTAGCTGATACCCACGTGGGCGGTGCCGCGGGCGGAATCGAGCTTTAATAATGTTTTCTTCATAAGAAATTAAAATGCGTGTTTTGATGGATCAATAATACAAAGTGTCATCTTTCATTTCAAAATGTGTCAAGTAATGCCTGATTCAATCAACTATATCAAATCAGCAAGCATAGCTGTACCGGCGAAATTATACATCAAACTTACAAGGCTCACTCGTTGCCCATCGCTCCTGAGGATGCCTCGTGCAGAGGCGAAACACGTGTCGAGGTATTATGTCGGCGCATACAGCGGGATACTGCAAGTCAGGTATCTTCCTGGAACCCATACCATTCCTATATCCCTTATCCTTTTAGAGGAGTTCGGTATTGTCAACCTTTTTCTATTGCAATAGTTGGGGTGGTCAATCCGAGGGTGCGTGGTGGGTTCCTCTTTCCTTCCATTAGGTTACTTATGCTTATGTTTTAGGTAGTAGGAAATTGCTATATCATCATTTACGAGTATATATTTTTATTAACTATGGGTAATGCAAAAAAAATATCTGATGCAATATATATATAGGTAAGAAGAAACAAGTCTCGAACTCGACGACACGAAGAAGATGTTTCGCTCCGTGACACAATATATATTTTTTTCTAAAGTGGACTGTCTTTATAAGTAATACACTGACGAAGCTTTATAGCCTTTCTGGCAATAATAAAAAGAAATAAAAGAATGGTAGGGACATAGTACAACATAGTAACCTTGACCTCCACCCTAATAACATTCAGTCCGATCTAATAACCTTAAAATATGATAAGTAATTTATCATACAATATTCGTCCATTTTTCTTCCAGCGGGTTTAACGCCGGGTTTACTGTTTCTAATGACTCCCTCGGGATTTGATCGCTCTGGCCAGAGCAAAACGGAGGTGATTGCAATATTAATCTAACTAAAGACCCAGGTCATTAGTAGATGAATGCAGAACTTGATAAATTAGTAATACAATGTAAGCAAAGGTAAAGAGTGTTTTTATGCCATTGTGATATTAAATTACAATGGCGTTTTTTAAAAAATAAAGCCACTTGCTTTTACGAAACACGATTACTTATATGGTTATTAAATAAAGACAACTCTCATACTAGACATAAACTTCATTGCTACCTCGCAGGGTACTTTATGAAACCTTTATTTAATCACCGGGTGCAAAAAAAAAATTGTTATATCACAAAAAGCTCTTTCTCTTATAGGAATCGAATCCACAACAGTCTACGCCATGATACACTGCGAGTGATCTTTTCAATTATTATACCATGACTGTGTGATACTATTGATAGATTCAACACCGCAGAACCTAAACAGATAGAGCTTCAGACTTTAAATAATGGCAACTGATGCCTTCTATACGTATTACAAGCATTCAGTGGAAGTACTGTTTTAAAATTTTACACCTAAGGTCGTAAAAGGGCTGAATAGCTGTAAAAATGTTCGGCATTTTAAAGGAAAGTAGCACAACATTTCCTATACTTAAATGTTTTTGATAACAAAACAAAAGTACCTACACGTGAAAATTTAATGAAGAACTTTTAATAGAAATATGAATAGAGCAGTTTAAAGATAGCTCTTTTCTAAATGTTTATCTGCTTTTCTGCAAGTTCGGTGAGATATATTTTGTATTCATAGGTAAATCTATTCTATATAGTTCAAGACAATAAGTTTAACTATATAGAAATTGAATTATGAGACAGCGTTTTTTATGATCCGCAAGTTGTTGTTTAGTGTCGGCGAGTACCTTGTGTATATTACTAAAGTCTTGAGACACGGGAGTAATTCCCAGTGCATACGATAGAGTCCCTAAGATAAAAATAAATATGCGTTAGTGAAAGTCTATTGCAGAATCAACCAATGACTTTTCGAAGCTATGTACATTGTGCGTATTAAATTGTTAATTATTGCTTGCTAAACTGTCAAGTATAAACACACATACATACATATATACATAGACTCACGCCTGTTTCGAAAATATACAGGTTTTTAGGTGTTTAGAAAATATACAGGTTATGAATAGTACAACTCCAGTAACGAGATTTTGCCATACATCTCATACGGAAACGAGTAGAATGAATGTGACCATGCGAAACCGAAGTAAATATAACATCCCAATACATAACTCGTTTAATAGCCTATCAGAAAACTCGGATGACGATATTCAAAGTTTATCATCGAACTCAACACATGATTTAAACAGAAGTTTGCCTGACTTTCACACAAATATAACTATAGACGACATAAGCATGATGAGAAAAAAACTGCAGGCACTCGAAGAAAAATTACAGATAGCAGAAAACGAAATTGAAAATCTTATAACTGAAAACAACAATCAGGCTAAACAAATTGAAAAATATAAGTCACAAGTAGAAAAATTAACACATATATGTAAAGGTACATCTACAAAAAAAACTCACAAAACAGCACGTAAAAGTTTGATACCATCCAAAAAACTTGATTTTTCATACTCGTGCGAAGACAACACTTCAAAGAAAAACGACACACTGAACCAACTACAACAACATAAGTCGGCAGTGCAACAACACCATGCAGTAACGCAATCTTGTGATAATAGCCAGGAACTAATTAATAATAGACATCACGATCAATATGCCACCAAGGACGATGCCTCACCCACGATTAGTTGCAAGGATGTCAACCTAGATGGCGTATCTGACAATAAACACAAAATTATTATAATAGGAGACGAACAAATAAAAGGATTATCAGCGTCGTTATTGAAAACAAGGAAAGGTAACTGGAAGGATATCTTTGTACCGACTGCACTTATATTAACGGGTGCCAGTAGCAATGAATTTATATCTAAATGTGACACTATTGCAGAAAAATTAACCAAAGATGACATTGTAATAATTTGTATTGGTAGTAATGATAATAACATACAAAAATTACATTTTAACTTAAGTATAATTATAAATAAATTACATAAAGCACATGTTTATATAGCCCCAATATTCTATAGCCGATATTTGAATGAGTACATGTTAAATAAATCTCTGAAGGTGTGGACTAGCCATGTAGAAAATTGCACAGTAATTGATCATAACTATTATTGTGAAAATCGTTATGGGTATGTCAATAGTTTATGTAACAAAATAAATACCCACATTAACTTTAAGCTTTATCAGTTAGAATACTTGTTACCAGCCAACATAAAATTGCATATTAATAAAACTCAGGCACACAGTGTAGTAAATGAAATTGAGATTAAGCAACATAAATGCGTAATAAAAAAGGGACAATACCGTACTACTTTCAAATTAGTAAAAATTGTAACAATAAACAAAATATAATTACTAATAATCCCTGCAACAACCAGGCTCAAATGTTACTGAATTCAACAACACCCACAAATAATGAATGTATTTTTTTTCGCACCTAAGCAAATACACACTCTGACATTATTCCACCAAAACATTCATGGCTTAATCTGTAAAAAGGAACTATTAGAAATAACTTTAAAGGAAATTAGGAATAAATGTATACCTGACATACTGTGCTTCTCTGAAACCTTTGTCAAATTAGGCACCGAAAAATCTATAAATATTGTAAACTACGAACTTGCATCCTTTTATAGTAGACAGAATAAAAGAGGTGGTACATGCATATTGGTAAAGAAGGGCATTGCTTATAAAAAAATAACCTGTTTTGATGAATTTACATCAATTCATCATTTTGAACTTTGTGCTATCAAACTATTAAAAAACAATATTATAATAATTTGCATTTACAGAATACCTTCAAAAAAGAGATCTCATCTAAATTATTTTCTTGACAAATTAGATTTAATGCTTTATAAATACTTGACTAAACATTCAAAAAATAAAATAATTATTACTGGTGACCTAAATATAAACATGCTTGACCAAAAAAATCAAAATACTATTAAGTTAACGGGTATAATGCAAAATTTTTATTTAATTTCACATATAATTGATGCAACTAGGGGTAAATCCTGTCTGGATTTGATTTTAAGCAATATTACCAATGCTTCAGGTTCAGTTCTAGAATTATGGTTGTCTGATCATAATACTGCTCAAATCCTTACTTGTCCTGTGGAGCACAAAGAAAAAAATCCAGACTATCTTTATATTTTTAAGAGGTGTTATAGTACTGAAAATACAATGAAGTTCAAACAATATCTCACTAGCTTACAATACTTGCACCTCTATAAACAAACTGATTTAAATATAGCATTTAACGAATTTTATGATTTCTTTTGTTTGCTTTACTACCTATGCTTTCCTATTAATAAAGTAAGAATAAATCTAACTAAAAGAATCAATTGGTTATCAAAGGGTCTAAAGTTAAGCAGCAAAAAATAAAAGAAAATTGCGATATAAATACTACTCGACTCGCTCGAAAATAGATAAGGAGAAATATTTGAGTTATAATAAATTACTAAAAAAATGTATAAATTGTGCTAAAAAAAATTGCAATCAAAATTATATAATAAATTGTGAAAATATTTGCAAAGCAACCTGGAAGGTTATCAAATCTGAAACTGATTCTTCCCAGAACAATAATTATATAACAAATATACTCAATGAACAAAACATAGAAACTACAGATCCTCTAGAAATAGCAACTTGTTTTAATAAACACTTTATTTCATCTACTTATCAAATTAATAACACACTTCAAAACACACAATTAAAAAATGGGCAGCCACATTCTATTTTCCTATCACCAATAGATGAAACTTATATAACCAAAACCATAATGTCTCTTGCAAACACCACTTCTGAAGGGTATGATTCTGTATGTACCAAGATATTAAAAGCGTGTAGTCATGAACTCAGCCCAATAATAACTTTTCTAGTTAATTTGTCACTAGAAACAGGCTGCTTTCCGGAAAAGCTTAAACTATCGATGGTCAGACCTTTGTATAAAAAGGTAACAGGAGTAACATGTGCAATTATAGACCAATCACATTACTGCCAGTCATCTCCAAAATATTTGAAAAGGTTATGCATAATAAATTAACATCTTTTTTTAATAAACATAATATAATAAAAAATAATCAATACGGTTTTCAAAAAAGTAAATCTACAACAGGCGCGGCCTTTGCTTTAGTAAACAACATATTACAAAACCTTAATGATAAAAAATACACAACAGTTGCTTTTCTAGACATGTCTAAAGCGTTTGACTTTGTTTCGCATAGTCTACTTTTAAAAAAATTAGAAAACATCGGTATTAGAGGACAAGCCCAAAATTGGCTGAAAACTTATTAAGAAAATAGACTCCAATGTGTAGAAATCGCCCAACTGAACGAAAAAGGATCCGTTCAATCATACAGGTCTGATTACGATAATAATAAATTTGGAGTCCCACAGGGGAGCGTGCTTGGTCCTCTTTTGTTTTTGATATATATCAATGATTTACCTGACATTACGCATCATAAAACAATACTATTTGCAGATGACATTTCAATTATAATAACTACTAATAAAGACATGACAATTGCACAGCATGAAACTAACATTAATGATACACTGACATTAGTTATAAATTGGTTGAACAATAATAATTTACAAATTAACATCTCAAAAACAAATTTAATTAATTTCAATAATTTTAAACACAATATTCTTAATCTTAATTACAATCGACATATACTATTAAATAATGATAAAGTGACATTTCTTGGTATAATTATTAATAATAAACTAAACTGGAAAGAACATATCGAAAAAATTTGCAGTAAATTGAATGGATTCTCATTTGCGCTGTACAAACTTGCAAAGGTTGCAAGTAAACATGCAGCATGTATGGCCTATTTTGCATAAATTGAATCTGTGATACGGTATGGCTTGTTGATATGGGGAAACGGCACAGATATAAATAAGGTCTTTATTGCCCAAAAGAGGTGTATAAGGGCTATCTGTGACATTGCACCGGACGTTTCCTGTCGTCCTTATTTTGACAATCTAGGAATACTGCCTTAGCCTTGTTTATATATTTTAGAAGTCGGAAAATTCGTCAAACAAAATCAAAATTTATTTAGCCTTGCCAAAAATGTAACAAAAAGAAGTAATATACGTAACCCAGACAGATTAGTTCTTAAAATGATACCAAAAAGTTCACGCTTTAAAAATAATTGTTATGCTATGTGTGTAACAATATATAACAAAATTCCAATGCACATAAAAGAACAAAATTTATCAAAATTCACAAGGGATTTGAGAAATTGGCTACGACAACAAATGTTTTATTCACTTAAAGAGTTTCTGGATTGGAAATAGTACTGGTATACGCGCAAAATTATAACTTTTACCTATTGCTTAAACGTATTTCATTTATTAATATGACCACAGTATAATTAGAATAAAAATATATATTTGCATGCTATGATCTATGGCTAAATGGGCTTGTTCTTAATATTATATTATTATTTGAATGCAAACATCTTATGTTACCCTATTTACAGTGAATAAATGATTTGAATTTGAATTTCCCGGAGGGGTAGGCAGAGACTACGGAACGCCATATGCAACGATCCTGACATACCTCACTTGCTTCACTCACTCCCATCAAGTTTCTCATTAATGCTCTTTTGTTAAGGGTACTTCTGACTTGTCCATTTTTCAGGGATGTCTCCAATCTGGTCAGAGAACGTCCGGCTAGGTCTTCCCCTTTGTCCTGTTCCATTCACACTTGCCTTATATATCTTCTTTGTCAGTCTATCGTCATCCATCCTTTCCATGTGCCCAAACCATCTTAACATGCCTTTCTCAATGCTTGTCACTACATCTTCTTTTACCCCACACCACTCTCGTATCACACAATTCTTTACTCTGTCGGTCAAAGACACACCACACATACTTCTCAGTGCTCTCATTTCTACAGCATTTATTTTACTTTCAAATCACTTCTGTCATACCCAACTTTCACTACCATACATAAGGGTAGGCACTAACACACCTCTATGTACATGCCTTTTTGGACACGTTTTGACTGTTCATAAACGCTTTCAAAGCTCCATTCACACTATTACCTGCATTAACTCTTCTTTCAATATCTTCTTTATTCTTACCATCTCTTGTAAACAACGTACCTAAGTAAACAAACTCATTCACTTGTTCCACTCGCTGTACATCGATCAAAACATTACAAGCCATAGCGCATTCCTCCTTTTCAAAAACCATAACTTTCGTTTTTCTTACATTCACTTTCATTCCTTTCCTCTCTAACGCACCATGCATGATTGCTACCATCTTCTGCAACTCCTCCGCTGAAGATGCAAGTATTACTTGATCATCAGCATACAGGAGGCATTTGACGAGTAACCCATTCATCCTTAGTCCGCAGTCACTATGTTTTAAATCTTGCAAACAACTGTCCATGAAGAGGTTAAACAGCCACGGCGACGCTACACATCCCTGTCTAACACCTTTTTCGATGGTAAACCAGTCAGTGTATGCCCCGTTTATCCTCACACAAGCTCTAGAATCCTGATAAAAGGATTTCAGAGCTCGAATGAGGCTGCTGTCCACCCCATTCATTGACAGCACCGACCACATTTCATTCCTCACCACTTTATCGTAAGCCTTTTCCAAATCCACGAATGCGCAATAGACCTTTTGACCTTTGGCCAAAAACTTTTCGGCTATGCTTCGCAAGGAAAAAACCTGAGCCGTGCATACCATACCCTTTTGGAATCCCACTTGTACATCCCATATTTTCTTGTCGGTTACTTCCATAACTCTTTCAATAAGTACCTTTGCATACAATTTGCCAACAATGCTGAGAAGGCTAATGCCTCTGTAGTTTTTGCAATCTTTTTGCGTGCCTTTTCCTTTATAAAGAGGCACAACTACAGCTGTGGCCCAGTCATTAGGTACTCGGCCGGTGCTCCAGCACAAGTTATATAACCGCTGCAACTGACCAACTATGATGCCCTGTCCAGCCTTCAGCATTTCGACTGTAATCCTATCATATCCTGCAGCCTTACCTACTTTCATACTTCCCAGTGCCTTCACGATCTCATCCACGCCAATAACGCTTTCATCATTGCTATCGTTACCATTCATTTCAGCTATCGGTGTCTCTATCGCCGATTTTTCAAAATACTCTTTCCATCTCTTCAGCACGCACGATTCATCATTTACTATCTTTCCTTTCTCGTCTCTGATGGATGTGTGTTCTGAGGATTGAGTTCTTCCTCGAACTGCACGAACGGATTTCCAGAAAAACTTAATGTTCCTCTGGAAATCGTCAGATAATCTGCTATCAAACTCATCTTTCTTTTCCTCTTTTTTCCTTTTAACCATTTCTTTCACTATTTTTTTTTTGACCTAACAAACTCCTTTCTTGCTTCATCTATGTCTACACTCGTTGCTTTTCCCATTCTTTCATTTGCTCTAGCAGCCAACCAATCTGACCAAGCTTTCTTCTTCTCTGACACTGCTGATTGTACATCCTTGTCCCACCATGTATTCTTAACCTTTCGTATTTTCCTTCTCTTGATCACACCACATACTTCAGACGCTACACATACTACCTCTTCTTTAAAGGCCTGCCATAATTCTTCCATATCATTTATGCAATCGAACCTCTCAAGTTTTGCTATGAATGTTCGTTTATACTCATCTTTCACATCTTTCTCTTGTAGATTTTCTACCTTAATTCTTTCCAAGACCCTATTTTCATTACGTTCTCGGTGTCGCCATCCTTTAAAGAGCCCACTTATCCAGCTCAACACCAAGAAGTGGTCTGTGTGGATGCCGATCCCTCGATATGCTCTTGTATCCAACACGTTCTTTCTCAATCGTTCATCTACTATCACAAAATCAATCATACTTCTTCTAACATTTTTCGCCTCTCGCGTATGCATATGTATCCTTTTATGATCAAACATGGTGTTTGTCACACAAAGGCTCCACTCCAAACAAATCTCAAGCAGTACTTTTCCATTCTCGTTCACACTCTCATCACCAAATGCACCCTTTCAAATCCGTCTCGCTTTACTCCCACCCATCCATTGAAATCCCCTAACAAGATCAATCTTTCATTATCCTTGCAGTTCCTCAAAATCTCTCTTAAACTCTCCCAAAACTCCTGCCTTTCGTCTTGCTCATGTTGTGACATACCCGTTACTATATTGACCGGGGCGTTCACCCCCACAGTAAAGAGACGAGTAAGTCCTACTTTCATTCTCATCCATAGCAGCCTAGTATTTACACATTCAAACTCTTTTACACACTCATTCATTCGCGCAGACAGTATTACACCAACTCTCTTACAGGCTCTGGTGGTACTATCTACCCCAGACCAATACGCCGTATATGCACCATGCTTGGTGGTGTCACACCCTTTTCTTTTTGTTTCATTCACACAAAGAACATCAATCTTTCTATCATCAATCATCTGACATACTTCATCCAATTTGCCGTTCATTCCTCCTCCAACATTCAATGTTGCAAACCTGCTCTCCGTAGGCCGCTTTTCTCCCTCGCGGGAAACGAGACGTGATGGGTTGCGAACCGCGTCGCCGCCGTGTGAGGAAATATTATTTATTGTTCCCATTGCGTTCCCACGAAAATAAGGGTTTTTAAATGTCCATCCCCATAGAGCCCTTTACGGGGTAAGGCGGAATATCACGTGTGCCCTGTGACCACCAACACAGGCACCCTCCGTTTGCGACCAGCTTACCCTCTGGCCACGAGTCTCTCGGCACGGGTCAGTTTACACCTTAGATCGGGGTTTTGTGTCGGGTATGCTCCCTGAAAGTTGGTTTAATTTCGGAGTTTTCCTTCTCCTAGACAGGTTGCCAACCAAGGCTAACGAGGCCCATCTCCCCGAACGTTTGGTTTAATTTTGGAGTTTTCCTTCTTTTAGACAGGTTGCCAACCAAGGCTAACGAGGCCTATCTCCCCAAGTATAAACATTGTAAGAAAACCTACATTTCTGAGAATTTCCCATAAAACTCTCGAAAAACATGTGAAGTTTACCAACCCGCACTTGACCAGCATGTTGAACTATGGCCTCACCCTATTTTTATAACGAGAAAAGGTATATCATGTACATAAAATGATAAATATAAACTCTTCTCATGTATCTATCTGTTCTTAAAGCAGTAAGACTATATGACATTGCAAGTATTTTCATAACAATATAACCTAACCGTCGTCGTAATGAGATGACACCTATGCCCAACAGTGGTATAAATTATATACAAGCCTGATGATCAAGATTTTACCCAAGAATTTGCCCTTGAAAAGTCAACTTTCTTCGGGCACACCGTCCAAAAATCAATAGCCTTCACTACGCCTAAGTAATATGGCATACAGAATTAGCATTCGCCGCATGTCCGTGCAAAAAAAGCTAGGTGGAAGTGAAGATGTGTTCATCCGCGTACTTCAAACGTTGAGTGTTCTCAGACAAGGAACCACTTGAATTTGAATACACGCTTTTGAAAAAATTTAATGGACCTTTTGTTATATTGACGGTTATGTGGACCTATCTTGTAGCTTTCATACCTGTGAGAGTACAGCATATAATCCTATTTTGTCTTTTTTGTCCCTTTTTGGCAAGGAGTATAGATCGTTTGGCGAAGTGTTTTCGGTTTTAAAAAAATCGTTCCACTACTATATATTTTCAATCCAGAATAAAAAACTATTATATTATCAGTATTATCACCATTCAAAACATAGTAATCCAAATTAACATTCGTGTAGATTTTATTTTATTACCCTGCGCTGTAATTTGCTAGGCAAAGGTCTTCCTTACACTCTTCCAAGCATCTCTGTCCTGAGAACTTTACTATACCCGCATGTGCCCTAAATAAAAGATCAATCAAATAATACAGTCACGGTGGTGTTACCCAGGCTAAAACGTTGGAGAAAATAGAAATTAAGTACATGTGTTCTCAAAATAACTACAGAAACGAGCCTCATTATGTTATACTAAGAAATAACGAGCTACATTTTCCTTTACCAAAGTTTCTCGTACTTGTTTTAAAGTAAACATAATAAAAACCATATAAATATCCAAATATATAATTCTAACGAACCAGTACAAAAAGCTAGCAGCGTCTGCGTTTTAGCAAAAAAAAATACTATCATCATAACGTGTGCATTTTAGGAACGCAGCCAAAACTACATAAGTATCTTTTTTTACATTTTCTTTCTATGGCCGCGCATCAAAAAAGTACTGAACGGATTTTAATGTGACTGGTGCAATCCTTTAAGCTCACTGTAACACATAGATACATTACGCTGTCTAAGAAAAATACTTATTGTTTCGGGCGTGAGTTTTAGTTCAGATATGTAGATGCATATGTGTGTGTTTTTAAGGTGAAAGCTTTTGATAACTAAACCTAAGTAACAAAATAATAACGATCGCTATAGTAATAGCACACAAGCTGAACATTAGGTACTTTTGAATATTTTAATGCGCTAATCTCCTTAACTTCTAAGCAGCTGTAAAAAAATGCATAGGTATTTATCTAAATAGCGTAATTAATTAACCAATATCAGGAACCTTATAAGTTAATTAATAGTAAGTAAGTAAGTATTAGGCATAGTACGGTCTGCATGCATTACAAAATTTGCTATTTCTGAACATAAGAAGTCTAACATAATATTATCAGAATCTGTGACATTAGCATGCAAACACAATGAAAACACTCCTAATGAAACACTTTTGTTAGCCCGTAATTGCTTCAGCTCAAATCTATGTACATTCCCGATAAAAAGTCGTTTGAACCGAGTGAGGTAGCTTTGACTGCATTTTAATAAACAGACAGACAGCGACAAGGAACTAGATGCGAAATCAGTTTGTAGGATAATATATAGCGCGGGGGTATTATTTTACATTTATTCGCTGTAGAGTTGAGACGCAAAAGAGTTGTGTCTTAATAGAAAGATGTTTTAAAGGAACTAGGAAAGATTTATGCAATTCCAATAGGCAAAGTTAAAAAGAACTATTTTAGAAGAAAGGTCCTCCTTTTATAATAAACCGTCGTGAAGGAATTTACATACATTGACACTGGGCACAAATTAAACTGAGACTTGCAACCACCATTTGTGGGTCATACAACATGTAGACGATAATACTTGAGATATCACAACTCTCGGCTTGGTTCTAAACGATGAGACGAATGTTTGATTATTCGTCAGCTACGCAGACAAATCTGTGTTAACCAGAAGGCCGGCCGATCCTCACATTTTGACAGACACTGTCACTGTATTTTGATTGAAATCGTAGCTTTAATGTATGTGGTAGCTTACATAGATATCATATAATGTGGTACTTACCCATATTATTTCATAGTGATGCCTGCCATAGATAATCTCTACAATAGGTTTAATTCTTACCGTCTGTCTATGACTAACATTAAGCCACAGCAAGCATTCGGCAGTATTAAGAAATAACTTTGCACACAAGAAACAAAGACATCTCAGTCATCTCAGTCTTACCGTGATCTTACTTGCTGTCCAGCAACTGTCGAGAATCATTTAAGGAATTTTTTTTTGAAATTCAACTCCAAGACCGCCACGTTCTTCTTCCACATGACCCCCTTATTGTTGTTTATTTGAGAAACTAGACGTCGCCAGCGGCTTCGCCCGCGTCAATAATAATAATAATATAAACCTTCCTCTTGAATTGTTCTATCTATTAAAAAAAAACCGCATTAAAATCCGTTGCGTACTTTTTAAGATTTAAGCATACATAGGGACAGACAGACAGAAGACAGACTTTGTTTTATACTGTATAGTGATAACTTCATACTCAGACACAAAGATGAGTGCCATCTCAGTTTGCCAAGCAACCGTCGGCTACCTTAAAAAATAACATATAATTCTAGATCTTTCGGTGTAGCTGTAACGCCAAAATTAATCGTAGTAAAATCCAAAACTAGTGGGTTTAATTTCTTCGCCGAAGCAATTTGAAACCTGACGAAATTTTATTCCAGTCCAATAAAATGTGATAATTTGATATTTTCCTCAATTACACAGGAAAGCATTACAATTCAAATATGACAACGACTTTTAGACGTTCACATTCCAATCAAGGTAAGCGTATTTTATCTGGACTTTTTATTTTAATATAAATAGCAAACAGACTCTACATTATTTCGGCACTGACGTTTCGTGAATTCGGAATCTACAATTTTTATATTATGGACGTCCTATTTGAAATATTTTGTCCATTTTTCTCGACTTGGTCGCTTTATTACAATCTTTTGGATGCCTTCTGCGTTTCTTGGAAGCAGCTGAATTTCACTGCTATTTATTATAGTAGTTATATGTACATAGTTATGAGAATCCAGATCTTTTAAGTTTTGGCCGCTGTTATTTTACTTAAGAAATTCCAAAGTTGCAAATGGCCGAAATTATCTGAACCCACAGAGACTACTTCATACAAAAACTTGAAAATACAAAATTATAGAAAGAATTGAAGGTGGAGTTGCATATCGTAATGTTAGATAGAGAGATGTGGCTTGTTTGAAAGACATAGGGCATTTACTCGATGACCTGAACATGACAGAAGGAATAATGTTCTTTAACGCTCATGTCCTGCTAGAGAATAAAAACGAAGTATTTGGATTGTAGCGCTCATAGCATGACTTAACTTGCTATATGTAATGGATCAGCACAGTTAAGCAATATAAATGACTGTTTGTGTGAAATTTAGATCAGAATACTACCATAATCTATAGGCCATTTCAGAGGCTTTTCGGCTGACTAAAACTCCGATACCAGAGTTGAACACATTCTTATTATTATCATCTCAGCCTAGAGACTTTTATTAATTTAGGTTTTCTGATTCATCAGGACATTGTAAATATATTGCAGTGATATAATTATTTTAAGTCACTTTGGTGGCAGACGAGTCTAGAATATTATAACTCCTTTATGTCTTAGAGTTAATTACCAGTTGCTCCATGAAACTGATAATTTGAGGCGCCTAATTAGATAAGAATATCAGTTACACTATAGCAATATCCTCGTTCTTAGAAATATATTGATGGAGGTTCGATGACTTTAGTTTAATTCTTAATACATAGTTCGGAAGTGTTATGTTTATGAATAGCGTGACTTGGCTTGCTGTTTGTAATAGGTTGGTAAGATTAAACGACGCCTAAGCACTTTAACACACGTCACAACTTGGATGGGTGACCAAGTGTAGCAATCACCGTGCTGTCGAAAAATCAAAGGGCACGTAAAGCTGTCGGTTTCGGTTCTTGTCTCAACACAGGCATCGTTAGGCCAGGTCGTAGACCTCGGGCGATTGAAAAATTCCGCCACCAGAGTTTGCCACACACACATATGAAAAAGTAAAGTAATGAACATAAACTTAGATTTGTTGATATAATTGGGTTTAAAAGAGTTTGAAACGTTAGAGATCCATCCACATGCAGAATCTTCGTGCGAGCATAAATACATGACATGAAAACCGTGCTTATACATTATAATATGAGCGGTTTTTCTTGATGTGATAACTTGTATTGCATCTTATATGATACATATAAATTGTGCCACAACCCTGAAACCTATATGCCTACTGTACTACTAACTAAGTAGAACTACAGATACTATTTTTCGGATGAATTCAATATTCGAGATCGATTCAATATTGATTTACGATACATATCTATTATTAACACGTTGCGGGTCGGTACTAACTTATAAAAAACATATGATAAGACAGTAAAATTCTCCATACAAAATATTCCCACGACAATACCCGTAGCGTCATCTAGCAACATCAAAGTACGATGAAGGGTGACAGTACTGTTAGATCCGTAAATAGGCTATAGCCGTAGGTTGTACAAATTCGGTGAAACCAGGTTGTACCAGCTCTGGAGGTTGAGGGGCTGGTTGTTCTTCAGCGTTAATTTGAGGTAATACAGATGTACTCACAGATAAATTGTCATTATTACTCTTAGACGAATAATTATAACGGTTACATGATGAAGACGAAGTATCCGTAAAAGATGTGCAATAGTCAACGTCTGACCCGTACTCTCCTCCATAATCGTGGTAAGGATCCTCATCACTCGTTGCCGGTGTTGAGACTTCTTCTAGAAGCCGTTTGATGCGGTTTTCATCATCCATGTAAAACAAAATGGAACGATTTGTTTACACGTAATTTATACCTAAAATGGCAATTTTCTAATCATTTTTTCAGACTATTATCAGTACAACTATATAATTAGTTATTATAATTACTAAAATAATGTAACAGTCACCTTTTTGAATTAATTTAGTCACCTTCTTACCCTCAGCGACACTACTTCTTCCGAACGCACGCGGCGCGATCACTACTCAACGCGTCGCGAATGATTGCACATGTTAGAAGTAGGTTTATAATAATATTAAAAAAAAATACAACACTGTAGCTAGAAAAGCCTTTTAATATTAAATATCAAATCAAAATATAAATATATTACACATTTTAATAGCAACGATAAATATTCGAATATAATATAGGCAACATATTCTAATTCAATAATTTAATCACGATATTCTAACCAATATTTTATCTATATATTAAAAGAATTTGTGTTTTATAATACGAGTTGGCCAGCCCGTTCTACGCAACCAATCCGCATGATTTTTTTTTTAAATGAAAGCTCTCGCTGCATAGATTTCTCATCAAGCATTAGAAATTACCTAACTTGCACATTCATCAATTTATATGCAAAAACAGTTTTCTCCCATACATTTTGTACGTTTTCGTAGCCGTAGTCAATGACTTTCTGCTTCTATATATCTGGTTTTCATTGAGGTAGGCGTTTCGTTATAGGCCTAAAACACGCGCTGAAAAGAGCTCTTTCATTTGATGGTATGCTCATTTAAATTGGGTAAGTTTGAAGGAAGATAGGTGTGGACATTGAACTTATTTTTCAATATTTTCCTATAAATTTCTTAAGATTCCATTGCTTTCTCTCTACATGGACGGTTCTAAATTCAAAAATATTTTTATGGCATCTAATAAGTTCCTTGCGGTAACTGCCAGGAAAAAATGTTATGCCTCCTTAAGGTGACCTTGCCTTACTTTCATACGGGTGTGAGTGTGATGGTGTGTAAAATTATACCCGATGTTGGTCAAATTATCACTATAGTGAATTATCGCTGATGGCAGGTAATATTTCCTGAATGTTACCAGTTAACCCTTAATGTTGGGTGAACTGATCTCTGATGTTGAGGAATTTTCCCCTTTTTAGGGTTCCGTACCTAAAAGGTAAAAAACGGGACCCTATTACGAAGCCTACGCTGTCTGTCTGTCCGTCCGTCTGTCTGTCTGTCACCAGGCTGTAGCTCATAAACCGTGATAGCTAGAAAGCTCAAATTTTGACAAATTATGTATTTTGGTTGCCGCTATAACAACAAATACTAAAAATATTTAAATAAAAATATTAAGGGGGGTCCCATACAAAAAACGCGTCTTTTTTCGTATTTTTTGCTCAAAATTACGAACTGTAACAGGTAGACGCTTTAAATTTCCACAGAATATGTAGTTGTATATTACCTTTGAAAATAAATAAGCAAAATAAAAAAATAGTAAATAATAAAAGGGGGTTCCAAACAAGAAACATAATTTTTAAGCAATTTGTTACACGATCTTAATAAACAGGTAGAAACTTAAAAAGTATTTAAGCATACATACTATGAACGTGATTTTCTTTTATAGATAATGGTACGGAACCCTCCATGCGCGAGTCCAACTCGCACTTGCCCAATTTTTTTTGTATCGCGATGAAATCCAGTTACAGACTGTCCCTCATAGTGACACCTCCGGCAACTCTGTACCGAGTTTGGTGCAGGTGGAGGGGAGGTGTGTGACTCGGCTCTCCCCCCTAGATATCCACTAAAACCGGTGTTTTAGTAAGGCAAGGTCACCTTAAGGAGGCATAACATTTTTTCCTGGCAGTTACCGCAAGGAACTTATTAGATGCCATAACACCGCGGTCGGTGTTCCTTCTTCGAACCTCATGATGGGGTCGCGGTAACGACGTCAGTATACCGGTGACCCGAGGAATTTTCCCCAAATGTAGTGAAATTTCCGCCTAATGTTGGGAAAATCAACCCTACAGACGGGTAAATTACGTTTTTTGTTAGGAAAATTTTTGTGTTTTTAAATTACTGATTTTCTTCGGGCATCTTAATTTTTTTATGTACGTATTACAGCGGTTCATAGTACTATTTAATTGTCATATAATTATATTACAAGTGGTAGTTATGGTAGAAATTGTAGCTTTGGCAAGAATAGTAGTTTTGAGAGAAAAGGTACTTTTGACAGCACCAACGGTTTTGGTAGAAATTGTAGTTTAAAAAAATGGTAGATATGATAGTGTTAGTAGGCATAGTAGTTCTGGTACAAATAGTAGTTTTGATAGGAATATTATTTTCGGTACGAATAGTAGTTTTGGTACAAATGGTAGTTTTGATAGGAATAGTAGTTTCAGTAGGAATAGTAGTTTTGGTAGAAATTGAATTTTTTGGCAGATATGGTAGTTTTGGTAGCAATGTTACTTACGATTGCTACCAAAGCTATCACTCCTACCTACCAAAACTAAACCCGCCGCATGATTCACAAAAAAAGACGTCTGAAACAACTCCACGGCAGGTACTACTCATGATATTCTTTCAGCCGAAATTTCGAAATTAACATTTTCATGGTAGTCCTCCTGATTTGTTCACCATTCTCAAATAAATAAAAAGTAATTATTACTTAAAGATAACACGAAGCAACCTATACCAACCCGTTTGGCCAGCGTGGTATAGCAGGCCAAAACCTCCATACGGAGAGGCTTCAGTCCAGCGGTGGACTGCAAAAGGCTGTTGATGTGAAGCACACAAAATGAAAAAAAAAAGGTTTAATTATTGTTCATCATCAACAGCCTTTTGCAGTCCACTGCAGGACTTAAACCTCTCCTAATGAAGGTTTTGGCCTACTATACCACGCCGGCCAGACGGATTGGCATAGGGTTTTTACATACATACATATATAGACTCACGCCTGTTTCCCGGATGGGTAGGCAGAGACTACGGAACGCCATTTGCAACGATCCTGACATACCTCTCTTGCTTCATTCACTCCCATCAAGTTTCTCTTTCGAGTTTTCCCTATCTTAATTTAGCAGTAATGAAACCTTTTTTTCTAAACAAATACATTAACTTTTCTGAATAATGTCGAAATATAGTTCGTTTTTGTCTACTGACATAATGCATTACATACAGTATTCTACCTACCGTGTGAGTAGATAAAGACTATATACAATGTACTCATCATACCTATATGTAAGAGCTTTTTTATAATATTTAAATATGCTGTGGAGCAGCACGGGACCTCTAGTATTTAATTAACAAAGTATACTTATCTGAAATATTCCAGGTACTCAGAGTCAGATCGCACTGACAGGGGGCAGAGTAACGTTCCGATCGACGTCTCGAACAAAAGTGACCGCTCCGCCCGGCGGTCGCTGCTTATATACTCGATCGTAAACAACCTCACTCTGCCCCACCTCTGACTACTGGTTGTGACGTTAACATTTATTACGTTTTATTTTGGTTTAAATACACATTTAATGGTAATAACATATTATTTACATGTTTTTAATATATGTAATTATTTATATAAAGTAATCAATCCATTTTCATAATTAAAATACATCAAAATAATAACATCTCACACGGCCATTCTGAAAATTACTTCGTTCTCGAAGTAATCATTCTAATCTTCTTCAGATGACTCAGTATTCAAAGCTGAAAGAAACATAATTTATTAACACCATTGAACCTGTCGTGATTGGTTCCACTATGTGCTGATCATAGTGTCTAAACCTCTCACCAGGTCAATAACATCAGCATCTCATCAACTCAGGTTGGGCTGTCGTGATCGGTCCCACCACGTGCTGCATCGTGGTGTCTAGACGTCACACCAGGTCACCTTTGCAGCAACCATCTCATAAATCATATCAACATCATCTTAGGTCGGGCTGTCGTGATCAGTCCCACCACGTGCTGCCTCGTGGTGTCTAGACATCACACCAGGCCACCTTAGCAGCAACAATCTTAAATCACATCAATATCTCACATGGCCGCGTCATCCTTGTCGTGTCGGGCCCCCAGACCCTCCACCAAGGTGACCTCCATGTTTGCCTATGCCTCTGCGTACACACAAACACACACATGCACATACACACGGACACCTATCAGTGAGCTCACTGTATCATTCATCTCTCTCTTTCCATAAAATACATACTACATAGAATGTACGATATCTTTGATGATAGAAGTAAAAGATGGTATTAGAGATTTAGATACGGTTTATTGATAAAAGACAAAAAAGGTAAATTTATGCTAAATGATAATGCTATGATAAATGCTTGATAATGAGTACACACGCGGCGCGGTTGATGTCCGGTAATGAACTGAATTGCGATTAATTATGTAAAATGAAGTATGAAACAAATATGCTGACTCAAGCGCACGAGCGTACGAAGTCGCGATGTACGGCGAAACCGTACATGCTCCCGGGCGAGACTAGTGTAGTCTAATAAGTTTGAAGATGAAAATGATGATGTATAGTGATACAAGAGAATGAGTGAATCAAATTAACAAAAGCTGAATTAATTAATTATGATAAAACGATATTCTTAAAGTCATTAACTGTCCGAGATCGTAAACACTGATTTTAGTATGGGAGAGGTGCCCACATCTTTTCTAAACGCACTCACACTTGTAGTAGCTACCTCTCCAGAATCACTTTCACTAAATGGCACACGCGAGCACTGAACCATTTCACAACACTTGACACTGTGAGAGGGCGCGGGCGCCGCTCGGCTGCTGGTGCACCGCAGGGCGCCAGGCTCCGGTGCCGGCGCGGCTGCGGCGCTCTCCCCGGATGCTCGTGCTCGTCGCAGTCGCAGTACTCGTCGCCACGCAAAGTATATCCCGACCGCTGCCATTATACTGGTAATGACGTATATCGCAGTGTAGTGGAGGATGTCATGTATCCTCACATCTTCCGCTAATGGAGAGCTTTGCTTTATTGCGTCGAGTTGCGCTCTGATGCTTGACAACTCCTTTTGATTTGATTCCAGCTCGGTATTGGAAAGCGGTACTATGGGTAGTGAAATGTTTATAATGTTGTTTATCGGTGCTATGTCAAAAGACTCTAAATCTGGCTTTACCTCGAGTCTACTGGACATTTGCTTGTGACCGTATAGCGTAAAGTTTTGTGACTTAATTACACATCCCTCACCTATGCTATGTAAGCCGGCTCCGGACAAATGTATAGCAGTCACTTGATCGGGACAAAGTAATCGGATATGGCATTGTTCGCAACAGAAATATAAGTACCGATTTACTTTATTCAAATCAGTCCATCTGTTTGTACAACGTCTTACGTCGAAGGAACATTTGAGGGTGTGTTCTGAAGTCAGACATAAACTGTGATCGTCCTTGATGCTGTACTCCGGTGTTCTGATGTGACATAAAACCTTACTTGCACCTTGTGAAGTGCACAAGTTCAAGTCGTTTTTTGTTAACAATAGCAAAGCATCTTTGTTCAGATTGACTGCTACAAATTCTGATACAGGAACAACCTCCACCATGTTAGAGTTCATAAGATGTGGTACAGGAATTATCTTCAGGATCTCGTATGCGTCTCTGGCGATGAGTGGAATCCTAATTTCAAATATAAAATAGTGTTCTGACATCCTTCCTCGTACTTTCAGTAGATGATAAATTGCTGAGAACTCCGTTTCGTCAACAGGTGATGACAAATCCTTCGGTAGTTGTCCTGAGATGATATCTAGCTCGTGTTTCAGCTGCTCCGGTGATATGAGGTGCAGATTAAAATTGCCATGATATATGTCTGTTACAGCATCAAGTAATCTATCTTGTATAGAGCTGAGTTTGTATAAAAGGTTATAGGCAATTATTGATGTCATTGTGAAATCTGTGCTAATGGTGATATTTTGTACGGCTAGTTTGAACTGACTTACGTCATTCTGGAATCCAAGAAGCTTTTGATTTATGTTTTTATATTGTTTACTTATAAATTGTTCAGTTCGTTTTAACAAATTGAACTCTGCTTCAACAACAGAAGTCTGATTTTTCCATAACAGCGCTATATGATTCTGATTTGCTTTAATTGTTTTGATATCGCTCTCGTAACTTGATGCGAAGCGCTCGTCTAAGACACCGAACAAGGTGTTAGCAAGATATCCGATACCATTAATCAGACCGCGCTTGTTTCTCGCACGCGCATCAAAATGCTGACTTAGCAACATGTCGTTGTAGTGTTGCATTTCTTGATAGCCGTGATTTAATTGTATGAGCACTGCGTCACAATGAGTTTGTAAGTTTGTTTGTTTACAAACACCGTCCAGATATTGAATGTATTTAGACAGCGCTTTCATGCCATCCCAATATGGATTCATGTCAAAGTATACTACGAGCTTCCAGTCATCTCTAATGAGGTGCATATCGTTGATTTTATCGAAGTACAGCGATTGATTAATTGGCATATTTACGTTGTTATATGCACACTGTGAGGTACATATAAGAGACATAAACAATAAAAATGTTGTTGCCATTGTAGCAAAGTTATACTTTCTACGTGTACCATAGCTGTTTGGTTTGGTCTGTGGTGGTGTTTGGTGCTTATTAGTCTGATCCGTTTCATCGTGTACTGGTAGAACTGAGAGCTTTACTACTGGTCGTTTTAGTAGTCCATTTTTTGTCTCGACGGTCACGACGCGAACGTGGCCGTCTTGTCCAGGGTGCAGCCTCTGACCCTCTAACTCTACCTAATGCCCACTTGCCAGGTGGTAAGTTTAGGTCATTGATAAGCACCACGTCATTGATATTTAAATTGCTTTGCGGATGTTTCCATTTGCTTCTTGCATTCATTTGGCTGAGGTACTCTGTTTTCCATCTATTCCAAATATCTACATATATTTTTTGTACTAACTGCCACCTGGTACGCTGATCCTTTTCGGTTTCCACTATTGTAAGGTTGGGTCCACTTGCTAAGAAGTGTGATGGAGTTAGATAATCCAGATCTTGGGGATCTTCCGACAGAGGACAAAGAGGCCTTGAGTTGAGGCACGCTTCTATTTGAGTTAAGATGGTATATAACTCTTCATATGTAAGTTTCTGTTCTCCGATGACTCGCCTCATATGATGTTTGAGGCTCTTCACGCCTGCCTCCCACAAACCTCCTGCTGATGGCCAAGATGGGGCATTAAAATGCCATTCGATCTCCATGTCGGTTATCTCAGGGATACATGCTTGTTGTAATTCGTGGAATTGTTGTTGTAGTACGTGGCTAGCTCCTAGAAAATTGGTGCCATTGTCACTATAGATGTGACGTGGTGCACCTCGCCTTGCAGCCAGGCGGCGTAGCGCTGCTAAAAATGCAGTTGTAGATAGGTCTGATACCAGCTCGACATGTATGGCTTTAGTCGCCATACACACAAACAGAGCCACGTAAGCTTTGGTTGTTTTAATGCCGCGGCCTTTGTTGGCTTTGACATCTATAAATCCCGTATAATCGACGCCAGTATGGAAGAATGGTCTCGACACATTGCATCTTGATTCCGGTAAATCTCCCATTAGTTGGTAGTGTTTGTCGGGATTCTGTTTTCTGCAAATAACACACAGGCGCAAACGTTTCTTGATGGCTCTATTGCCTCCTAAAATCCAAAACTGTTGTCTCAAAGACGCTGATGTTAATCTAGGACCACCATGAAAGGTAAGCTTATGACCGTAGTCAATTATTAAATCTGTTAAACGTGTGTTATTTGGCAATATTATAGGATGTTTCATGTTTTCGCTGATATATGATTTGTTGAGTCTCCCTCCTACTCTCAAGACGCCGTCTTCATCGAGGTAGGGATTTAAATTCAATATTTTACTAGATGTGCTTATCTTTTTCTTTTTGCATAAGTCAGATATTTCTAACGAGAAATGTTGC
Source organism: Euclidia mi (assembly GCA_944739405.2). Taxonomy (NCBI): domain Eukaryota; kingdom Metazoa; phylum Arthropoda; class Insecta; order Lepidoptera; family Erebidae; genus Euclidia; species Euclidia mi. Next base: position 103,158,151 of record OX123181.2, read on the forward strand.
TGCTGTATGTACTTGATAAGTGTTATTTTCGATATATGATATTCTTGTAGTGTCAAATATGATGGATTACAAATGTGTTTATCCTGTTTGTGTTTAATGAACCGTAGAATCCATGCTAGTATTCTAACACGTTTCATATAAGAGCTGTGCTTAGTAATGAGTTGCTGTAAAATGCTTTCGTCATCTTGCTTGATTATGACGTTTATGTAACGGCTTTTCTTCACTTCAAGATCCGTCGTGTAGATCGGCTGTTTATCTTCGTGCTTGAAGGTTTTCAACCACGACGGTCCTTGCCACCACAAGAGATGTTGATTCAATTGTTGAATTGATAGGCCTCTACTTGCGCAATCTGCGGGATTGTCGCCCGACTTAACATATCGCCAGCAAACAGAGGGCATTGCACTCGTAATTTGTCTTGTTCTGTTGGCGACAAATGTTTGCCAACGTCCGGGATCGCCGTGTAGCCATCCTAATACAGCTGTAGAGTCTGTCCAACCATAAATGACTATTTGATGATCTCCGAAGCATTTTAAAATCTTAGACATAAGTTTGGCTAGCAAATGAGCACCACAGAGCTCCAAACGTGGTAATGATATATTCTTGCCACATGGAACGATTCTGGACTTTCCTGCAACTAGGGTGATGTTTGGGTGACCTTGTTTGATAGTTCTGCAGTAAATAACACATCCGTATGCTTTTACTGATGAGTCACAAAATCCGTGCAATTCCACGTGACAATCTGGAGCTATACCTAGCCATCTCGGTACTTCTACCGCGTTTACGTAAGCGCTTCCTGCTTTTATTTTGACCCATTCTTTATAAAATTGTTGTGATATCGGCTCATCCCATTCTATTTTTGACTCCCAGATGTTTTGAAATAGTATTTTTAGTTTGGTTGTAAAGGGAGTCAACCACCCTAGAGGGTCGAAAACTTTAGAGATATCCGACAGTACTGATCGTTTGGTGGCCCTCCTAACAAGTGTATCAATTTTTGGGTCGAACGTAAAATTATCTTTGGCTGGATTCCATCGCAAGCCCAGCGTTTTTGTTGACTCTGGCTGTTTAAAGTCAAAAGAGGTAGACATGTTGTCATTTAGAAGTAGGGGACTATTCGAAGCCCACTTTCTTAAGTTAAAGCCACCTTTGCTCATTAGCTCGATCAAGTCTTGTTGTAGTTTGCGAGCAGAGTCAATTTTGGGGCTACTCTGAAGCAAATCGTCCATATATAATGATTCTTCTACGACTCTAGCTGCTTCTGGGTAGTTATGGCGTTCATCACTCGCTAGACGTCTAAGCGTCATCATCGCTAAGAACGGCGCCGCTTTAGTTCCGTAGGTGACGGTGGTCAACTGCAATTCTTGTAGTTTCTCGTTAGGGTTATTCCGCCACACTATTTTCTGCAAGCTCTGATCATCCTCATGCACTAAAATCTGACGGAAATATTTTTCTATATCTGCTGTAAATGCAAATTGGTATTGCCTCCACTTCAATATCAACGACTGAAGGTCTTGCTGCAGATTCGGACCCTTGTGCATGAGGTCGTTTAAACTTTGACCGCTAGATGTTTTTGAAGATGCATTGAAAACTACGCGCAATGACGTGGTTATTGAACTTTCACGTAACACGCAATGATGCGGTAAAAAGCATTGAAGTTTCGAATTACGGCTAGCAGGTTTCATATGACCTAACGCTAGGTATTCATTCATAAATGTTTTATATTCATGTGCGATATTATTATGTTTGATAAATTTACGTTCTAACTGTGCGAACTGAGCAATGGCCTTTGATTTGGAATTTCCCAAATTATTTTGATAGTTTGGCTTGAGAGGAATACGTACTTCATATCTCCCATTGATGCGTCTGGTCGTGGTTGTGTTATAGTACTGAATACATTCGTAATCATCAGATGACAGACTTCCTGAATCCGTGATATCCTCGGTCTCCCAAAACTTGTGTAATTGGTTGACGTCGATTTGTACGATGTTGCACTGTAACGATGTGTTTATGTTTCCACACAAGATCCATCCAAGATGAGTTTGTTATGCTATGGGTATTGTTTGATCTATTCTACAAATGCCATCTAATATGATATGGGAATATATGTCGGCTCCAAACAATATATCGATTGGACGACTGATGTAAAACTCAGGATCTGCCAATTCGATGTGTTCTAAATAAGGCCAGTTTGGTTTCGCAAATGTATAAGACGGTAAATTTTTTGTTAGAGTTTTCATGATAAAAACATTGGTGTGAAAGTTGTAAGATTCATCTAACGAAGAACATTTAATGTTAATATTCCCCTTACAAGTGTTATCTTTGACACCGATACCGGTTATCACGCCCTTACATTTTTGACGTGGTAAACAAAGCTGCTGCGCTGCATTTTCTGTTATGAGCGATGTCTGGGAACCCTGGTCAATTAGGGCTCGCATTATAAGGTATGACCCATCTACCTTTTCAACCTTAATAAGTGCTGTGGAAAGTAATATTTCGGGTATATCACGCTGCTGAGCCACGTGCGAGTTCATCGCCTGGCCTTGCTCAATCGATGTACGCATGGCAGCGGGTTTGGTTACCGCTGCGTTCGCTAGTTTGGTTTGTGATTGCGCAAATGCTTCGTGCAAAAGAGTATTGTGGAAGCCATCGCGTTTTGTTGAAATACATGCTTTACCATTATGAGAATAGAGGCAATTTTCACACAACTTTAGTTTGTTGACAGTTTGCCTTTTATTATTCGAAGACATTTCTGTAAATTTTTCGCATTGATAAAGTCCATGGCCATTTTTGCATAATGGACATATTTTATTGGAACGGATATCTCTAGTTACCGATTGCGAAATACCTTTATTGCTGGAATATGATTGTTTTGTATGTTTAAATAAATTATTTGATTGCTTCGAATTAGATGGCGAAGATTTTGGAGGGTCTTGCTTTCGCCTCGAAGCTTCCATGCTGGTGAATTTGGCTTCCAAGAAGTCTAAAAACTCTGATAAAATAGGCAATTCGCGTGGCTGCTTAAGTGATTCTACGTAATCACTATGTGTTTCTGCATCTAATTTATTCGTTGAAAGATACACAAGTAACGGATCCCAAGTGCTAACGTCAACGCCTAAATTTTTGATCGCGTTAAGACACTCGCGAGTCGTGTCATGTATGCGTTTTATGTTATGTATAGATGGTTGTTGCATGACCGGAAGGTTCATTAGAATGTTAAGATGCGAAGTGAATATGAGTTTTTTGTTATTGTAACGATGGTTCAGCAGTTCCCAGCAAACGGAGTAGTTGTCGGAACTGATTTGCAGATGTTGTATAAGCCCTTCCGCTTCACCCTTGACTTTCGCCTTCAGGAACTGCATCTTCTGGGCTTGGGAGAGCGATGGGTTGTTATGTATCGCCTCAGTGAACAAGTCCTTGAAGGATACCCATTGATTGTACTTTCCGTGGAACACAGGAACCTCCATCTTGGGTGTGGTTTTTTTTCTGTGTGATACTGACCACAGCTTGCTATTTAGGGCTCGTTTCATACGATTATAAGTATCTTCGTAGGCTGTGAACATTTCCTCATAATTTGCATTCTTTCCATCAAGGTCTCCGTCCAAATCCCAATGTAGCGTGTCAATGACTGACCACCTAGTTTCCAATGTTTTCAGAGTATCTTCGAACTCCCACTTCTCGGATATGTTATCAATGTTAATGTTCGCTATAGCTCTAGAAAAAGCCTTAAAGTTGCTGCTTTGTTTTTTCAGTTGCTCGTCCAGCTTGCTGTTGGTGCCTTGGGACGTGAACTGAGGTTTTTCTAGAGTAGCTGATAGCATTTCGGTGTCCTCGGGCTTCCTATCCGTAGGATTGGTGACGGGAAAAGGAGAAGACGGACCAGCTGTAGGTGTTGCTGGTATAAAAACTGATACCGACAAAGCTTGTTTTATCGTCTCACGGGCGGACAAATAAAATTCTTTAGCTTGTTGATAATGATTGCCGACAAAATATTCGCTAGACTTATCACTAAACCCGCTCAACTTTACATGATTTGTTTGGAATTCTTGCCAATACGCGTCTAAATGTTCTAGACGTTTCTTAGCAAATTCTGGCGTCTTGCGCTCATGTCCAGCTTTCTTAAAGTTTGTCAGAAGCTGGTTCATGGCGTTCATAGTCAGATTTTGGTTGGCAAGTAAATCCTCCATAGTTTTGCTCATTGTGAGAAATGTATGTAAACTGGAAAGATCTTACTTGTGTTTTGTTGTGCTCGTTTACTTCCCGCAGAGACTGATATCTCACTGCACTCCTGGCCTGGTATGTTGTGGCTGCTCGAAGTGCGCGGTCGCTGGTATGGAGTACCACTCACACGAATATCACTCTAACAAAATTAACACTCGCGGAATGGGCCCCCTCACGTCAACGAAGGACCACAAAGATGTACGATATCTTTGATGATAGAAGTAAAAGATGGTATTAGAGATTTAGATACGGTTTATTGATAAAAGACAAAAAAGGTAAATTTATGCTAAATGATAATGCTATGATAAATGCTTGATAATGAGTACACACGCGGCGCGGTTGATGTCCGGTAATGAACTGAATTGCGATTAATTATGTAAAATGAAGTATGAAACAAATATGCTGACTCAAGCGCACGAGCGTACGAAGTCGCGATGTACGGCGAAACCGTACATAGAATATAATACCTTGTTCAGCCGTCCGATTCTCGTCCAACCATTCACCAGGCCATTTACGCAATTTTTCCTTTGCGATAATAATATTGTGCAATCGTCCTTCGCCACATAATCTATATCTGTCATTATTGAGTATTTCTATAATTTTGTAAGGGCCTTTGAGCTTGGGGCTCAGTTTACTGTGGCGACGATGATCTTGATTTACATACACAATATCTCCCAAAAGATATTGTACGTTATCTCTTCTTGTGGTATCAAAACGTGTTTTGTATCTTTCCGCCGCCGATTTCATCTTATTATATGCCAGAGTCCTATCAGCCCTAATATCTGCTATTTGTTCTACATTAGAAGGACCCGGTTCTCCTATATCAGTTAGTCGAGCCTGTATACTGGGAATATTTGCGTCGCGACCAATTAATAATCTTAATGGTGAAAACCCTGTAGTTTTCTGACTAGTTGTATTGAGCGTCTGTTGTACCTTATACAATAAGTTCGGCCATTCTGCCTCATTATTGCACATAGTTGTCAACATATTTATGATTGTGGCGACATACCGTTCGACCTGGCCATTACTACGAGGGGTACCGGTTGAAATCATATGGTGCTCTATGTTCCATTCTCGAAATAAATTAGACAAAATATCATTAGCAAAATTTGTAGCACGATCCGTTACTATCCTAGAAGGAGTGCCAAACATAGTAATAGAATCACAAATTATTCTAGATATTTCTTCACCACTCATTGTCTTAAGAGGTTTGAGAATACAATATTTTGTGAAAGCATCAATCATAATTAAAATATATTTATAACCTTCATTTGATTGAGTAAAAGGACCCGTGCAGTCTAAATGTACCGTATGGAAGGGAATTGGAGTTTTATCAATAGGATGCAATAGACCTTGGTGAGGACCGCTGTGAAACTTTCCTTTAACGCACACTAAACAATGGGAAATATATTTTTTCACAAATCTGCCAACACGAGGAAACCAAAATCTCTCTAGTATTTTCTGTAATGTTTTTTCTTGTCCAACGTGACAGTTTTCATCATGGTACAAACCACCAAGAGCTGCAGAAAACTGCAACGAGAAATCGGGTCACGCTCCAGTGGATACGAGGACACAGTGACTCCACGGGCAATGACGCAGCAGACCAACTGGCAAATAAAGGATCGGACACGACAACTCTAGGACCCGAACCAATTGTTCCGATACCGTTCAACCAACTAAGAACATGGTTACGCGAGAGAACCCTACAACAACACGAAAAAGAGTGGGCAGAGTTAAAAGAGTGTAGGCAATCTAAAGATGCCTTTCCCCAATTAGATAAACGACTCTCGCAAAAACTGTTGCACTCCAATCAGGAAAACACTCAAGCATCTGACTGGCATAATAACCGGCCACTGTCCACTAAACAAGCATCTCTACAACATCGGCGTCACGGACAGCCCACTATGTAGGGGCTGCATGGGGACCGAAGAAACACCCGCTCATATAATCCTACATTGTACCAGCGTGAGCGACCAACGGACGAAGTTCCTGAACAACCCCAGAACCATGAGCGAAGCCATACGCAATACTGGTCAACTCATGGCCTTCTGGAAGGAGCTTGCATGGTATGAGTAGCAGGCGACTACCGCGTCACTGCTAACGCACAATGGCCCAATTAAGTGGCTAAGTGCGGAAAACACCTGTCCAACTAACTAACTAACTATGGTACAAACGTAAGATACTGAGCCGATTTCCTTTCGGGACATATGCCTTGAGTTTATTATCTAATGGGTATTTGTAATAAAGCAAATTATTTTTTATTGCATATTGATTACTAATATCACCGGATTCTACTCGTTCTATTAAAGATTATGTCTCAGGGTCTTTCTGCTGTGCAATCTCTAACCAAGATGATTGATCTGTTATTAAATTGGCTACTAGTGGACCCTCAGGGTGGTTCGATCTCGAGGCGACTGATACAACAGGATTCCTGCTCAAATAATCCACATGTCCAACATAAATACATTTCTTATAAACCACCTCGAAATCGAAGTCCTGCATGAAGGTCCACCACCGAGCAACCCTCGGAGAAAGATCCTTTTTGTACATAGTTGATTTAATCGCATTGCAATCAGTGATTATTTTAAATTTTATTCCCAAAAGATAAACACGGAAGTTTTTCAAAGAGTTATATACTGCAAGTTATGTTTCTAACTCATAAGATGTGTATCTAGATTCCGGCTCAGTAGTGCGGCGACTGTAATATGTGACTACTCTATTGTTTGTACCATGTTTCTGAATAAGCATTGCACCGTACCCAATTGAACTGGCGTCGGTGTGCAACTCTGTAGGTAGTGCAGGGTCAAAAATTGAGAGTATGGGTTCCAATATTAGCTTATCTATGATATATTTACGCGCCGCCTCCTGTTCTTCACCCCATTCCCAATTCTGTCCATTTTTGGTAAGTTTCGTTATACAGGCCGTTCTGGACGCAAATTCAGGAATAAATTTTCTGAAGTAACTCGCGATACCCATAAATTGACGAACTTGTTTCACAGTTTTGGGAATAGGTGAATTTACCAAGGCTTTAAGTTTAGTTTCACTAGGTCGTACACCTTCAGCCGAAATAATCCATCCTAAATATTCAATGGAGGTTACGAAGAACTGGCATTTCTTAAGATTAATAGTAAACCCAGCTTTAACCAGAGCTGCCAAGCATAAATCTAAATATTCTAGGCCTTGTTCATGGGATACACATGGTATAAGCAAGTCATCAATGTAGACCCTAAGGAACTTGAGATCTTTCACTGCTTTAGATATAGCGCGTTGAAACACAGAGGGTCCATTGCATATACCGAATGGCATTTTGACATATTCATAGTGCCCATCCGGGGTCACAAAAGCTGTATACTTAATGCTGTTTTCAGCAACTGGTATCTGATGGAAACCATTTTTCATGTCAATTGATATGAAGTACTTAGCTTTGCCTAATTGGTCAATCTCATCCTGAATCAATGGGAGAGGATATCGTTCTTTTTCAATTATAGTATTTAATGCTCTGTAGTCCACACACATTCGGTCACCACTGTCACGCTTTTTTACCAATAGTATGGGACTGGCATAAGAGGAATCACTTTCACGGATGATACCGGCTTGTAAAAGGTCATTAATTATATTCTTAACCTTTTCACGCTCTATCGGGGCCAGACGATAAGGGCGATAATTTATATTTTTAAATGATTTGAGTTTTATTTCTAATTGACCAGTGTTAACATTGCCAATATAATTTACCGAAGGCAAAACATTAGGATATTTATTAAATATAGTCTGTATTTTATCTTGCAAGTTCGTATCTAAATTTTGAATACACTTTAAAAGTAAATTTTCTTCATGGTTAGTAGTAGAATTTATTACGTTTCTACGTATTACTCTAGTGCCTAACATGTCAGTAACAATAGCAATGTCAGCATATTTCACAATATCTTGCCCTATAATACAATCATGAGAAAAGTCACTGTCAGTTACAACGTGCAATTCCAATTCAATACAGACGTCATCAAAGCGAACTGGTACTGTAATTTTACCAAAAGTATTTAAATGACCTGAGCCGATACCATCCAACCTTACAGACCAGGGAGAGATGTGACAACCCAATCGATATGCAATGGACTCCTTAATTATTGAACAATTTGCGCCAGTATCAATCAATGCATTTACAGGATTATTATTAATATGGACTTTCGTAAGACGAAGGCCAGATTGTGTTACACAGTTAACTGGCTTATTACTAATTTGTTATTCACGATCATGTCGCTGTTTGGACCAGCACTTGTCTATACTGTGACCTTCCTTCTTACAAAAACCGCACCTATTGTTTTTATTGTTATGAATTGGCGACTCCTTCGAATTAGGCTTTGATACATTATCAAAAGAAGTTTTATTAGAGGAAACATTTTTTGGACACTGGAATCTAATATGACCTTTTTCTCCGCAAGTAAAACAATGCTTTGAACTAAAAGATTCTGAAGCTTGATTAAAACGAGATCGCTTGGCAGCACTAGTATTTGAATCTAAAAAAAATAATCGTTTTCGCGGATTCTTAACATAACTGGAGAAGAGGGTAATTAATTCATTAGTTGTTGATACTGAACTATTAAAAGAGGCCATGCGAACACTAACATCGCGAACACCCCCACAAACAAGCTCAACTAACTGTTGCTCGGTAAATGCTACTCTCGATTTCTTTAACAGTAACATCTTTTCTCTGGCATATTCGGCATAAGTCTCTGCAGAATCAGAATTATACAAAACGGCTTTGGTTAGTTTCTCAGTCAAGTTTTTCTTAATTGGGAAGAGATCTATTATATCCTGACGGAAAGTCTCCCAATCACGGTGTTCCGGTTCCCATGTCTCAAACCAAGTAGAAGCAGAGCCCCGAAGGGCCTTACCGGCTTTTGCTACCATTTGTAGACTGCTCCAGTTGAGTTCTGCACCCAAATCTTCTATATTTTGACACCAGTATTCTGCGCCATTGTTCATCTTCTCAGGATGGAAAATAGGTAACACCACATAATCCCACTTCTGATGTTAGAAGTAGGTTTATAATAATATTAAAAAAAAATACAACACTGTAGCTAGAAAAGCCTTTTAATATTAAATATCAAATCAAAATATAAATATATTACACATTTTAATAGCAACGATAAATATTCGAATATAATATAGGCAACATATTCTAATTCAATAATTTAATAGTCAGATCGCACTGACAGGGGGCAGAGTAACGTTCCGATCGACGTCTCGAACAAAAGTGACCGCTCTGGTGAGACGTGGTTCATCGCGACGCCCCGTAAGGGGCGTGCAGAAGCTTGTACGGGGCAGTTTGGCCCCCCGCAAGCGGGTTCTTTGTCCTGCCCTTTAATAAGGGCAGGTCCTGGGAGCGGGCAGTAGTTGCCCTTAGGCGGTGTGGACCGGTAGGCGTGTACGCGCGTGCGCGCAGGTCGCTAGATCTTCACGCCGTCCGGTCAACACGAGCCGGGTGAGACCCCCGGCGAACCGAGGGACGCCCAGCTCCGTGAAGCCAGCGACACGGACGGCGACTTACGTGCGGCCTGCGGAGGTCTGGGTGGTGTGGTGGTGATGGTGGTGACGTGTCGGCGTCTGGTTAGACGCCGACGTCGTGGTCAGGAGTGTGTCTCCTGGGCGTGCGCTGTTGCGGTGGTCGTCCGCGCGCGCGCATGATGTGCGTATCATGCAGCGATACGCGCAGATGTCGCGCGGAAAGGGGCGGCCACCTGCAACAGAGGGCTAACGAGGTTGTTAAGTCAGGGGTGGACGGCGGTTACCAGGGGCAACCGGCTCGTCCGCAGCGTCGTCGGGGGTAGCGATGAGGTCGCGAGGCAGTTTCTTCTTGTCCGGGGGGCGAGCGTGCCAGGGGGCCAGGTCCCGGACGTGGTCCCAGGCCGAGGCGTCGGCTCGCTCAAACATCCCCACGGACAGACGGCGGATGTAGGCATCCAGGCTCTCGATGTGGGTGTCCCGCTGGATGATTTCGTTCCTCACGTAGCGAGGAGCTTGTACGGCAGCGCGCAGCGACAGTGACTGCTGCGCGCGGAGGCGAATGCGGCTCGACTCGCTCGTGAGGGCGAACCAAGCGGGCGCGGCGTAGGTGAGCCGGGTGCGCACATAAGACTTGTACACACCCAGCTTCGCTCGTAGTGGTAAGTGTGAGGAGAGCACTGGACGCAACAGAGCTCTGGTAGCGCGTACCTGTGCGACGACGTTGCAGACGTGCGGGCTCATGGAGAGGGCGCGGTCGATGGTGACCCCCAGGTACTTCACCGTCCGGGTCCAGGGGATGAACTCACCCTGGAGTTTGAGCGGCAGTGGATGGAGCTGTTTGCTGCTGATGAGAATGGTCTGTGACTTACCCACGTTCACCGACAGTCGCCACTGCGATAGCCAGTGGGGGAGCAGGTCGAGGGAGCGCTGCATCTTCTTGGCGGCGTGGGCGGCGTTGACGCTGGTTGCGATGTACGCCGCGTCGTCAGCGTAGAGCGCCAGCTCGGCGCCCTCGGCGACGGGGATGTCATCGGTGAACCTGGTGTAAAGCACAGGCAAGAGGCATGAGCCCTGCGGGACTCCAGCAGAGATGGTGCGGCTGTCAGACAGCTCCTGTTCCACTGCCACTCGGAAAGTCCGGTTGTGCAGGAACGAGGAGACCACCTTTACTACACGGCGAGGCGCTGTGGATGTCGACAATTTGAACAGCAGACCGGAGTGCCACACTCGGTTAAAAGCTTTCTGGATGTCGAGGAATACTGCTACGGCGTGCTCGCGCTTGTTGCGCGCCGCCGTTATCCGATGCAGTACCCTCGACAATTGCAGTGTCGTTGAGTGCTCAGACCTGAACCCGAATTGTTCCGGTCTTGGAGTGATGTGCGATGTGAGGTGCCGCAGCAGGAGTCTCTCGAACACCTTCGAGATCGTGGGCAGGAGAGTGATCGGCCGATAGCTCTCCGGCTTCAATGGGTTCTTGCCCGGTTTGGACAGCACGATGATGCGGCCCTCCTTCCAACAGGCGGGGAAGGCGCCTGTGCGGACGATCCCCGTAAACAGGCGCGCTAACGCTGCCACGGTACGGTGCGGCAGGTTGCGCAGCGCTGAGTTTGGTATCCCATCCGCCCCAGGAGCCTTCCGGGGCTGGGTCTGCCGAATGGCGCGCTGCACCATTCCGGGGGAGAAGAAAATTGGGTCCTCCTCGGGAGCTATCGGCGTGGCGAAGTATTCCCGAAGGTGTGTCTCGACTGCTGCGGCGTGTTCTGCGTCCACAATCGGGTTAGGCCTGAACTGGCCCTCGAGGTGGTTGGCTAGAATAGCTGCTCGGTCTGCTGCTTTGTAGCGCGGTGTTCCGTCGGCGTGTAGTAGCGGTCGCACCGGAGCTGGGGTGTTCGTGAGGCGACGACATAGCCGATGGATCGACGGCCAGTCGTCGCGAGAGTCCTCGATAAGTCTCTCCCAGCTCTCGGCGGTGTGGGTCCTCAACTCGCCCTTCACTCTCTCCGTCAGCCGGTTGAGTTGCGTCTTGAGGGTTGGGCATCGCGTTGTTTGCCACTGTCTGCGTAGGCGCCACTTGTCAGCTATTAGCTTCGCAATGTGTGCCGGCAGAGGGGGTAGCCTCCTCTGGGTGTTGGTGGGTGGTGTGGAGCTGACAAGGGCGGACTTGATGGCGCCGGCGAGTTCAGACGCGAGCGCGTCGACGTCGGCTGCGGAGCTGATAGGGCGAGTCGGTGTGGTGGTCTCCATCGTATCCTTAAATTTAGTCCAGTCCGGTTTTGGACGTGGCGCTTGAGGGACGATACGGGTTGGCTGCTGTTGTAAGACGACGAGTACCGGTTGGTGATCCGACTGTAGCTCGTCGTCGAGAACTTCCTGGTGGAGGTGTAGCTGGCAGTGCGAGTCGTTGTGCACGACGATGTCTAGGACGTCAGGCATGTGGGTTTGCGTGTCCGGGTAATGTGTGGGTACCTCCGGACCCGCAACGATGTATCCTTGCGCTTCGGCGTCGTTGAAGAGTCGTACACCCAGTGCGTTGGTGGTCGTTGAGTTCCACGCTGGGTGCCTACAGTTGAAGTCGCCCGCAATGACAACCGGGTGAGGTGCTGATAGGATGGTCCGCAGTTCGGCGACGTCAACGTTCACTGCGGGCGGCTTGTATGCGGCGTAAAGGTGAAGATGTGCACCGCCTAGGTGCAGCTCTACACCCAGCTTGTACAGTGTGCTCTGCGTTCGTACAGGTAGAGGCTGGTGTACGACTCTTCGCCTGACTAGCACTGCCAGTCCGCGGTAGCGTGTACCGTCCGGCGTAAGTTCGTCCCTCCGATAAATGAGGAAACCCAGGAATCGTAGTTGGTCTGCAGGTCCCAGGTGCGTCTCACTTATCAGCGCCACGTCGATGTCCTGTTCCTGCAGGAGTGGGCGGAGCAGGGCGGCCTTCTTCTGGAGACTGCGGGCATTCCAGTGGATGATCCTCAAGGGCCTATTCATTGTCATGCATGAAGAGGTCCGCCAGGCCCTTGAGGATAATGGACACGATTGTCTGCTTGTCGCGCCCGGCGCTTAGTGCGGTGAGCACCTCGTGCAACACCTTGATGGCAGCTTGGACTGTTGCGTTGCCGCCGCTCCTTGGTCCCTCACTTTGCTGTGGGGCCTTCGCCTTCTTGCCCCTGGCCGCAGTTGGTTCGGCGGGGGTGGCGACCGGGTGAGCGGACGGCTGGGGTGCTTGATGTGTAGGCGCCGGGTCGCGTTTCGGCTTCCTCGGTTTCTTTGGGCCGCCCTGGGTTGGTGGTGGGTCCTTTGGGGGTACTTTCGCGGCGGCGGGCGCAGTCGCGCCTTCTTTCCCTCGCCTGCGGTTTCTCCGCCCTCTCTTTTTCTTTGCGGCGACCGCGGCTCCGCGAGCTGTGGGGTCATTTGCCTCAGCCATGAGCGTCGCGCCTTGCGCGGTCTCCTCTAGTGGCTGAGGCTTTACCGGCTCCGGCACTTTGCGCGGCTCACCGGTAAGCGCGACAGTCCCGGCCTTCTTATTCCGCGCTTCCCGCTTGAAGACCGGGCAGTGGACGTGGTTGGCGGGGTGCGTCCACCCGCAGTTGGCGCAGGTTGCAGGCTCCTCGAGTGGGCGCGGGCAGTCTCTGGCGGCGTGCTCTTCGCCGCAGCGCACACATGCCAGGGGACGGTGGCACTGGTGGCTAGAGTGCCGGAACTTCTGGCACCGGTGGCACTGGGCAGGCTTCCTTTTCCCGCGCCAGTTCTCAATCTTTACACCGGGGATACCGAGCATCTTCGTGACCTTGAAGATCCCCGGTGTGACGTCCTTTGTCCTCCTAATGATAGCGAGGAGGATGCACCCCGGTCTGTCGCGGCGGGCCCGAAAGTTCCGCACATATTCGGGCTCGTACCCCAACTCGCGGAGTTCTTCTTCGACCTCCTCCGGTGTCGTATTAAATGGGAGACCACGTATGGCCACCTTTAGGCTGCGTTCTGCTGGGTAACAGAACCAGGAGATCTTCTCGGTCTTTTCCAGCTCCGTGAGGTACCGCTGGATGAGAGGGTACTCCTCCTCTTCTCTCGGGGTAAATCTGATGCCCTTTCCGAAAGGGCGAGCATTGGCGGTCCTTCCTAACTGGTTCTTTATCTCCCTCAGGTGGTGTGCCCAGTTCGGGAAGTGCTCCACGATCACCGGTGGGTAGCGCGGCTTGCTGGCGGCGGCGGCGGTCGCGGCAGGCGCGGCGTCAGGCGCGGCGTCGGGGCGCGCGGCGGTCGCGGCAGGCGCGGCGACGGGGCGCGCGGCGGCGGGGCGCGCGGCGGCGGCGGCGGGGCGCGCGGCGGCGGCGGCGGGGCGCGCGGCGGCGGCGGCGGGGCGCGCGGCGGCGGCGGCGGGGCGCGCGGCGGCGGCGGCGGGGCGCGCGGCGGCGGTGGCGGGGCGCGCGGCGGCGGCGGCGGTCGCGCGGGGAGCGGGCGGCGAGCGGACGACGTCCGTCTACGCGCGCGGTGACTAGTTCCCCGGTTCGGCAGTAGAGGGCGCTGCGGGCGGTGGGCGGTGGAGGCGGGGATCGCGCTGTGGTAGCGGTGCCTGACCCAATAAGTCAGCACGGAGCCTTTTTGCTTCCTCCTCTTCTTCTTCCTCCTCGTCGGGGCTCCTCCTCCGTCTAGCTGGTGAAGGGCGGGCAGCTGGCTGGTCAATGTCCATTGCCACAGATGGCAACGAGTGAGCCCGCTGTAAGTTGGCCGACATACACATGGTGTGTCGGCGGCGCTTAATATGAAGCACCAAGTCTGCTTTCGAATTATGCGCGGCGCTCGGGTTTGAGTCCGCCGATGTCATTGACAGCTCCGATCCACTCCTGGATGAACAGGCGGAGCGCGGCGCGGGGGAGTCCTTCGCAGCAATGCGCGGCGGCGCGGGGGAGTCCTTCGCAGCAATGCGCGGCGACTCGGCGACGTAGTCGCGCGCGGTGGCGACGCGCGGCGGAGAGCTCGGTATGGACGAGCCACTCGACGCCGGCGCGGGCTGCGGCGGGTGTGCGCGGGGGGCGGCGCGGGTCGCGGGGGCCCGGTCTCGCGCGGCGGCGGGTTCGCGGGCGCCTGCATCACGGCGGCGCTGCGCGCACTCGGACGACCCGCAGGCGGGCGGGTGTGTGCGGGGGGTGCCCCGGGGCGCGGGGGGGGCGGCGGTCGCGGAGGCGGCGACAGCGGAGTCAGCCTGCCTATGGTCACCTGACGGCTTATGGTCACCTAATGGCCTATGGTTACCAGATGGTCTGTGGTTACCTCGATGGTCATGGGTAACGCTGATGGTATGATGGTGGTCTACGGTTACTGGACGGTATGATGGTGAGCGCGGTGTCATTTCGGACACCGGTATAATGTTCTCGTCCTCGTCATCGTCGTCGCGTGAGCCCTGAGAAGGGCTATTACGAGGCGACGACGACATAGCGGGGTCGCGCTACGGCTGCGACCGCTCGGCGACTATGTTGTCTTCGCTGGGTTTCTTGATGGTGTTTGCTCCGTACAGCACATACGAAAATCGTATGTACTGCACGTAACAAACAACGTCGCGGTCCGTGCAACTCTTCCGAGACTGGAGCTCTTCACTTTTGTTCGCAGGTGCTTGCTAGCGGTGAGAGGTCCTTCTTCGGCGGCGGCGGCGAGGCGAATCCTGACCGCTCCGCCCGGCGGTCGCTGCTTATATACTCGATCGTAAACAACCTCACTCTGCCCCACCTCTGACTACCGGTTGTGACGTTAACATTTATTACGTTTTATTTTGGTTTAAAAACACATTTAATGGTAATAACATATTATTTACATGTTTTTAATATATGTAATTATTTATATAAAGTAATCAATCCATTTTCATAATTAAAATACATCAAAATAATAACAAAATCTCACACACACAATAATACACGGTCATGACCGTAGCGTGCGTACAGACACTGCCTAAATGTTGCTCACACAGAAACATTTTCAGTGTATGTTTGTGTGCATTCGAATGCTTCTACGTACAAGAAAAAATGATGTGATATGACGGTAGTCCTAATTTGTATGTACATAGTTTAGAAATTTATCTGCAGAGGCCGTACTGTTTGGTAAAGTCTAAAAATAAATAACTGCGTCAGCCGTAGTGTCGTATTATGCATTCTAATTTTTTACGGTCTATACAGTCCGTCCCGCAACGTGTTAGTTGACATAAGCTCCATACGAATAAAATATGTCATACATGTTTCGCGAATCTCAAAATCCATGGATAAATCGAATATTGAAACCGCCCGCTAGTTAATATTTATGTTTAGGTGACATGCATTCTATTTATTCCAACGTCGACTGCCTCTGTGGTCCTGCGGTAGTGTAAGCGACTGCGGATCATGAGGTCTCGGGTTCGATTCCCGGGTCGAGCAAAAAGTGATATTGTGTTTTTCTGTTAGGAATTATCCAATAAAAGTTCGGAGTCAGGGAGTTGGCGGTGTCACACCCCCGTGCCTCGGAAAGCACGTTAAGCCGTTGGTCCTGCGCCCAATCTCTCCCCGTTGTGTCGCATGTGGCGTCCCATCGGACTATGAGAGTGAGGGAATAGAGAGTGCACTTGTGTCTGCGCACACACTTGTGCACTATAATATGTCCCGCGCAGTTGGCAAGTCTCATATATAGACAAGCCGCTGTGGCCGAAATCGGTCAGGAGGTCATTATTCCAACGTTCTTGGAGACGACGCCGCACGATATCAATTAAGCTACGACTACAACTGGTTTAACTTACGCCGAAACCTTAGCTATCCTTCCTTATATCATATACGTGAAAATGTGTTTGCTTATCTTTTTTGCAGGGCGCAATACGTAATGGTATTATAATCGTGTATGGGAGTGGAATATGAGAACCCATTTCATCTTTATTTTCCAATAATGATACAATTGAGACTGAAATACTAGCACGTATACATCACAAAACTTTTAAAATATTTATCTACAGACACCCTGACACGTTGTAAGTTTATTAATTAGGTTGTAACTAGCCAGTACGCCGCAGCTCTTCGGACGATAACTACGTTTTAATTGACTCATGACTGCTTCATCCCGCTTTGTAACTTTGTTAACAGTCAAAGGGCTTATTGATGCTTGCTAACTTATTTTTATAATGGAAGGTCTTAGCTATTATTTTTGTCTTACTTGGAAATATTTTTGCGATAAATAAATCAGAATAATGACATTTGATAACAAACTACGCTGAGCTTTAACTATGGTAACCAAATTACTGATTAACATACCTAAGTATTGTAAAGTACATGCATATTTTAGATAAATTGCACCTAGGAGGGAATTCTTGAGTAATAAATTGAACACATGACCTCCGACGTAGGGTAGGAGTAAGAGTCACTAACCACTAAACCAACATGTCATTTAATATATAGTTTTATACACGTAATATACATACGTATACTTACTTAAATTGGCTTATTGGTCTATACGGTGGGGGACTGACTGAGGTCATGAAAAATCTGGGATTCGATTACCACCTTGAACAAATATAGGTGTACCTTATCTATAATTTGTATATTTGAGAATATATATGTACCTCGTACATTTTTTTGAATATATTCTGAGATCCGGAGAAGAGCGACCTATATCAACCTGTTTATTGGAAGAAAAGTATTTTAAGTCACGGGGGTGGGCATCTTCTACTTCAGTAGGCCGGATTATGGAGATGGCGAAGTTCAGCAGGGACCCAGTTCTGCGGGGTATAACGTGGAGCCCATGCCCAAGGTTACGGGTGAAGACCTCAACGGTGTAACGAGCGGAGACAATGGATGTCAGCACGGTCAGTACAGTGGAAGAGGCGAGCTACAGAGGCTTTGTATCTGGACTCTGATGGAGGGCAGCGGTGCCCATCAGTACTGTAGTGAGGCGTAAAGAAATTTATTCCGGACTGGCTCACCAACAGATTACTACAGACACTGAGTCTGTAGTACCGCGATGTAGAAAGCAACGGGATACTACTACATTATCTATTCTCACGAGAGTTACGTGATGAAATGCAGGTCAATACTAGAGTACCTTTGCCTGATGACCCGCGTAGCGACCGGCGCTTTGAGTTTTCCGGGACTCGAAGTGTGAAATTGGCTACCAGCCGAGAGAATGTAGGCGACCAGGCATCCCACGGAAAACATGCGACTGGAAGAGTACACATGCAGTTAAGGAAAAACACCCGCATTGGTACCTGGAACGTTCGAGGACTCCTTGATAAGGGCAAACTTAAAATATGTATTAGACCAGGAGCTCGAGCGATGTGGTAACATTATCACCGGTTTGAGTGAGACCCACTGGAAGAGTAGTGGCCACCAAGACTTGGAAAAGCATACCATCTATTATTCAGGAGGTGCCACAAGTAGTTTGGCTGGAGTGGCCATTGCAATTCCCAAACAATGGACTAAATCAGTTTTAGGCTATAATCCAGTGAGTAGAAGGATAATATCTATGAAGCTCAGTGCGTCACCGACTCCACTCAATATCATCCAGGTGTACGCACCCACTAGCTCAGCAAAGGATGAAGATGTAGAAGATTTCTACAATGACATAGAATCTGTAATAGCTAAAATAGCTAAGCGAGAATTGCTGATACTTCTGGGCGATTTTAATGCTAAAGTGGGTGAAACTACTATGGAAGTAGGCTTGAGGAGTATTATTGGGCATTATGGCCTCGGTCAAAGAAATGCCAGAGGAGAACGTCTCCTACAATTCGCTGCCTACAACAGCTTTACTATAATGAACACGGTACTCCAACACCACCGTAGAAGGCTTTACACCTGGACATCCCCGGACGGAAAGCATCGGAATCAGATCGACTACATATTAATAAGAACCAGATGGCGGAGTTCTATCGTGAACGTACATACATTACCCGGAGCGGACTGTCTATCTGATCACCAACTTCTGGTATGTAGTCTCCGATTGAAGTTGCGAAACACTGTTCTCCGAAAAGTTAATAAAAGGATAGAAGTTTTAGATATACTTGCGTTCTTAAGCCACCTTTCTAGTCAATGGCAATCGGAAGCGAAAGACCCTGATTCTCTACGGCAATGCGCGAAAGACCAAATTAGGGCAGTAATTTGTGAGACTCAACCTACATACGCCATGAATAAACATCAAGACTGGATGTCTGATGACACCTGGTTCCCTGTAGAACGTCGTCGAGAACTAAAAGTCAAAGGCGTGTCAGTTACAGAGTTAAGTTCAATTGGCGCCCAAATTCAAGCGTCATGTCGACGAGACCGTAACAATAACTTGCAGGAAATCTGCAAAGAGCGAGAAAGGAACGCAGACCGCTGTGAAACAAAAGACCTTTTTAAAAGAATCCGTTGCATCACTCGGCAGTTTAAATCGAGAACTTGGGCGATCGAAAATTCTTTAGGTGTGACTGTGACGGAAATAAAGGAGATTGTTGACGTGTGGAAGGATTATTGCCTGTCACTCTTTGCGGACACCAACACACTTCCACCTAACGCCACTTCTTCGCGTGAATCCAGTGCTCAGAATTAACCGGATATACTGAGGAGTGAAGTTCATGCTGCAATAAAGCAACTGAAAAAGAATAAAGCCTTAGGTGATGACGATATCCCTATTGAGGTATTTCAAGCAATGGGTGACCTCGGTGTGGATATGATGCAAACCCTCTGCAATGGAAAAAAAGAAGTGTAGCAACTGTAGGCTGATTGCGTTAATATCTCACGCCAGCAAAGTTCTACTGCATATTATTAATAACAGACTACTCACTTTTCTGTCAAGTGAAATATCTCCCGAGCAGGCAGGATTCGTCAAAGGTCGCGGAACAAGAGAGCAAATCCTAATACTCCGACAAGTAATAGAGAAAGCAAGAGAGTTTAACACCCCACTCTATATATGTTTCGTTGACTTTCGCAAAGCCTTCGACACAGTGAAGTGGCAGAAACTTTGGGACGTGTTTATACTTATGGGAGTCCCCAATCATTTGATACGTCTCATACGGGCGCTTTACGTGGATGGAACGGCAACTGTTCGGATCGAAGGTGTGCACTCTAAAGTCTTCAAAACACAGGCCGGAGAAAGACAATGATGTATTCTCTCGCCCCTTTTATTTAACATCTACACAGAGTACATCATGCGCATTGTACTGGACCAGTGGGATAAAGGAGTCTCTATTGGGGGCCGGCAAATATTCAACCTTAGATACGCTGATGACACAACACTTCTTGCCCAGTCAAAAGATGACATGGAGGAACTGCTGACACGCCTAGAGACCATAAGCCTCTCCTTCGGACTCACGATAAACAGGGCCAAGACCAAAATGCTGCTAGCTTCCTGCATGAACGACGTGTTCGAGTTATTTGCGAAGGCTTAAATTCAAAGTTTATGCAGGTAAATGCTGGTGTGCCCCAGGGATCCGTCTTATCGCCCACACTTTTTCTTCTGCATATCAATGATATGCTCACTTTCGGGAGCATACATTGCTATGCAGATGACAGTACCGTGCATGGGCGGTATCTCGGCCATCCTGCGGCTAAACAGGCCGACATTGAGGAAAATAGGCGAAAACTTGTCGCTGAGCTTGACCAGGTTTTGAACAGCATCTCGAATTGGGGTGCTGAAAACATGGTCGAGTTCAACGCCAAGAAGACACAGGTGTGCGCATTTTCAGCTAAGTTATCTCCATTCCTTCCCCAACCTTCTCTTCTGGTCACTCCACTACCGATACAGGACAGTCTAAATATACTTGGTATGGACATACGCCGCAATCTCAACCAGAGAAACTACATTGAGGGTGTCATTAAATCGGCATCTCGAAAACTCGGAGTCCTGAACAGAGTGAGGAGGTTTTTCACGCCGGAGCAGCTGTGTCTATTATACAAGACTCAGGTTCGCCCCTGCGTGGAATACTGCTCACATCTCTGGAACGGCTCCGCTCAATACCTGCTAGATGCCCTTGATAGGATGCAGCGGCGTGCTGTCCGTATCATAGGTGACCTTGAGGCTACTAAGTCCCTTGAATCTCTGCAATTACGCAGGGACGTAGCCTCAATGGCTGTCTTTTACCGATTGTATCACGGTGAGTGTTCAGAAGAACTCTTTCAACTCATCCAACCCTCTCCTTTCCTATCCCGAACAACACGTGCCGGGTTAAGGTGCCACCCTTATACGGTAGATCAGATACCGTCACGTACGAAAAGGTTCGGTACGTCTTATCTTTGCCGTATCATAAAAATGTGGAACTCACTGCCAGCTCACGTGTTTCTTTCCTCCCGTGATCCTGGGTCCTTTAAGCGGGGCGTGAAAAAGCATCTCTCAAGGCCGTCAAAGTGAGGGCCATCATGTCACATTGCTTAACCAGCAATTGGGGATGGTGGCCTTCCCAATAGGACTTCACTGTCAGCTTACCATCAGGCAGCGTGAAGTCAATTTGACAGGTTCTTTCTAATAAAAAAAAAAAATAAAAAAAATTGATGATAGTGGACCGAGCTGAACTGAACAAACCAGAAATATTCTCGATTGGCAACTGTCAAGTCGTCCAGAGCTACGTCTACCTTGGTTCCACTATCACAAACACTAGAGGATGTGAAGACGAGATAAAAAGGAGATGTGCCATAACAAGAACTGCTGTGGGCAAGCTTGAAAAGGGTTGGAAAAATCGCAACATCACTAACGCTACCAAGGTGCGTCTAATGAGAAGTCTCGTATTCCCAATCTTCCTCTATGGCGCAGAAACGTGGATAATGAGGCTGAATGATCGCCGAAAAATTGATGCGCTAGAGATGTGGTGTTGAAGACGACTTTTACGGATACCTTGGACCGCGCGGCGTACTAAAGTGTCCATACTTAAACAGTTAAAAATTCAGAACAGATTATCGTCGACTGTGCAAATGCGAATCCTCAAGTATTTCGGACACGTATCACGACATGAGAACTCCATGGAGCGACTGGTCATCCAAGGATTAGTGGAAGGCAAACGCTCTCGCGGGCGATCACCTACGCGCTGGACTAACTTAATTAAATCTGTCACTCAGAGTTCCATTGTAGAGTGCTCACGCAATGCAAAGAACCGTAACAGATGGAGAAAAATCGCAAGGGCTTCAGAAGCCAAGGAGAAGGCTGATAACGACCCAAAACCCGCATGACAACTCACTCTTGACATTCATCACGGAGCCACAACCACTCTGTCAAGAGTATACGGCTGAAGAGAGATAATTTTTCATGATGCGTGAGTGCGAGTGTTAAAAATGTGGCTGCCGTTAAAATATATATCGTGAAAAAATATAATTCAAAACATGAATCGCCCTCGTGTGAAAAAGCCTTTAGTCAAACATTTTGCTACGTTGTTGGAAAGCTTAAAGGGTCAAATGTGTTGTCCGGTCACTAAAATAAAATTTGGCAATTAATAGTTTTACTTTATCAGATTAAGTAATACTTTGGAACTAAATCTGAAGTATAAGTTACAACAGAACTTCACTATAAATATAGTGAAAATAAAATTGATTAACTTATTTATTTATATATCATTATTTTTATTTTATTTTATTTATTAGGAATAACAAACAGCAGTATATTAAATATTAGACACATTGCAGTACAGAATAAAAGTAACAAATATACTACTCACGGCGTTATTAACAGATTACAATAAAAATAGCTAGCTGTTGATAAACTTATCTTTTAAATATTAAAAATTAGAGCATATCTATATATTAACTAGTAAGATGAAGGTTCAAGGTCTATCTTAAACTAGATGTAATTTCTCTTTTAAACACATTCTTGGCAAGAAACATGATGTCAATTGAACAGAACTGTTTATTATATGTGTCAACAAGTCGGTGTAGTGGTGAGCGCTCACCAGAGTTGGTACGACAGAAATTGGTTGCAAATAAACATTTTGAGCGTGTTTCACGACCATGTACAGTGCGAGGGACCAGATAACACAAATTGTTCACAAGTTCGACGCAGTTAAGGTGGTTACGACATATTCTAAAGAGAGTCATCATCTCGAGAACAGTGCGTCTAGATTGTAGGGTAATGAGGTTATATTTTTGCATTAAAGATTCGTAGGACAGTTTTTTGCGAAAGCATCTATAGTGCATGGCACGTAGATATTTTCGTTGTACCCTTTCTATGATTTCTTTATATTTATTATAGAATGGATTCCAAATGGCAACGGCGTATTCCAATTGAGGCCGGACTATGGATTTGTATAAATATAAGTAAGTAGAGGGTCGGCGGAATTCCCTAGTTGCTCTCATTACGAAACCATACATTTGGTACGCTTTATTAACAATATTATCCACGTGAGCATCAAGGTGTAGTTTTGAGTCCAACATAACACCAAGATCACGAAGGCACGAAACATTATCAAGAGAGCTATTACCAAAGCAGTATGTAAATTTGATAACATTTTTCTTTTTAGTAAAAGTGATGCTATGGCATTTGGAAAGATTAAGATGAAGTTTATTAGTAGTGCAATAATTAAAAAAGCGATCAAGGTCATTTTGGAAATCAATACAGTCAGAAATACTGGCAATATTTTTATATTTTTTTAAGTCGTCCGCGTATAGCAGAAATTTTGAATTTTGGAAACAGTTTTTTATGTAGTTAATGAATATAATGAATAGTAGTGGGCCTAAAATTGATCCTTGAGGGACTCCTGAAATAACCTTAATGGAACTGGATTCGTAGCCGTTAATCACCACCTTTTGTGTCCTATTAGTAACGTAGGATATAAACCACCGCATGAGATCTTCCCTTATGCCATTGTAAGCTATTTTATGAAGTAAGAGCTCGTGGTCAACTTTATCGAATGCCTTTTGGAAGTCCGTGTATACGACATCAATTTGTTCTTTATTGTACATACCTTCAAATAGCTGAGATGTAAAAATAAGCAGGTTACTAACACAGGATCTATCTTTTACAAACCCGTGTTGTTCACTGAGTATCACACGGCGCAGGACGGGGTAGATCTCATTGTGTACTAATTTCTCAAAAAGTTTAGCGAGGGTTGACAGTAAAGAAATTGGACGGTATGTTGACACATCACTTTTCGATCCGCTTTTGTGGATCGGGACAATGTTCGCACGTTTCCAAACCTCAGGGAATACACCCTTAGAGATACATTTATTAAATAAAATGAACAGAGGAAGGCAGATTGTATCACAGGTATTTTTCAAAAAGACTGAGGGAATACCGTCTGGCCCAGGTCCCTTGGACGCATCCAATGACTTCAACTCTTTACGTATCTTATGCAGCGAAAAATGCAGATTACATAGATTAATATCTGTGTCTACAGTAGAAAGTGGAGGCGTCCATGTAGTTGGATCGAATGAAGAGGGCTCATAAACTGAGTGAAAAAATTTGGAAAATAAATTGCAAGTTGAAATAGGGTCATTGGAATATTGCTGTTGATAGTATACTGTAAAGGGAACGGAATTGGTAGCCTTGCGACTGGAGACGTACGACCAAAATGCCTTGATATTAGTAGCTACGTTATCTTCTATCATAATCATATATTTCTTATAACATAAATCAACCTCTTTTTTAAATCTCGACCTGTAACTGGAGAAAATTTCGTAGTCATTAACATTTCCATATCTTTTCCACTTTATCCAGGCTCGACTTTTCTTAGTATATAAATTCAATAAATATTTAGAAAACCAGTTAGGAAAATTACCTTTTTTAGGCTTGTGCAAAGGAGTATGATGTTTAATTATCTCATATATTTTTTCGTAAAAGCTTGAAACTGCTTCATCGGGCGACAGTGTATCTAGTAAAAGGTGCCAGTCTATTGATTCAATGTCAGTATTTATATCTGTATAATTGGATTTGTAATAATTTAATGGATTAAGTTTTTTACGTTTCGGTAGTAGTGGTGGTTTGATAAATAATATTTGAAAATATAAGGCTGGATGGTGTATATCAATAGGTAAGAGTGAAGTATTAGGTCTAAAAACATCTACATGTGTGTTACTAAAAAAACAGATCAAGTATACGACCATTGCTATTATAAAAACTGTTAAATTGGTTCATGTTTATTTGAGAGCAAAAGTTTAGTAATTTACGACTACTGTTAGAATAAGAACTATTTGAGGCACAGATCATGTGAGATGATGATGCGGTCCAATTTAGCTCCGGAAAGTTGAAATCACCTGCTAAAATAATATTATCTATGGAAGGGTCATCAGACAAAACAGTTAAAGAATTGATAAATTTTGTATAAATATCTTCAGTTGTATTGGGTGGTATGTAGGTAGCACAGACAAGTAAGTACTTATTATCATGAGATGGAATTCTAATTATTACATGTTCTGGTAAAATTAAAGAAGGTAATAGTGTTACACTTGTTGGTTTGATGTCCTTAGAAACTGCTATTAGAACGCCTCCACCATCCTTTTTATTAGTGCAAGACCGATTACGGTCGCTTCTGAATACTGCGTAACGTTGGTCAATAAATTCATTATCAGATATATTCGGCGTCAACCATGTTTCGGTCAAGATAACAATGTCATATGTATGGGACAGTATGTTAATATATAATGTATTCAATTTGGTCCTGATCCCCCGGCAATTCTGATAGTATATACTCAAATTATTAGCCATTGTTAAAGCAAATAAAATCAGAAGTAAATCTATGTATTATAACTGAGTATGTTGCAACCACACATATAATAAAAGCCAAGTATGTACGTTTATAATCATTCATATACAAGAATAGGTTTTTAAAATCTATTAACATGCTCAAGAAGAAATAAAAAGCTGATAAGCCTGTACCGGTATGAAAGATGAGAGTATATAGTTTTTTTTCTAGCTCAAAGCTCAAAATATTAAGAATAAAGCCCACCATGCCTGGTGCTATATAGCCTAATATTACATAGACCTTGAATTCGAAAAGTAACGGTACATAAAACCAAACATCATTTACTATCTTCATGTGAAATAGAGGGCCGAACACTTGACTTAATCTTGGTGGATATGTCGTCCTCCGAGTGAATAGCGTATGTAGGGGATTCCTCAGATTCCTTGAGCAGGACAGTCGCGTTTCTGACCCACACGAACTTGAATTTCTTAGCATTGGCGGCTTGACGACTCTTCCGAAATAACTCCTTATTACGCAATGTCAAATGTTCATTAATATATAAACGATTTGAAGTTCCTGAGAGTCCGATCCGGTCAGATGTCAGTCCTTTAGACAGCCGGTATGCAGTTAAAACATTATCACGCAATATTCGGGAACAAAACTTAACTATTACATTCTTCGAAAGGCTGTTCTGTGTATGTGCGTGCGGAACACGATGAATAGAGATGATGTCTTTATGTGCTATATAGATATGTTAATTGCCGAACCAATTGACTCCAATATAGTAATCAAGTTTTCTCCGCGTTTTTCAGGCAAATTCGCTATTTCAATATTGCACTGTCTTGCTTGCTGTTCTAGGGTATCTATTTTTCTTTCCAGTAATGCAATTGTTGAGGTGGCAGAACTGCTCATCTTCAACTCCAACTCTTTCAGATGTTTTGTACATTCAACGTTGTTTTCAGAATTATAGTTAAATGTAGATTTCAAACAGTTCACTTCCCTTTCAAGTTCGGAATGTTTTGTATTTAAGTCCGATAATTCACTTTTTATATTACCGTATTCTACACTGAATTCCTTAATATCATTTTGAATGAGTAAGGAAGTAGATGATAAAGTAGTTAATTCCTCCCTGAGGTTTGTGATGCATGTATTTACAGTCGAAAACTGGTTGTTTATGTCAGAACGGAGATCCGAAATAGCCTGTTTCAACTCCTCAGACAATGTTTTCATAGCCTGTGTTAGTTCGCATTCCGGTTGCTTCCGTTTTCTTTGAGTAGCTTTGGTAGTAGGTTCATTACTCAAGTGCAAGTCTGGATTGGACTTGCTTTTATTTTCCGTAGACTGCGACATCATTACGTATAAAAAAGAAAAAATAAACAAATCTTTGACTATATTATCTTGACACGGCTAGTGGCAGTGTAGATAGCAATACAGTATTTCGCCGCAGCGCCGACATGCACGGTTAGCCCAGTGGTTTAACTCGCTGCCTCCGCTCACCGATGAATCGCGCAGGCGCCGCCGGTTCACGCCCCACGATCGGCGTGACTTTTTCCAAGATTATAAAAATATTGTTTCTCCACACTGTGCGAGAGGGACGCCGCACTACAACTTCCAATATGGCGCACACAGTATATGGCACTTTCCACAAGATAGTACGAGAGGGACCGAAAAAATATCACGACTCCAAACAACAAATCAGACAAATAATTAACTTCGACTAAGTACACCGAACAAAAACACGTCCACCAACAGCCAGCTAACGCGCGAAACTGATTTTTTATTGTTAAAGTACAGAAAAAGAAAATATTAGATTGAATAAAAGCATTTCTAGGCAAACAATAACGGAAAACTTTTACTGTTGAGCGTCTTATTAACTTCAGTGAGAGTTAGTTAATGTGATTTTTTTGAATGCACGGAAAATTTAATTTTCTCAAACGTAAAAGTTTAGATACTTTTTTGGTTGAGGTTCATGAAAGAGTTTAGTGACTGCACAACAGAATCAGCGCCCTTTTCAGTCCAATGTCACAATGCATTAATTCCCTGGTGATCGAATGCGTCATGCATAGTCGTTACTTTGTAATATCTGTTTCAAAGAAGTAAAAACTATGGATATCGTTGGTTATAGAGATGATACACACACAACTACCAGCTTTTTTTGGCGTGGCGGTGAATATTCTATTTTGTGTCTTCTTTCACCAAACTTAGTTTTTAGTTTCAGTTTTTTATTTCATAAAAAAATATACATTTGTGTCGAAATATTTAAATACACATATAAAGGCATTGCTATCGTGATTACATTTTACCAAATACATAAATCAATCAATTTTCATTCATTAAAATAATAATACCATAGCGAAAATACAAAAATGTCAAATCATCTGAATTATTGCAAGTCAAAATACTACTCAAAACTGTAATAACACTTTTGAATCAATAATGTCTTGAGCTTATTTCTAAATATGTTCACATTCATAATGTCCTTTAATTCTGGTGGTAATATGTTTACAGACTGCACACTTGATGAGTGTTTTACAATATTAAGCTTTGCTTGGAGGATAGTTGGCAGATCTTTTCGCCGAGTTTTTACTCTATATTCTCTCTCAGTGTCACTCTCAAGCTTGTTTAGATTTTAATGTAAATGAGTGAGGAGAATTAGAATATAAAGGCAAGGTACTGTTAAAATACTTAACTTGGTGAAATGTTCCCTACACGATTCAATTTGATCTAAACGAAGCTTGGTTCTCAAAGCTCTCTTTTGCATAACGAAGGCAGCATTCACGTTATATTGGTAACTGTTTCCCCAAAATTTAATACTGTACCTAAGTTTAGAATCAACTAGGGCAAAGTAAACTGTACGAAGTTGAGCAATTGATAAAACATCTCTGAGAGATCTGATAGCATAACATGCACTACTTATTACATTTGTCACTGAATTTAGCTCTGCCTTCCAGTTGAGGAGAGAATCAATTTGCACTCCTAAAAACTTTACATTCTCCACTATATCAATCCTATTTCCCAAAGATAATACGTTCATAGGAGCATTGTTTCTAACTGCAGATTTAAAAAGCATACATTTGGTCTTTTTTACATTCAGTTTCAAATTATTTATCGCAAAGCAGTTTTCACAAGCAGCTAGAAAGTTATTTACTTTATATTCTAAGGTCATAATGTCTTGAGCAGTTATAACAGCACCGGTATCATCAGCAAACAGAACTAATTTAACATCCGGTAAAACACTTTGTAAGTATGCAGTTAAATCATTTACAAATATTAAAAAGAAAATCGGACCCAGCACTGAGCCTTGAGGAACGCCTCTATTAATAGTAAATAATTTTGATTTGTGAATTTGTTCCACACCTTGTTCAACAGTTTTAATTTCAACATATTGTTTTCTATTTCTTAGGTAAGAACAGAAAAGCTGTAAAACATTTTCTCTTATGCCGTAATGCTCTAACTTGTCCAGTAGAATGCAATGATTTACGGTGTCAAACGCAGAACTTAGGTCTAGGAATAAGCCTGCAACCTTAAGTTTAAGGGTTAACGAGTCTATTGCATCTAATGTGCCTATACTTTTTTGATATCCAAACTGATTAAAATTTATAATTTTTTGATTATTCAAATGTCTGACAAGTCTGGATTTGATTACCTTTTCAAACAGTTTTGATAAAACCGGTAATAAGGAAATGGGCCTGTAATTGCCTGGATCTGTTTTAGATCCTTTCTTATAAAGTAGCAGAACTCTGCCTATCTTAAATTGATCCGGAAACACACCTTGATTTACACATTCATTAATTATCTCAGATATTGGATGTGCTAATATATCTATATTATCCTTAATTATGCTAAGCGGTATTTCATCATGTTCAAATGACTTTTTGCTATTCATATATCTTACCATCTTGTTAATGTCATAAGGTGTGACTGGATCAAAACTCATAGAACTCTGAACTCTAGTAATATGTTCCATAAGATACTTTTTAGCCAGTTTTCGATTACAAGTATTTATGCCTTTACTGTTGTCAAATGTTTCTGCAAAAATTTCAGCAATGTCTTTAGGGTCATAAACAATTTTATTATCTTAATATATTAAATCCTTGCGTTACTGACTGAATAACAGACACGCTACAGCCGAAACTATTGGGCGCAGGAAGCTGAAATTTGGAATTTATGTTCCTTGGGGACCGTAAGGGTGCACTAAGATGGGATTTTTCGAAATTCTCACGGGATCGGCCAAAACGGGTAAATTAAAAAAAAAATGCAAGCGGAGCTGCTGGCGTCCTCTAGTTATATTTAAGTATTATATTATCACTATCAAAATTGTTAATGGTTTTTTTCCGAATATTATTGACTATTTTCCAAATTTCTTTGCTAGAGTTCGTGGCTTTACTAATTTGATTTGTAATCTCTTTTTTCTTAGCATATCTGATTACTTTTTTATACGTTTTAAGATAACGGCTACGATATTCTAGTATTGATGAATCGCAGTTGGCTTTATTTATAAAATTTAGTACCCGCTTCATTTTACTAGCTAGTCTAATAAAGTGACCTTGGTAGAGAGAGTATGTGTGACTAGCAAAAGATTCAACATCCGCTCTTAATACAAGTCTACCGCTGAGTGATATAGCGTGGGTGACTCAACGCTAATTCGGTCCACAAAAGTAAACCCCGTCGATAACAGCTCTAAGCAATCTTGGCAACACTGGCGTACAGCTTATCTAATGATTATCAGGTGTTTATAATAATAATAATAAGTCTTTTATTTCGGATCACTAAAATCCATAAACTGTTAGTAATATAATTTGAAACTTATTTTCTATTGTTAGTATATTAACCTAGAGACAAACTTTTTTAAAATTGGGGAATGAAGATCCTCTGCAACTGTTCTCAGGATGCTGTTAGGACTGTCCCTCACTCTTCTCAGTAGCGAGGCTGTCTTTTTATGTATAATAGCGTAAAAGCCATCGGTTCGTGCTTGCGCAAACATTTCCGACGCACTGCAGTAACGAGACAATCCCAGCAACATCCTGAAAGCATTGTTATATTGGATGCGCAGGGCGTCCAGCGATCTCTTCGTACAGTTGACCCATAGCTTGCCCGTGTACAGACTCTGGCAGTAGGCCTGAAAGAGTGTAATTTTAACTAGGTCCGTACACCGGGCAAATCTACGTGCCAACATATTACTCCGCACCGCTAGAGCCCTACGTTCCCTTTCGATATCTACATCGTCCTTAAGGTCGTCGGCAAGGAAATGCCCTAGATATTTAAAATTGGACACCCTTTTAATTGGTGAACCGTACATTAACAGCTCGGGCCCATCTTCGCGGCATTTGCCGGCGACCTTAAAGACCATGTACTCACACTTTTTCACATTATATATTAAACCATGTGCGGCAGCGTAGGCTTCACAAATTTTAATAAGCTCTCTCATGGCTCCCACCGATGGACCCAGCAACACCATGTCATCCGCATAATTGATGTTATTAATAAAAAGACCATCAACACTGCATCTGACACGTGAGTTGCTGAGTTCGGTAATGAGGCCATCTATATGTTTAGATGCACGTTTATAATTATCTATATATATTTGCTAATATTAGAAAAACTAAAGTGTGTTTGCTTGTTGGTCCTTATTCCACGTCGAAATAGAGCAATACTATGGTATGCTTTTTGTGTGAAGAGATAAGAGGACAGTTATATAGACTACATTTTGCCGCGATAACCAAGAGGTCTGAGCCGTAGACGAAATCGAATCTATAAAAATGACCTTTCCGTAAAAGCAAATTGAGAATATTTTTGCGCTTAGATCCATGTCTAGTAAGCCCATATACTTTTTGATAGTATAATGATATAAAAGAAATGAGAATTCAAGTCACCCCAAGGAAACCTCAAATATTTGTAGACTAAGGACCTCTGTTTTACTTTCGGTATGGCTAGATTATAAAAGGTTTAGCTCTAATCAAGCACAATACCGTCAGTGCCCGTGGCACGACGTGTGTTGCCTAGAAAATAAAGCCTTATTTACGAAAATGCTGAGATTTTGTGTGTAAATAATAGTAAGAATTTCAACACATAATATAATAATCGATTTTAAATATAATAATCGATTTTAAAAACGTCGGAAACAAATAGGTATTTATACCTTAAATAAATTAATTGTACGCGATTAAGACCCGCTAATATATTTTGTATGACGTAATATAATATTCTGGGACTACTCACACATGTAACATTTGATGCTTAACTAGAATAGATAGGCAGAGCCTGCACTATGGTAAACAGATTACTGATAAACATACATAATATATATACTGAAGGATGCCCGTAGCTACACCATCAAATTTGTTTGTTATTTTCCGTAATTTTACTGTAAAATGTAAAATTTTAGTTAGCTAGATGTAGGTTTGGCTGTGCGTTGTCTATCAGTCAGTCAGTAACATAGTAGCCAATCTGAAAAGCACTCAATAGGCTGCGTACCTAGGTTGGCAGATCCAGGGACAATGTGTCAAGGTGGGGATTTATAGACCCAAGTACGAACAAATGCGGCTGTAGCGCGTCTTCACAGACGATGGGCCATTTACTTACGTGCCCCGCAGGCCCGGAGTCGTGTGCGCTTGACGACCTGTATGAGGCAAGGCCAAATGCCATCCAAGTAGCTGAGTTTTGGGCCAAATATATTTAAAGTATTGCCATAGACACGATAAGTAAGTAAGTAAGTCAGTAACGAAAAGATTTAATATATATTTATTAAAACATTAAATACTTACAAATTAATATATGAACTGCCTCCGTAGTCCAGTGGATGATGTGCTTGTGATGTGTCTGGTAACGGCAATAGGCTCGCCCCCTATTCCGTGGGACACTCTATTATTATTTTATGTTGTTGCGTGCAACCTAACTGCAGGTCAGTGTCCTCACATTTAATTTAAGTCTTGCTACGGTTCATAATTTCTTACAGAAAAATATTAAAATACCAATAAGATTCCTTGAAAGTCATATCTAAACCTACAAATTATTTTTGTTATTATTTCACAAATTAATAAGCAAATAAAGAAACATTATATAAGATTGTGACTTTATTTTTCTTTTAGCATTTATACAATTTTCTAATATTCATTTATAAAATTCTGCTAATATAAACCTCATAATACCGTGTTCATAGAATTTTCACAATGTAAGGCACATTGTGAAAATTCTTTAAAAATGGTATGCTAAGCATTGAAATTAAACTACAGTTTACGGATTTTATCGCGTTGTATTGGTTTCACTAAGTTATTACATTTGAAACTATAGATCTAGAAACTATATTTTTAATTGATTACTCGTACCTGCCGACATTTCGAATTCTTTACAGAAATCATGTTCACGGCAGACTGAGGTGATATTTGTCTTTTTCTTGAATGTATAAGTTATCTCAAAGTACTTGAGCATTTTTCAACTACTGGTGTTACTATTTACGCAGAATGAGCTCACAGTGTCCTTAGGTCTTCTGGTGACTTTGTCCTTCTTGGGTTTCATTAGCCTTATGACAGGGTACCAAGCTGGAGGAACATTCCAACCATCTTTCCTATTGAAATTAGGGTGTTTTTTAATTTCAATAGCCTCTCGTATCATCCTTGGAAGAAAACGGTGTTCTTTAGCGAGTATCTGTGGTTCATCAAATCGCAGGTAGTGGTTGGGTCCTTGTTCCACATGTTCACACACAGCAGACTTTGTTGAGCGTTTATGTTTTATGTCAGCTATATGTTCTTTGAGTCGAATGCCTATGCTTCTCTTAGTTTGTCCAATGTATGAGAGCCCACATTCACAGTCAATTTTGTAGACACCGGCCTCTTGCAAGGGTAACTGACACTTGACAGATGGTAATAATTGACTGATCTTCGTTGGCGGCTTGTAGTAAGTTTCGATAGAAGCTCGCTTCAAGATGTAGCCAATTTTGTCGGTCACGCCCTTGATGTATGGGAGGACAGCAGGTTGTCTTTCGACTGTGGCTGGTTTTTCTTTCTTCTGGGATCTGTGACAGTGGCGCGGCGGTCGGAGCTTGTTGTCTTGCAGAACTTGCCTGACATGTTGAAGCTCAGCGTCCAGGTGTTTCTTGTCACAGATCCCGCGGGCTCTCTGAAACAGAGACATTCCTACAGTAGCTAACTGTTTAGGATGGTGGTGAGATTCACCGTTTAAGTACCTATTTGTATGGGTCTTTTTCCTATTCACAGTATGGCTTAAGGAGTTGTTTTTATTCCTGATGACACGTACATCTAAGAAAACTAAAGACTTGTTTGCCTCTAATTCCATTGTGAATTGAATTTGGTTATTAATAGAATTAAGATGGTTTAGGAAAGCATTAATACTATCTGTTGGTAAAATTGTGAAAGTGTCATCTACATACCGCTTGTAGAACCTCGGTGTGATGGTGGCAGTCTGCAGGGCTTTAATTTGAAACCTTTGACCTTTAATTTAAAAGCATGCAATGAAATCCCGTGTTGAGTGTTTTTATAAATGATTGTTTTGTATGTATATAAGTTAGCAAGCCTTAACCTAAATAAATAAATATACATGAGAGTGGAAAAACGTTTTCTAAATGTTTGTAGAGGAATTGCATAACCTTTTCAAATTTTTGGACCTGTAATCGACGTGTTAAGCCGTCACGTGGACAAAGCTTAATATGTTGAACAGGTTTTATTCAAATTTGGTTTGTCAAAATGTCGTTGTATTTATTTTTCCTACATCGACTGCATACAAAAAAGTACTGTAAGTACATAAAACTGTAACGAACGTTAACAATAAATTTTAATGATAAAAGAAAACATGTCCCGGTTGATCTGTTTGTACGATGCAGACGGATTGTTGAATGATGCATTGGATTATACAAACAGGTATAACTAACGAATGAGATATTTTTTGTTTGGTTTTAAGCTTTAAATATGCATGTTTTATTGAATAAAATTAACTGGGGTTAAAAGATTTAAATTGAGTTTATTTTCTGGAGATAAGCAAATCTTATCAGCTGATAGTTACTGGGTTTAAATCTATTAGTTAAAACCTCTACGCCAATCATGCGGTCATTGGTTATAACATGACTACTGAGCGACGACGCCGCATAGTAGCATTCTATGCTATTTTTGAATAGTGGTAGATCTAGGTGGATCTTGGAAGGTAGCTTTGAGCTTTTCAAGGCCGTGTTGTGTTAACATAAGACGAATGCGCTTTATCTTTGATATGCTGGCTCATTTGTTATGTTAATTTAACGCCTTATACAAAACGTATTCGTTACAATTTTAGGGCCTTTCGGGTTGGATTGAAGGTTAAGAAGTCTGTATCAGGATCTGTTTGTGAGGTATTCCGTAGAACCAGTGAAATGTTACGTTATTACCGTATTTGGTCGTAGTGTGCTAGTTATTGACTTATGGATTTGCAGGTCTTGCTGGTATGCGGAGAAAGGAAAAGCAGTCTTGAAAGAAGTAAAGTTTATATTGTTCAAGCACACAATAGAACACAGAAGAAAGTCACAGTCAGAAGGAGTAGGTAATAGGCAGAAAGCACAAGCACTGAGATTTTCAAGTAACAATTATTATACATATAGCGGAGGTAGCTAAGTATAAGCGCGGAGCGAATAAGTATATTGTCGCGTCTCGATGTATCTGCCTGACTGCCGAGCGATATGCGCGGGCGCAGCGCCACAGGGCGTGGCCGCGCGGTTGAGAACCGGTCACTCGCATACAATACATCGAGGAGGCGGCGGACCAACTTATTCTCTAATACGAATTATGTCTGCGCGTCCGACAAATATACAAACGTGGAGAATAAAGATGATAAATATAAAATCTCACTAAAATTATTATACACATTATACATAGGAATTAATTTGCATATAATAATAATATAATCAAAACTTAATTTATTAATGTTATGCAGTATACATATGTATATCAACAACTACAATTATATTTATATAAAGAAACACGCCACATCAGCCCCCCCTTGAGACCATCACTATGGGCGATAGTAGTCGGGGAATTTGACTTTACGACCTGATCGTGTCGTTCTAGTACTATCTCTCCGAGCTTCAGGTAATTTGGTGGTGTGTGTTCCTGTATGTGTCTTGGTTGTGTTTGTGTTATTTTGCGTATGTGTTAAAGTTGTGTTGGTGTCGGTGTGAGTGTCATTGAGTAGATAAGCTGGCTTCAGCCTGTCTATTGAGACTGATACTGCGTTACCTTTTACAAGCAGCTTAAATACCTTGTCTCCTCTTTGCAGCACTTCGTAGGGACCCGTATATGCGGGTTTAAATGAGCCAGTGGTATCGTCCCTTAAAAAAACATGGCTGGTCGAGGCCAAATCTTTAAAA
Source organism: Euclidia mi (assembly GCA_944739405.2). Taxonomy (NCBI): domain Eukaryota; kingdom Metazoa; phylum Arthropoda; class Insecta; order Lepidoptera; family Erebidae; genus Euclidia; species Euclidia mi. Next base: position 103,193,787 of record OX123181.2, read on the forward strand.
ACGAAAGTCGCCTTACTGCCATGTCTAGATGCTGGAGATGGCTGCAGGCGCTTAGCTAAAATCTTTAGGCGAGCCGTGTAATCAGCCAAGTCGATCGTGTCGTCAACCTCCGGTTGAAATAACTCGCCTGGCAGTCTTAGTGGTTCGCCATATAGTAACTCGGCGGGCGTTGATCTCGAGTCTTCCTTGTAGGCACTCCTAATGCCAAGAAGCACTAGTGGCAGTGATTCGACCCAGCTGCCGTTGGCGTGACAGGTGATGGCGGCTTTAAGCTGTCGATGAAATCTTACCACCAATCGGTTGCAAGCCGGATGGTAAGCCGTTGTGCGTTTGTGCTGAAAGCCTATAATCTTGGCAAGATGTTTGAAGAGCTCACACTCGAACTGTCGCCCTCGGTCAGTCACGATATCTACAGGACAACCAAACCTAGCTATCCATCCGGCCACGAGAGCTTTGCCACGGTTTCAGCTGTAATGTCCCGAATTGGTATCACCTCAGGCCATCGTGAGAACCGGTCGATGGCGGTGAGGCAATAACGGTAGCCTTGACATAGAGGCATGGGGTCAATGTGAATATGCATGAACCTAGCCTTGGGTAAGGTGAAGTTTCCTAAGGGTGCTGAAACGTGACGTGTCACCTTGGAACGTTGGCACGCTACGCAAGAGCGGCTCCATTGCCTACAGTCTTTGTTCATGCCTGGCCAGACATACCTTTCCGCAACCAGTTTTATCGTAGCGTTTGTGCCAGGGTGACTCAGCGAATGCAGTGCTTTGAAAACTGGGTGGCGATATTCCTTGGTGACATATGGTCGAAGAATCTTGCTACTCTCATCGCAGTACAGTTCAGACAGTGTTCCCGGCAATTTGACCTTAATAAGGCGTAATGATGAGTCACCCGTGTTGAGCAGCTGGTCGAGTTCGGGGTCATGTAATTGCGACTGTGCCAGTTCACCCAAGTCCACTGGTTGGGTGATTTCTTCGATTCGTGAAAGGCTATCGGCCACGACGTTATTCTTACCAGAAATGTGCCTTATGTCAGTTGTAAATTGCGAGATGTAATCTAGGTGTCTGAACCGTCTTGGAGAGCAATTCTCCTTTCGCGTATGAAATGCGAAACAAATAGGTTTGTGATCAGTGTAAATTACAAAGCTCCGTGCTTCGACCATATGTCGAAAATGTTTAATCGCTTCATATATAGCAAGTAGTTCCCTATCATAAGGTGAGTACTTACGTTGCGATGAACTCAGCGATCGGGAGTAAAAGGCCAGTGGCTGCCACAGTTCTCCATCTTTACACTGTTGTAACACTGCGCCCACCGCTCTGTCCGACGCATCCGTTAAAAGAGCGAGCTTGGCGTTGCAGTCTGGATGTGCGAGTAAAGCGGCCTGGCAAAGGCTGTCTTTGCATTTTTTGAAGGCCTCCACTTCAAGAGGTGTGAAGTTCACGGGATGTGCTCCTTTCACGGAACCGGACAGCAGAGCGTTCAGAGGAGCCTGATGTTGGGCTGCGTCGGGTATAAAACGCCTGTAAAAATTTACCATACCCAAGAATCTGCGAAGTGCCCTTGGCTGAGATACGATAGCCAAGGAAAGTTACTTCACTCTGACCGAACAGACACTTGCCAGTGTTGATGACTATACCGTATTTTTGTAATCTGGTGAAAAGTTGACGGAGGTGGTCTTCATGGGACTTCCAGTCTTTCAAGAAGACCAAAAAGTCATCCAAATAGGCGTAGCAGAAGTCCAGTCCCCTGACCACTTCGTCGACAAAACGTTGAAAAGTTTGTCCAGCGTTTCGAAGTCCAAACGTCATGAATGGGAATTCGTAAAGGCCGAACGGAGTGGTGATGGCGGTCTTCTGGATATCCTCTGCATTTACTGGCACCTGATTATATGCCTTCACAAGTTCTATTGTACTTAATATAGTACATCCTGCAAGATTGTGCGCAAAGTCGTGAATGTGTTTGATAGGGTATTTATCGGGCACTGTCCTTGCATTGAGCATGCGGTAGTCGCCGCAAGGTCGCCATCCATTTTTCTTGGGTGCTAGATGCAATGGCGATGCCCATGGAGACTTAGAGGGTCTGGCTGTACCATCTCTCAACATTGCCTCAAATTCCTCCTTCGCTATTTTTAACTTATCTGGTGCCAACCGTCGCGGTGTGCATGACACTGGTGGACCCGGTGTAGTATGTATGTAGTGTACTGTGTTATGTGATGGTGTGCGGTGAATGCCATGTGGACGAGTAATGTCGGGGAAGTGGCGTAGTATGTGATGATATGTGGACTCACCAAGAATTACCTTAACCGAAGAGATAGCATCAGACGGTCGAGCAAGTGACCCCGGGGCGGCGAGTGTTGTATTGTTGTCGATCAGGCGCTTGCTCCTGCAATCGACAATTAATTTATAAAAAACTAAAAAATCAACACCTATTATTGCCTTTGTTACATCGGCTACAATAAATTGCCAGGCATAGTCACGGCGCAACCCTAGATTTAAATTTAAATTTATGTAACCGTAAGTATTTATAATCGTACCGTTTGCTGCGGTCAACGTATAATTTGTCTTCTCCCGTCGTCCTGGCGCTGCTGATCGGGGGAAAACGCAGAGATCGCTGCCAGTGTCGACCAGAAATTGCATCTTCGACCTTTGGTCCGTGGCGAACAAGCGACCAGCATTTGGGCAATCATCGGTCGCGTTCACTGATTGCCCCTGGAGTTTCCCGCCGTCTGGTAGTCACCGGGCTTGATGCATTTCTTCGCCCGCTCACCGAAGTTTTCGTGGTACCAGCATTGTGGGTACTGTCGATAACTAGAGTGTGATTGCGTAGAATTCGACCGTTGACGGTTACGACTATTCGAACGCCTACGGGGTCTCGATAATCTCTCTACTTGCTCGGTTAGCTTTTCCACTTGCCTTGTAAGAGCTGAGATCTCCAAGCTAGGATTGTAGTCCGTCGCGTTTGTAGTTTTTGTAACGGCCGCAGTTGATGGTATCTGAGTACCCACAACGTCTATTATTCTGTCGGCTAGTTCCGCTAACTCATCCATGCTCATCTTCGTCTGCGAGGCGATGATGGCCTGTGTGCTGCTCGGGAGACGACTAGACCATATAGTCCGCAGGAACTCTTCTGGGACACCCGGGCCTGCCAGGTTGAGTAGGTGTCGGTAGAATTGTGACGGCTTACGGTCGCCCAATTCCTCTTCCACTAGGAGTTGTGTCACCTTCTTTTCGCGAGATGCTGATGATGAACGAGACTCTTGATGAGCTCTCCTTTCAGCTTTACATATCTGTCGTCTGTCGGTGGGCTGGAGATAATATCTTCTACTTCGCACGCGTACTGCGGATCCAAGTTACCTATCACGTAGAAGAATTTCGTCTCATCTGCCTTTATATTTGATAGCGCGAATTGTGCTTCCATTTGAGCAAACCAGAGTGCTAGTTTTTCCGGGTAAAAAGGGGGTATGCGAACACCAACACGAAAAGTTTCGTTTTGAACCATCGCTGGGTCATGTTCGCTCGTATTGTCTTGCTCTTTGTTCATTCTGCTTCCGTGTCCTTATCGGGGTCACCAATTTGGTCGTAGTGTGCTAGTTATTGACTTACGGATTTGCAGGTCTTGCTGGTATGCGGAGAAAGGAAAAGCAGTCTTGAAAGAAGTAAAGTTTATATTGTTCAAGCACACAATAGAACACAGAAGAAAGTCACAGTCAGAAGGAGTAGGTAATAGGCAGAAAGCACAAGCACTAAGATTTTCAAGTAACAATTATTATACATATAGCGGAGGTAGCTAAGTATAAGCGCGGAGCGAATAAGTATATTGTCCCGTCTCGATGTATCTGCCTGACTGCCGAGCGATGTGCGCGGGCGCAGCGCCACAGGGCGTGGCCGCGCGGTTGAGAACCGGTCGCTCGCATACAATACATCGAGGAGGCGGCGGACCAACTTATTCTCTAATACGAATTATGTCTGCGTGTCTGACAAATATACAAACGTGGAGAATAAAGATGATAAATATAAAATCTCACTAAAATTATTATACACATTATACATAGGAATTAATTTGCATATAATAATAATATAATCAAAACTTAACTTATAAATGTTATGCAGTATACATATGTATATCAACAACTATAATTATATTTATATAAAGAAACACGCCACACCACACTCGTTTATAGCGTAGAAAAACTAAGCGTAGCATTAGATCAAAAAAGTATCATGAAATGGATTTCAAAAGGAATTAATTACCAGAGCTTTTTATGGAATTTAGACGACTAATCGCCTGATGGTAAGCGATTACCGCTGCCTATGGCAACAACCAACAAACATGGTTTCACAAGTGCATTGCAAAAATTTGTAGGAGTAGTGGGATGAAGGAGAAGCTAAAGGAAATGGAGCCTTCGGCACTCTCACTCACCAAACGAAACGCTAAGATTCTGTAACTTTACGTTGATATTCTGTGAGAGTACTTCCCTGGTCGAGCAGGCCCATTCATGCTGATATTATTTATACTCAAGAATACACACAACTTAGTAATATTCAATTTAGCTAACATTTCTACGTGCAGAAATTAATATTGTTTAAGAGAGAACAGTAGGAGGGCCTGCGGATTACAAACACGGCGAACTACAGCATGCACATTATATATGTGCACGTGCTAATAAAATACAAGAACATTGCCTAAAACATCTTCTTAATACTAATAGCAACCCCAAATATAATCTATTCAGACCCCAAACTACATAATTTCCAATTACATAGTTTGGTTTCACACAAGTATACTATATGATACAAGACATAGATTTGAGTACAAGTGAACCCAATTTAATACATAGTATGAAAACACATTAACCCTTCATTACCAAGGCACCTGCACAACGCGAAACATTAGGGTTATTTGTGTGTTATGCAAAGCGCTCAGGCTTTGATTTATTCGCTTTCAGTATTAAGGTGCGTTTACATGAGTAGGCGGATTTCGATACCGGTAATGATTAGGAGGCTACAGATAGTTCAACTCAGTTGTGCGCGCGGCCCCTTGTGTGCGTGGGCTTGTAAATATACAACTTTCAACTGTGTGGCAGTGACGCGGCAGTCGTCGTCCGAGCAAGACGTGTTCTTATCGCTTTTTCTTACGGGTACAGTCGTTTACGAAAATGTCTAGTTCTTCACGGAGAAAATGTTTAAGGAGTCAGGTAAATATTTTTTAATTTTAAATTTAGATGTAATTAATATTTACTATGATTCTATATACGAAAAAAAATATCCTTGTTGACGTTTACGTATTATTGTTTTAGACTCGAGAAACCATTGCTAAGGTATACGAATTTCTGAAAATAGATGCGAGAGATATATTGGAACTAGTAAGTGATCCAGTTTGCAGTGTAAGTCCAATTTTAATATTGAAATTAAGTGAACATTTAAATAGCGTACGGAAAAGAACAGTAATGGCTGTGCGGGTATCAGAGAAAACAATTACTAATATATTGGCTGAAGGAAAAGAATCTATATATATAAAATCCTTGCGTTACTGACTGACTGACAGACAAGCTACAGCCGAAACTATTGGGCGCAGGAAGCTGAAATTTGGCATGTATGTTCCTTGGGGACCTTAGGGGTGCACTAAGAAGGGATTTTTCAAAATTCCCACGGGAACGGGCAGAAAAGGTTAATTTAGAAAACTGTGCGGGCGTAGCTGCGAGCGTCCTCTAGTCTGACTCTAAATTTAAATCTCCGCATAAAGACGTTTAAAGAAGTTAGAATTAGACAACTTTAACGTTGATGTTATACGTTCCATTATTCAAAATTACCATTTAGAACATCGCGAGTTACCTGCCTTGCTAAAGTTGAAAAGAATATTTCAAGATAAACTTAACTATGATGGAAGTATTTCGACTCTGCGTACAGCTTTGTTAAAGTTGGGATACAAATGGTGAAAACTGTGGATAACACGTGTTATTATAGAGCGGCATGACATCCAAAACTACGATTTTCCTACCTAAAAAAATTACTCAGATACCGTCAAGAAAATCGGTGTATCGTATATACAGATGAGAACTACACCTTAACTAATCATGTGCAAAACAAAGGATGGGGTAATAAAGATGGACCACCTTTAAAGAGAAACCTGTCGGAAGGACAAAACATTATCATTGTGCATGCTGGTTCAGAACAAGGTTTCGTACCTAACGCACTATTGACATACAAAGCAAATAGTGTTTCTGATGATTACCACTCTAACATGAACGCAGAAAACTATGAAAAGTGGCTAAAAGAACCTCTAGTACCGAATCTTCTTCCTAACTCTGTGGTTGTGCTTGATAATGCCTCATACCATAACGTTAAAAATGACAGAGCCCCAAATTCTAATTCCAAAAAAATAGAAATACAGAGATGGCTGACAGAAAAAAATATAGCTTTTAATAATATAATAAAATTAACGAGACGCGGACCATTTGAAGCAGTTTCTTTTTTGATTCGAACAGTACAATATAAAAATATTTAATTATTTGTAGACTACAACGTTTTCGCTTTCAGCCGTCGATGTAATATTATAGTTTCGTTTGAAGCGTTAGCGTTTGGATAACGTTTAAATTACTCCAAATTTGTTGCATAATTTGTCACTTGTCAATACATATGCAATCTCATCAAATACATTCCTTTCTTGATCTTACACTTTCTTACATACATCTAAACAGGGATATTTTATGATGTAATCTTCTTATATTGGAGGTTTTGCAATAACGCATTCGGCTGCGCAGTTCAGTAATAAAATGGGTGTTTGTAAGTCTTTCACGCGAAAAGTACTAAAAGGAATTTGATGAAATATATATGCTTTATAAAATAACGCTAATGTTATTTTAATCAGAATACTACTTGAATGAAGCTGGAACACTCCGGACAGCAACTAGGTATAAATAAATAAACATCTGACTACAAAATTTATTAACAAACAAAAACCAGTTTGAAAAACTGGTACAAATCCGAAACGAGTCTACACTACGCCTATACACTGCAAGCCGACGGTTTAAGTTTCAGTAAGCCGATAGTGACGATATTTTGTATTGCGCGCTTAAGTTTCAGTATGCCGATGGTGACGAGATTTTGTGTTGCGCGCGTAATCCGTGACTTGTCACGTATTCGACATTGTGTTCCGCCAACGCGCCGTGTCACAGCGTACGGTTAAATTGTAACTGATTGCTTTGTGCTGGTTTGTAGATGTCGCCTCAGATTTTATCGAGGTGCGTATGGAGAATATTAAATCAGTGTGTCAAATGATATACACTTTGGCGGTTGTAAAAAATTGATGTTGTTAGAGTGCTTATTTCTAAAATACTGTTGGGAAAACGGCGTAAGTACGAGAATTTAGAAATGTCAATGTGACTGCGAAGCCAAATTACGAGCAATGTAAGTTTTAATATTCGTGATAAGCAATTTCATCAACGTTGTGACGGATTTTCAGACGTCAAATCTAAAATACAAGCACCTTATAGTATCTAGCAAAAATGACGATAAAGATAAAGTCAAACGCTATAACCCCAAACCCAACTCGTTTAACCGGCGTGGCATAGTAGACCAAATTCTCATATTAATTCATAATGTTCTTGTGATACAAATCTGGATAGGTCTATATCCAGCTGTGAACTGCGAAAAGCAGTGTCAACGTCTAAAAAGCCAGCCAGAGGTGATATTATATACTTTGTTTTTAGATATATTTTCAAATATTTTGCTACTACTTGTCATTTGTTTCACCATTAAATCTAGATGCCACTTAACAAGAAACAGCATTTCTTTGCTTTAGTAAAATAGATAATTTCCATATAAAAATCCACTATAATAATATATAACCGTCGTGTAATAAATTTCAAAACTATTATATCTCTACTAACTCAACATTATTCAGTACGGGATGTACAATCTGTTAGACTGAAACGTAACAGATGGGATGACATTTGAACTAAACTTAGTAATTACGAACTAAATCGTTAAACTAAAGCAATTGCTTAGCTTTTAAACCTAGTTGTGTCATTTATGGACTATTTTTAATTTAGTGATTGCAGTAAAATTTACAAAGTTAGTTTAGTGAAATCTGAATTTCAACCGATTTATTTTCTGTATAATAAAATCAGAAACGTCTACGCCTAGTAGACGTTTCTGATTTTATTTTTATATGCTGGTGTATGTGTTAAGAATAAATCTCTTCTTTTTATGCATGATTCTATACTCATCGTATGTACTTTATATGTACACATAGTGTATAATGATAGTAGCGACTGTCCTACCCCTATTACAAACATGAATGTTTATGAAGATGGATATCCATGCGTCTTCACGATGAGTCCTTACCACCAGGATGGGTATATCAGAAGGTGCTTGTAAGTTTATGACTCCATTAATGATTAGATAAAACTTTTAGTAATACATATATCTAATAATACGAAACATAAAGTCATCTTTTGTCAGGATATTGTTAATTTTTCTTTAAATTCCGCTCAAGGATTAAATCCTGTATCGCAAGGGAGTTTACAAACATACAACTGACGGACACAATGAACACCCAGACACGAAAAACACACAAAGTGTTGCCTCGTGTGGGGATCGAACCCATAACACCCGACATGGTTTAAGTATCGCCGCTTGACAAAGCGGATATACTTAAACCACTACACCAATCGTGCAGTCGAAACACTTTTATAATTTTACACCATAATATGATTTACGGTATACGCATCATGAATATTTGGCTTTCAACAATTATTCAAATACCAAGTTATTTTATAGAAAACATTAATTGCGCACACAGCAGCTATTGCATGCTACGGAGCTCGTAGACAATATCGATGGGCTTCGACAGCGCTACGAGATATTGTAGCACAATATATGAAAATTCTCCAGCAGTTCATAAAAATAAATTAAATGACTGCCATTTCGCATCGTTGCACAAATTATAATTCTAATTACCATTTCGCTATAAGATTTACTTGTTTTATCTTTTTGGGATTCCTAATTATGAAATAATAATTATGTAGTATAGGTAACATTGACTGAGTGATATTTTTATATTTCTTTGGCAAGATCGAATCGACGTACTATGATGCTACTAAGGTTTACATATGTACTGTAAGGTAAATAAGTATATAATATAGATAGACTTCGATAAACGTTTGGTTTCACGGTACAAACCTGGTTGTGGGGCCCTCGTCCCGGAACTTGAAAGTGTGAAAATGGACTGTGAGACTCCCATAAGATGTTCAGCTCTACACGGTAAAACGACCTTGGTGTTCCTGTAACGACATATTACCAACATGGGTCAACTACATACTTTAGTAATACATATCTGTGACCCCGACAGGTTTGGTACTATTTCAGTTATTTTTTCGTATCTGAATGCTCCAACTCAGCAATAAAATTCTAACTCATAAAATTACCTTTTTTTATTCAACACTTTAATCCATTTAAATTTTCACCTTGACTGACTGAGCATTTGCAGAAATTAATTTACCGAAGAATTTCTTCCAGAAATTCCTATTAATGAGTCAAAATAGAGATTTTATTAGGAATATTTAATAATAGAGGGGTATTTCGGGTCGGAATGTCTGAGCATGCTGTGTCTTGAACTGTCAGTCATGATTAAGTGGCCATAAATAAATTGTAATTAGACGGTTTCACCGAAATCGTAAACCTTCTGGTAATCGCTTTACGTTGTCCTAAAAAGATGCCCTTTATATAATTACTAATCGACGCCAGCGGCTTCGCACGCTCATATTTTCGAATTTTCCCGTTTTGCCCGATCCCGTGGGAATTTCGGGAAATCCCTTCTTAGTGCACCCCTACGGTGTCCAAGGAACATACATACCAAATTTCAGCTTCCTGCGCACAATAGTTTCGGCTGTAGCGTGTCTGTCAGTCAGTCAGTAACGCAAGGATTTTATATATTAAGATGTGTTAACGTTATTAAAGTAAGCATCGCTGATTTATTTATTCGGCGGATTATTTGTATTGTGGAAAAGAATGCAATGCATGACTATTAATAATAATACTAATTTATTTCGTTTTTATAAAACATATTATGAAAGTACATCAAACATTAATTACAAACAGAACGTGCAACTTACTTGTGTACGTTAATTGAGTGTCTCCATAACTTGATGCTCATTTCTGCGGCTATAACGGCCAGGGGACTATTGGCGCTATCCCGCAACCAGCGCATCAGGGATGCAGTTCTTTTGCGAATGATTGCATATAAGTCATCTATGTGTGCATCAGCGAACATCCCTGACGTGCTACAGAACCGGGGCAGCCTCAACAGTACCCTAAAGCCGTTATTATACTAGACTCGTAGGGCATTGTAGGTCTTTTGCGTATATGTATATAACTCACAGGCTGCACGAGTAAAAGTTCTGGCAGAATGACCTGAATAACTTTATTTTTACTGGTGCCGTACATCGTGCAAACCTGCGAACCACCATATTGCATCTTACCGACAGTGCCCTACGTTCTCTTTCCACATCTATGTCATCACATAAATTATCTGCAACCCAATGACCCAGGTATTTAAATTCCTTAACCCAGTTAAGTGGAATCCCATCCAGCTTAACTGATGTAACTGAATAACTTTTATTACCCGCCTTAAACTATTTTATTTTATTTAATTAGCACACTTTTATTTGTATTATACCTAAGTCCATGGGCTGCGGCATGTGATTCAATAACTTTTATCAGTTTGTTCAAGCGACTGATCAATGGACTCAGCAAGACCATGTCATCCGCATAACTGATGTTATTAAACATCTGCCCATGAATGGAACAGCCGACGTTGGTCTTACTGAGTTCAACGATCAGCTGGTTTATATATAGATTAAACAATTTTGGTGATGTAATGCCTCCTTGCCTGACACCACAATCTAACTTATATCCGTCAGAATATGAGCCTGCCCATCTAACAATATTTATCTGCTTACTGTACCAATATTTAAACAGATTTATGATTATAGATTTATAAATATAAGCTCCGTCGGTACAGTCGTACCTGTCAATAGTTTGTCCCACAGGATGTAATATGATACAAGATCGAACGCCTTTGACAGGTCCAAAAAACAGGCGTATTCAGGAGTATTTCTACTGGTATAGTACTGAACAACGACGCTTGAGACACAAGATGGCAGACTCAGTTGATGATTTGGGCTGAAAACCAAACTGTGCGTCGTGCAGTTTTACATGTCCATAATAGATGTTTATCAAGCAAGCAGTTCAGCACCTTCGCTACAATTATAGCTAAGGAAATAGGCCTGTAATTGGATCCATCAGAGGCGTCCCCAGTTTTTATTTTTTATAATTGGTACGACAACCGTTTTCATTAGATCATCGGGAATGTACGAGTAACTCATACCAAAATTAAGCAACAGCGCTAAAACACGGGGCAGGTGACAACCCGCATACTTTAAATGCTCTATGCTAAGACAGTCTTGCCCGGGTGATTTTCCCCTTTTCATACCTAGTATTGCCGCAGCTACATCTTTTGATAAAAAGTAAATCTTATCGGTATCAAACCTGACGGAATCAGCACTGGGCAGATGAGCCTGTAGCAGTTGGGGCTTGATTATTTTTTTTCTAAAATTCCAAGGAATGAAAAATATGGTTTCATGTCTCGGCTATCTCGAAAAGTATTTTCAATGTTTTCTTGTTTGAGTTATCTTGGGTAGCATTTTCTTATGTTTAATAACAACATTATTTATTATTATGAATCGCAGGAAGCGTTGGCGCGTGTGCGAGTTGTGCTCCCAGACTCAGTAGAGTGTTATGCAGCCATCTATGACACAATGATCCCTATAGAAGACATAGTCGGCATTAGCTTTAATTCCAGCCTCAGAATTTGATAAACCAGATGCTTTCCCTCCAACCATATCATACTTAAACATAAAGAAATAAGCACAGATTATAAAAAAGGTGCATAGGGTGCCCACCAAGAACTTAGGGTCCCAAGCCAACTTCACCTGCAAGTGGTGCACCTGCCGATCAACGGACGAGGCTCTGGCAAACAAAATATCCCGATAAGCGGCAATAGGCTCGCCACCTATTACGTGGGTTCAAAACACTGGCGAAAAGTGGGCGTTTAATATGCCTCTGCCTACCCCTTCGGGGATACAGGCGTGGGTCTATGTATGTATGTATAAAAAACTTTATCGACGTCATAAAAATATGGCGTACATTTACGACAGGGAAGGGACAAATTTAGATAAATATAAGACGCAAATGGTTCATTAGTGGGCCGTAAATCGTTCGTTCGTACATTCATTCGTTCAGTGTTAATCATTCAGCAAACAGTCATTACTCATTTGGGGCACGTGTCAAAAAATATTTATACTCCATGTTGATTTTTCTTGTTCGATAGATTGTGTGGCCTTTAAAATAGCGAGTATCCGTCATCACTAAATTTCGCGTTCATCATATTATAGAAATAGGATGGGATTGGGAGAAACCGGGTGTGGTGTTGCTCTGCCTAGAAGTAGGATCCTCTGACCAATCACCGATATCATGCCAGTTGGTCTGCGGCCCGACAGTTGAACGAGAACTTGTATTTATAGCCATCGTGTGTGTAACTTCCAAAACCGTGACTCAAGATGTACTTTGTTGCATTCCTTCCCAGTTTTTCCGTTGTAAGCTAGGTGTCACCAGTATTTGTGTTCTCGGCATTGTCCTTCTAATGTGATTTTGCTAATGTGAAATAAAAAACTACTCTTGTGATACGAAATACACATTTACTTAACATAAAACGACGGACTTCGTCTATGCGAGAATCAAACTGATACTAAACGCTTCGTTGAAATAATACATTGTCACCACCTATGCAGTCAACAAACATCCCTGAAGAATTAGATACCAATAAAAACAAAATTTTCATTTTCATGGCCACACACGGGAGCTGACAAAGACCACCCAAATGATGAGGTGTTTGCATAGTTCACAGGGGACATTTTTGATCGACGGGAATTAAAATTGGATGGAAGAGAGCCATGTAATTGATCGATATAAGCGTCATCTTGTGATGACGCTCGAAAATACTGACGACGTTGAATGATAAACAGCTATTTGAAGGAAAGGCTTCCTTGTTTTTGGAATTTCTATTAGACTGACGGGATATTACAGTTAGACGCGACATAATATGTTGGTTTATTTTGTAAGTGGCGTTTATATTTAGCATATGTGTTTATTTTAATCGATTTTAAACTTTCGCGATTTGTATATATCATACAAAATAATTTAGCGGGTCTTAATCGCTTTAACTTAACTTATTTAAGGTATAAATACCTATTTGTTTCCGACTTTTCGCTCGTCTTGCGGATGGAGCACTTTGAGGAATCCATAGACATGCAGGCGTCAAATGTGAAACTATGGAAAAGGTATGTCGCCGATATCTTCTGCATCATGAAGGGCAACAAGCAAGACGTAGAACAATTCGCAGACAAATTGAACTCCATACATCCGAACATCCGATTCACTTTCGAAATGGAGGTAGACGGATCGTTACCCTTTCTCGACATTAAAGTGACAGTGAGAGATAATAGTATCCTTGGACACACTGTGTATAGGAAACCGACACACACCGACAGGTATCTCAACGCGAGCTCGCACCACCATCTGCGGCACTTGGATTCCGTTGTGTCCTCGTTAGTGAACAGAGCGTATGACCTATGTGACCCTGAACAATTAAATAGTGAGCTGTCACATGTTCGGGAGGTACTTAGGCGCAACGGATACAAGAAAAACTTACTCCGTCGGAAGAGGAACGAGCGTAAACCTGAAGTAAGCAGAGTGCCCGCTTACATGCCGTATCTAAAGGGAGTGACGGACAAAGTTGGAACAGTACTCAAGAAATACTCCATCAAGACTGTATACAGTCCGCTCTCTAAGATAGCACACAATCTGCGTACCCCAAAGGATGTCATTCACACCTCTACAAAGTCGATTGCAGCTGTGGTAGTTCATATATCGGGCAGACTAAGCGTACAATCGCTGAAAGAGTAAAAAAACATATCGCAGCTGTAAAGAACCGACATATTAATAAGTCGGCGATAGCTAAGCATTTGTTGGAGTCTGGACCAAACCACTGGATAGAACTGCATCAACCACAAGTCTTATCCACCGATCGTCACTATTACTCCAGGATAGTACGTGAAGCGGTAGAAATCAAGAAATATAACAATTTCAACCGGGAGGATGGATATAGATTATCGGCTACTTGGAATCCAGTCATCAGCAAATGTAAACACCGCCGCAGTGATTAATCTCAACAGTGTGTAGACGTCATTAGTGTAGTGTGTCGGAGTACCGACATTGCGAACTTAAATAAAGACCAAGTGAGCCGCACTTCCACAAGACGGCGCTGAGCTCTCATCAGTCTCTCCGCGACCAAGCTCGGTGCAAGACGAGCGAAACGTCGGAAACAAATAGGTATTTATACCTTAAATAAGTTAACTCGATTAAGACCCGCTAAATTATGTTGTATGTGTTTATTTTATTTATTTTTTTGCTTGCGTTGCAGTAGACATTTAAATAAAATAGAAAAAACAGCACCAAGCTTATAAATAAGTCACAGACAAAATAACTTAACATAACATATTAAGTTGACGAAACTGACGCTGACCGTTATTTCGAAAATCACGATCTATTTATTTATGAAAAAATCTCGTCCACTCGAGAGACTTAACAGGTTATGTTAGGTGTTTTTGTGACTCTGTACCCAAAAATAGGAGCCCTGCAAAGTAGGGCTCTGTCAACTTAGCTTAAAAGACATAGTTGGATGAACTAAATTTGAATCTCCTGATTGATTTTATGTTCGCTTTGTTCAAAGGGCTGTTACATTGCACTAACTAGTTGGACGTTGAGTGCCGCTTGTTCAATCACCGCTCGGCCTAGTCATTCAATTAAATGTCGTCATTCAATGAACGCGCTAGTCATTCAATCAAATAGCAGAATCAGCCAGATAACTGCGACACATATTTGACTAGACGGAAATCACACTACGAACAAATTTCATTAGAACATATTTTACTTGCTTTATATTTACTGATTACATCATAACATTTCTTTTTTTTTTCGTAAGAGTGTGTGGCCTACGACATTACTTACCGCGATCGATTCTAATCCCGAGGCAGGAACCGGAACTGACAGCTTTGCGTGACCTCTTTACATACATACGTTTTGACCTGGTTGGTTTCAATTGTGGTCACGGAGGACATGTTAGTCATTACCCGCATCTATGACATAGAAACCTGTTGAACTAACGGGCAACAACGTGGTTTTTATACTTTAAATACTTTAGTTAAAGTGACGTCCGACTCCGTCTAATAAACTTGTTTTATGCAATGTCAAAAAATCGTAATAATTATAAATCGTATATTCAAGAGTAACAACCACCGTCATAGAATAATAACGTAAGTTTGACACGAATCGCGTCTGGTTACAGTTTAGTTCTGCACTGTTATTGTTCTGTCAACTTCGTCTCCGGATAGGAACTTCTAAGTTATTGGTCTTGCAATTTAACGCTACTGCGAATATAGCGTCTACTGTTACAAATTATTGTAGTGAGTAATTCGTAGCTATGAATAGAACATTCATAGGTTGTTTGAGTTGAAGTTTATATCGCTCTGATACTGACGAGAGTTGACTTGTTATTTAATGACGAAAATATTTCAAGACCGTAGAGTGGTTGACCTTACTTTTTGTTTGACTGTACATCGCTGAGACAAATTTTCTTAATATTATTAAATTATTATTTGCTAGTTGTAGTAGCCAGGTATTCTTTTCTTTCGATTAAAGCCTACCTGACCTCACCCGGTATCACTTAAACATCAAAATCATTTCAACCTATCACTAATTTAAATTACTTCTTGATTATAGTACAGGATGCTATTATTTTTCAGCACCACATCATCATGTTACATTTAAATTATATCAGAAGCTGTAGAAAATCAGTCCGTCACTAAATTATAATATAAAGCACTTATTATAATTAAATCATAACAAAAGCGTAGTCTCTCTACAAATAAAGGTGATTTTAATTAAAATTTGAATTGAGGATTTTTGGCTCGGCGTTGAGAAATGTATGGAACACTGCTAATGCAGTTTATTCTCATTGCCTTTTTGTAAAAAGTTGTCTATTATTGGTACATGATTATTTTTAAAGAAATATAAAAGTATGATTCTCTCATCGCCTTTTTTGTACTCATAGAAATGAAAAAATACTTTCTCTCTGACTATATAACTTTGGTTTGTGCGCAAAATAATATACGCGTGCTCAGATCTCTGGATGCTACTGGATAGGAATTTACAGAAATATAAGATCAAAATGCGACTAATTTTCTAATGGGTGGTCAAACGGTGACCAATATTAAACCATATTAGGTAGAAAGAAAAAAACGTGACGCATTATTTCTTTTCGTGAGTTGCTTACCCAGAGTATTTTTAGACCGCTCGAAGGTATTCGATATAGCCTAACAATAAGTGACCTTTGATAAGTACCAGGAACGACAGCTTACCTATTCTCCGAAAATGGTAGCGCCGTGATATTAATGCCACACGCGGTCACCCATCGGAGCGCAAGCCTTTCTTATCTTTGCCGCCAATTGATATGAAGGTAACGTATTAAAGTACGCAGGTTATTCTAGTTTTAAGTGAGTATTCTGCGTTATTATCTTTGGATTATTTTCGTTCGACAAATCCTTCAATAGACCCTAAAACCAAAATATAAAGCATGATAATTTAATTTTATTAACGAATTCTTTGTAGTGTGAAACACAATGGCAATTACAATTATTAATGTACAATTATTAATGTACAATTATTACACTCAGTCGTTACCCTGAATTCGGCTGCCAAAAGAATTTGGGCTAGCGACCTAGTGTAAATACAAGAAATCAAGAAAACTTCATGGAAGTTTGGCTCGTTTAGGTTATTGGAATTATGTTCTTACAATATTTTAATTGTAATGTAATAGGTATATAAAAAATAAATAAAAAGGTAATCATAGATCCCAGGTAAAACCAATCTGAAAAGGTTTAATTTAGATGACTAGACCAGTTTTTGTGAATCCTTATTCTTATAGATCTGGCAAACTGATAGGATTACACAATAATATTCGTTGTTTTTATAATTATCGCTATCACATGCATATGCACACACATTTTTTAGGGTTTCGTAGCAAACTTCAAGGAACCTTCATTACTTGGGCTATTGTAACATTACACAGTCTGATTATGCTTATGAATACCAACCAAAATGTGTTTATCATCGGGAACACCCAACCGATCACGGGCTTCCATCAAAGCTTTTCTGACGTTTCTATGCAGAGATATAAAAAAGTTGCAAACAAAATAATAACAGCTAAGAAATATATGATTTAATTCGTTTAATTTTCGCAGTCACCTCTTAGACACCCACAGAATGACCTCTTATAAGTGCCTCACTGTGATATTGGCGTGCCATTAAATATGAGAAGCAACTTAGGAAAGATTTTAGTCCAGCAGTGGACTATACAAGGCTGTAAAGGAAAACTGCTTTACTAAATAATAACTGTGGACTTACTCAAGCATGTTTCTGCGAAACATAAAATTACCGACGTGCTTCAGCTTAACTACGGAACCTGAAAGCCTACGACGCCCAATACGTACTTGACAGGTTTATATTAAAAGGGATAATATCTGAATCATCTTAATTAACTGCCTATTAAAATTCAAGCCCTAATTTATAAAATAAAGGACCTAAATTCTCGGTAGTGTTTCTAATTAACAAAATTAACGTTGGCATTTTAAAATGGTTCTCCATACTCAAGAGTCTGATTGTTGTAAAAAATATGAACGTCTTTTTAAGTTTGAAATTGTTATGTTAAAATTTGTTATAAAGTTTATGAACTAATTATGATACAACTTTGTAGGGAAATTTGTGAATATTATTTATAGAATACTGTGTAGTAATTACAAGTAGCTGGTTTATTTATTAAACTTTCCAGTTTGATAGCTTATGTGAGAACTATACCCGTATTGATGTTTTGATAAAACAGAATCAATATTAGCCACAGTCGTCACTGATGCTAATCAGAAAAGTCATTTGCTCACTTTGTGATTAATTGTTGCTAAATAGATACATTTTGTCATTCATTCATTATTACTTATGCACATCTTGCACATTGCGGCATTATTTTAGGATAAATTGTATTCATATTATTAAAATTTATATAAACTCATAAAATGTACGACATAATTTGACATCAAAAACAATTCTTATTCACAATATTTCGCTGACATAACTATTACTTTTAATATATACAATCAATAACTGTCCGTATTTATGCAAAAAGGAACCACCCAACAAAAACGCACTTCTGAGATATCAATGGATTTACAAAAACATGTGCAGCTCTGTTAGATTAAGTAAAATATTACATTTATTTTATATAATTGTATTGATAAATTACTCATTTAAGTATGTGTATATAAATTTGTCCTGGATACTCTTACTTTTTCTAGATATTTAAGAAAATGTGCATGTGGTTCCTTTTAATATTTACTAACTAATAGCTTTCCTCATATGCAAAAAAGAACCACAACCCATGGGTTTCATGTATATCGGTAAAGCCATGGATTTACCGATATACATGAAACCCATGGGTTGTGGTTCTTTTTTGCATAGGCCTCCCCCAGCACGCGCCACAGTACATGGTTCTTAGCCTTTCGCATCCATTTCGTCCCAGCCTCGATTTCAGGTCGTTAGTCCACCTAACTGGGTGCCACCCTACCTTACGCTTACCGAGTCGTGGTCTCCACTCTAGTCCACTGCCTCATAAGCTTACTTATTCTGTGAGCTATGTCGGTAATTCTGGTTCTTTGTCGGATAGCTTCGTTGCGGATTTTATACTCGCTGTGTGACTTTAAGTTTGGGGACTAGTCCCACTGTGAGTGTCCACGTCTCGGCACCGTACGTCATAACAGGTAGGACGCATTGGTTGTAGACTTTGGTCTTCAGGCATTGTGGTAGGGGCGAAGAGAAAACTTGACGTAGTTTGCCGAACACAACTGGACACTATGGTCGATTTCTTTCTTGAAGTTATTGCTACCGAGCTCGACCACAAGCTGTTGCTTATGGTAGTCATACTTTTGAACACATTCAAGCATCCATCCGTGGACATAAACCGATTCCGACATGATGAGTTCGAAGAGCTGAATAAAATATTACGTCTCTCTGCCTCACACCTCATCGCAATCGCCTCGACGAGGCTAGAGTTGGATGGTCTTAATGGCGATATCATACAAACATGTCAACGCCTCAATGTAGCGCCAATCGATATGAGACCACTGCAGAGCATCCAGAACCACCCAGGTTTCGATGGAGTCGAAGGCTTTCTCGTAGTCCAGGAAAGCCATACATAGAGACTTATTGTACTCATTGGTCTTCTGTATAATCTGAGAAACAGTATGGATGTAGTCTAGTTCCTGTGGCTGCTAGTAGTCGAGTTTTCTGGCGAGGCTGTTTGTTAGCACTCTCGAGAACAACTTGTAGAGGTGGCTGAAGAGTGAAATAGTTCTATATTTTTTGAGCGAGGTTTTGTCACCTTTTTAGAAGAACAGAACAACCGCACTCCCGATCCACGCCTGAGCTGTAAGGCCCTGATGGATAACGGAATTAACTCTTTAATTCCGTTATCCATCAGGGCCTTACAGCTCAGGCGTGGATCTCTTTCAGGACTACAGTCCCTCCTGCTTTTAAGAGCTCTGTGATGATTCCGTCGTCCTATGGAGACTTGTTGTTACTAAGTTGCTGGAGACCCTCTCTTACCTCGCCTTGGTTGACATCAGGGATGTCCTCCGTGTATTGGCGCGGGAGTTGGGCTCTATAGTCATCATTGCCTGGTTTCAAGAGTTTAGACTTCCGTGATGCGTACAGATCTTTGTAGAAACTCTCAATTTCAGCGAGATTTCGGACTTGAAATTTACGTCTTCTGCAGTAGAATGAAATCACACACTTGTGGTTCTGCTGTTTACAATATTTATTTATACATGGTAGAACCTAATGCTTGTGGTTCCATTTTGCAAAAAAAAAATTCAGTCATTAAAATATGAATTTATTTTACGTAGAACGGTACCACAGAAATTTGGTTCCATTTTGTGTATTATAATATTTGTTAATAATAGAAATATTTTTAATGTATAATGGTACCAAGTGTCTGTGGATCTGTTTTGTAAAAAATGACATGGCATTAATATGGTTTATTTGTTTGAACAATCGAGTCCCATGGTGCTGTGGTTCAGTTTTGCAATATATATAATGTGTGTTTTTGCTGTTGGTTCCTTTCTGCTTTTTGTAAAACTTGTTTCCAAGGTAAAAATCATGTGAATATTTTTTTAATAAGAAAATATACCACTTTTAAATTCGTATTCTTCAAAAAAAGCAAAAATCGAAATTTGTCGTGTGGTTCCTTTTTGCATAAATACGGACAACTTTGAATTTAATCAACGCCTTAATACTGCAAAAAATAAAGACACATTTATATTCCACCAATGATCCAGTCCTTTTCAATATTCAATGCAACGTAAAAACTATTAACGCTCGTACGCACTTGGGGTAAAACCTTATTTACATAACAGAAAGTATCATTCACGTGTGAATACGTCCCTTAGTCGGTGAATGGGCGCATGGGGTGTCACGTCGAAAGTAAGATTGATGACCCACGCCCGTTAACCGATGTAGCTACACCTTTATAATGAAGATATCGTGGTTCCAACCACGTTGTAAGGAGGTAGGGGGACTGTGAGATTAGAGGAAGAATGTGGGATAGAAAAGGTAGCTAATACAATTTAAAAAAAAATCTAAAGTTATTAGGTATTTTGTTGAACATTTTAGGCACACATATTTTGTAAAGATGAAAAAGTGTCATGGAATAAAATGTGAGCATTTAACACTTGTTAATATATTGTAAAGAGCGGGGATGTTAATTTATATTAACCTGTATTATATTTTTTTATAATTTGAGTTTTGTGGGTTCGACCCTCATACGAGACAACATTTCGTGAGATCAACAAAGTGTTGTTTTGAGTCTGAGTATTTATTGAATATTCGAACAAGCAACATGCTTGTGAATAGTCCTGAACACAGTGTACAAACAAAACTATAACATGTAATTGTTTATATGTGCTATCAAATAGGAATGTCTCTTAAAAACTGAAAGTATACTATCCCTTCATTACGTGCCCTAGACAACTCCACTTAGTGTCATTAGAGCGTAACTCTAGATAGTGTTAGGCAAGAATGGGTCGTTACAGCGCCGATCGTTCATGGAGTTAGTAAGAAGTTTCGTAGTGTAAAAAATCTTCTCTTTAATGAACTTATTATGTGGCGCACGATACTGTAATATATTTAACGTTTTGAAGGCAATGCTGACTTTTACTGCTGATATTATCTTTTTACTTTATATTGGTCTCCGTAGTACAGTGGATAGCGTATGCGACTGCTGATCGGAGATCCCGGGTTCGATTCCTGGGTCGGACAAAAGTGTTACTGGGTTTACTGAATTCTCAGTAGCAGTACGGAGTCTGGTGATGTGCCCGGTAACGGCAATAAGCTCGCCCCGTATTACGATAAAAATTCATGGCGAAATGTGGGTGTAATATTACACCCCTTCAGGGATACAGGCGTGAGTATAGAAATAAAAAAAATATATATTTTATATTGCAAGTATTTAAACTTTGCTGCATTTTTCACGGCTGTGGTGTGGCCCAGGCCGAAACGTCGAGAGAAATATAACGTATTATGTATATCTATATTTTCAAATAATAACGCGACGTGTACCCGTTACATAAATGTAACTATGTATACAAATCGCGAAGGTTTCAGAGTATTAATTTAGTTCCTTATTGGACATAGGATTAACTTTCCATGCTAGACAATATAAGACTAAACGTTGCTTAGTCTAATATTATCTAGACTGGGCAAACTTCGATCTCTTCGATATGGCTTTTGAAACCAGAGTGAGACATTTAATTTTAAGTGTGATTTTTGCAGGACACGCCAATAGAATGTGTGGGGGGGGGTGTATCTTTTGAGTGACTTAAAACTGAGGTCAAGATTTTCAAGTAGAAATATTTGCATTTTTATGATTTTGATCTTGAGACAATTAACGCTAAAAGTCAGACGTACCCAATTGATTGCGGCTCCAAATCCTATTAATGTTGCCAATTAAATGCACCCATGCTAGCATGTTAACGTTACATTTTATTACCGATAGAATTCCATAATAATATCCTTCGTATGCAAATTTTTTTGCAGAGTCTAACTTTGTATTGAATGTATACTATATACATTTGATATGAGTTTATGAAAGTTCATATGGTAGCATCCCTAGCAATTTTACGCACAAATATCATCATCTTCGTCCATGTGTTATTCCCTTTGCATCTGAGACTCAGGCGTCTTGGAGACGCAGGTCTGCTTACTATACTGACAAGATATGACAGAATATCAGCTTATACACAGAGCGACTACCTCCTGACTCCCGTAACCCAAAGGGACAGCGATACTCAATGGTTTAGACCAATATCAATTTATTTGAAGATTTATATATCACTTTTTAGAATGAAGTTACTAAATGGACTTTATAATGGATGTTAACAAGTAGTTTATGTCACGTAAGGAGTAAGGACCATATGAAATAAGTTTTGCTATTTGCTTGCTAAGGCAGTCGACTATATATTTGCCAAAAAATAAAACATCATGTCCACTGCTGGATATACGCCTATATCCATCAGTGGACTACGGCAGGCTGATGATGATGAAACCGTCATGCAAACAAGTACATAAGCAAATACAGCAGTTTCGGCTCTAAATTAGTATACAGCGCTTCCATACACGTCTTTATCTGTCTCTTTCTATCATGTTAGATAATAATTCATCGTCTCAGCCGAAAGGAGTACTCTGCGAGAAATAAGCTTCTATAAAGCCTTTCCGAATTTAACGCGGGCGGCTCAACAAGCCGCCGGCGTCCAACAGCTTCACGCGATCTCAACAAAATCGTCGGTCCACCTTACCCGGTTGCCTTTCTGCCCAATAGCCATCGGTTCTTGGAGCTATATGTCCTGCTCACTGTCATTTCAAGTTCACTATGCACAGAGCCATGTCGACGACTTTAATTATCCTGTTTCTTACCTAGAAAACCTTGACAATCTTTACTTACTAGATAAGTTTACATTTAAGGAAAATATCATAAAGAATCACGTTTTTCGTAGGTACATACGAGTTTCAATAAATAAATCATTTAGCCATAGCGTCGGGAGAAATTTCAGCAACAAGTCATAGGTCGTCATTATTTGTTATGCTGATTTTTTCCTTGATAAACGTAAAAGTGCAAAAAGTTTTTTGGTTTTCTGAAATATTAAAGTTCGTTTGAGAAAGGAATGATGCCCATGATACGTTTTAGATTAGATCCGGATGTAATAAAGCATCAAATGTTATGAGATAGTGGAATGTGGTTATCGGGTTGATTAAATTAAACTTTTTGGTTTTCATAATATGTAAGTTAGGTCAAGGTTAGTCAAGGTAAGTTTAATAATTTTAAGTAAAAAGAAGGTTTTTCAAACCTATTATACATAACAGGTAATATTCATCGTCCTAGCGCTATCCCAGTTGCATCCAAGACTTTCGGTTTGGAGCTCGGGTTCCGCTTGCTAACCATTTGACAGAATGTTAACATTTTCCGCGCGACTGCCGCTATCTCTTTAGATAGTGGTATTCCGTGGTTTAACGATAGCCGAGACAGAAACAATTATTATCAAGTTGTTACGTACATAACTTCGAAAAGTCGCTGGTGCGCGCCGACCATTGGAATCCGCTAATAATATCTGGTACTAGATACTAATAAGTCTATTAGTATCTCCACTTAGCTATAGCTATCCGTCTCAAAAATTCCAGCTAACTGCGATAAATATAATTATAATGTTGAGTTCTAAACTTTTAATAGTCATTTTGCTCATCTTCTAAAAATACATTAACGTTATTCCCTAAAATAAAATAAGCCTTCGCCAACCAAAAGAGATGTTTTCTTTAATCATGGAATCAATTAGTTGAGCTTTATTCGGTATGGTGAGAATACAGAGGAATCAGGTGCGTGGGAAGGCCCTACCTCACATAATTGTGGGCGAAGAAACGAAACGAAATCTTTGACAAACACTCGGATAGGTCAAAGGTTGACTTATTACTAAGTATAGATAGCCTTCTTGGTGTAGGTGTTGATGTTTGTGCCCGATCGTGAGTTTACACTTAGTAAGTGAGTCTTACTGGTACAAAATATACACCAACTACGATCCTTCAAGGGAAAAACTCTTTTTTTTTTATTTAGCCTGTACATGTGTCCCACTGCTGGGCAAAAGCCTCTCCCTTGGACCGCCATTCATCCCTGTCCTGTGCTATGTTTGGCCAGTCGCTGTCGAATGCATCTAAGTCGTCCCGCCATCTCCATTTAGGTCTGTCGCGTCGTCGTCAACTATCATGAGGCACCCAACTGGTTATTAAATAAGCTCACCTTTCTGGGTGCATACGGCAGAGGTGACCAGCCCAGTCCCACTTCAGCCTGCCAGATTTTAAACCAACATCGGCTATGCGTGTTTGGGAACGTAGCGTGGTGTTCCGGACATGGTCGGTCCTTTTTACCCCGAGCATGCTACGTTCCATAGCCCTTTGGCAAATCTTCAGTTTGGACTTCTGGATTTCCGTCAAGGACCATGTTTGTGCACCGTAGGTTAGGACGGGCAATATACACATAAACTCTTACATAAACTAAAAGTATACTTCCACAATATGTTACAGTTTAATAAACGTATCTATTTTGTAACTATTTCTGACTCTACAGTTTGTTACAATACAAAATCCAAACAGAGGCTGCTAATATTTTAGGTGATCAAGCGTGAAAACTAGGTCTTCAATATTGACACATATGTTGTGAAAGTACTATCTTATCTAAATCGCAGGATGTATTTTGATACGTGCTTAAATAACGTGACTACTATTGACTACGACTATAGTTTGATACAGTGAACAATTTTCGTATTTGGAAATATCGCAACGATAGCGCATAATGGTATACAAATGAAACCTGCTCTTTCCATTAATTTGATTAAAATTAAGCGCTCTTAATTAAGAGATTATGCCGCTGCATAATCTCTTCTTATTTGCGCCATAATAGCATTGTAAGTCAATAAAAAGATTTGGTCTACTATACCACGCTGGCCAATCGGGTTGGTACGGAGTATAACATTTTCCGTCTCTTTGCAAAGAGCTTTTAAAAGGTAGTAGAGCCTGGCTGATTTCAGCCTGAATGGGCCGGCTTGACCGGGGAAGTACTACCCTCTCACAGAAAATCGACGTAAAGTAACAGTACTCAAACTGTTGAGTTTCGTTCAGTGAGTGAGAGTGCCGGAGGGCCTATCCCCTATTCCTTCTCCCTCATCCCACTCCTCACCCTATCCCTTTTCCCGACCCCAAAGGGTGGCAACGCACTTATGACGCCTGTGGTGTTGCTTGTGTCCATGGGTGGCGATAATTGCTTACCATCAGGCGATCCGTCTGCATTTTTGCCGCCTACTACTATAAAAAGAAATAAAGAATAAAAACTCTATTTGCTTCGTGTTTTTTCCTTTGTCGCTTTTACAACACCCACGGAATGAAATGGGCTAGTAACACTTTGAATTCTTTATCCGTCACCATACGGAGACATTATAAGGTGTGATAACGGGAAGACGATAAGAAACACTTAGACCTATTAAAATTTGCGTACAGTATATTCTTACTACAATTTTCTCGAAAATATACGGAAAGTGCTGTATATTATCTTTTCAAAGTTTTCAGGAATAAGCTTCAACCTAACTTCAATGCACCTAAAACTTATATAAGTTATAATTCCTGATAGGTACATGTTCGAAGAATAACCTTATTCCTGGCGCGTTATCGGAAGCCTAGATTTGTTGGATTTGAGTGAAGTTTAAGCTTGGTACTTTGTTAGGAAAATATATTCAACAGATATTTTATTATTTACTTTACAAAGTAATGCAGCTGGCGTTTCAAATTAGCTCTTCTATTTTCTATAGCATAAGCGTTGATGGATGGGATATAATTTAGAAAAGAAAAGGAAATCCCTTCATGGAAATTCGGTCCTATTTTTGTTTATATAATTCGATTATCAGGCGACTGTGATGCATTTTTTTAATAAAATGTTTTCTTGATTCTTACAGTAAATTCACGTAAGTAAAGTCAGCTACGGCAGTAAAAGCATGTACATATATACTTATCTGTATTTATATTTATTTATTTTTTTATTTTTTATTTATTTCTTTATTAATTAATTAATTTATTTATTTATTTATTTAAACTTTATGCACATAAAAAGTACAGAGGCGGACTTAATGCCGTAGGCATTATCTTCCAGTCAACCTTTGGGTGATGCAGAGATACAAGTAATAGGTGCAATTCATAATTTATATTGAAACTAATTAATTAATTAATACAAATATATATATATATATATACACGTGTATGTTAATATAGTACTTACATACCTTATATATAAATAAATTATATATATATATATATATATATATATATATATATGTATATATATATATATATATATATATATATATATATATATATATATATATATATATATATATATATATATATATATATATATAAAATACAAAATACTTTACATTATCATCAGCCTTTAGCAGTTCACTGCTGGACTAGGCCTCTCCTTTTAAAGGAGGAATTGGCCTACTATACCACGCTGGCCAAACGGGTTGGTATAGAGTTTGTATCAAGTTTTCCTTCTCATACAGTGCTGTTCTCTGCATAATATGCTCCCTCTGTCGGCTCTTACGACACCCATGGGATGATATGGGGTGGTGACAATCTGTATTCTTAATCCGTCACCACACGGACTTTACATATATACATCATAATTATATATTTAATATACATACAGAGCAAATAGACGATAATCCTGTCACCACCCCATATCATCCCATGGATGTCGTAAGAGCCAACAGAGAGAGCATATTAAGCATAGAACAGCACTATAAGGCAAGGAAAACTTGATACAAACCCTATACCAACCCGTTTGGCCAGCGTGGTATAGTAGGCCAGTTCCTCCTTTCAAAGGCCTAGTCCAGCAGTGGACTGTTAAAGGCTGATGATGATGATGACCTATTTATTTATTATGTATCTAATAATTATTGTACGTTGTTATGATGTGACACTAATTAATGCTTTACTTACTTATATTAACGTGATTTTGAATAGTTATATCGTCGTACATCAACAGATTTGTAAACACAAATATGATGCTATAAAATCTTCTAGGATCAGAACCTTTCGACACTTCAGCTAAACTGCGCTGCAATGCCAAATTCCTACCGAGAGCAGCCGGGACAAAATCTAGTCTAAATTAAATTCCTTAGCTTACTGAGAGGTTACGACCTGGCCTTATAATCTTGTTCCTGCTCCGTTATGTTTGGCATGTGGTAACTACGAACTTTACCCCGGAGTCTTGGTCGTTCGGATCAGTTTGGCTTTACTAGAAGGTTTCAATACAAATATGAGGTATTTTATTTATATGTGTATGCTCCGTGTAGTGACGGATTAATAATACAAAGTCCTCACCCGAAGCAACTAAGTATAATACGCGAAGCAAGTAGTATCTTTGGGAAGAAATGAATAACTCGACAACAAACCCTATAACAACTCTTTTGCCAATCCCACTTCTGGTAAATTCCACGGCATCGTAAATATAATAATACTAGAGGACGCCAGCAGCTACGCCTGCATTTTTTTAAATTTACCCATTTCGGCTGATCCCGTGGGAATTTCGGGAAATCCCTTTTTAGTGCACCCCTGCGGTCCCCAAGGAACATACATGCCAAATTTCAGCTTCCTGCGCCCAATAGTTTCGGCTGTAGCGTGTCTGTCAGTCAGTCAGTAACGCAAGGATTTTATATATTAAGATGGTTGTGGATGAGGGCATCCTCTAGTCTTATAGTAAATAATTAACCGCGTAACGCACCTACAGCCAGTGTATACTATTACACTTGTAACATAAACTTAACGTATGTTACACAATAAGTTTATTTCTTCTTTTTTATTATTATAATTTTTCACTCTCCTATTTTTACATATCATGATGTATACGCATATTTAGGAACCTAGTTAAGTTTATAATACTATTGCTTATATATGTTTGCCACAAATGTATTAGATTCTGTCATGTGGGATTAAATAAATAAATACTAGTCAAGTCACCGATCAATTCTCACTATAACAGGACAGAACCATGACAATACTGAAAATGTTTAAACTTTACAGCCATAATGATGCTGAAATTCTAAAAACTTCACAAACATTTGCAAATATGACGTTGTATACGAATGCTTCTCAGATTTACTTTGCGGCTAGCATTGTGGATTCGATCTCCAAATGGGACAACATGTGATTCACAAATAGGTTTTTCAAGTCTTGGTGTTATTTGTCTCCGTAACTTAAATATTAGTAAAGATCCCTGCGATTCACAATTTATTCCTAGAGTGGGAGTTGTCTTGACATAATTATCGTCAAATCTGTATTATTAAGTCACGTGAACATACAAAGCTATATTTTATTTACCAAACTCAACCTCTAGATATTATTGAAATGTCTGCTAGTAATAAAATTTACTAAATATATTTGAGTCTCTTATTATTACTGTGTACTCAAAACAGAATATTTTATACAATAACTTAATATGAATTTGGTAAATACATGTACTTAGTACATTGCTTACTTTTCTCCATATAGTTTCAGACTTTGTATACAACCAATGTTATAACATCAATCAGATTTTGATGTTTTTTATGTAAAATATTGTAATGTCATCTTTGACAGTCGTTTTAGGGCGTCAGTACCTTCTAAATAAACTGACACAAGTCTAAACCATGGAATATTGCTATCCCTTGGGGTTTCGGAGGTCAGACATGCAGTCGCTCTGTAGAAAAGCTAATATTCAGCCAAAGCCGGTAAGACAAATAAGCGGACCCCAGATTGAAACTAGGATAACGCTAGGAGGATGATTGTAATGTGGGTAGTATTGTATTGTATTTACTTTTTGAAATGGTTTGCACCAGCCGTGGTCACGAAACGTCACCAGTGACGAGGTGACCACGGCTAATGAATGACGAAACGTCGAGGGAAATATAAAGTGTTTCACCTATATTTTTACCTAAATAATTACGCGACATCGACCAGTTATATAAATATTACCATGTGTACAAGTCGCGA
This sequence comes from Euclidia mi, assembly GCA_944739405.2. NCBI lineage: Eukaryota > Metazoa > Arthropoda > Insecta > Lepidoptera > Erebidae > Euclidia > Euclidia mi. The sequence continues at coordinate 103,223,135 of OX123181.2, forward strand.
TATTTCTAAAGTATTCATATAACAAAATAGATACTCCTATTTTATATTTACTTGCGATTTGGTAAATTAATGATGTCTGAAGTTTTAATGCAAATTGCTCAACATTGTCAGGGCCATAGTCTGCGTTCGAAGCAGACGCAGATTCAAAAGAAAAAAGTAAATTGTTAAAGTAAGGTTGCCACATTTTACATGAAGCCTTTTTTATGGTAGGATATGTTTATGTGATTTGAGCAATTATTAATGATTTATAATCAATATCATTTTCAGCATGAGCTTTTATCTTGTAAGTTTTTTTAAATATTAATTGTGACTAGGAATCAATTTTTCCGCAACGTAGATTATGAGCACGTGAAATACCGCTACTCTAACAAATGTCTTCGGAATAATTTGATCCTATAATAGACCATTTTCTTTGAATTAATTATTACGTTTTTTTGACTTGACCGTTAGTGAATCCTCAAGTCTATCAGTACCTTTGGCTTTGACAGCGGCAGAAACAATATTATACATACATACATGGGAAAACACGAAAAACATGCAAATCATGCTTATGTACAAAGGCTGTCATGATTTTTGTTATTACTGTGAGAAATTTCGCTTATGCCAAAACCCGTTTTGTATTTTTTACTGTTTTCCACCAAAGACAGTAAAAGAATCTCCATACTTATGAAGATAGCTTTACCTATATACGTTTTCGTATTATTTGCTTAAAGTAATAACATTATAACCCTAAACGAGGTTTTTGAAGCCACATGATGATAATAAAGACTACATTTGGCGTTCGTTAAATGTAATGTTATTGCATGGAGAATTTTCATTTGTTTGCTCAGCATAAAATTTTATAAAAATATCCTGCAGTTTATTTTTATACTTATTATAATATATATCACGCTACATATTGAAAAAGAGTTTTTTAAAACTGAAAAATAAAAAGAAAATCTATTTAGCCGGCAGGTTTATTTTAATGTTTTTTTTTCTGCTATATAACCAAAAGTACTAAATCTGACCTGTCCTTAGAAAATAATGAAATAAAATATCTTTAACTTTTTGTAAGTCTCAAAAGCCAAACACTACATTTTTAATGAGATCTGCAAACCATACTGCTACGAGTTTATTTATGGTTACCTTAAATGCTTCACAATTTTATCACTGTAACTTAAATGCTTCATCACTATTTATCGTAAAACATCGCCTGATAATAGCAGAGCAATATTAAAAAATGTATAGGTACAGTGGTACCGAAAATAAAATGTAAGGAAATCATTGCCCATAAAAGAATAATCTCTTTCTCTACAAGAAAAGATAATGGTTTTGGACAAAAACTACGTAGTATTTATTCAATATCTTGTTCCTTTTCTTAAAAAGCCTGTTTAGCATCACTGGCATCAATGAGCTTAACAAGATGGACCTAAAAATCAATACCTACTTATAAATTACAACTAAAAAAAACAATTTACTTGCCACTACTGCTATTGAAATTGAAAACTGTTACTTTATACCTAAAGCAAAAGAATTTAAAATAAAACGTAGACATTTTCTCAATAAGTGCTTTTTGATTAAAAACATCGCACAGAAACAACGAAATTCTTTTAAAGAAAATGTTGACAAAACATTAAATAGCAACAAAACGATAAGTGAATTTTAACCTAACCGAAGTTGGAACGAAAGTTTTGTTTATTATTGTAAAGTAAAACGTATGGCCACGACAAGGGTACATTGGATTTAACTTGGATACGACAATATTTGTGTTGTATAAAAGTACGATGTTTTATTTGGCAACACTAAGTTGAGTAAAGAATTTTTTTGTATTGTTTTAAAAGAAAACTAATTGATTATGGGTTTTTTTTAAGTTTACAATTAGAATTCTTTTAGGACCAACTGTCCAGTTTGTAATTTTTTTTGTATTCTGTGGCAATAGTTCAAGAATGAAACTATACTTGAAACTTTCTATATGTAATTTTAGCCTTCACTAAATCAAGCAAAATTTAAACAGTTATTCTTGTAAAATGTTTGAATTACAAATAGAAAAAGTACAAAAATCTATTTAATAATGTCACAGTGTAGTTATCGGTTTACCACTGGCTAGCCAGTAGCATTGATAAGCAAGTAACATTAAAATCTATATACCTAACAGTTGGTCACCCCATTCGTATGTATGTATGATCACGTAAACACAGTTGATTCGAGCGTGGGACGATGTGCAAACGTACAGGAGACAGACGTGCTTTAATGTGGCCAACAAGCTCTTTCTTTTTAATCGCTTTTCTATCAATGCTTTCACAGTGATTTTGTTTTTACGAACATTGACGGCTGTATGCGCACATGGAAATCTGAAAAACAATGCACACATGGAAATCTGAATCTTAACTAAGTCTCGTGCTATGGCAACCAGATAACTGATAAACATATATTCTTATATGCATACACATTATAAATATATAACAACCAGACACAGAACCAAATCAATTTTCTTGCTCATGACACAAGCTCTGTCTGGGTGGGATTTCGAATCTACGACCATCGGCTTAGTAATCACGGTATACTAGACTAGCGGTCCATACAAAAGCTGTTTTTTTAAATTAGACAAACATGTCGTCACAACTAATCTTTATTTCATGCCAGTTGTCTATTTGAACCACGTTAGTGCGAGGCAAGAAATCGGTGAATTATGTTTACTTTTTTTAAGGAACCTCTATACATGTGTACGTCTCAATCCTGAATTATAATACTTAAAACACAAACCTAATTTTAAACCAAAACTTTCGTTTTGAAATCCTATTTAAATGACGGTAGGTTATTTCTTGGCATTTTCACAGAATTTTTGTTCGTCGGCTAGTAATAAATTAAAAATATAGTTTCTAGATCATTAGTTTCAAATGTAATAACTTAGTGAAACCAATACATCGCGATAAAATCCGTAAACTGTAGTTTAATTTCAATTTTCCCAGACTCCACAATATCTCTAACAATTCTTTAAAAGAAAATCCGGACTTTTTTCTTGTCAACTTATGTCACAAGATCTGTCTAAAACAGCCTACTTTAGCATCGAGACTGTAATGTGAAAATTAATTGCTTAAATCATGTATTTAAAAGCCCAACCCCATCAAGAATAGTAGTTTTCGAGAAAATTCCAAAAAGATGTATGAGTGTATTGCCATACAATCAGCTCATAATTTTTATCCACATTTTTACCAATCATTGCCAAATTCAGAACCTCTTTTGTGAAGTCTGTTGATGATAGAAAGATGACCTTTATCAATACTATTACCTAAGGAAATCTTTAAAATATTTTATTCCATCCCATTTTAATTTCCAGCAATATTTAACTAAAGTAAAAGTCAATAAAATTATTCTTTGTATTATTTCTCATAATCCTTTTGTGCTTGGTTCAGAGGTACTCTGCCGCACCTAATTAGAGACCCTATTTCCGCCAAAGGTACGTGTCTTTGACAAAGGGCTTCATGAATTTCAGGCGTGCTCTGTTGGGTAAATCAAATTGTTGGAAGTTAGAGATATTTCTCATAATATCGTAATTTCTACAAGGATCTGCTTAGACTATTTTATATTTTTTTTACACAATGCTTAAATCTAACCATTAAGCACTGTTACGAAACACCTTCGGTGTAGCGTGTTCATTGTTCATGCTGTATTACAATAATAATATAAGCTAACGAAATAATACATGTACACAATATAGCTCAAATTGTGTGTGGACAATTCAATATGGAGAGTATAACTTGTACAAATGTAATATACACTATACAGTGTGCTTTAAGAAGATATATATGTATATTAGTACAGTATAGCTTGTATTGTGTATGTAGAGAGAATTAACAACAATTCATTGATGAAGAATAAAAAAGTCAAAGATGAAAATAAGTCAATTTGGTAAAGTGTAACTTAAAGTCTAAAGAGTTTTGAAAATAATCAAGGTTAAAAAAATACTGAACTCTCATTAGTTTTGTGTATTAAACCATACCCATCTGGCTTTTCTATTCATCTTCGCTTATTATTATTTCATCCTTGTCATCCAACTTTATATCATACCTAAACCACCACAAAACCATCTAAATAATTCCAAAATAAATCTCAGCAACCCTACCCCCCATTTCCCTACAATCAACACGAAAATTTGAAAACAAACATTCCACCAATATTGTAACAAAATTGTTGAAATCCGAGTTTGAAAACATGGTTGATTTTTGCACAGTATCTTTGAGCAATCCGCAATTTCACAAAGGAGATAATGTGCGGACTTTCAGATGTTTATTGTGATAATTATTCCACCCAGTCTAGTTGCCCTCTTCCAATTTGGCTAGGTATTTCAAGCCCCTTTGGCATCCTTAAACCAAACAGTAATTTGAATCAGCCGCTTCAGCTAGTTTTATATTTTTTGGATAAACTTTGTTGTCTGTTTTTAGGCACGATATTGTTGTTTGGGAGTTATTTGGAGTCAAATTAAGTTTGTTAAGACTAATGTACCTATTTTTCTCAATGATTAAAGCCAAGTAAATAGATATAACATATACGTTTTGGTAATTTTTATCCTTGCACAATCTGTATATACAGGTTGTCACGAGACCCATCACCAAGTCGAAGTCTACTCGTTTTGCACATCATGCCAAGTCATACTACGCGAAAATAATACCTGGGAAACGAATTTTTTTAAGCTTAATAAAATAGGCACATTTTATACGCCACAATGTATAGCGCGCGAAATGCTTCGTGCCTACACCGGCCGTATTGTACCTACATCGTGAACGTCGGCTGGTACCTAAGAGCGGTTTCAGATTAGCTTATTTTTCTGCGTGTATACGGTCGTTTCAGCATACGCGCTTACACGCGCGCTACATTACGCGCTTCAAAAAACCGAACTCGCGTAAACTTAACTCTGTTTAATATTTCGGAATGTTCGCTCGAAATGGTAGTGAAATCGTATCAATATCAACATGGACTCTGACGGCTCAAGCTTATATGAGCTTAGAAGCGCATCAACGCTCGTACGAGTTGCGCGTGTGCCAGAAAGTCGCGTCTATACACGCCTACATGCGCTTTCAAAAACGAGCTGATACGCGTGTATAAAACTCTAATATGAAACCTTCCTAACGGCGGCAGCTTATGATCACGTAGTCGCGCGGCCGAGGGTAATGACCTCCAGTTGATTGATAGTAGCGCATCCACTGCGTTGAGTGAACTTTAAAGCTGTTTATTATAGGGATATATTGAAAATTTTACTTATGTTTGTTTGGAAGAAATTTTACATTTATCATTCAAAACACGATTTTGGAATAATTAGAATAAAAATGTCGTCAATTTGAGCCACAATATCTCCTGAACCAGGAATTTCCTAGGTATGGTGCCGAAGTAAAAAATGTTCGTAATAATTGGTACAATATGGGGTTTCAGTTTTCGTTAAGGGCCTTTTTACACCCTGTATAAAATTCTTTCGTGACTGCTTGACTGACAAACAACGCATGGCCAAAACTATAGGGCGCAAGAAGCTGACATTTTCAGTGTATGTTTCTTGGAGGAAACGGAAAGGGTGCAGTAAGAAGGGATTGCCTGAAATTCCTGCGGGATTGGGAAGATAAAGTTAAATCAAAAAAGAAAATTGTGCGACCGCAGGTTGCTGACATCCTCTAGTACAGTATCCATATAATGATTGGCACGATAGGCACCAGATCAATTTTCAGAATCCGGCCACTACTGAGCACTTCCTTGAAGATACTATACGAAAAAGAGACTATATTAAATTATCATATTCGAAACATTCAGCAAAAACATATATATAAACGTTACGTATAAAGCAAAGGCTTTAGTGCGCATTTTTTTGTAACAGCAACCATAACTCATAATTCTTTAAAAAACGAAACTTTAAGTAGAAATTGAATGCGTTTTCTACAAAACAGGGATAAACAACTATAACTTTTATTCCCGATGTCGAAAAGTCAAAAATTGCTTTAGTTATTCTGCTACCGAAATTACAACTACTCCATCATGAAAGCCAGTGCCTTATAACGACTTTATGAAGAATAAAATTACTGAAAACAAATTAATATAATACTCTTTTACTCTTTACAGAAATGGGTACAAGCTTTTCTGAATAGACATCCTGGGATCAAGCACTCATTGTCATGTGAACCTTAGTACCTTTAGAAAGGTTAACAACACCTTTTGTGAAGAATATAATACATATGTAAATAAAAGGGTTATTTTAACGGTAGTTGACTCATTTAGAAAAGCAATCTAAATCACGTTGAATTGGAATGTTTATTCTCTTCGAGAAATACATATAAGGCAGCCACGAGAAGCATAAATCAGTCTTATTGCGATTTCTTTGTATAATATAGCACTAGCCAAGTCAAATACAATTAAGCTTAATTAGATTGCAGATATGAATTAGGGAATTAAGGGGTCGTAAAATTGCACCCTATGTTACAGGTTCAATGCCCAATCGTGACATCACTTAATGTGATATATCCATCTCGTCGATAGTTCACATTTAGGGATGTCAATAGCTACCTATCTTGCCAGATCGGGAATCGCGCCTGTGCTTGAAGCAATTCCCGGCCAGTTCAATTTCAAAATATATTTAACAAACATATAATTGTCATAAAACAGATTTCAAAAATAAAACCATGGTACGATTCCAAACGCAAAATTGGTCCTAAATAAATTAAAAGCAAACACCTGATCGGGCTGGTTAATTGCCGCTATTCATGCCTCTGTTTTATCAAAGCCTCCGGTTTAATGGTTTGGGGTTATATTCGATTACATTTTAATAATAAAATCGAATGCCGCAGCTAATACGATCCAAGTCTGTTCATGGACATGTAGGATATTTCAGGCTTTATCTGTTCGGTAATGTAACAACCGAGCCTATGGCACAGATTAATAAATAGTTACTCTGTGGCCAGTGAGGTCCGGCAGTCGTAGGTTCGATTTCTGACTAGGGTAATTCGTTATGAGATAAGCAGGCTTCATTTTTCTGTGTTTATATGTGTGCTTGTACAAAAGTAAATCTCATCTATAATTTTTAAAACTACTGCGACATTAGACGTAAAGCATCTGTCACGGAGGAATAAACAACATTCCACAACGGACACTAAAGATTTAAAGCGTCGATATAACCACTTTTGAATTTCACAAAGTTTTATCCCGAATGGGGATTGAACCCACACCAAAACACACAAACGGGTCAAATTAAAGCGGTGAGGCCAAGATTTAAACCTCTGCACCCTGACGTCAATAACTCCTCAGTAAAATTAAATGAAGTTGAATGGAAAACCGACAACCAGTGCGATTGTCGGTCGTTAATCGGCCTTGTTCATTTCATTATACTTATAATTAAATACATTTTTACATACCTTCATATGAAGTGGCAGTTGTCATATTTTCCGCCAGAAAATACCGAGTAAGCGATTGTTATAAATAATTTTAAGCTGATGCTATTTACGTCAATCATACAGTTTATTTCACTAGACATGTCTACCCGCGATAACGACATTTGTAAGCTGGAAGTTAATAGTTCATCAACAAATTGATAACGCTCCGTGTCTCGGAGAGCACGTTAAGCCATCGGTCCCAGCTGTCAGAAAGACCTTTGCCAGTTGACATAGGGAGCCAGAACATCTGAATAAACTGACGTTGCGGAGGTCAAACAGGCAGTCGCTCTATGTAAAAGCAAATTTTCAGGTAAATCCGGTTAGACTAGTAAACGGACCCCAGGTTGCAACTGATCCCCGTTGACGCTAGGAAGATGACGATGAGTTCACCTACACGATAGAAACTTGTTATTTAAACCAGTATGATGAATAATTATTGTTGCAATGTGTCTAGTGTAGTTATTGCAAATAGTTGTCACGTTTTATTGACGTATTATTTCTACAGAACAAGAAACACATCTTACGAGTAAGGTTGTTTTTGTGTAGGTAAAAAATTTTTACTCCCAGGATTAATCCCAATAACGGACGATGTTTATCAAAAGAAATATGTATCAAATCTTATTCATGGTTTGCACAGTGTTTAACAAACTCTATTATCACGAAGCCAGATATATTTTAAAAAGGAGGAAAAGGTTAGAATCTCATTATCAACTTTCATGATGACGTTTATAAAGACGAAGGCTAAGACTTTTGAAACAATTATGATTTTTTGGGGTTTAGTAGGAGAATAATCATAATTTTACAAGCATACCTCTTTGTTTGAAAATTGAAAAAATATTAAAGTTTATATTTAGAAAGGTTTTCGAGTAAGTGTGGCAAATTCTGGTATTGAAGTTCGTAGACCTTCCAAACCGTCATGCAAAACAGCACAACGACCGACATTTATTTGTATGTTTTTATCCTTTAATGCAATAAAACCACCGAAACGGCTTAACGTTAGCGCTTAGACGGCACGGCAGCGCTGTGATGCAATCATTATAACTGCGTAGCTAGTAGCGACAGCCGACGGACACTGACGGAACTACAAAGACAAATAAACATTGAATTGCACTATTAGAAGTTTCGCAAGCGATTATTATAATTATATACAAGCAATTAACAAAAACCGCCTGGTCACGATACAGCAGGCATGGTCACTTTACAGAATCCTCCCTCTAGTAAGAAGAATACAACACCACTCACAGCAAAAACATTATTAATGTAGAACCTCCAATAAATCCACATTGATAATTGATGCTTTTATCGAAGCCTATGTTTGAAAACGTCACTGGCTGTCTAAAATTTGACTTTGACGATGGTGACAGAGTAAAGCTCTTTACATATCGAAAGCCTTTGACGTCAGATATATTTATGGAAGCAGTGACGTTTGAGGTGCTTACAAAAATATTACAATGCTTTTGATAGATTATTAAAAAAAAAATATTTTCTTTAAACCTTATTACGATGAATACTGTAACTTTTCTGTACCTTATCCTTTAAAGTGATGTACGAGACATAAGTTAGGATATACCGTATTGTTATGAATGGAGATGGCGATGTATGAGGCAAACGTATGTTGACATTCAGCCTGTTATGCGGAAACCATATAAAATGAATTTTGAATGTAGTCATAGTACAGAGTTGGTAGAAAAGAAAATAGGCGAAGAGAAAAGGACGTTATGTCTCTTTAGAATAATAAATAAATAATAATAATATTCCACCACATATTTATGTACGACACTATCTAGTCCCAAACTAAGCAGAAGCTTGTACTGTGGGTACTAGACAAGGAATTTTCAAGTTGTTACGTATCGTACCAACTTTCCTAAGTAATAAGAATATATTGCTAATACGACCATTGTCTTGAGCAGTTTACTTATTTAGCATATTACTACAAAACCCAAAGGCCAATATCGTGGCTAAGACTAGTGTCGGTACCTTCAAGTAGTGGCTACACGAGAGCTTCATGCCAGCCGCAACTTAAGGCCTAAGGTGCTCGTCAAAGCATGAGGCTAATTATTATTAACAATTTTATACGCATTGAAATCAAACTACAGTTTACGATTTTATCGCGATATATTGGTTACACTTAGTAATTGAACCGATCCGTACATTTGAACCGATTGACTGGACGCTGAGCTTCAACATGTCAGGCAAGTTCTGCAAAACAACAAGCTCCGACCACCGCGCCAATGTCACAGATCCCAGTAAAAGTAAAAACCAGCCACAGTAGAAAGACAACCTGCTGTCCTCCCATACATCAAAGGCGTGGCCGACAAAATTGGCTACTTCTTAAAACTTACTACAAATCACCAACGAAGATAAGTCAATTATATATCATCAGTATTTAACAGTACACTGCTGGACTAGGCCTCTCCTTTGAAAGGAGGAATTGGGCTACAATACCACGCTGGCCAAACAGTGCTGTTCTCTGCATAATATGCTCCCTCTTTCGGCTCTTACGACACCCATGGGATGATATGGGGTGGTGACATTCCGTATTCTTAATCCGTCACCACACGGACAATTATTACCAACAGTCAAGTGTCAGTTACCCTTGCAAGAGGCCGGTGTCTACTTTTGTAGACAAATACTTGACAATGACTGTGAATGTGGGCTCTCATATATTAGACAAACCAACAGAAGCATAGGCATTCCACTTAAAGAGCATAATTATAGCTGACATAAAACATAAACGATTAACAAAGTCAGCTGTGTGTGAACATGTGGAACCAGGACCCAACGACTACCTGCGATTTGTTGAACCACAGATACTCGCAAATGAACACCGTTTTCTTCCAAGGATGATACGTGAGGCTATTGAAATTAAAAAAACACCCTAATTTCAATAGGGAAGATTGGAATGTTCCTCCAGCTTGGGACCCTGTCATAAAGCTAATGAAACTCAAGAAGGACAAAGTCACCAGAAGATCTAAGGACACGGTGAGCTCATTCTGCGTAAATAGAAAAACCAATAGTTGAAAAATGTTCGGGTACAGTTTGAGATAACTTATACATTCAAGAAAAAGACAAATAACACCTCAGTCTGCCGTGAACATGAATCCTGTAAAGAATTCAAAACGTCGGCTAGTAATAAATAAAAAATGTAGTATCTAGATCAATCAGTTTAAATGTAATAACTTAGTGAAACCAATATATCGAGATAAAATCCGTAAACTGTTGTTTTATTTCAATGTGTAACATTCGCGTAAACCTAAGAAGATACAATTTTAAACGCGAAGTGTGTTAGTCGGTAATGCACGCCGTGGGTTCCAACGATATCCTCTGCATGGTAGTGTGTTGGAATCTCCACAAAGCTGTCGTTACCTTCCCTAGGGACCTTCTCAAGTTTGGACAGAGCATGAATCATTAACAGCCATTTATACTGTCCCACTGCTGGGCACGGGCCTGTTCCCATTTTGAGAAGGGTAAGGCCATAGTCCACCACGCTGGCCAGGTGCAGGTTGGCAGACTTCACATGTCTTTCGAGAACATTATGGAGAACTCTCAGACATGCAGGTTTCCTCACGATGTTATCCTTCAAAATATATTTTTTTGACGGTGTGAATACCAATCTTTAAATAAATATTTGCACTTGAAAGAGGTATTCGCACCTATAATATTCCAGACATTGATATTACTAATCGAAAGCAATCAGTATCTCTTTGCAATATTTATCAATTCGCCCACACGTTATAGTATTAGGGCGGTACATTTGTCATAATATCTCATTTCAAATTGACACAGTGCGCGGTAATGGCATATTCAGAGAGGTTGGACTAGTAATAGAGACCGCATTAAAATAACAACCTTACCCAATATATGCACTTCAATCTGACTTATGATTTTTTTCTCATGTAAGAGAAAGATAAATACACAAATGTCATTTCGAATCTTCGAACATTCTTCGAAATTGTCGTAAATATTAACTAGACTAGTGATGTGCTTACTCAAAATGAATTTCGATAAAATATCGATAATGTTTGCAATAAATCCTTAGATTTGGTTTACTCAGAATGAATATCAATTGAGTGTTGATAAATCCTCAGATAAAGTAAAAAATGTGAATAAATACAGCTTGTATTTAAACACTAGTAAATAAGTTATGATAAAAAATATTTTTTTAAATTACCTTTTTAAGGTGAATAAAGCGATTGTTATAAAATATACCTACATAATATCACTAATAATCACTACCTATATGCAATGATAGGGTCAATGACGAGATCATTACCACGTAATGGTTTTCGAATACAAAACCACGTTACGTATTTCAGACTTTTGGAAGTTATATGCTTATTATTTAGCAAATTATCACGATCGTCAAGTGTTTGTCTAAACTAAATTAGGCCTTCTGAAATTGAAGGGAGGCACGAGCCCAGTATGCTCGGTTACAAAATTATATTAAATCACCAATCGAGAGCAGGCTGCAGTAATAAGTGAGTTAACTGTAATAAAAAATTACGGTAGAAGAGCCTTGCTGATTTCAGCATGAATAGGCCAGCTCGACCGGGGAAGTACTACCCTGTCACAGAAAATCGGCGTAAAGTAACAGTACCTAAACTGTTGCGTTTCGTTCGGTGAGTGAGAGTGCCGGAGGCCCTATCCCCTATTCCTTCTCCCTCATCCCACTCCTCATCCTATCCCTTTTCCCAACCCCAAGGGGCGGCAACGCACTTGTGACTCCTGTGGTGTTGTTTGTATCCATGGGCGGCGGTAATTGCTTACCATCAGGCGATCCGTCTGCTCGTTTGCCGCCTAATGCTATAGAAAAAAATTAATACGTAGATTAGAAATAAAATTTAACTTCAGGGTCAATTTAAAATAAAATATTTCACACATAATTAATCACATTTATTTAATGTAAAATAGAAAAAGTTTCTGACAATGTCATTGGCTTAGTTAGAAAAAAAACTCAAATCTTTACAAAATCATATTATATCATCATCATCATCAGCCTTTAACAGTCCACTACTGGACTAGGCCTCTCCTTTGACAGAAGGAAATGACCTACTATACCACACTGGCCAAATGGGTTGGTGTAGGGTTTGTATCAAGTTTTCCTTCTCTTACAGTGTTGTTGTCTGCATAATATGCTCCCTCTGTCGGCTCTTACGACACCCATGGGATGATATGGGGTGGTGACATTCCGTATTCTTAATCCGTCACCACACGGACACATATTATATATACAGGTCAAATTAATTACACCCCTATAGATACGCCTAGGTCTAAAATAAGTGAGAAATAAAATAATTTACAAGAATTAAACCAGGAGCCCGCATGGTGAGTAAGAAAGAAAATAAAATTGTGTGCGTACTTCTAACTGGCACCGAACTCAAAAAGTGTTGTTGTTAAAAATATTAGTTTTTCTGCTGCCTAGTGCGAGCATCTTTAAATGTTGAGAAAGGCTCTTGGCGATTAGTCCATTTACTGACACAACTATCGGCACAATGATTGCCGAGTTCACATCCCACATATCGACAATCTCATGAGCTGGGACCAAATATTTGATCTCCTTCTCTTTTTCTGCTTTGACGAGATTGCTGTCATGCGATGTGGTAATAACGTCTACCAATGCGAATCGCTCTGCTCGGTCGATCACTACAATATCAAGCTTATTGGCTACAATAAACCTGTCTGTAATGATGTCTATCATAACAGACAGGTTTATTGTAGCCACACACTTTCCCAGGACAACAACGTACGACCATTTTTTCGAGAACTGAGAACAAATATTTTAAGCGTTCACAGCTGTCTACCTTTCATTTGCATGACGACAGGTTTATCATGGCTACGATTATATAATCATGATAATGACTCACACGATAACCATCATGGTAATTTATCGTTTTTTGGCAATCGGTCGCCACTGCAAAAAAGTAGTCAATGACTACTCAGTACTTAGTACAGTTAATAGTATCGTCCTACATGTAAAGTCTAACATTTAATTAAAAAAATGCTTTGAACTTAGTTGTTAGCAGCAGATGGTTTTATTTGAACTTTTATAAACACAAAAGTTTGTGATGATCGATGAAAACACTTTTCTTGAGATATATAATTATATTCAAGTATACTTATTTTTTAAAGAAATAATGCAGTATAGCTTCTACATCACAATAGTGCAAAGGCTACCTTTTTTGCAATAACTGTCACCCACATCGGCAAATACGTGGGCCGAAGCTAGTCTGTAAAATAAAAGTATCGATAAAGTTATAACATCACTATGTTTATGCGTCGTATTTTTATACGAATAAATCAAAATGTCTATGAACGAAGTATCAAAGTTTCAAATGAAGTTCTATTAAATTTTGACGGGTAATGGGGTCCACACCGGAGCCCAGTCCCAGACCTTTGAGTGATGGGATTCCTCCGTCTATTTACTTATTATATATAGTCTAAGGGCATATTATATTGAATTAGAGGGAGACGTAAGATACTTGTGACGTAAATAACTATTAGGTACGACAGATAAGTGGTTATTACGGTGATAAATTAGCACAAAGCTGTTGAAAGATAATTGCGGTCATATTTGACATGAAAGATCATTTTCGGTAGGTATTTTAAGGGTTGTATGAGTTGCTTCAAATGTTTGTCCGTACCAATAACTGTCAAGGTAAATAATTTAAGTCAAAATTTCTGCTTATCGTCGAGAAAACTGCAAGCTTGTCTTCCACCAACAAGTAGGAATCAGACCGCCAAGAGATTTTTCTTTGATAAATTGATACATTACGATAAATCATTGCTGCATATAAACGTGACATTCATCTATGGAACGCACTGCAGTACAGGGGAAAGCGGAAGATACGAGAGCACGTGGTAATCTAATGCAATGGCCTGATTATGTTAAGTCTGCAATTAATAGTCCACTACACCATTACACAAGGAAGGCTAGCTGTGCAAGACAAATGACGCAGAATTGCTTAGCGTGCCACGAATCCCGAAGTAACCAATACGACCACTCTGTCAAGAGTATAGCGACGAAGAAGAATAAACGTTGATAAAAAAATATATATATAATGAGATAAACTGTAGTTATACACTTACCACTTTGTATTATTCGATCAACCCAACAGTTTTACGTATAATTCTTGCTAAACAATAAAGGCACTTCTTTTTCTTAGTTGCCACCTAATACAACAAACTTTCTTCCTCTCTTAGAACATTTTATTTAGGCGCTCACGCTTGACTTGATTAGAACAATTACTGACACTAAAAGTATTGGCACAAATTACTGAAGTCACCGAAACTATTATAATTGACGCTTGGGGAATAAACACGATACGAAGTCACACACTTTTTGTTATACAGACCACACACTACACACATCTGGCAAAGTCTTTCACAAACTTTTATTTTTCAAATTATTAATGTGTCACGTGATGTAATGGGAGAAGTTCGTGCAGCCAAAAGGGCATATTTGGGACTACCTAGCGGTGGACGCCTGCTGGGTAGTTCTAGATATCACTGAATCAACTAACAGGACTTCGTAAGCTGAAGTGGAAGGAATTTGTCCTCGATAGGAAAATATGGAGAGATCTCATGTCGGACACCAAGTCTGAATTTGTGTCGCTGCACTATCATGAATGAATGAAAATTATAACTATATTCCCGAAACTGGTAGTGGAGCTCACAGGCGTCCAAAATATGGTAAATGAAGGCTTCTAAAATCATTATCATTATCTCAGTTGCATTAAAATTGTTCGCCTTGGTGTCCGTGGTTTGCTTTGCAGTCTAATACTGCTAGATTTTTTTTACTACAAAATTCTGTCTGCATTTTCACCCTTGTGTGAGTCGGTTATCGAAACAAAACATATCCCATCTGCTACTTTGATGTATGAGTTATATTACTGTAATCTGGATTGCGGAGAATGAAAGGCGTTGCGGGGACCTGTTGTTATGACCTCGTGTATCCCATGGAGTTGCAAACGTAAGATAGTAACCACTATATGGAAAAGCCTTACTTACTAGTCTTATAAATTCAAAAAAATATTATTCAGTATGAGTATTTTTGCTTGCTGAAAATATTAAAGTTTTGAAAGCATACGCATTGCCTTTAAAATTCTACCTATAACGTCACGCCTGTCTCCCATTGGGGTAGGCAGAGACTATTGAACGCCACATGCTTCGGTTCAAACATACCTCTTTCGCTTCATCGACATTCATTAACCTCATCATGCATGCGCGTCGGTTATAGGTACTTTTTATTTGGCCCTTTATCAGTAGATCACCTATTTGTTCGGCGTACGTCCGCATAGGGCGTCCCCTACCGACATTTCCATTCATTCTCGCACGATACACTCCTTTCGTATTTCTTCTTTCATCCATCCGTTCCAGATGTCCAAACCAACGTAACATTCCTTTTTCAATCTTTGTCACTACATCTTCTTTTAGACCACACTTTTCCCGTATCACACTGTTACGCACTTTATCTTTCAAACTTATTCCGCACATATTCATTAAAGCTCTCATCTCCACAGCATTGATTCTACTTTCATGCTTCGTCTGCCATACCCATGATTCGCTACCATACATCAGTGTTGGCGCCAAAACTCCCTGCAGTACAGCAAGGCGAGCCTTTAAAATTCTAATGTTATGTTATTGTCGTACTCCTTTAGATAAGGCGAAATACCTGGGACCAACGCATCCTAGATTGAGAAACATAGTTCTAGATGAAATTGTTAAATATTTCTCGGATAAACGTCTGCAAATGTTTTTCAATCTTATGTCTCACTTCAAAGAGTTTATATTACAATGTGCTAGATTCTAGTAAGAGAAAACGGTTTGTGTGATACGAAAATGTTGTACAAACGAATAGATAATTCTAAATCTGAAAGGCACACAGTCCAAGCTAACTATTGTGTAGCTCACTCGCAACAAATGTATATAATGTACTGTACTGTACTGTACTGTAAATTATAATGTACCACGTAATGTTAGTAGCACGAGGTGCTTTGTAGAATTAGTATAATTACTCGTATTCGGTTGCATTACAAATAAGACTACTTTGACCGCCTTAAAATAACGTATTTTATGACAGTTGCCTCGCTAGCTTTTGCATTTTCTTTCTTTGCGGAAAATGTTCTACGTGATAAAGGAACTAACAAAGATTTAAAATGGTGATGACATAGTAAAGTGACTGTGGCAATGTCACACACCCTGATTAAAGAAGTGTGGTTCAATATCTCTGATTTTATCGATATAGGTAAAAGGACAAAGGTAAAAATTGGACTGTTTCCTTTTCTGAGAGAAAACAGAACCAACTAGCACTAATAATATATCTATAACAAATAAGTAATATCTTTCAGCCATCTTTCTCATAATCATCAGCCCTTTATACTGTCCCACTGCTGGGCACGGGTCTCTTCTCACTATGAAAAGGGTAAGGCCATAGTCCACCACGCTGCCCAAGTGCGGGTTGGCAGACTTCACATGTCTTTCAAGAACATTATGGAGAACTCTCAGACATGCAGATTTCCTCACGATGTTTTCCTTCACTGATTAGCAAGCGATAATTAACAATTTAATACGCACTTAAACTCCGAAAAGTCATTGGTGCGTGCCGTTGCGCGTTGATTCGAACCCGAGACTCTCTGCGTAGCAGTCTGTCGGTCTCTCCGCTTAGCTATCGCTGCTTTCTTTCTCATCATCATCATCATCAGCCTTTAAAGGTCCTCTGCTGGACTAGGCCTCTCCTTTGAAAGGAGGAATTAGCCTACTACACCACGCTGGCCAAACGGGTTGGTATAGGGTTTGTATCAAGTTTTTCTTCTCTTACAGTGCTGTTCTATGCATAATGTGCTCCTTCTGTCGGCTCTTACGACACCCATGGGATGATATGGGGTGGTGACATTCCGTATTCTTAATCCGTCACCACACGGACATTCTTTCTCATATTAGTTTCCGAAAAAATAATTTAAAACTAATTCTTTCTCATATTAGTTTTAAATTATTTTTCGGAATATATACCACGTACTTTTGATTTGAGTAGTCGCTAGTAAGTTTAAAGTTATTTCCATAATATTTGACAAAAGTCACAGCAATGCATGGGCCATTTCTATAATATGTGCGGCTTAGCACAAATACTTTACAATAAGGCTGTAATATAACAACGTCCCTACCTACTTACAAGAAATTATATTTTATGTACCTACCTATTTACATATAACATGTGGCAAATGGTTATGTACGTTGTTATGGTGTGACAATAAATGTATTACTCACTTACCTCAAGTGTTCATAAAACATGTGATTGTTCATCAAAAATGATTTGTTCCCCAAAACCAATTTTGTCGATATTTTGATTATCTTACCAGTAACATGCTCATCAATAATTCGTTGACCGTCGATCCGAGTTGATCAATCATATTATCGATCACTTACAGTTTCTTCACTTGCTCTGCGCTCGGAATAATGTTAATGTCAACGTCTTTCAGTTATTTCTGTCAAAATTATCTCAACGATGTGGTTAGGCATTTATATTGTAACCAATTATGTCAGGATTAAATTAATAACTTACATAAATACGTGAATGGGAAGATACCTACCCAAATAAAAATAATAGATATTCGAAATCGGTTAATATATGACGGAGTTCCAAGGTAAAGAACATACAAAAATACAACAGAATTAATCTTGAACCTCTATATTAATTTATTCTATTGAAAACAATCCCAATTTTTTTAAATGCCTGTTTATTACCTGACTGCTACTTAGGCCAAAAAAAATATAAGCAGATTCTTAATAAATCAATTTTATATTTTGCATTTTTTTAATTTACATTTGTTTGCTACTTTGTAATAAAAATATGAACCAGACCGAATGATTCTCATAATTTGTACAATTATACGAAACTCCATAGAACAGACATGAAAATTTACTACCGACACTAAAAATTGCTTTAAACACCTGATCAATTATCGCAATTGTGCTACAAAATATTTGATTGCTCCCACCACACACAATGATCGGTTCGTTTCATTGACAGCTGTTTTTTAATTCTCGTAAGATTTTTATACAAACCATGGCAATAAAAATGGAGCAGTATCGCCCACAGTGGGGAAAACAGAATTATAATATAAAAATGCATAAAATAACGATTTTTATACATACTTGTTTAAGTTCTTGCTTTAACCCGGTTGCATCCAAGTCTTACGCCTAGGAGCCCGGGGTTCACTTACTTGTCTAACTAGGTATCGCGGTAATACACAAAAAAATGTAAAATGCCTTCCTTTATTTTGTTCATTTCGATTATCGTCATTAGCTGACTTTTTGATATTGGTCACACCAATCATGGTCACGAGTTCCATCACCCAAAAACTGGATCCGCATATTGTCTGTTGTCGCTAGTTGAAGTAATTTTAAGCCAGCTACAGTTTGAATCTGTTCAATTTATGTTTTTATTGTTGTAACACTAAGACGTCTAGACGTACAAAGACCACACAACAGTCACAAATGCACCTAATTTTCATTTAGAAAACAGCCACGCACCAAACAAAGCGCCCGGTTACGAAAAATGGTAGTAAAATAGGAAAACTAATCCTGGCAGTAGTCTGTGAGGCAGGTGAATCAGGTTGTTGTGCATTTAAGCAGCTTGTCATTCCGATTCATTTATCCCTACTTAGTTCCCCTACAAAATAAAGATTTCGTTCGTATTTCTTCTTATTTCCAATATAGCAGAACACATAAAACACATAAAAGTTTACACAATCATAAATACTGTTAACAATAAATCTCGTTAATGGTATTAACTGAGTCACATATACACATGTGTAGATGTATATGGTAATCCATGAACCTCTATTGAAAGTAACTCTGAAATCCGCTTAACTTTGTCCCTTCGTATATTACTAAGGGCATAGTGGTGCTTACTTATAGGTATTTTATGTATGGAATAAACGGGAAACGTGTAGTTTAGACATACATATTCGAAAGATAAGCGTTCACTGCGTAATAGCTAATTTTCCTCTATGTTTTGAAATGACACAATAAATTCGGTTGCTACGTGATAAAGCTACTATTTGAGGTGTTAGAACCTAAATTGACCTACAAACAGTCCAGACATTTTCAAATTTCAAGGCAGTAGATATATATTTTTCAATATTCGTGGCACATTTTTCGTTACACCGTGTGGCAGACAGTTCATGATAACGATCGGCCTAGCGTTATCCCGATTGCATTTGCAAAACTTTCGCTTTGGCGCCCGGGGTCAATGACTTAACGTGCTCACCGAGATATGGGGCAAGCGATTATTAACTTAAATTAGCATATTTTCGATAAGTCATTAGTATGCTCTACAGTTTGAACTCAATAATGCTCTGCATATTATATTGTTCCCCAATACCCAGTCTGTTGGTGTCTCTACTAGGCGATTACTGCCTCTAGCCAATAAGTCAAATATATACATACTTTACAATATGACATCCACTCTTGTCAGGTAAACAGTCGATTGCCTTTTTCGCCAGTTAATTTCTTAAAAAGATTATTATAATGCCATATGAAACCACTATTCATTAAACTGAACCACTCACTCGCGGTTCCATGCGCGACACATTTCACAAGTAAGTATCTCAAGTTCTCACAAGGCTCCTTAAGATCTACACGACACTTTTAAATCTAAAGCGCTCTTTTTCATAGAAAAGAAAGAGTTCAAGCTCACGTGCTTCTCAAATTATCATACTTAAATAAGTGACCGCCTTTTTGTAACTTTGAGCTGTAGAATAGTTTTTAAGAGTTTCTCACTCTTGTATGTATTCTTAGTAACTGGTTTGGGGGATGAATTATTCAGTCACTTACTTTTTTAATAAAAATAATTCACGTTTGTGTTTTGTTATTATCATACGGTGGAGTCCGTTGTCAGAGTAACATAGACATTACGTCGCTATGTTATTGGCGGCCACTAACACGACTCCTACCGGCTTCTGTAAAAAAATATTTTTCATATTATAACTGAGTTCTTAAGTACATAATAGTAATGTATATAATGTTTATCAGAATAAACAATAAAGAAATATTATGCCAAAAGCGACCATCCAAAAAGTGTAACCAAATAACTTCTCACTTCAAATAAATAAACTAATTTACCATAACATAATTCGTTCAAGTTTACCCGTCACA
This sequence comes from Euclidia mi, assembly GCA_944739405.2. Lineage (NCBI taxonomy): Eukaryota > Metazoa > Arthropoda > Insecta > Lepidoptera > Erebidae > Euclidia > Euclidia mi. Next base: position 103,243,675 of record OX123181.2, read on the forward strand.
TAATCTAACCCCTTTTTCATTCAACGCCAGAAAACACGAAAGACTTATAGATCTTCAGGTAAGCCATCCCTTAGAAACAAAGTGTGGTCTATAAAGACAAGTAATGTTACCTTTAATTCTCCATTGTCGTGTGACATGGGTCGGTATCTTGCGGTACCTGTTGTCAAAAGTGACAATTTTGTACGACCACAATCCCACTTGTCGAAACGGCATTAGAGCGAGTAGCTATTAGGTAAATTTTCCGTTTAGATAATCGGTTTTCGAGCAATTTTTGTGTTAAAGGTTTCGTTTGAGTGTCTGAAACATTTGGTATTTTGATGTAGAATTATGGCCACTTTTAAAGGAAGAAATAATTAATTTTAGTTACTTGTTTCTTGATTTGAATACATGTAGATTTATATTATGTATCTGAGTTTTATTGTACCCACTATTGTTTATCAAGTGACTTAGACATAAATTGCAAGTTTTTATTCATATCTACGATAACAATCCTGGACCTAAACAGCCACATTAAAAGATACATATGGCCACTTTCCTCAAGCCGGCCGTCAAATATAGCGCACACACGTCACAAGTACTGCTTGAAATCATTAACAAAAAGCTTAGTGTCCAACTGTACGGGACGTAACATACATAATATATAAAGATATTAAAGATAAAAGAAAGATATTGTCTGTAGTTCAAGCTCTGAATCAAAGTTTGTCTTTACTCATAGATTTTTCACATTTCTGGGTCCCTATCTTTATAACAAAATAAACAAAGAAACATCTATTTATGACCTAAGTTATGTAAGATCGAAACAATGCGTCTATCAGTATTTACAAACATTGAAATATGATCAGACCGAAGAACTGCTGACTGTGGTCAAATAATTATAGGTTTCATATTAGTTTTTAAATAATTCTAAGTAGGAATCAAATCAAATCAAATCAAAATCGTGCCTCTAATTTGTCACCTTACTCTGCCGAAGATGTGTTATATTAGTATAGCAAGATTGGAATCTTAGAGATAAAAGTGTCTCTACACGTCTGAGCACAATTCTTAGGTAGTCACAAGGCTTTTGAATGAGACGATTAGTAACGTACAACCATCGGTTGCACAGTGCTGTACATGAACAGGGATATATTTTCAATAAAAATACTCTCGTAAATCGTATTATCTTGTATCCAGTATTTTTGTATAGGAAACATAAGCCGACGCACTCATATGTAGATATTATTATATCAAAGCAAGGACAGTATCTATAATAGTTTGTCAGTGAAAAATAGTCTTTAAATAATATCCTACATTTGTATTCGTTATAATTATATATTAGACTACAGGATGCCCGCAGCTACGCCCACATATACAAATATTTTTTTATTAAAACATTTAGAAAAACCTCTTCTAAGTGCACACCTGCGCTCCTCAAAGGATATACGAGTACATGCTAAATTTCAGCTTCGTGCGCCCAATAGTATTGGCTGTGAATAGGATATCGTCAGTGCAGAAAGGCAATAATGTTATATACATATACAAATTACTGCCACCGTTGTCCAGTGGATAGCGTATGCGACTGCTGATTGCAGGTCCCGGGTTCGATTCCCGGGGCGGGCAAAAGTGCTACTGGGTTTTTCCGAATACTCAGTAGCAGCCCGGAGTCTGGTGATGTGCCCGGTAACGGCAATAGGCTCGCCTTATTACATGGGACCTAAACATTCATGGCGAAATTTGGGTGTAATATTTACACCTCTGCCTAGCCCTTCGGGGATACAGTCGTGAGACTATAAATAAAAAATTAAAAAACATTTAAAATAAACAGATTATCTTACAAAATTCTCAGTTATTTTACGGTGTCTTATAATGTATGGAGCATGGAATTGTAGGCGTATAAAGTCAACAATTCTAATAAATCTTTCCTTCAAATAGACAGTGATGCATAGTTACTGGTCGAGCATCTAGTACCACTTGTGTTTCTTGGTCACCGTCTTCAATCAATGTCCCTCTCAGTTAGTGCATTCAGCATGTCCAGTGAGCCTTTTAGCTCTCAAGCGCTTACGTTTAAGTAATTCATATACGGTAAGACTAGTGTATTCGGTTTCACCGCATTTGGAGAACTAAAGATTCTACAAGGATTTATTGCTCATATGTTAAGCATTCAGATTTTACCACATTTAGTGCATCATTTACTCAGATTTAAAGTATAATTTTTCAGATCAGACTTGAAATTAGTACATTTATTAGTAAGAATTTCAAAAATTTTCTCACTAATTGTATAAATGCAAATTAAGTACGAAAATCTAATTCAGACTTCTTTTAGCGCTATTTGAGAATAATTGACGATACATTTTTAGGTTTCCTTGCGACTTGACGATAATTATGTTTTCTAACATTTTTGTTTTCTTTTCGTATGTCCGTGGGTCAACTCTTCTGTTAAACGTTTTGCTTAAAGAACATCGACACGCCTTACAGTTGTGATCCTAAGACTGCCGTATACTAATCTGGGTGCAAACTTATATGTATAATGTATATATTGGTCCAACTGCAGGCTATGCCTATTAAACGAGCGTGAGCAAAACAAAGCAATTGTACCATGATATAAAGAGGCACATTGCAGAAGGCACCTTTAAATTCATGACCAAAACTACATCAAACGTCTCCATAAAACAGCAACATAGCAATTAGCAACATTCTGAAAACTCAGTATCCAGTCATGCTTAAACCCACAACTGATTGAGGAGCATTACTTATTCGTGTTGCATACCAAACTGGAAATCATGTTGCATTCAAACTACTTCGTGGCTCTGCGTTCCTGACTAGAATTTCGATATTTTTCAGAACAACTGCAACTGTGAGTTCGGCTTGTAGTAAAAATGTTGAGTTTAAATTGTGTAAAGATTCTTATGCAATGCATGAGAGTTGTTAAGTGGTCTCCTCGTGTAGTCACTAGTTGTCTGGACAAACAACTGCATAATTGATTACAAATTAGGTATTAACATTTATTCATATCTCGTTACAATTTTTAACATTAAAATTTTGACATTTTATTTTAACACTAGATGATGCCCGCGGTTACACTCCCGTGGCTCATAGCGTGATGTTATATAGCCTTTAGCCTTCCTCATTAAATGACCTATCTAACACTGAAAGAATTTTTCAAATCGGACCGGTAGTTCTTGGGATTAGCGCGTTCAACCAAACAAACAAACTCTTCAGCTTTATATATTAGTATTAGATTTTTGATTGTTATTATTATTTTTGAATAATATTATGACATAATTTACACGGATAAAAATGTAAGAAATATTTTTATATAATTAAAATTAAATGTTAACATGTCCTTGCATGTAAGATAAATATAAACTTATCCCTACAATAGTATCTTCTTGGGTTTACGCGAATGTTACACATTGAAATTAAACTACAGTTTACGGATTTTATCGCGTTGTATTGGTTTCACTAAGTTACATTTGAAACTAAAGATCTAGAAACTTTATTTTTAATTTATTACTAGCCGACGTTTCGAATTATTTACAGAATTCATGTTCACGGCAGACTGAGGTGATATTTGTCTTTATCTTGAATGTATAAGTTATCTCAAAGTACCCAAACATTTTTCAACTACTGGTGTTACTATTTACGCAGAATGAGCTCACAGTGTCCTAAGGTCTTCTGGTGACTTTGTCCTTTTTGGGTTTCATTAGCCTTATGACAGGGTCCCAAGCTGGAGGAACATTCCAACCATCTTTCCTATTGAAATTAGGGTGTTTTTTAATTTCAATAGCCTCTCGTATCGTCCTAGGAAGAAAACAATGTTCTTTTGCGAGTATCTGTGGTTCATCAAATCGCAGGTAGTGGTTGGGTCCTTGTTCCACATGTTCACACACAGCAGACTTTGTTGAGCGTTTATGTTCTTTGAGTCGAATGCCTATGCTTCTCTTGGTTTGTCCAATGTATGAGAGCCCACATTCCAATGTGGGCTACACATATAGCTGACATAAAACAGAACCCTAGAACCCTACGGTTTCGGTGTAAAGCCGAGCCATTTTTTTGGTCCTTCGAGCCGGATTCATTTACGTTTTATACGTTATACCGCTATACCTAGGCAGTTATAGCACCTAGCTATACTCCTAATATATTCAAATAACCGTCACATGGTTATTTCCGCCCGCATTAGTAGGTAAACTTTTATGTAGCTACCTACTTATTGAATTATTATTTCTGCAACTATCATAGTTGTCTTATAAATTTCATATTTCAATCAACTTTAATTCCTCGGCTCTAAGGTGCTGCCTACTTAGCCTACTTAGGTAAAATAATAGGTACATTAGACATTCTTATTTTGTTTCGGTCTCATTAGCTTATACTTACGTAAGCATGTCACAACAAAAGAAGTCACGCGTGTCGGAAGACAAAGAGATGACAATCTTAGAAGCAAAACGCAATATTTTATTTGAGCGCATTCAAAATATCTATGAATGCTCAAAAACCGCATCTATGTCTGACAGTAATAGCGAAGCATTTCTCAGTTATTGTATAACAGTAGATAGTATTTGAACGGATTTTCATAAGTTGTTAGACGATTATAACGCAAGATTACTTTCTATCAATCCTGATGAAAAACCGAACTATCAGGCGTATACATCATTCGAAGATCTTTATTGTATTATTAAGCGTATACAATCGCAATTGGAGGGTAAATGTTCAGCAGAGCCCGTTGCCCGCAAACCGAGATTACCGCCAATCGAGATTATGTCGTTTGACGGAGATAATTATACGAAATTGGTCGTTATTCTATGCGAGTTTTAAGTCTACAGTGCACGATAATGGTTCTCTGACAGATGCTGACAGGTTGTACTATTTAATAGGTAAACTGTCACCGAAGGCCCAGTCCGTATTTGCAGGTGTCACACCCAGTGCTGAGAATTATCAGGTCATATTTCAGTCACTACTTGACAGATATCAAGACACGCGCGTTCTAGCGTCTACGTACTTTGACCAAGCTTTAAATCTCAAACTGTCCAGCAACGCGTCTGTCTTGAATTTCCAGCTGTTTATTGATAACTTCGTAACCGCGGTTAATTCTCTTAGGAATTTAAAATTAGAAGATCTTTCCGACTTTATGTTGCTTCAACTCGCTTTAAAAAAGTTTGACACTGATACAATTCGCGCATTCGAGATGACGGAACGCAATAATAAAATACCTACACTAGATAGTTTTATTTCGTTCATCAAAGATCAGTGTCGAATATTTCATAATACGCAGTCTGGTTCACCTGGCCCGTCTAACACTAACAACAACAAACAAAGGTTGAATAAATCGCGAAATAGTAATAATAACTCGGTCCCTAATCCACAATCTTACGTAACATGTTCGGAATCTAATAGTAATAATTCACAGAAGTGTCTGTGCAGTAATATAGTACACGACCATTACTATAAGTGTCCCACCTTTAATGATTTAAATCCAATTGCTCGTTTTAAAAGCGTAAGAGATAACAAAGCTTGCATTAATTGCTTAAGCATAAAACATAAAACGAGTAATTGTTCCAGTAGAACGAGATGTCGCTCGTGTAAACAAAAACATCATTCACTGTTACATTATGATAAAAATAACCGGTTGTCAAGTCAAGCCGCTAACCTTGACACACTTACGAGTACGTCGCAAGTGCAGAACACGGTAGCTGCGCCTTCCGCGTCTGAGGGCGAAGAAGTATCGTTGTGTATGACATCACAATTTTTTCCATTGGTATTACATACATACATAGTCTCACGCCAATATCCCCGAAGAGGCAGGCAAAGGTATATTGCTACACCCACTTTTCGCCAGCTTTATTTTAGTCCCACGTAATAGGGGCGAGCCTATTGCCATACCGGGCACATTACCAGACTCCGTGCTGCTACTGAAAATTTCCTAACGGAAAACCCGATAACACTTTGCCCGACCCGGGGATCGAACCCGAGACCTCACAATCTCACACGCACATTTATGCCGCGAGACCAACGAGGCATTGGTATTATAGAAGCAATATAAAATCTTTGTGCAGAAATTCGACTCTCTGCTTATATTATTTAAGGCGCGGTACAGCCCGCTGATGAATAGACAGACGGATGGCCAATAAAGACTCGGCAATATAGTTCCATTGGCCCCTTTCTCGTACGCAACCCTAAAACTTTAAGAATCCTTCATCATCAGCAGCCCTGTATATGTCTGTCCCACTGCTGGGCACGGGCTTCTTTTCTCTATGAGTAGGGTAAGGCCATAGTCCACCACGTTAGCCAAGTATGGACTGGCAGTCTTCAAATGACTTTCAAGAACATTATGGAGAATTCTCAGACATGCATTTTTTCTCACGATGTTTTCCTTCACCGATAAACAAGCGATAATTATCAATTTAATACGAACTTAATTTCAAAAAGTTATTGCTGCGTGCCGTGGATTCGAACCCGAGACTCTCTGCATAGCAGTCTGTCAGTCTCTCTACGCGCCTATCGCTGCTCATCATCTCCAGACGTTCCTCAAGGAAGTTGTTTAGCCGAAAGTGTTGTCTATCAGCGTTTTTATGGGAGACTAGAGGACGCCAGCAGCTACGCCAGCACATTTTTTTTTAATTTATCTGAATTTACCTATCCCGTGGGTATTTCGGGAAATCCCTTCTAAGTGCACCCCTAAGAAGGGATTTTTCGAAATTCCCACGGGATCGGCCAAAACGGATAAATTTAAAAAAAATGCTGGCGTAGCTGCTGGCGTCCTCTAGTAATATATAAAATCCTTGCGTTACTGACTGACTGACTGACAGACAAGCTACAGCCTAAACTATTAGACGCAGGAAGCTGAAATTTGACATGTATGCTCCTTGGGGACCGTAGTGGTGCACTAAGAAGGGATTGCCCGAAATTTTCAAGGAGTCGGGCAAAACGGGTAAAATAAAATATTATGCGGGCGTAGCTGCGGGCGTCCTCTAGTAAACTATAATAGCCATTGTGTCGTTAGCCGGAAAATATTCACAATTACGAACTTAATGAATAATAATAAAAATATTGACTAACCTGTGCAAAGTAGACAAAATATTGCGCGCAACTCTGACCCTTTAGAAACTATTATGGAGACACATGGGTGTCTAGTTTGACGGATGATTCTATTGGAACAGATGGGTTTTCTTTAGCCTTTTTTGTGCTCTGCCATCATTGCGACATGCTATATTAATTCCCCCATGCGGTCTTACCTCTTTCTGCTCTTTCTGCTCCTCCTGCTATTCTCTTACCCAAAACGTCGTCAAGGCACTTGTGAGTGAGAGAGAGACGAGAGACGAGACTCCTTTGGTATTGCAAGTGTCCTGTGCGACGGTTATCGATTATCATCTATTATCTGGCGACCTATATGCTCGTTTGCCTAGCATGATATGAATAAACATATGGTATGAGATGAAATAAGCACTATTTATGTAAGTATACACAACTAGAGAAAGCTGGCAAATACGCTTACACATTTTTATTTAATTAAACCATTTTCCAGATCCACGATATCCAAAAAAACATGCCAAAACAGCTTCTTGCGCCCAATAGTTGTGGCTGTGCGTTGTCAGTCAGTCAGTAATGGCAAAGTTTTATATATACAGCTTTTTATATAAACTCCTGTTGTTAGAAATACACCTGATTACCATGAAAAAGCACGTCCTGGCACAAAAATGGTTTCTTTTATGTAATGTATTGTTTTGGAAGCAGCTTTGATGTATTTTCAGATTTCATTTAGGTAGTCATCTGAATATAGGATTCAAAAATACACTTGCTTTGCCTATTTTTTTTTCTTCGCATTGTAAATGCATTTACGCACGTATGTGGGACTCGACGCACTATGGTTCGTCTAGAACAAGCTAGCTAGACAAAATTATTTTATTTGATTTTTATGTCTAGATGCGGTTAATAAGCAAAGATATAAGGTTTTTGGTACTTTTTTCAAGGCAGTTTGTCATTTGAGCTGGTATCATGAAAAAAAAAACATTTATCGGGCATATGTGTATAATATATTTTTTGAACATTTTATAAAGTGATTTATCCCTCGACGTCGCTATAAAATCTAATAACAGATGCATAAAATATCTAAGAACTAAATCTATTACTCATTATCATCACTATCATCAGATGAATCATCCATTGAATAGTCATGATCGTGAGGGGCAGAACTATGAAAAGTAGAAATCATATTAACATTTTGTTCCTTACAGCTAGGTGGGACAATTAAATCTAATACTTCAGTTGGAAGCGTACCTATTTTCTTCCGAGGAACTTCTCGTAAACCGTTTATTACAGGGTCAGATGTTATCAATAACATATTAAGTAAATCTCTATTCGTAGCCTCCCGTGATCGCTTTCGTGTGTTGTGCTCACGAAATCTTCTGCAGTCCTTATTCCGAGCTTCCTGTGCTTCCTCGGAAAGCTGGCCTATAGGTAGAAGGGACGATCTAATTACTTCGCCACTGTGCAAAAGTATTTTGTGGACAGTAGCGGGCATGTAATACCATGAATAGAGATTTACATAAAGTTGTCTAGTTTCTTGAGCTAAGTTAACGAATTTTTCAATATTTATATCATATCCCGATGATAAAGTGCGAAGTAGTATGCCAAATTTTTGTATTAGTGAAACATCTAACCCTGTAATATCGGCACTAGCCTCGGGATTTCCAAAAAATCTTCGCGCGGTGTTCCCGTCATTAGTGTTACCGAACCCTGGTTTTGGTTTGTCTACAATCAAGCCCATTTCGCTTTTAAATCGTTTTTTAATGTCATCTGAACGTTGTTTCACACTAGCTTTGTCTTCGGCTGTTCTTAACTGCCATTTTTTTATATTTAGTCGATAGCTAATGTGAAGCAAGCATTCAAAGCACCTTATCCAAGCGTGCAACGTAGACAAACCAAAACCAAGATTATCTTTGTCCGCAGCAAACTCTTTTGACAGATCATTCATCATTGTTGGAGTTGCCCCACAAATAAAACATTTTTGTGAGGAAGAAGTTTCGGTCAGAGCATTGCAAACTTTTCCGTCAATCATTGTTAAAAGCATAACATGTGTGACAGATACTTCGGTCTCCATCACCTTGCAGGTTGTCGGCAATAAAGCGTTTATCTCTTCTAAAACCTTATTGGTTTCCGAAATCGTAAAATCTTTCGTTTCCTTAGAAAAGATAAACTTTATTGGCCGACAATACATTGTAGAACAGGGCCGAGGATTCTGCCACACAATATTACCACTTTCATCTTTCAATTGAAGAGGAACGAAAGAAAATACAAATAAAAACTCGTCACTATCGTCACAATTAGTGAATTTTTGTTTGTACATACTATGACCGGAACTTCCATCACAACCCCATTTACTGATTAATGTGAATGACGTGCAAGGTAACAGACTATGAACAACTTCTTGTTGTGCTGAAACTAAACGTTCTGCAGTCTTATCAAGAATTGCCTGAACTTTGATTTCAGCATGCGTTTCATTGACTGTAATTTGTTCACCTGACGGGTAGCAGGCTATTTTAGCCTTTCTAACACTGTACATTGACGGAAACACCTTATGTCCAGCTTTAATACTCCACTTCCGAGTCTGCTTATAGCTATGGCTACTTGATTTACTATCAACGTAGTACGCTAAAGCTTCCTCACTTGTTAAACTCCTGGGGGCACTTTCTTCACTCGTGGTCTTGGTTATTGAAGGATCACTAGTCACATCTTTAATTTGACGTGCTACACTTCTCTGACCCGAGATTCGAGCTGACACTTCAGCGGCGTAAATTAATTAACTAGCACTTCTGGACTGTAATAGATCGTCTACACGTCGTCTCTTCGTTTTGAGACTAGAATGTTCAAAATCTTTAGTAGGTCTTCCGGGTCCCGGTTCTCCAGATGTAGTTGGCAGAGATAAATAAACGGACACATCGAAAGATATGTCAAGACCCTCCAGCCACGTCGAATACTTTTGTAGGAATCGCTCTCGATTTCTTCCACAGCTGCTCCACTTTTCAGCAAATTTCGTTGAATATCTTGAGATTAGTACTTTAATATCTCGCAGAGACTGCTCCGTAACACCATCAAAATTATATCTCAAAGATATAAACCGAAAGAGCTCCTCATTCCGCGTTTCCTTCGGGTGTTTCAGCCATTCTTCGAAAAAATCCATTCTTGAGACGGTAAAAACTGTTGAAAGAAAAAAATAAATAAAAATTAGTTGTGCAAATATATCGCAATGAATTTTTTTACGTATAACTACTAGACACTTATGAGAATCGTATATGATAGGTTCTACGGTGGGGACAAGTGGGGACATGTTATTATTTGACCGATGAATTTGAAAAAATGAGTAAAAAAGTGGGTGAAAATTCAAACATTTCATTTTATAAGACTAAAGAATGAAGTTCCCATGTTGAAAATGAAATAAAATATAACTACTTACCCTTACGTATACAATCCATCACAAAAACACTTTCACAAATTTCTTTTAGTGACATAAACAATGCTATCAAATATGATGTAAAAATGCAAATGAATGCCCTTTAAATAGTCAACATCTTATAAACATACCTTAATGACGCTCTTAATGAGGGTAGTATTGATAATTAATAGGTGTAATCCTCAATGTATAGGGGTAATGAGTTCGTAATAGTAATTAACTTCCAGGAATTTAAGAGTTGTTTTTGTCTAGCTAGCTTGTTCTAGACGAACCATAGTGCGACGGCTGGAGTTCAGGGCCGTCATACTCATTAAAACCCCAGCGCATACTTCAACGCCATTTTGGGGGCGCCAGAGGGTCGCGTTAGCATTCTACCCTGACACCCCGGTGGATATCCCGAAGGCCACAACTTCTTGGCGGCGGATGAAGGTGCGGGGCTCCGCCGCCAAAACACCTAGCGGCCGCAGAGGATAGGGAGGACGGCAATCTGACCGTATCTCCTCTTCCTGTGCGGCTGCGGCCCCACCGCGACGCAACAGTGGTGCACCCCCATTTGGTTGCGGGAGAATAAGGGGGAAAATATGTTTTGTAGCGCAAACCCTACTAAAATATATTTTCGAATAACAATTTTGATAACATGATTAAATATATTTTTGGCCCTATATTTTTCCATCAGATATAAGATCAACGAGTTCATTTTTTTATAGTAATAGGCGGCAAACGAGCAGACGGATCGCCTGATGGTAAGCAATTACCACCGCCCATAGACACAAGCGATACCACATGAGTCACAAGTGCGTTGCTGCCCCTTGGGGTCGGCAAAGGGATGAGGAGTGGGGTGAGGGAGAAACGATACGCAACAGTTTAAGTACTATTACTTTACATCGATTTTTTGTGAAAAGGTAGTACCTACTTCCCCGGTCGAGCCGGCCCATTCATGCTGAAATCAGCAAGGCTCTATTAACAAATCACATAAGAATGGTATTATTTTAACAAAAATTCTAAATCGGTTTAGAATTTTTGCTAAAGCACAGAGTTGCGCAATAAAGAACCTTAAACGTTTTTAAATAAGGTCTGTAAATTTATAAAGGCAAACTATGGTTAAATTTATATTGGATATTTTTATTTTGATACAAATATGTTTTCAGTTAAATCTCTGTTTTTTCGACAGAAAACCTTTCATCCGCATGAGAAACCGCAGGCTACAAGTAAGTGATAACATATCTATAGATTTGATAGCAATAGGATGGCAATACATTACCTACCAAAATGTAATCAAAACCTCCTTGGATATTTAATCAAACGAATAATTAATTTGCTCATAAATTCGGCAACGTCATGAAAAAAATATAAAGGCGACGATGAATTATAGAAAAGTCAAGTTCAGGTGCTGCTGTTCAACATTTTTACGACTACTTGAATCGTAAACAGCGAGAAAATATTAGAATTTTGAAATGTAATTTATTACTGAATCTGTTTCAAATTTAAGTAGAGTTTGCAACGGGTAGGCGATAAGATGAATAATTCCAATAATAACGACACTTTGTCTGCGATTTGATATTAGTTTGTGGATGAACCCACCATGGGTTTATTGCATTATAAATATGGCTAAGTGGTTAAAGTAATTTAGACTTACAATAACTGCGCCACCACTTCGAGGATTTATTAGTATGAAAATAAATAAATCATTTTACTTGTGCCATATTTTGCGCTCATTATCGTGTGTGTGATACCAACCACATCGCAACCAATTCGCAACCATAACGTTGCGTCTATGCGAGAACACCACGTGCAGGTACGCGCAATGTCATCGCATCGACATGCTGTCTGTCTGTTAGTATGATAATGATGCAACCACAGCCACATTAGGTACGCAACCGCAAGAAGCCGCAATGATAAAATTCACACAAAACCGAAGCTTGAGCGCATTATTTGACGATTGTGTAGGTTTTTTCCACGGCCAGCGTGGTGGACTATGGCAGAACCCTTCCCATAGGGAGAGTATGTCAGTGTTCAGCAATGACAGATTAACACGAATCGAGAAGGCTGATATGTTGATAAGTAGCAAATACCTTTTTCTTGCCTCTCACCTTATCTAACAGGTTAGAGAAGAATAGTACAACATTTTTAAGATTATAGGGTAATTTTTTATGTAGTTCGGATATTTTAGTATGTTATACATTTACGAAAATTAATGAACACGTATTTTTTATTTTTTGTTTTACCAAAAAATAACAAAGTTATCGCTTATTAAAGAATATCTACTTGAAACAGATGTTCATGGTCACCCGATGGCTTATCATCAGCTGTGAGGTCAACGCACGCGATACAATAAAGCGCGCGGCCGCGCTACCTACCTATACCTACTATGCTACATACTCCGATCTGATACTGTGTTCTAGCTTCAAAATTATTGTTATTCACGTACCTACCGTGCTTCATCAGTCCATAGGATATTCGCTTTGGCATGATTAATAAGCCATTCACACAAGACTCGTCCTAGTAGGTACTTGGTCTACTTCCTGAAGATGTTGTACCGGCTGGTAATCGTACGGATGGAGACCGGCTGCGTTTAGCAGTCTCCACACTGCGGGCTGGCTCACACCGAAGCGACGTGCTGCATCGTATGTGCTGGCTCGTGGATCCCTTTCGAAGAATTCGAAGATCAAGTATTCGACATCAGTAGCCAGAATATCAAGAACCACAGAAAAAATATCCGAACTACATAAAAAATTACTCTATATAATAACACAGTACACTCAATTTGCTCTCTAATATTCTCGCCTGTATGTCCCACAAGCGTGTTTAATCCCGTACCGTTGGCAAAGCGAGATTTACCTACTTAACCAGAATTTAACCGCGGTACCTGTGCTATGCAGTGCCATAATCTCCTGAAACATAGTCAAGTATGCTAAGGGACTGCAAGACTCAGTTCTGCTGACTCATCGTTTTATTTTGTTCAGCGAGTTTGAAAAGTTAAGTGGGTTTACGTTTAAGAGTATGTAGTGGTGTCATGTAAGATGAGCTGTGTTATGTGTGTGAGGTGAAGAGTCTGATTTTCGGTTTCAGGAAATTTGTGGATTTGCTTTTTGTTTCTTAAGATTAGCATCATCAATAGATGAAAAGAACTCGCTTTAAAGCACTTTAAGCCGTAGAACAAACTAAAGAAGACAAGACAAATTTAGACCATTGATCAACTTCTTGTGACCATGCCATAGAACAAAACCAACCAAATATTTTGTTTGAATTTTAATGAAAATGTTTTCTTTTTGGTAAGGTCTTAAGGTTCAGATATTTTGGCACTATCGTTAGCGTCATGATTACGAGTACACTTCATCTAAGTAAACATGTTACAAAATGAAGTCCCCTTTCTTTTCTGTTTATATAATCGCGATAAACTCAAAAAATACTGAACAGATTTTTGTACGGATAGGATTGTTTTCACCAATAGATATGGTGATTTCAGAGTTTGGTTTAGGTGGAAAATTCACGCAAACAGAGCCGTGGGTGAAGTCTGTAACAAATAAACAATTAATGTGTAATGATAATAGCGCAAAATATTAATCTCTTACAGTTACATAATATATTGCAATACATTTATATAAGAAATCCTCCATGATACTAAATCGTAAGTTTCCCACATATTATTATAATTATATTTCAGAACCGAAGCGCCCGCATTCAAGATAATCTGTGCCGCTGAGAACTTTACAAACGCTGAAACAGCGGACACAAAGAACTCGCACACTAAGCTGGTTAAGGATATTAAACGAATCGTTATAGTGTTTGTCTGTGATATACTAGTATGTAAATATGTACGTGTGTGTGTAACCTACTAAGATATGATGGCGAAGTGAGACACTTATACACATACTGTACACGAAGAAAGTAGTAGTAGTAGTAGTGTAGTTAAGAAAATTATGTCAAATTCCATTCAGTCAAACATACATAGAATTGCCAATGAAAGTCAGTACGAGAAGTTTGAGGAATAAAATCAAAATTCAATTAGTTCATCCACGAACTAATTACAGTAAGATAATGATGTTATACGAGGGAGCACAACTGTACAATAACCTGCCAAATACTATTAAAGAGTGTGATAATATACGCGTAGACAAAATGTAACTTTTAGATTATGTTAAGAAAATTTGATATTTATATGATAGCGCCATCTACCTTCCTATCGATAATTATTTACATCGACGTCAATCGTTCTTCGCTTGCTTGTCCAATGCGAGCGATGCCTTTTGTTTCCGTCCCTTTCTATCCCATTCCCTTACAAGGGGCACGCCTCGCTGATTGGTCGCCGAGTTCAATGACGACGAGAGAGAGTCTAGAATCATCCGTGTCGCGCTGAACACGTGTACCGAACAACGCCATATTCTACCGCTTTATACTATAAACGCAACAAAACCGCCCGCGAGTGAAGTGATTAGTGCAGCTTCAGGATTCCCGAAGACACCAGGAGGCTGTCATTTGTGAAGAAGAAGACTGATGTGCAAGGTAAGGTGTGCTCCCATACTCCCGTCTCCTATTCCTCCCATTAACCCACTCACTTCACTTTTCCTTTCCTAGGCGATCAGAAGCCACTTCCTTACAGTCCACAATATTAATAATTTTTCCAAATCGCCTAGGAACATTCGGTTTCGGTGTAACGCCGAACCATTTTTTTGTCCATACGAGTCGGCTTGATGGCTCTCAGTGGTCTGGCCTTGACAGTGTTGGAGGCATTCGGGCAAGACGTCACTTACGAAAAGCTCCTGGAGGCGCTGGAGGCAAGATACGGTGACGCGCACCTTGAACATGTGTATCGTGCTCAGCTGAAAGACAGGTCACAACGCACCGGAGAAACTCTGCAGCAGTGGGCTCTGGAGGTGGAAAAGCTGGTCAGGAAGGCATACCAGTCGTTGCCTGCGCTTATTGACGGGAACCTCGTACATGCGTTTACGGATGGGATCCGGGTCCTGGAGGTAAGAGCAGCAGTGAGGCTTGGGAGCTTCAAGGACCTCATCAGGGAAGTTGTGTCGTCACCTCGGTGCTACAACTGCGGAGAAAGAGGCCATATCCGCTTGAGCTGCCCAAAGCGTAGGCAGCCTGGTGACACCCTGTCTCCACCAAAGGGGTCGCCTGATGTGCCTGCCAGGCAGCGAGAGCAGGGAAACGAGTAGAAGCCAGGACTGCGGGGTGGGTGCTGGCTGGTAATAGAAGAGCCCCAAGTATCTCGATCTCGCAATCATGCGACGGGAACAGCCTGATCATCGAAGGCGAAATTAACAGAACACCATGCAAACTGACATTGGACACGGGTGCTTCTCGGACAGTCGTCGGTTTCCATCTGGCTATACGGGTTCTTCGGGGCTGCATCAGGAAAAATGAATGTGTGAATCTGAGAACAGCTACCGGTCAGCACATAACCGTCCGAGGTGAAATGGAGGTGTATCTGAAGTAAGGCAACAAAGTTTACCGTCACAAAGTCATCGTGGCCGATATAGTGGATGACTGCATCCTGGGCCTAGACTTCATGCGGAAGTATTGCTGCGAGATCGATGTTAACCAGGGAGTGTTGAAATGTGGCTCGGAAGAAGTCTTCATGGAAGGTGCAACTTCAGGAAAAGTGTACTGCCTGAAGAATGTCACGCTTCAACCGCGGTCGGAAACGGTTGTACCGGTTTGTTTACCCGGGAGTTCTGGTCGAGGGAACCGCTGCGTACTTATCGAAGGCCTAGAGGAAGATGCCTCATGGAAGATTGCACGAACCTTGGTAAGGGGTACCAAAGTTTCATCAGTACGCGCACTAAATGCAAGTGACAAGGAAGTGTTGTTCAAGAAAGGGACGGAATTGGGCACCTATGAAGGAGCGGCTTGGATGCGTAGATGTCAAGAACAATCTACCAGCGCCAAGGTTCAGGGTGCACGATTCGACGTGTCTTCACTTTTGGAGTACTGCCAAAGTACCCTGTCAGAAGAAGAGAAGACCAAGGCTAAGAAGATGTTAAACTGGTTCGCCGATATTTTCTCGACCAGTGATGCCAACATAGGGAAAACAGCACTAGTCCAGCACAAAATGAACACGGGAAGTGAAGCACCGATTCGCCAGCGACCAAGACGTGTGCCAGTGGCACGGGAACGTGAAGTGGAAGCTATGATCGACGGTATGGTGAAAGAAGGCGTTATTGAGCCTCCGTCCAGCCCGTGGTGCTCTCCGGTGGTGTTAGTTAAGAAGAAGGATGGCAGCATGCGCTTCTGTGTAGACTACCGCCGATTAAATGACATCACGAAGAAGGACAGCTACCCACTGCCAAGGATCGATGACACACTGGATACGCTGACGGGGATGAAGTGGTTTTCTACATTAGATCTAAAAAGTGGCTACTGGCAGGTGAAAATAGATCCTCGAGACAAAGAGAAGACGGCATTCTCCACAGGCAAAGGATTGTGGCAATTTAACGTCATGCCCTTTGGATTGTGCAACGCTCCGGCTACTTTTGAGAGACTGATGGAGCGAGTGCTTATGGGACTGATTGGAGACTGGTCTACTTGGATGACATCATCATCGTGGGGCGCACCTTCCAGGATCATCTTCGAAACTTGGAGCAAGTGCTATCAAAGATAAGAGGAGCTAATTTGAAGCAGAGTCCGAAGAAATGCGCGTTATTCAGACGGCAAGTGAACTTTCTAGGACATGTGGTCTCGGAGAACGGTATTCAAACCGACCCGGATAAGATCATTGCCGTGAAGAAATGGCCAGTTCCAGAGAACAAAACGCAGGTCAGAGCATTCCTCGGACTATGCTCCTACTACCGACGGTTTGTGAACAACTTTGCTGACATTGCTCGACCTCTTCATAAGCTCACCGAAGACAGAGTGCAGTTCTGTTGGAATGAGAGCTGTGACGTTGCATTCCAGAAGCTCAAGGATCATCTGTGTACTGCACCTATTCTAGGCTACCCTGACAATGAGCATGAATTCATAGTTGACACAGATGCCAGTAACACCGGAATTGTTGCTGTCACAGAAGAAGGGTGATCAAGAAGTTGTTATAGCATACTTCAGCAAGGTCTTATCCAAACCCGAAAGAAACTACTGCGTCACCAGGCGGGAACTCTTGGCTGTAGTAAAGACATTGCAGCAATTCAACAAATACTTGTTGGGCCGTAAATTCCACCAACGAACCGACCACGCTGCGCTGAAATGGCTACTTCAATTTAAGGACACAGAAGGACAAGTAGCCAGATGGATTGAACTACTGCAGGAGTTTGATTTTGTAATACAACATCGCAGCGGCAAGTCCCATGGTAACGCAGATGCCTTATCGCGTAGGCCGTGTCCCGAACAGTGCAAGCCGACAGGAAGCAAAGCAGGCAGCATTAGTGAGGATGTTGAAGACGGGTCTGAGCGACGAATGGAAAGAAGCTTTGCGAAGTGCTCAGCAAGACGACAAGGATATACAGCCGATTCTTGAATGGAAGAAATCAGACGCTCCTAGGCCCAAATGGATTGGATATCGCAGCTATGAGCCCCATCACCAAGAGTTGTTGGGCACAGTGGGAAAGCTTGGGTGTCCAGGATGGAGTTATGTGCCGCAAATGGGAAAACGCTCGCGGTAACCAGTGCCATTTGCAAATGGTAGTACCCAAAAGTAAGGTGCCGGAAGTCTTGCAGCTCTATCACAATGGTTCTTCGGGAGGTCACATGGGAGTTAAGAAGACCCTTACTAAGATCCGGGAGCGGTATTATTGGCTCCACTGTCGGGATGACGTCGAGGATTGATGCCGCAAATGCACAAGTTGTGCGGCTGTGAAGGGGCCACATACTCGTAGCAGAGGTGCATTAAAGGTGTACAATGTGGGAGCCCCATGGGAGCGCATAGCGTTGGATGTCGCTGGGCCGTTTTCTGAGAGCCAGGACGGAAACAAATACTTCTTGGTTGTGATGGATTACTTCACGAAGTGGCCTGAAGTGTTTGCAATCCCAAATCAAGAAGCTACCACAGTGGCCGATAAGCTGGTGCATGAAGTCTTCTGTCGGTTCGGGGTGCCCTTGGAAATCCACAGCGATCAAGGCCGGAACTTCGAATCTAAAGTGTTCAAGGAGACTTGTCGCGTGATGGATGCACATAAAACTAGGACCACGGCTTATCACCCGCAATCAGATGGCATGGTTGAACGATTTAACCAATCACTGGAAAGGTACCTGGCGAAGGTAGTGGAGAGCAAACAAAGAGATTGGGACAAGCACATTCAACCATTTCTTCTGTCATATCGTAGTGCGGTCCACGAAACTACAGGAGTAACACCAGCTTTTGCCAATTTCGGTATAGAACTACGTTTACCAGCTGACTTAATCACCGGTATTCCACCAGAATTTCCACGCAATATAACGGATTACGCGACCGAGCTACGCAACAGGATGAACGACGTATACGAGCACATTAGGGAATCTGGACAACAGATGTCTGAGAAGATGAAGACTCGCTACTACCGGAAGGCAAACAACAAAGGCTTCGATGAGGGATCATTGATGTGGCTTCATAACCCAGTACGAAGCAAAGGAAAATCGCCTAAGTTACAAGCCAGATGGGACGGGCCATATCGCATAATTACCAGGATGAACGACGTCACCTATCGAATCCAGAAGGGGTCGCGAGGTGCACCGAAGATAGTTCATGTGGACCGGTTGGCTCGTTACCATGGGTCCAACGATGTTCGGGACGAACACGTTTAAGAGGGGGTACTAGAAGAGATTGAATGTATCGGTGGTTTAAACGTAATTCATCTACACTGTACTAGATGGCGTTGCTGTATCGAGTATCGACTGTTCGCGATTATTTCGACAGTTTTGTGGAAGCATCTAGAATGCGCTAGTGATGTTATCCGGCCAGTATAAATAGAGCGCGAGCGAACGGACCGGCACAGTTACAATTGAATATCGGAGCGATAAATAAGAAGCGAAGGGAAGTAATTCGGAAGTGTTTAGTGGTGTTTTCATTAGTGTTGAGAATTAAGTGTGAAATAAGTGTGTTTTTACTAGTACCTAGTGTAATTAAGTGTGAATAGTGTTTGTGTTAGTAAATAAAGTACAGTTTAGTGGCATAGTGTATATAATTTATCACGAACCCCAGCTCGTAACAGTACGTTGTCTGCTCGATAGCGCGTCTCAGAGTAATTTTATAACTTCTGATTGTTTCAAACGCCTCGGATTGTGTAATAACTTTAGAAATACTAATTTAGTAGTCAAAGGCATCGGGGGTTCAGAAAGACATTGCAAGGGTTCCGTAGATGTTAAAATAAATTCGCGTTTTCATAGGAATATTAATTTTAACATTTTTTCGCTTATCGTGCAGCGTATTACAGACACATTGCCGAACGCTAATGTGGACTTATCATTACTCACCCACCTCGAGACACTGCCGCTGGCAGACGCGGAGTTTGCGGATCCGGCAGACATTGATGTTTTGATCGGAGCTTCAATATTTCCGCACTTGCTACTAACTAAAGTAGTGCGTAGTGAGCGATATGATTTACCGCCCGCTATTGAGACGGTATTTGGGTATGTGATTATGGGTACTGTACCTACGTTACATACTTCTCAGTATATTACGTCTTGTTGTTGTTCTGTATTTCAAGAGAATAATATTGATTCTCTTCTTAAGTGATTTTGGGGGCTTGAAGAGATTACCGCACCGCCCTTGATGAGCCGCAAGGCTCTCGAGTGTGAAGAACATTTCCGCGCCACCACTGTTCGTGACGACAGTGGCAGATATGTAGTGGCGTTGCTATTCTATGGTGACCCTTATTCGTTAGGCGACTCGTACGCTGCTGCGCTTAGACGTTTCCATTGTTTAGAACGTAAACTTGATGCATCACTTAAGTTACGCAGTGCCTATAATGACGTCATTCGTGACTACATAAATAAAAGTTTTTTGAGTGTAGTTGTAAGCAACGAGGGCAACTCTCTTCCCTCATATTATATCCTGCATCACGGCGTAATTACGTACGTCCTAGAAATAACGTAATTACGTAGTTACGTAATTGGACAAGGCAAATTCGTAATCAGTTACGTAATTAAATATATCCGTAATTTTGGAAGCCCTACACAGGAACGACAGGAGTCCCTCACCTTTTGGATTCGTTCTGTGCAATTGGCGCATTTTGAGAAGGAGATTGCTATCCTGAAGTCAGGGAGATCGAAATTATCGGGAGCTGTATCTAAATTGAACCCCTTTTTGGACGATACGGGTCTCTTGCGCGTTGGAAGGCGTCTCGAGAACGCCAACCTCCCTTACGGGGCGCGTCACCCACTTTTGTTACCTAAGGACGGTCATTTGGTACGCTTGTTGGTAACTGACCGTCACCTTACTAATTCGTCGCTGGCATTTGTCGGAGACGGACGCGCGCGCGAACGTCTCGCAAAATTGAATTTTTATTTCTAAATTCAATTTATCGCCGGTCGTTTGGTTGTGTATTAAAACTCGGTACCTCCTTGTCTCGCCTGGGCATCTTTCCATTAGAGGCAGCAGCCATCTTGGAATTTGTTCGTTGGCGTAGACAGGGAGAGCAAATTCGCCTGACAGTTATGACAATTGTGACAGTGACACTAGTGTTTGTGCTTTGTTGTGTGACAGTGACGTTTCGAGGTTTTACCTCACCCCCGCGCTCATAGACGCTTAACCTCCCCCCCGCGCTAGTGACGCTTTAACCCCCCGTGACAGTGACGCTTCGCCCCGTGTCGCAACACGGCCGCCTCTAGCGGCTTTCCTGAAGACCGCGAGTGCCAGTGTAGTGTGTGCAACAAGTCTGCGGCCACCCATCCACGCGGCGTGTGCGACCGGCAAGCTTGACCGCGTCGCCCACCGAGACTTTGTCTCTGCTGCGTGCGAGTGTGGTGGTAACCCATCTGCGCGGCGCGCGCAGCTTCGCTCCTGCACACCCATCCGTGCGGCGTGTGCGGCCCGGTGCCTTAACCTGCGGCCGTCACCCATCCACGCGGCGTGGGCGGACAAGGACCTGTACCAGGGCCACTGCTCAGTGGCCCCGGGTAGGTGTTAGTGTCATCCGTTCCGTGTTAGTGTGCGACGACGGCCCGTGCACCGTACTGTTAATCGCTATTTCGTGTATTAACAGTACGAGTGTTCAACGGCTACAGCGTCGGTGGACATACCGTGCCCTAGCAAATTTGACAATTTTTGTTTTCATTGTTTTTGACATTGACTGTGTGTGCAGTACTCACCCGTGAGTGTCCCGGACTGAAACCAGGACAAAAACTTTTTCAGGAATTTTTCGAAAATTTTCTAAGTCCTCAGGACTTAGAAAAATTTTGCTCGAGTTTGGACTTAGAAAAATCGCAATAAAAATCAGGTGTTGTTCGTGTATTAAAAAATTATTCTATTTTCGTCAGCTTGTAGTCAGAATATTCTAAGTCCCCAGGACTTAGAATAATTTTGTTGTGTGGACTTGTAATATTTTTAGAGTTTTTATAAAAACCTATTAGGAAGTTGAGCGTGCGCCATGGAAAAGGATGACGCCGATCGGCGCCGAAGGTCGGACGAGGAGTCCGACGGTGAGGGCGCCGCTGCAATTTTTGCACCGCGCCACCGCATCACCCATACGCCACCCAACCAGTTTGCGACCACTTTTAGCAGCCCCGCGCTTCGTCCTGCTTCGCCCCAACCCCCCGTGCCTCGCCCCTCTTGCCCTCCGCTACCTCTGGGAAGCGGGTACTAACATCTCCGGGGCAGGTGCCGGAGCAGACCCGGCGCAAGGTGGGACCGCCGCGCCGACCAACGGCGCCAGCACCAGCCCTATCGACAGAGGCCCTGCCGACGCCCGCACCGCCAACCACCCCGATATTAGGCACAGCAACATCTATATCCGAGCTTGTGGAGGTGGCCACCGCCGTCGCGGAGGAGCGCGCGAAGATGGCAGTGGTGCCCGCACCAATGCCAGTACATCAAGAACACGTCACTGGATACCCGGCTCCTGTAAGCTATGCAGGCGCAATAAAACTCGGTAAGAATACGGAGCCGGTAAGATTGCCAACTCGCCCGGGTCCAGCAGTGGCTGTATATCCCGCCGAAGACCAGCGTGATAAAATCCGCACCGCCGAGGAAACAAAAAAGATTCTGCGCGCCAGCGTGGACCCTGCAGAGCTAGGATTCCGTGTCCACGGAGTCTGGAAGACCGGCGGTGCGGGTCTCATAGTGGAGACACCTTCGGAAAAGGATGCCAAGGCCCTGCGTGCAGCGGTTCCAGCCACACTGAGAGTCGAAGAGACCCAAGATAAACGCCCCGTTGTCTCCCTCATGGAAGTGTACGCCAGTGTAAAGTCAGAAGAATTGATAGCGCTCATCCACGAGCAGAACCTAAAGGACCACATGTCGGTTGACGAGGCGAAACGCAACATTCGCCCTCTGTTTAACAGAAATCGCCGGAACGGACGTAAAATGTGGATGTGCGAATGCTCGGCGGCGCTTCGAACCCAGCTCATTGACAGAGGCCGCGTCTACATCGGATGGGACGTGGTCGAAGTTAACGACTACGATGTCACGTGCTGCCGCAGGTGCCAAATGTATGGCCATCCGGAAAAATATTGCCGGGCCAAAGCCATGACTTGCGGGAGATGCGGCGAAGACGGTCATAAAAGCGCGGAGTGCCAGGCCAAGCAGGAGGCCTGTGCCACCTGTAAAAAGTTCGGCAGGAAGGGAGCGAACGAGCACCGAACTAACAGCAGGGACTGCCCCGCGAGGAAGTATGCGGAGGGCCGGTCCATGGCCATGACGAACTATGGCCAATAAACATCTTCTGAAGATCGGACAAGTGAACCTGCAGGGTTCAGCGGTGGTGACAGCAGAGCTGCCCGCCATCGCGGGGGGATGGGGCTGGACGTGGTTCTTGTCCAAGTACCATACTCCATGCCTCATCTCTCCTCCACCGCTGGACCAATGTGGGTCTTCGGAACAAACGAAGATAGACCCAAAAGTGGAGTTCTGCTACTACGACGTGATACTCCGTGCGCCCTGCTTGGACATCTCAGTAACAGCCACTGCACCGTGTGCCACATCGATCTGGATCCGCGCCAGGCTGGAACAACACCTACAGCACCGATTCACCTCATCAGCGCCCACTTCCAGTACTCGGATGACATCGCCATTCATCTGCAACACCTCAATATGGTACTGGACTCTCTGCGGTGTCACCGAGTACTGATAGGCGCTGACATGAATGCCCACTCACCAATGTGGCACTGCTCACCGAGGAACTACGTAGGGAGAGGACCGGACGTGACGCACCGACGCCAGCAAATGGAGGACTTCATCGTTGGCCGTGGACTCATCATTCACAATCGCGAAGACCAACCACCCACCTTCGCCACGGTCAACGGGGAGTCCAACATCGACCTCACGCTGGCCACTAGGAGCACTTCGGTCGATGACTGGACCGTACACGCCGACGTAAGTAGTAGCGATCATCGACTAATTACACACGCACACGGAACGGACCAGAACCAGGCTCGCCGGCGGAACCGCTGGAAGAGCCGAGGAGATTTCGCGAGCGCAGCGTGGACTGGGGACGCTTCCAGGCAGTGGTCCACGAACGTGTGGGAACGATTAACTGGCAAATGAATGCAGGTGAAGTAAGTGAGGCGTTTACAAATGTCATAGTAGGTGCGGTGAGCGAATGTTTGGGAGTATGTGGGAACAGTAAGCGTGCCAAAGGCTACGAATGGTGGTCTCCTGCATTGGAGGTCGCGCGTAAAAGAGCCAGTCGTGCAAGAAAGGCGTGGCGGACAGCGAGAAAGCGAGGATTCGGGGTTTTTGAGGAGATTGCGCGAAAGAAACACGACGTAAGTAGTAGCGATCATCGACTAATTACACAAGCACACGGAACGGACCAGAACCAGGCTCGCCGGCGGAACCGCTGGAAGAGCCGAGGAGATTTCGCGAGCGCAGCGTGGACTGGGGACGCTTCTAGGCAGTGGTCCACGAACGTGTGGGAACGATTAACTGGCGAATGAATGCAGGTGAAGTAAGTGAGGTGTTTACAAATGTCATAGTAGGTGCGGTGAGCGAATGTTTGGGAGTATGTGGGAACAGTAAGCGTGCCAAAGGCTACGAATGGTGGTCTCCTGCATTGGAGGTCGCGCGTAAAAGAGCCAGTCGTGCAAGAAAGGCGTGGCGGACAGCGAGAAAGCGAGGATTCGGGGTTTTTGAGGAGATTGCGCGAAAGAAACACAATGAGTGCCGCAATAGTTATGGGGTATTGATGACGAGGACGCAGAACGAGTTCTTCCGGGACCTTGCCAATACCAGTAACCAAGATCCCTGGGGTCTGGCTTACCGAGCAGCCAGCGGGCGGCTCAGGCCACCCCCTAACGTTATCAACGGCACAAGGTTCTCGGAGAGATATGCTGGGGACGCGCGGGCCGCCATGGGGGTCCTAATCCAGGCACTATGCCCGGACGATGACCCAGGCGCCGACAGCGCCTACCACCGAGAGGTGAGGCTACTGGCGGCCTGCGCGCCCTCGGGTCGCGACGCGCCCCCGCCATCTCTAAATGTGGTGGGCTCTATAGTTCGGGACTTACCCAACACGGCACCCGGTATCGATGGGATCACCGCCCGCATGGTTAAACATGTGTGGCACGTAGCTGACTCCGAGCTGATGCGTGTTTTAGGAAAATGCGTAGAGGCTTATTGTCCTGTCGAAAGGCAATGACAGGCCGCTGACTGATCCTAAAGCGTATCGCCCTATCACGCTCCTTTCGGTTCTGGGCAAGATCTTGGAGAGGGTCATGATCTACTGCGCACCCAACATCTCACGCAATATCTCACCCTGCCAGCATGGTTTTTATCGAGGTCGTTCAACACTTACAGCTCTGCGGTCCCTTCAGGACATTGTTATCGCAAGCCAGGCCAAATATGTCCAGGCCCTTTTTCTGGACATATCAGGTCCCTTTGACAACGCGTGGTGGCCCATGATCCTGCTGAAGGCGAAGAACGGTGGTTGCCCGCCCAACATCTCGGATGTTGGTCGCGTACTTTACGAGTCGCCGGGCAGGTCTCTTCGTTGGAAGTGGGGTTGTATAGAAGCCGCTGACCATGGGCTGCCCGCAGGGCTCAGTTTTGGGACCCTCACTGTGGAACCTCCTGATGGATGACCTGTTTCGATTGCCATACCCAGACGGAGTGCAATTGGTCGCGTACGCCGACGACGTAACGATCCTCATTGAGTCAAACTCAAGAGCCGGCATGGAGACATTAGCCTCTTGCGCCATGGCGTTAATCAGCCAGTGGGGACAGCGGAACCGCCTAGGCTTCTCCCCCTCCAAGTCGTACTCTATGACTTTGAAGGGGAAGATGCCCGGTCGACCACCAACTGTCCGACTCAATGGGGTCTCAGTTAAGAGCGTACAGTCGACCAAAGTTCTGGGTGTGGTAATCGACACAACCATGTCCTTCAAGGAACATGCGGAATCCATCGGTGAGCGCGCCGCAGCTGCGTTCGGTAAGATGTCGAGAGTCTCCGCCGCATCCTGGGGTATGCGCTACAGAGCGCTCCATGTCCTGTACAGGGGCACGTCATACGCCGCCATAATTACCTATGCGGCCGGATGCTGGTGGAGGCGAACGATCGTGTTTGTGGTCAGAAGCGCGTTGTTAGGGACACAGAGACCCGCGCTTATACTGCTGACAAAGGCATACAGGTCTTGCAGCACAGCGGCCCTGCCCCGTCCTGGCGGGTGTTCTGCCGGCCGATCTCGAGGTCAGCCGTGCGGACAGGCTTGATGATATCCGACACCTACCCAGGGAGGAGTTCAGAAACAAATAAGCAAAGGCAAATTTCGCAGGAGACTGTTGCCTCCTGGCAACAGAGATGGGAAGGCGAGCCGAGGGTAGGGAGCTCTTTTGATTTTGCCCGGACGTGGCGGCTCGGCTCAAGTGCACTTGGGTCGAGCCGGACTATCAAGTCTTACAGCTTTTGACAGGACATGGGTGCTTCAGGAAACGGTTGTGTGATATGAGGTTATGCGAGGACAGTGTGTCTCTCTCGCTTCCGGCTGTTGTATCTACCATGGTCGGGAGCGAGTCAGGATGGAGTGCCGTCGCCACCTTTTGCGAGGCCGTGATGCTTGCAAAGGAGACGGCGGAAAGGGAGAGAGAGGCTGCCTCCTCTCTCCCCTCCCGCAGAAGACGCACTGGGCGTCGTAGGGTGGCCGACTTCCGGCCACCGTAGGGCGCGGCCTACGGACGGCAGACTCGAGGCGTCTTGTTATCCGATCAGCCGCAGGCCTCGAGACGGCGGCGTCGTGTTCCGCGCGCGCCTCATAGTGGAGTCCTGCGGCCGGTGTGGTGGCCGCAGTGGGTGACGAGGCCGGCCTGACTATCTGACGGGCCAATACCCGTCGGGGAGTAGCGACGAATGCTTAGGCGATACCCGCCCCTCCGACACACGGGTACATGAGGAACACGGGTTGGTTTTTAGTCAGTAAGAGTCTGACAGTCCCCTTCGCCCTTCCCCCAGGGCAGAAGGACTCCATGAGGATTTTCCAACCCGACACCAAAAAAAAAAAAAAAGGACAGTGTGTGCTATTGCGGAGAAGAAGCGGAAAGCTTGGACCATGTGTTGTGGCGATGCCCCTTGTATGCTGAACTTAGAGCTGAGATGATGAATGGGATTACTGTCACAACGGTCGGGCCCCCTTTTTACGCAGAGCTTGTGTGCTCTGAGGCGAAATTCCAGCGGTTTAGAGACTTCGCCCATAAATGGCATGATCTAAGAGCCAACCTAGAAAAAGATGAAAGGACCCGGGCCAGCGACGAAGCCGTAGGCGTGACTTATGCTGTGAGAAGAGCAGCACATACCGTACTACAATAGTACAGCCGCCCCTGAATGGGGAGAGTGGCTCAGGGACACATTATTTGTAGGCAGTTTACAACGGGCGCGCGGGAAAGAGCATACAGCAAGTACCGTGCGCCTGTCCCAAGATTCGGTCCATATACCCAGACGGGTGGTGGGACCATGAGGTGGAGGTGGGAATATGACCGTCACCTTAAAAATTCGCATGCTGGTTGTAATGCCCTGTTGCCTATTTTGCAACGCGAGTTTTGGATTTTGTCTGCCCGAAGAATTATTCGGAGTGTAGTCTTTTGCTGCATCCCTTGCTATAAGCTCAAGGCTTCTACCATGCAGCCCTTGATGGGAGACTTACCGGCAGATCGCGTAACGGAGAGCAGGACGTTTGACGGTGTTGGCACGAACTTCGCTGGTCCCTTTTTGGTGAAAACGTCGACACTTCGAAACAGCAAGACTGTTAAGGCCTACTTGTGCGTTTTTGTTTGTCTTTCCACAAAGGCCGTACATTTGGAACTGGTCTCCTCGCTAACGACCGAGGCGTTTGTAGCCACATTTGACAGATTTGTATCCCGCAGAGGGCTGCCTTCCTTGATCCGTTCTGATTGCGGCACTGACTTCAAGGGCACTTATAATTATTTGAATGACGTTGTTAATTTCCTTGAAACCAACAAGGCTGATATAGGCAATAGGTTTGCCCGACGTGGGATAAATTGGTAGTTTTCCCCACCAAATTGTCCACACTGGGGTGGTATTTTTGAGGCCGCTGTAAAATCGGCCAAAACACACTTGCGCAGGACAATCGGTGAGTCTGTCCTTACATTTGAGGAACTCGCAACTGTGTTTTGTAAGATTGAGGCCGTTTTGAACTCTAGGCCGTTGTGCCCGATCTCCTCAGATCCGAATGATTTGGAGGCCCTTACGCCGGGCCATTTTTTGATTGGTCGCCCACTTGTCGCCTTGCCTGAGTACCCCTATATTGATACGAGACCTGGTCGTCTCTCGCGTTTTGAATTGGTACACCAGATTACGTTCTGTTTATTTCGTTTGGTAACTGGGGCTGATGGAGTTCCCCGATTTGCTGAGGTCTTGGTGGACGGTTCGATTCTGAGGAGAGCGGTTGCAACATTGTCATGTCTACCAACCGATTAGCGGACCGGTAGGCCGGTCCGGGGCGGGTGGATGTTTGAAATGGAAATAGTTTTATGATAGATCAAGTCGATTATATCGATTTAGAAACGTTTAGTTTAGTCTATTGAAAATTTCTGACTATGGTCACACTGATCTGTCATTCACTCTCTTTGGTTCATTGTCGTTTCCCGCGGTCAGCGAAAAAATCAAGCGCTGGAAGATTCTGTTTTGATGAGCGCGTTTGATCTTGTATAATTGTATTTGGAACCCGTTTTGATTGCCGCTTCCTTGCTCAATAACTGGCACCGGTTTAATTGTGATAAAAATAGTATCTTGTGAACTATTGATTGACATTTGTGAAAAGTGTGAATCCGGTATCGACGTCCACGTGCCAACGTGTCTTGAAAACGTCGCGTTTGCAGTAGCTAAGTATAAGATCCTTCATTCACTTATTTTGGCCAATATATTTGTATGAATGTGTCTAATTAAGCTCAAGCCTGACACCAGGAGATATAAGGTAAAAATTTTATGTACCTACTTCATACTTGTGTTCGCTGTGCAACACAGTACATCTATGTCTGAGATTTGTTGTGGCTGGCAAGGGCTGATGAATAGAATCACGCTTCCACAAATCTGCTGCAATTAATCCCAGTTCCTTCTAGCCAAACTCTAGACAACATGGATCTTACAACTTTTTACGGTCGCGAGACTTGGCATTTTTGACAAGTATTGTTTTTATGGGTTCTCATTTCTTTTTGTAGATAGTCTTATTTTTGTCCTTTCCGGTACCTTCTACTTCTTGTACACCAACAACGAATTCTAATTCAAGTCCAAATCTTAATTAAAGCTGTAACTGCAAATGTATTTTTGTAATCCTTTATATTTATATAGGATTACAAAGTTATTTATACAGTTGATGTATTTCGAAAACTGGAAAGAAATTGAAAAATATTTTAATTTTTCTTTGATTCATATACTAAACACTAATCGTATTCTAAATTTCAAGCTTCTATGTCTGCTAGAAGTGCCTTAGACTTTTGATGATCGGTCAGTGAGTGACAAAATTAAGAATTGTGACTCGTTATAATTCTAAAACTACTAGTTCAAATTGAAGGAAATTTGAAATACACCATGATTATACAATGCCTGCATGGTTACAAGAAATCAGGCTTCTAGTTTTATCCACAACGAATAGTACGAGATCCCACGACAAATTAGTGCACTCATCGAGTTTTTGCTTAAAACCAAATGTTTAAGTATATTTATGATTAGGAGAATACATATCTACTAGGTTGCCTATTAATATTTGGCCGCAAGTATGTTTAATTAAGTGATTGTTAATTGATTTTTGGAAGGTACTTTCGTTCATTCGTTTTATAAGTAAAATATCGTCTACTTCACGGCTATACATATAAAGATTCTGAAAAACCACGGTTGCCATTGTTCACCTGGCCGCACCTCCTCGCAGCCAGGTGTAACCAGGTATGATTTCGATACATTTTTACGTTCATAACGTTTATTTATGATTTATATATCAAATGAAAGCTAATTTTTTTCTGATTCTGATGATATATGGTTGCCTAATTAAATCCAGCCGCAAATAAGGGTTGCCGGCTGTTGAAGATTGTAAATATTTAAGGTAAAGTGAAAGAGAGTTATACGCGTAACATAATGTGTCAGACAGCTCCTGAGAATAAGGAATATACATAGAAACCGCATAAAAACAGCAGTTATACCCAATATATTTACTTTGACTTATGAATTATTTCTAGTGTTAGAGTAAGATATTATATTATATACAAAAGATGTTTCGAATTTTCGTCGGTTCACACTAAATTTGATAATATAGGAATTTAAACTTTCGTGGTCATTTAAACTTGTTTTAAATTGTCTTTCGGGATATATACCACGTACCTTTGTTTGGAGTAACCGATATTTTGGCACTGTTGCAAGCGCCATGTTCACGGATGTACTGAACATTACATTATAATTTGATAAGTTAGAATATCGTTAAAATTTGAAATAAATCATCAGATCTGGTTTACTCAGAATAAATATCGAAAGAATGATGATAATTCCTCAATCAAGTAAATTAAGGAATATATATCAAGTATAAATATCAACAGTATAAATATCAACAAAATAATTTGAACGTAGGAAAGAGTCATAATAATGTTATTGATGACGTACATCCGTTCAAAAAATAGATCTGCATTTATGTAAGTAACTACAGGAGCAAATAAACAAATTGTGGTTCATAGCTGAGTCAAGCAGACCTTGAAGCTCATTATCTTCAATGTCTGCTTGCCTCCAGGTACAGTATAGTTAATTTGACTGGCAATAAAAAAATAAACCGTTAGATTATTTCTCCCATGACCAAACCTCACTCGAGCACTGAAATGCTTTTTTTATTTTAATTAACATTTTAACATGAATAAAGCAAACGATATTTATTGTAACACCGGTAACCACTCCAAGCAGTGACAAAGTCTGTGAAAATATCATTTTAACGCATCGGTTTTCAAATTTACTGCATGAACCTCTGGTTACTAGATGCTTGGCTTGCTATGATGAAGGAAAACATCATGACAAAATTGCATGGCTTAGTAGTTGTTTGCGGCAGATGGTTTTACAAAAAAAACATTTATAAACGAAAAAAAAATGAGGATACTCTATCGTGAAACAATATTTTTATTGATATATTGTAGTATAGCTTATACATCACAATAAACTACCTTTTTATGCGATGAGTAAGACCCGTGGTGTACTGAAGCTAGTCTGTAAAATTTAAGTATCGATAAAGTTATAACGTTACTATGTTAATACGTCACAATCTTTATACGAATAATTATTAAAATGTCTATGACCGAAGACCGAAGTCTCAAAGTTTTAAATGAAGTTCTATTACATTTTAACGGAAAATGGGTGGCCATACGGCCACCTATGTCAGATTATTAGTGACGGTCTGGGGGTCGTATGCCTCCATCTAATAGTTATATACTCTAAGGGTTGACTAGTTGACTAGCATTTGACGCATGCGCAATGGATTAAAAGCGTCGCAGAGCTGTCAATCGTTCTCGTCTGACAAATGACGTCACGCATAGGGTAAAGTTCCCCAGTGGCGGACACCTAAGGTTTTTAGGAAATAAAATAAAAACTATTTTCAGAAATGTAAGTTTAATTAATTTTGAATTTGTTGACTTTACAAATTATGAAATCTTAATCTATCAACAAAAATACGATTTCTGTATAAATATAATCAGGAACTTCAATTAAGTTTAGATAAAGAAAAACGTTATTGTTATTAATTAAAAACTGGCACCTCGTACCGGACACACAATTAGTTTAGAGACTAGCGCCGGACATCTGCAAAACATCGGCCATTGATCGTGTATATCTCGACGACGTCTCCACATTCAAGAACTTCTGCAAAAGCTTCAAAAGCGCACCCTTGGCATCTGGAGCACTGTAACCATGTTTCTTCATCATGATTCGTCGTGACACGTATTTTTCTATGTTGAATATTTGAGATAGTGACATCTTTTTGTTAGCTTACCTCCACTTTTCCCATAAACTTTCATAAGTTTGGTTTGTCTACATTTTTAATTTATTGTTCTTTTTGTACTTGATGCCCATTTCTTTCCTTTTTCCTGAGATAACATGATTTTTGTCCCTTCAGCTACAATTCTACACGACGGTGACGACGTTAAAATTTCACTTATTTCACTTTCTCACACATTTTATTTGTCAAGTTGCTAATCTGTTCATCGTGAAAGCAGGTAATTTTAACAATTTTAGAATATTCTGACCAACTGCTAAACAAAAACAAGTCGACGTCTTCATACTGCTGGTTCCAGGTTTATTGTTAAGATATTTAATCACTAGACAGGTTTTCATGGCAGGGTGTGTGTTACTTTTTTTTTCACATTCACACAACACTATCTAGTCCCAAACTAAGCAGAGCTTGTACTATGTGTACTAGATAATGGATAAACATACATATAAGTATATTTTTTTTTGTAAATACGTACATATTATACATAGAAACACCCAGACCAAGACAAACATCCATCTTCATCCACACAAATGTTTGACTTGAGCGGGAGTCGAACCCGCGACCTTCGACGTAGCAGTCGCTCACACTCCCGCTACGCCAACCGGCATATTTTACGAATCCCGATGGCACACTATATTCAGTGACATATTAAAATAAATCATAATATATAACCTTATATAGAATAATTACATAATAGAGTAACGTGACGCAATGCTTTGCCGCTATAAACAGCAAAATGCTGCTACCGCTGTGCCCAGTCGCAGCACTGGAAAACCGCGTTGTGTGATCCTGTATTGATATGTTATCCCGCACCTCTTCCACATATTTTTAAATTGTTGCTCACGATTTAAAAATATGTGGAAGATTACTTGTCCAGATAGTGTAGTGTTCGCACTAGGTGCCATCCGGCGTTACGGGAATTCCCCCTATAACTCTCTTTCACTCTACTTTAAATATTTACAATCTTCAACAGCCGGCAACCCTTATTTGCGGCTGGATTTAATTAGGCAACCATATATCATCAGAATCAGAAAAAAATAAGCTTTCATTTGATATATAAATCATAAATAAACGTTATGAACGTAAAAATGTATCGAAATCATACCTGGTTACACCTGGCTGCGAGGAGGTGCGGCCAGATGAACAATGGCAACCGTGGTTTTTCAGAATCTTTATATGTATAGCCGTGATGTAGACGATATTTTACTTATAAAATGAATGAACGAAAGTATCTTCCAAAAATCAATTAACAATCATTTAATGAAACATACTTGCGGCCAAATTTTAATAGGCAACCTAGTATATATGTATTCTCCTAATCATAAATATACTTAAAAATTTGGTTTTAAGCAAAAACTCGATGAGTGCACTAATTTGTCGCGGGATCTTAGTCTAGAAGTTATAGAGGGTCGAAAATGGCCTGAATTGCTTCGAGAAAAGGATGTTACGGCCGTGCCGCTTTTTTGCTCGACTTGGTGGGGGCACGGCCGTGCCTCCAGATTGAAAAGCAACCGAAAAACCGCAACTTTATAAACATACCAACCGAGTCATAAATTAAACGTAATCAAACAAGCCATTCTTTTAACCATTAGATTGATATATCGGCATCATTCAATCACAACCGTATGCCGATCCCGTGCCGTGCCGTTATCATGCCGGATCGCGTGTCTGCTGCCTTGATGCATGACTCTCATTCATCATGCGTCCGATAATAGGTATATATTTCACGGGTGTCTCGGCATCAGAAATATAGAATGTCAGTTGCGAACGCTATCATGTGGCCGGCTCCAGTGTTCGACTTTTTATATAAAATATTATCTGGTTTCACACGGCCGGTGTTGAATACGTAACTTTTTACTATTTGATGTTTAACTACTTATCTTTTCAGTCGACTTTAAAAGGAGGAGTTTCTCAATTCAACGGTACTTTTATGTGTTTCGGAGCTTTTTACTTAGAGGTGAACCTATTATGATGATGAAGGCAAATGCGCCGATGACGAAACAAATGTACATTTTTTATCTAGTATTGTAAAAAAAACATACCGATATTGACAAATGTTATTATTACCAAAACACCATTAAAACAGCATGTAAGCAACCTACAAACATATGAATA
The DNA here is from genome assembly GCA_944739405.2 of Euclidia mi. Taxonomy (NCBI): domain Eukaryota; kingdom Metazoa; phylum Arthropoda; class Insecta; order Lepidoptera; family Erebidae; genus Euclidia; species Euclidia mi. The sequence goes on from OX123181.2 coordinate 103,277,747, forward strand.
TACTAGCAGTACATACTTTTGGACTTACTACACAAATTCTTACAGCTTGTAGCAAATACTTGATACTGATTTCATCGAAATTCTGAATCTAGTTTAAAATCAAAGTCGGAGGTATCCGCCAAGCTTAACGCTGACGCTTTCTCTACATTTTACATTGCAGTTGTGTAAGGTTTTATTTTCTTGTCTGGTTTTAAAGTTTTATATATACACGCGTCTCCGCTCGCAGGTTCAGAACAAAAGGTAGCCTACTCGTATGTGCTAGTCTGCTTTATGAGTTACTAGACGTCGCCAGCGGCTTCGCCGGCGTCAATTATACTTATAAAGATTCCTCTTGAATCATTCTATCTATTAACAAAAAACGCATTTAAAAGATTTAAGCATACATAGGGACAGACAGACAGAAGACAGACTTTGTTTTAAACTATGTAGTGATACCTACTGCAGCAAAGTTTCATCAAAATCCGCTTAGTAGTTTTTGTGTGAAAGAGTAACAAACATCAATTTGCAGAAACTTTCGCTTTTATGTTTCGCATAGCAGATCTTTGAAGTCCCTACACTAAATCATAGTGCACTGGCCTCAAAATGTCCAATATTCTCCTCCTCCTATATGTATTTATTTATTTATTAACTCTTTTTTGTACACAATGAAAAATATTACTAGAGACATTATATCTAGGTAAAGTACAAAGGGCGGCCTTATCGCTGAAAGCTATAGTAAGAAAGCTAAGTATAATTTAATGTCTAGAACGCAAAAAAGAATTAATAAGTCCAGGTATTCTTTTGTTTCGATCAAAATGTTAATAGAAAAAGCCTATTGGTTTACATTAAGGCCCACTTGCACAAAGACTCTTAAATTGAATTAAGATGAATTTAACGAGAAAAAATAATTAATAGCGTCTTGCACAACGAAAAATTTGTCGACTAATATGATTTAAGAACTGTCAAAATTAATTACCGAAAATCGGCTGTTTAGTGGCTAATTTCATTTCAGAACTGTCTCACTGACGTTGGCAACTTGTCGTTAGCTACGAAAATGAACTATAATTATATAACTGGACCGGACGATGCATCATTGGTAGGCCTCCCACAAGGTGGACCGACGATCTGGTTAAGGGGATGACATGATGATGATGATGATATAACTGATAACAATGTACCTACTTGTGTTATTGTTAACCCTAGAATCCTACACTATCTGGCGCACATATTATTCCTACACTGGGATGCTCGAACACCCCATACTAAAATGAATGTAATTCTTAAAAAAAAAACAATAAATAAAAATACGTTTAATTATAAATAATCAGTAGGTAACTTGAGATCACAAATCAACCTTATTACACAAAGTTAAACTTAGTTTGAGCACTTTGCACAAACTTGTACCTGATGCTCCAAACAAATAGGTATTTTGCACCTTTGCAGATAGTCCAGGCTTTTCCGTCTGTGGATGTTGGACAAAAGCCACACCGTCCTTGTTTTGCACGATAAGAAACAGCGCTAGGATCTCGTAGTTTTTTGAGGATCGCTGCAATGTACTCTTCTATATCCCGCCTCAAAGTTGGCATCCGGTATCGGTCCTCCAAATGTTCATGTATCAGTTCCAAGCCTAGTTGTTTCAAAAATGTTCGCCGAACCTTTATATTTGGCTTATTATGTGATCTTGAATAACAACTAATCCCAACTTCTATTTCTTCGTCACCACATTCGTGGTCTAGAATAGAGTTTATTACTTCGTCATTCAAACCTCTGACAACCACCTGACACACAATAAATAGACTTCATTGAATTTCACCTGCATAACATTTAAAAATATCAGTATTTAATTCATATAAGAGTATTGTTTTAATAAACAATTAAATTCAATATCATATTACATACAAATCCATCAATCGTAATAAATTAAGTAACTTACGATTTTACTACACTGGGGTATTGGCGTACCCCACAGCACTTATACAGGCAACCACATGACGCGGCTCTCGTCACGTTAATAGGTGGGTCCACACAGAGCGAGCAGCCTCGCGAGGCATTTGCCGCGCGAGGAAACAGTCCCCGAACGAGCGAGGCCATAGAATAAAGCTGCGTTCACATTTATCTGACGTGATCTCTCGTGACGGTCTCTGTCGTAATTACTTACCGTTCACATTTGTCAGTCACCGTCTGTCGCGATCTGACACAATTTTAAATCAGTTCTGTCTTGACTCTCGTGGAGTTCACACTTTCGCAATGTTTTTGATGAATTATCCGATTCAGATTAAGTAGATATCCAATTATATCCATAAATTATTTACATAGGATTATATTATTTCGTATTCAATTAGCTCATCTATAGGTACTGTATACGAATAATATTATAAAAAGGAAGTCAATTAGTTCGTCGTCCATTGCGCACAATTGCAAACGCGCGTCTGACGCTTTACGACATTAGTCTGACGAGTTGTGTCGCGCGAGTTAACTGTACGGAACCCAACAATGTTAGCTTCGTCAGCACATCTCTCCCCACCAAATTATCCAGATAATCCTATTGTCATCTTAGCATTAATTTATTATAAATATCTTTGTAGATCTAACATTAGCGATTACTATTTTATATTTTAAATATACTGTTATAATTAAATAAATGTTTTTTACAATTAATCTGAGTCCAATCTAATTAATTCGCGCTGTACCGTCCCCACACCCCTCCCCCCTCTCTGTCGCAGACCGGGACATTGTCTGTCGCGACACGACAGACGACGTCACGACAGATTACATCAGACAAATGTGAACGCGGCCTAGAGCGCGGCAGCCTCGGCACCGTAGGAAAAAACAAAATTGTAGTTGTCATAAAGTTTGAATTCAGAACATGAAAATATACAGTCCGTTCACAGTTATTTTACCTCTGACAGATCTCGGTGTTTATTTTCTTTATGTTGGAATTGTACTCTGTGATGACAGGAAAGTAAAATAGGGTTACCCGTGCATAACATTTTACCCAATATTAGTGGAAATGCTTCAAAAATTCAAATGCTTGAAGCTCATGGCCGCAAAGTGGTTAGATTACCGCCATACCACTGCGAGCTAAACGCAATTGAACTTATGTGGAGTCTCATTAAAAGGCGAGTCACAAGCAAAAATTTAGGACAAGAGGCAACCAACATTGTGAATTTAGCTGAAGAAGCTTTTCAATCTATCACTGCAGAAGACTGACAAAAACAATGCAAACATGAGCGCCACATTGAAGACAAACTTCGTGAAACAGATGGGTCTACGGATGCTGAAATGGACAGGTTCATAATAGAATTAAATTCTGAGTTACGAATCATCATAACATTGGCAGTCCACATGGATCATTCTTATAGACTCACGCCTGTTTCCATGCAGGGATAGGCAGAGGTGTAATATGACACCCACATCATTCTTATTCAAAATAAATATGAAAATTAAATTTACAGTTTTTGTATTTGATAATTAGAACCTCACGTTGGCGTAATTCAATATATAAAGGTAAACGCATCATGCGTTTACCTTTATATATTGAATAGACAACATTTTTATTATAACTACTTATCTTCATAGGAAATTAGTTATTTCGTAAGAAAATAAATGTACATGCATATAGCCATGCCAATATCAAGAGGTTTTGTTACAAACATTACTTCCAAATATTTAATACGATCGCTTAAGCAATAAAAAAATAAGTACATTTTAGCAATAATGTATATTTAAAATGGGAGTATTATATACCAAATATAGCAACACAACGCCCAGGTTGGCCAATCTAACAGCTAGAGGTAAAATAACTGTGAACGGACTATAGTTGAAAACTATTATGTATTGCGCATGTATCAAATTGTCGACTTGTGAATTAGAGTGAAATAGTACATTTGCCATCTATCGGTCTACGTATCAATGTGAGATTGTTGGTCTCTCCTCTCTCTTATTTTTAAATTTTGTTTATAAATATAGTACTTGAAAATGGTCATACTGCAATAGGGTTGTGGCATGTGTTTTTACTAGCCGGCTGCATGACTGACGCCAATTGTTGTACCTACTTTGGGTACTAGACAATAGTAATAATGGGCCATAATATACATATTTACTTATACTTACTTTTTTTGTAAATATATACATAGAAACACCCAGACCAAGACAAACATTCATGTTCATGCACACAAATGTTTGACATGAGCGGGAATCGAACCCGCGACCTTCGGCGTTGTAGTCGCTTACACTCCCGCTTTGCCAACCGGTCGTCGATTATTGTTATACCTAAAGGATGGAATAGGTAGACATGGAAAAAAATATAGAATGATTATAGGAAATGAATATCTGTAGGCAAGGATACTGTAACCGAAGCACAGACTGAAGGATTATTATTCTTACAATAAATAGCATCAAAGATGAGAATGTTATGATGAATGTATCCTCCGTCATTCAGTGACCAGTGGATAGGGTATGCGACTGCTGAGCTGAGGTCCCGGGTTCGATTCCCGGGTCGGGCAAAAGTGTTACTGGGTTTTCCCGAATTCTCAGAAGCAGCATGGAGTCTGCTGATGTGCCCGTTAACGGCAATAGGCTCGTCCCCTATTACGTGGGACCTAAACATTTCATGGTGAAATGTGGATGTAATAATATTATAACTCTGCCTATCCTTACGCGGATACAGACGTGAGTCTATAAAAAAAATGTCCAACATACAAACACACTTGCGAATTTATATTATTAGTAAGGATTATTATGTTCGAGCGAGGCACGAAACAGCGTACAGACCGCGGCAAAACAAAAATCCAAACTCGATGGCTCGGCCGCTCGGTCGCTCGCCCGCGGCGGCACACGCGCTTGCCTCGGCCGCGGCACGTCCACACAGAGCGCGCAGCCTCGCGCGCCAATTCCTCGCGAGGCTGCGCGCTCTGTGTGGACGTGTCTAATTCGGTAGCTCGGACGCACGCTAAGCTCGGCCGCGGCGGCACATGCGTTTTCCTCGACCGAGCCACGTCCACACAGACCGAGCAGCCTCGCGAAGCATTTTCCTCGCGAGGCTGCTCGGTCTGTGTGGACCCGCCTATTGGCGTAACGCAAGAGGTTGTACTAACTAAAGTACTCTGACGGGCGAATGCGTGGAAATTAAATGAATTGAGATATTTAGAAAACAAATCGGTGTGGGGTGCACCTGCACCCCTTGGTTTTATGCAAAAGCATACACATAACATCGTTAAAATTGTAATAAAAAGTCATCATACCATGAAACAAAACGTAGAAACTACTTTACCGACCTCATAAAATGTTTAACTAAATCTAAGCGTTGTTGTCGTTGTGCAAGAGGAAGCTAAATACTTTTAAGTTAAATTATTTTATGCTGTTAATTATGTTCAACAAATTTAAATTAAGGAGTAACTTAAATCAAACGTTACGCAAGTGGGCCTAAATGAGTTTTCAAATCATTCGCCGATAAAAAATTAATATATTTTTTATTATTCAAGATAAAAAGTTATTACAATTTATAGTCGATTTCAGCTATTTGCATGCGCGGTACCGCTATTATTATTCTCGATATGCTCCGTGATGCGCGGTCCCGCCGGTGCGATGCATTTAAAACACATTTTTCTAATACATTGGGTTGATTTTTGTTCAAAGATTTTTTTTCATTGAGACCATAGATAAATTTTGCTTGTTTTTTTAAAACGAATATAAGCACTTGCACCTTTCTGAGAGCCAAAAAAAAAACAAAATGTCACATTTCACTTGCTTACGAGGCGTGGCTGGGTCTAGTGCAGTGATGCAGTTATGATCGTTACCGCTATGGCAATATGGGTCATAATAGTGTGAACGTAGAAGAGCTTTGTAATTAAATCCATTGCTTAGTTTATTTATTTATTATACAAATTTCGTTCATTTATTATCAAAGAAGGTATTTGAAATGAAAAAAAGTAATAGTTTAGCTAGTCTTTCATAGCAATTCTGTATGTCGTAAGCCATGTAAAAATTATTTTCATGGCTTTTAACTTGCGACGTGTACACAGCCGTCACGTCGGCTTATCTCGGTATCGTATTTCAAGGTCTGTTTATAGAAACTGTGAGACTGAACATACTTTATTGTTTTATTTATTGAAGAATAGTTCTTGTTCATGGTGTTATAATAAGTAGTTACGACATTTATGGATAAAACATTCATTTATATCGTCCTAACCTTTTAGAGACCTGAAAACACATTTACGAAATCTTAGAAGATCTTATTAGAAACTTATGCCGATCCACTTGTCGTGTTATTAGTATTTGAAATTAGAAAAACTATTCATAAAAACAACACAGCTTACAGAACAACGATAACTGGTCTCATTTGTTTTTTATCTGAAATAAGTCATAAGTGCGCGATAAAATGCGCCATGTTTACGACCACCCGGTAGTAAACATAAACTTCATAAAAAGTGACGTAAGGAGTTTTGACAGCTGAAAGGTTACTGAGGGTGAAACAATACTGGTAGGCAGAGGTGCGACTGATAGCGGGCAGCCTGGCTGAAGCGAGTTTTATCTTATTTTCTACAATGACTTCTGATCAAGTAAAAAGTTCTGAGGTAACAAACATAAAAAGAAATACAGTTGAATTGAGGACCTCCTCCCTTTTTGTAGTCTGTTATATATTGAAGGTTGAAAATGAGGAAAGAATAATGAATAAAGGCGGAGGACGGACAAAACGTAACGTTATACAAATACTGTTATTTATGTCGATATTCTATGAGACTGCCTCCGTGGTCCAGTGGATAGTGTATGCGCCTGCTGATCGGAGGTCCTGGGTTCGATTCTCGGTTCGGGCTAAAGTGTTACTGGGTTTTTCCGAATTTTCAGTAGCTGCAAAAAAATCTATGAGAATCGTAATCTTTTAAAATATATACCAATATTTATTGTGCTGTCGGTCTTGACTCAGTACAAGAATCGTTAAGCCACGTCAAAGGCCTTCTGACGGACTGAAAACTCCGACGCTAGATTTGGTCTTTAAAGAAAAAATACTTTGCAATTATTTGGAGAAAAGATGAAATACCTTCTAATACTTTTCCTTCTTTCCGTTAGTTAGTCGAATACTTGTTAACTTGTTTGAAATAAGTAAACATATATTTGCCCTTATCTCAATATATCGAATTAAACTGCAACATTTCTGCAATGGCGTCAGTAAGCTATTTTCCATTTTCAAACCGTGATCACGCTACAACAAACCAACAAACATTATTTAAGCGATGTATTCACATACACCACGTGGTCCTTTCTCACACACACTCTTCGATTCATCTCCATTGAATAAAGCCGCACGCCTGCCCGTTTCTGTTGTGAAACCCCTTACCACAGACTGCCGAGTCTAATAGAAGCGGAGTACCAGGCTGGCCTTTTGAGGCGCCTGTCATAGTAACTACACGTTACGAGGCATATTATTTACGTGCATAGTAAAAAAATCAATCGAATTAAAATTAAAGTATAATTCGTAAAAAAGGCATATTTTCCTAGGACCTTGATCCCCGGGGTACCCGTACCGGAGAGCCCTGTTTTATTTATGTATTGGTAAACTCAATTAAAACTCAATTTAGCATAAAAGTACCGTTAACAGCAACATACCGTTTCTAAAATATTATTAGTTACAGTCATATTGTCTAGCCCTCCGCACTAGCCCTATCGTTTATTATAACTGGTTTATGCCCGCTCAGGTAACATTTTTGCAACTCTTTTCGTGCGGCGGTAAGTATATCTAATTTGAAAAATATTTTTGAATATATTTGTTAAGTATGATTTGATAATTTTATTGTTTAATTTCCATATGAAATACCAATCCTGCTGTTCTTCTAATATCCTATTCTATTTGAAACATTTTATTCAAACTGTATTAACCTCTAATAAATCTATGACTTGGTGTTGTACAAAATTTCAAATGAAATAATTTCGTCTTGTATATTTCAAACACAACATTTATGCACTTTTTATGTCGACGGTAGATGTCGAAAATAAATAATAGAAAAATTAAACAAAATAAATGTAATCAAATTTATCGTTTTCGCGGCTCTCCGATCCAGTCATACGTCTCATGTACTTTGGGGATCGGGGATCGAAGGGAATAATCCATAAAAATGAAGGGCTTGTTTTTCCATTGTATGGATGTACAATAAAACAGTCACGGTTAATCTTATAGCTGCAAAATGTCTCATTTATAACATCTTTATTTTAAAATTTAATGTTGTATTACACGTTTTGCGTTGATATAAAAGGTTTAAAATCATTGCGCGAATGCTTATTTATGCATACGTTCATTTGTATCACCAACGGTACCTTATCGATGTCACTTTTTTTGTTTGCAATATTTCTATTTACAGAAATTGTAGAAGAAAATTAATAAGTTGGGTATATTTTAAATTACTAGGACACCTTACCAAATTTAAAAAATCTTAATTTTTATATGCCCGAGTATTATTATGAGCTAGGTGTGTCAGATTCAATAGCCTATATGTCTTACCGATGCTCCCAGTTATTGTGGATTCCAGCTCATTCGGGTGTACGAATTTGATCCGCAGCAACTATTGTTAGCAGTTAGACCACTACAACAGCTACAAGTTACTGCTGAGAGATGGAGGACGTTTGGGTACGTTTAATTAGGAACAGAGTGTATCCTGAGCCGAAATAATGGAGCGTTAACGTATTCATTGAACAAATGCATAAGAAAGAAGAAGAAAAACTATTTATTTGCCACAAACACAGAAAAAAGTATTACATATAAAAGAGAAAATTGCAAGGCACAACATTAGTCTGTGACAGATAGGTGCACACTCAGCTATATTGTTGCATTGTGGTAGTGTCCACAATACAACGCTGGTATTCTGTGTGCAACAGCACAATAATTAATACGCAATAATTAATGAGAAAACATTTAAAAAGACAAAGACATAGGTATAGGGTATAGGTACATAAACTAACACTAATGTGTATATAGGCAACAAAACAATTATTATTATTAGGTACACAAAAACAAGATTACCAAAAAAAAAAGTAAAAAAAAAAAATGTTTATTGCCAAAAATAAATACAAGTTAGAGCTATAACCAGTGACCCCACACTAGGCAAGCCTGTCCTGTGTGTACCTACGACAATAACACTCTTTTGCCATATATTATTAGCTCGGGCATCATCAACTGACATTGGCTTAAAACTAAAGACGATTTAATAACTAATTATAAGTAATTTCTAAAACATGCTACAAAAATAGAAATATAAAATAATAAATAAAACAAAAAAATAATAAACAAAAAAAAGGGCAAGTACGCTGGGCTCAATGCACATAAAATAAATCTAAAATAAAGTTATGTACCTAATTGTAAGTGAATGTGCACCAAGGTGATATGTATGAATATTATATGTATAGTTACTTTACAACAACATTTCACGATGAAGATATAAGTAGGCTTTCAGTTAAGTCATATGATAGGGAAGTAAGCCATTTTATAATTTTTGGCTTTGCTTCTCTCACTGTGCAATGTTTTATATTAGTTTCACTCGCTACTTTGTTATAAATGAAAATGTCTTTAAAAGGGCTAAAGCGTCTAGCAAAACTTGACTTGATCCTAGGCAAGGGCAATCTATAAACTCGCTGTTGGAGAAGGTTTGCGTAATCCTGTGATGTAATTACTCGTTTGTGTACTTTAAGCACAGACTTTAAAATGAAAAGTTGGCGAACATTTAAAACTTGACATTCTTGATACAGATTTTTTGTTGAGTATTTGAAAGGCTTCTTAAGTATTGTTTTCAACACCGATCGTTGTGCTCTTTCTATCTGTATCATAGTTGTTTTTGCTGCGCTGCCCCAGCAACTTATGCACTATGTCATCAGGAATTGACCTAGTGCATAATATACAGTCTTTAAGATGTCAGTATTAGCAGATGAACGAAGTAATTTTAATATGTTCGCCGCTTTACGAATTCTAGATGAGAGTGAGCTTATATGTTCCTTAAAATTTAAATTTTGATCTACCTGAACGCCAAGATATTTTATGCTATTAGCCTTTATCAGTTTCTCGCAGTTACAGGACCGTTTTGCTGCTATGCACTCATGTAATTTAATGCCTAGATTTAGATTAGGGGCTGACACTTTAGTCTTATGAAACGGTATATACTTCGTTTTTTTAGCGTTCAAGGTCAGTAAATTTCGCTGTTACCAAGATGTAACCTGTATCATATCTTTTTCAGCAATACAAAATACATCTTTCCAAGTGGTGCCATGATATATGATTACTGTATCATCTGCATAGCAGATAACCTCCGCGTCAATTTCTTCGTGTATATCATTTATATACATGATGAATAAGGTTGGCCCCAAAACACTGCCCTGTGGGACGCCGAAACTAATCGATCTTAATTCACTTCTGACGTTGCCAATTTTGATACATTGTTGCCTCTCTGTTAAGTAACTTCTGAACCAACTTAACGCTATGCCTCTAATACCAAAATAACATTCCAACTTTCTTACAAGTATCGGAATCGACACTGTGTCGAAGGCCTTGGCCAAGTCGAGAAAGACACCCAAGCAGGCTCTATTTTTATCAAGATGGGCTGATATTGTAGAAGTTAAGAGGGCAACAGCATCTTCCGTCGACTTGCCCCTCCTAAAACCAAATTGTCTTGGGGAGATGTAATTGTTCTTTTCTAAATACTTCACTAGCCTTTTATTCACAATCCTCTCCAGTAGTTTGGAGAAAGCTGGGAGAAGCGAAATTGGTCGATAGTTTTCTACTTTGTCTTTTTCCCCATCTTTATGTATGGGCAATACAGAAGCTATTTTCAAAGAATCCGGAAATATGCCCTGTTCTAAGCTCGAATTAAATATTTTCGTTAATGGTTGCAGGATGGCCTCCTTAATACCTTTCAAAAGGTCATTTGTAACATCGTCAATACCCGGCGCCCTGTCATTTTGAAAGGACGTGATTAGTGAGTCGATCTCCAATTCATCGGTTGGTTGCAGAAAGAAGGAATTTAAAATCTGCTTACGCTCGATATTTGCTGCTAATAAATCCTGGTTTACCTGCATTTTGCTTAAAATATTAGCTGCTAGTTTCTCGCTCACTGTCGAGAAGTACGTGTTACAGATTTCCAGTGAGTGTTTGGCGTTAGTACTATCCGGAAGTTTCAATAGTTCTTCAGGCTCCTTATGTTTCTTTCCTAGATGGCATACAGTTTTTATGGCTTTCCATAGCCTTTTGGGGTCAGTAGCGCTGCTAGAGAGTTCTTTATTTTTGTGGTCAGTTTTTAGTTTACGAAGAAGTTCATTGCAGTAATTTCTATATCGTTTATATACCAAATTTAATGCTGTATCGTGTGGAAACTTTTTTGTTTTGGTGTGTAATTTGTCGCGATGTTGCATGCATCGAATTAGTCCGGGTGTAATCCAGGGTTTGATATTGTATTTCGTGTGACTTAGGTGAAATATTTTTGTATGCTTATTAATTGCTTCATTTAGCTGGTCACAGAAAATAACTACTTTTTCGTTTACGTCGTGGGTGTCAAGCAATAGCGACCATTATATAGCTTCTACCATTATATAGCTATATTTTTATAGCTTCCAGATTTCGTTTTACTCTTGTTCTGTTACCTGATACTTCCTTAACCTTATGCAAGGCCATACCTAATATTGCCATGTCATGGTCGGTTATATCGGATGAGCATATTACACCAACAGCGTTAGAGACACTGTTCACCCAGATATGGTCGAGGCAGGCATTATTCCTGGTCGGTTTAGTTATTGCGGGAAAAAGCCCGTGTTCAGCTGTAAGACATTGATATTCTAATTCGTAGTTATTTGTCACCGTAAGCAAATTAATATTTATGTCGCCCGCTATAATCAGGGTTGTATTTTTCTTTGTATGATTTAACAATAGGCTATCTAGTGAGTGTAAAAAGTTATTTAAGTTTGTGAATGAGGGAGGCCGGTATATTCCGAAGATTGACATTTTGTTAGGTAGTTCGATTTCCAGGCAGTTGGCGTCATCAATATTTGGTTCTCTAACGCTGGCGTTTAGTGAGCTTTTAACGTAAACAACTACCCCGCTATTTTGGTTGATCCTTTTTTAACCGACTTCAAAAAAGGAGGAGGTTTACAATTCGTCGGAATCTTTTTTTTTATGTATGTTCCCCGATTACTCTAAGACGCCTGGACCGATTTCGAAAATTCTTGTTTTGATTGAAAGAGTATACCTCCTAGTTAGTCCCATGATCATCGGGTCCGGATCTGATCATGGAATCCTGAGAAATCGAAGGAACTCTTCAAATTTTATAAGCACACTTGAAGCGATTTGACCGTAACAACCCAATGCCGTCGAATTTGCGCTCGTTTGAGTCGTCTTTTAAATGGACATTGATGCTAGATGATTTCCATGGTCTGATGATAGAGTTGGAAGGTAACCATGAGATCTTTGTGATTGTGATACAATAACCCAATCTCATCGAGGTTAAGGTCGTTTGATTCGTGTTTACATGGACTTTGGTACTGGATGTTTTGCAGGGTCTGATGATGGAGCAGGAAGGTTGCCATGAGATGTTTGTAATACAAAGTCGCAATCCCATTGAGCTTGGGCTCGTTTGATTCGTCTTTACATGGACTTTAGTGCTGAATTTTGTGCTGAATGTTCACCAAACTCTGATGATGGAGCAGGAAGCTAGCCATGGGATATTTGTAATACAATTACGCAATCCCATCGAGTTTGGGCTCGTTTGCGTTGTCTTTACATAGACTTTGATGCTGGATGATTTCCAAAGTCTGACGATGGAGCAGGAAGGTGGCCATGGCATCTTTGTAATACAAAGACGCAATCCCATTGAGTTTGGGCTCTTTGGATTCGTCTTTACATGGATTTTAGTGCTGAATGTTTACCAAACTCTGATGATGGAGCAGGAAGGTGGCCATGGGATCTTTGTAATACAATAACGCAATATCGTCGTGTTTAGGCTCGTTTGTTTTGTCTTTGGTATTGGATGATTTCCGAGATCTGATGATGGAACTGAAACGAACGTGTTTAGGCTATTTAGTCGAAAACAAAAAATACTTGAAATTGCCAGAAAGGTACAGGTCTACATTTCAGAATTGAGGCACGTAAGGAAGGCCTCCCCATCATGTACCACCTACACTATCCTATGTACCACCTATTGCTATTTTTTATTAGTATACCACTAAAAATCAAAAAATAAAAATTATTTTTAAACAAAAAAAAAAACAACTTCAAAAAACACTAAGGAACTAAAAAACAAAAAATAATTTGTTTTGGAACAAACATTTTTGAATTCGGTGCCAAGCCCTTACGCAAAAAGTTACTAAATTACAAACTACCTATTCTATCAACAACGAAAGTTATATAAAAATGTGTAGAGGTTTTATAGTCAGATCAGAAATACTTTGCTTGGCACCGACTCCAAAAATGTTTGTTCCAAAACAAATTATTTTTTGTTTTTTAGTTCCTTAGTGTTTTTTGAAGTTGTTTTTTTTTTTTTGTTTAAAAAAATTTTTATTGCGTTCTATAAGATGTATATAGTGTGATTTCTGGAATAATACTACATTCGTCGAGCCAACACTCAGTTAAAATGATTGTATCAAAGGTAATTTTAAATCTTGCCAAAGTAATTAGAAAGTTATCAAAGTTTTTCTGTAAGCTCCTTACATTAAATGTTAACACTTTAAAGTTGTGATTTGATGTAATTGTTATTTGCACTTGCTCAGGCACTTGTATTGTTTGGCAGTTTATACACAATGCGTCTAAGTCCTTAGCTATATTTTTATCATTCATAGTAGATTAATAAGTACAAACGTAACAATAAGGTTTTATCTATCTGATTTAAATAACTGCCAACCAACACATGTTTTAAATTACAAACATACGGCGTCGTTTCTGTTGACGAGGAAAGCGAACTGTGTTTACTAGCGCAAAACATAAGTTTTATAATGTTAAAAATGAATAATCCTGATATAACATACATCGAGATATTGAAATAAACATATGAAAGTATAAAATGTAGACTTAATTCTAAGTTTGAAATAACTAAATTTATAAAGATAATATTATCTAAAGTAATGCTGTGATCGATTTTTATAATGATAAGTAGATTTAACTCTGATGTTCTGAATATAATATACATCGAGATATTAAAATAAAGGTTAGAACGTACAAAATATAGACTATTATTTAGATTAAACGAGCAATTTTTTATACAAATGGGGTATTCTAAAGTAGTGTTTCGAACCAATTTCCTCATTAATAAGATATCCTGATGTAATAAAAATTCAGAAAATACTGCGCGGTTGATGTCAATTTTCGACGGCGGCGCTAAATATGCGAGATAGGTCATTATTTGTACGTACATGCTGTGCCGCTTTCCCTTGTCGTTTCTTGACAAATATTTTACCTTGTGTGATCCAACAATACGAATATCCATGTTCTTTAGCTTTGGCTCGCGCAGTTCGAAAAAGCAATCTGTTTTCTTTTGTCAGGCGTTCATTGTAATAGATCTTATGTGGTTTCCCGGGTATGTCAAGGTCATTACTGGTAACATTACGCCTGGTTTTCGATGCCTTGATAAGTTCATCTCTCTTGCTACGTCGTAGTAATCGCACAACTATCGGTCTAGATATGGTTGCATCGTTTTCAGGGCTGACAGCACGAACAACATGATGTCCAGCCCTGTTCACCCAATCGATATCGTGGTCAACCAGGTCAACGCCTACCTTCTTTGCTGCTAGGAATGCTATATGGTGCAGGTTTTCGTTGTTCGATTCGGGGATACCTATGAGTTCCAATTCATTGCACAGTTGTCGTTGCGATTGATCATTTATTATTGTTGGAGCTCTGTTACAGAGCTTTCAAGTACCTTAACCTCCTTGTCACGATTTTCTAGACACTTTATTCTGGTGTCATTAGAGGCTATCGAGGCCGTCAATTCTTCTAATCGAAATTAAGAAAAACAATGTAATAAAAATATAGTAACATAATACATACGCCGACTCAATTACTTCGTAAATAAGTCGGCGCATGTATCACATCCATGGATTATAATAATATATACATATTTTCAACACATAATATATTTTATGCAGCGGCGCGCGCGGGCGCGGGCCAGCGGGCCGCCGGACGCGGCGCGTCGCGCGTCGCATACAGCTAGCGCACTGGTTAGCGCGCGGTGCGCTTATTATGTAATCATTGTTTACATAGGCAAAACTTGTATTTAGAACAATATTTGTTTAATGGCTACATTATGGGAGTATTTAGTACAATTTGTTGTAAGGAGCTAAGCAAGTAGTAATCTGTTTTCTCTGCCTACGCCGTCCGAAAAGGCATGGGTATATGTATGTTCATATGTAATTATGTTTCCGAGTCCGCTTAAATCTACTATTGAGGATACCAAACTTATTGAAATTAGTATATTCGATATGTTTTATACGAACTATAGTTTTGAGATGTAATAATTAGAAAAAAGGTATTATCGTAAATATTTCAGCTATTTGGCACTTAAGCACTCAACCCTATATGGACGGACATTAAGCCAATTTTATATTTTAGTTCCATAGTGAAAACTACAGAACTTCTCAGAACTGGTTAACGCTATATATATCTAATACAGAAAGCGGAAACAACGTATTTGTTGCTATCTATGAAACCGGGGCGTACCATTCGGAATTCTTATCGATAAATACCGTAAAATATTTCTACCACTTTCTAGAATTCATAATGATTTTTGAAAAGTGATTTTATGCTTTACTTAAGGTGGCTAATGAAGCGTTAATTTTTAATGTTTCCCTTTCATCTCGCTATCTTATCGCTTATCTACGTAAGAGTTCATTCATTGCTGAATAAAGAATTTTACTTCTAAAATATTTTTGTTTGGCCGTAAAAAAGTAAAGGTTTCAAACTTTGATGACTTTTATTAATTACGAGATTTCACTCGCGTGGGTGAGAGTATGTTTATTCTAATGTCTATGCTATATTATTGCAAACTTTATCGGAATCCATGCAGTAGTTTTTGCGTGAAAGAGTTACAAACATCCATGTATCCATCAATCCTAGAAAAAAGCTCGCATTTATAACAGTAGTGAGATGCAAATATACTGAATTTAGCCATGATAAATTAAAATGTCCTCGTATTTAGCGATAAATGGCATAGATTCCAGCTACATAATAATCAATATCAATGATATTGTAAGTAAAAGGTGATCATCATCTTATACTTTGATCAAATGTGGAAGAAAATTCCAGTTGACTTTAAAACCAATTTGAAAGTGGATGCAAGTAATATATTCAAGTTGTCAATTAGCGGTATACTAAAGAAAAAGAAAGAATGAAAAAAAAAATAATGTATTACATTATGTAGGTAGGTACATGCTCCAATGTAACAGAATAAATACTTAAATTAACTTACAGACTTACCTAACATAAATAGAATCGGATCCAAACTCAGCATAATACCTTCTTTTAACACAAGAGGGCGCTGGTATATATGGCGCTGGTATAGGCATACTGTTGCGTTGTATCAAAAACAGTATACTGTAACTGCAAAATTTAGCAGCAATAAACAAGATACACACATACGATAGATTTATTCACTCAATTTTTACACAAAGGAAGAGTTAAGCAGCAAACGCAACTTTGCAAGTTTGTATTCAGAGCTTCTGGAAGAAGCATACTGGATATCCGACATCATCTTAGACAGAAAACACTGGACGAACGGCCAACGACAAGGTGTTTTCTAAGACATGGGAACCACTGCGAACAGTCTGACTCCAAGCTCCTCTTTGATAAGAAAAAACAAAAATACTTACCGCCACATCTGGAAAGCGACCACGAGACATCACTATCCAGACTCACTGACACTAAATCGGCAATTTAGTGTTCATTATTTAGTATGTTATACCCAAATTCAATTTGTAGCAAGTAAACAGCTAGTACCTCGATTCCGTGAACATACGTATAGACATTTAAACGGGCAAAGTAAATTCAGTACTATAAAAATTTGATACAAATACATCATTAACACACAGACTTCATTAGTAAATTCCAGATTAAACCACACGGACCGCGTTGAATTCTACAAAACGGTTTTATAGAACCGTGTCCGGGGCGGTGGGCCGGACAGCCGGTTTCCGGATAAGCACTCGGCTGAATCGCTTCTATATAATTACGGGATGCTTGCGCTATTGTTTTAGACCAATTTGCCGTAGGACGTGTAGAAGGCTATCTGTATCTTGCCTACTACTTATTTTTGGAAGTAACATAGTGTATTATAGGGAACTGGGTTTGCTTTGCAACTGTTTATTTTTGTATCTGTGAGATAGGAATACTTTTTTGACGTGTCCACACAATTGTAGCAGGGTCTTGTAAAAATATACTTTTGGTCATACAGCTTTTCGCAGTCCGTTGCTGGATCGGCATCGGTCTCTTTTAATTTACGTCAATAATAGCAATGTCAGTCAAAAGGAAGATTTGGTATATACTATACCACGCTGTCTAAACTGATTTGTCGAATATTTCGTCTTATCCCAAAGATACTATTTTCTTCAAATACTATTTTATTTACCAGCTGTACTTGAACCAAATGGTTTGGTACGAGACGACGGTAAGAGACCTGATGGTATGTCATTGTTGCCTTGGAAAATGGGTAGGCCTTTGGTGTGAGACGCAACCTGCGTAGACACCCTCGCGCCATCACATGTTCCAAGCACGGGAGGCCATGCTGGCGCTGCTGCTGTAACTGCGGAAACCCTCAAACGGCGCAAATACAGTAATTTAGTGAGTAATTACGTGTTTGAGCCGTTTGGGGTGGAAACTCGCGCTCGTTCACTATTTCCGGAAATTTCGAAACGTTTAATCGACGTCTCACGTGACCAGAAGGCTGGTTTATTCTTTGCTCAGAGAATCAGCATTGCAATCCAGCGAGGCAATGCTGCCAGCCTTCTGGGCACATTACCCGATGACATTGATGCGGAGGCATTTTACGACGCCTAAACAAAAAACCGCCTAAACCTTGTAAATATTTTCAATTTTTAATTTCTTTTTACGGTTTTTTGTACATATACTACTTAGACATTAAGATTAGATTTTCTTCAATTATTTTAAAGTGGTATTGACACTTTGTGTTCTTAATTCGCTACCACACGGATTTAAGGCACCTTCCACGCTAGCGTCTTTTTAAAACATGCAGTCTTGCCAGCGCCTGCACAACGTCAACGGTGTGTCTATATGGCGTAATTATTTGAAATAAGAGGGAAATACCTTGTTCTCCCAATAATCACACCCTGTAATTTCGGTTACAGGGCGTGACATAAGACACCAGCCGTGGTCTTATGTCTCCGGGAAGTGCATCTATCTGAGATCCGCAATTAGAAGCGAGGGTTCTCCTCTGTGGCTAACTTTTTCAAAGTCTGCAACTATTTTGAAGTTCAAAAGACGCGTGTCGTTCGTATGTGCGAGTGTAAGTCAATATGCGGTCCTTTTCTGAATCAAGACGAAACTATAATTTAGTTCGGGCGCTTGAGTGTCGTTAATCGCGGCAAAGGTAGTGCTAGGTAATAAGTGCTAGTGCTACCGTGCTTCGGAGGGCACGTAAAGCTATCGGTACAGATTCTTGTCTCAGGATAAGAATCGTTAGGCCAAGTTAGAGGACTTCGGGTGGTACGAAAACTCTGACACCAGAATTAGTCTCACACTCTCACCCGAAATGGGGAAGGGATATCTGGCATCACTGAAAACGTCAGACGTAAAATTACGTAGCTCTGTAATTTTAAAAGTTTTATTTTATTTTAAATGTATATTAAATGCTTAAATATCGTTTGTTTTAAACATACTGTGCATAAAATTGTGAAAGACATTGAGTTTGGTGTTTGAAACCTCGATACGAACAGTTTTTAACCGACTTCAAAAAAAGGAGGAGGTTTACAATTCGTCGGAATCTTTTTTTTTATGTATGTTCCCCGATTTCTCTAATACGCCTGGACCGATTTCGAATATTCTTGTTTTGATTGAAAGAGTATACCTCCTAGTTGGTCCCATGATTATCAGGTCAGGATCTGATCATGGAATCCTGAGAAATCGAAGGAACTCTTCAAATTTTATAAGCACACTTGAAGTGATTTGACCGTAACAACCCAATACCGTCGAGTTTGGGATCGTTTGAGTCGTCTTTTACATGGACTTTGATGCTAGATGATTTCCATGGTCTGATGACAGAGTTGGAAGGTAACCAAAAGATCTTTGTGATACAATAACCCAATCTCATCGAGGTTAAGGTCGTTTGATTCGTCTTTACATGGACTTTGGTACTGGATGTTTTGCAGGGTCTGATGATGGAGCAGGAAGGTTGCCATAGGATGTTTGTAATACAAAGATGCAATCCCATTGAGCTTGGGCTCGTTTGATTCGTCTTTACATGGACTTTAGTGCTGAATGTTCACCAAACTCTGATGATGGAGCAGGAAGGTAGCCATGGGATATTTGTAATAAGTTACGCAATCCCATCGAGTTTGGGCTCGTTTGAGTCGTCTTAACATATACTTTGATGCTGGATGATTTCCATGGTCTAATGATAAAGCTGGAAGGTAACCCAATATCATCGAGTTTAGGGTCGTTTGTTGGTCTTTACATGGACTTTGGTACTGGATGTTTTCCAGGGTCTGACGATGGAGCAGGAAGGTGGCCATGGCATCTTTGTAATACAAAGACGCAATCCCATTGAGTTTGGGCTCTTTGGATTCGTCTTTACATGGACTTTAGTGCTGAATGTTTACCAAACTCTGATGATGGAGCAGGAAGGTGGCCATGGGATCTTTGTAATACAATAACGCAATATCATCGTGTTTAGGCTCGTTTGTTTTGTCTTTGGTATTGGATGATTTCCGAGATCTGATGATGGAACTGAAACGAACGTGTTAAGGCTATTTAGTTGAATACAAAAAATACTTGAAATTGCCAGAAACGTACAGGTCTACATTTCAGAATTGAGGCACGTAAGGAAGGCCTCCCAATCATGTACCACCTACACTATCCTCATCATCATCATCATCAGCCTTTAACAGTCCACTGCTGGACTAGGCCTCTCCTTTGAAAGGAGGACTTGGCCTACTATACCACGCTGGCCAAACGGGTTGGTATAGGGTTTGTATCAAGTTTTCCTTCTCTTACAGTGCTGTTCTCTGCATAATATGCTCACTCTGTCGGCTCTTACGACACCCATTGGATGATATGGGGTGGTGACAATCCGTATTCTTAATCCGTCACCACACGGACACTATCCTATGTACCACTTATTACTATTTTTTATTAGTATACCACTAAAAAGCAAAAAATAAAAATTATTTTTAAATAAAAAAAAACCAACTTCAAAAAACACTAAGGAACTAAAAAATAAAAAATAATTGGTTTTGGAGCAAACATTTTTGAATTCGGTGCCAAGCCCTTACGCAAAAAGTTACTAAATTACAAACTACCTATTCCATCAACAACGAAAATTATATAAAAATGTGTAGAGGTTTTATAGTCAGATCAGAAATACTTTGCTTGGCACCGACTTCAAAAATGTTTGCTCCAAAACCAATTATTTTTTGTTTTTTAGTTCCTTAGTGTTTTTTGAAGTTGTTTTTTTTTTATTTCAAAATAATTTTTATTGGCGGACAGATCTACTACCAGGTGTCAACGGACGGATTTGAAATCATCTTTAAACCCGGGCAGTATCTTACTTATTAACTTACACTCCTCATCACACATTTACTCGGCTCACACCAACGTGAGCTTCGTCCATCACACACTGGCACAGTTTCTGTCTCCTTTTGCTTGACAAGACGTGGAAGCAAAATCGAAGACTGAACAAACGCCCCATACAAACACCTACTACACTTACACTTCACATTTATTTAAGTGTTTATATCTTTAACAAGGCCCTTATATATAATATCTTTATAAGTAATAAAATATAGAAATTGATACAAATTAGTAAATTTGCCAAGATTATATTTTTCATTTACTACCTACATATTTTGCCTAACTAATTAAAAATTGAATAACACCTTTACTTTCAATAATATTTTTCCTTTTCTGTTATTTGTCTACTGTCCTTCTAGCTATAAATATTTATTCAAATAAATATATTTATTGATTTATCTATAAACTCCTACTCATTACTGACTTATCTCTTTTCTGACATCCATCATGAGTTCCAATTCATTGCACAGTTGTCGTTGCGATTGATCATTTATTATTGTTGGAGCTCTGTTACAGAGCTTTCAAGTACCTTAACCTCCTTGTCACGATTTTCTAGACACTTTATTCTGGTGTCATTAGAGGCTATCGAGGCCGTCAATTCTTCTAATCGAAATTAAGAAAAACAATGTAATAAAAATATAGTAACATAATACATACGCCGACTCAATTACTTCGTAAATAAGTCGGCGCATGTATCACATCCATGGATTATAATAATATATACATATTTTCAACACATAATATATTTTATGCAGCGGCGCGCGCGGGCGCGGGCCAGCGGGCCGCCGGACGCGGCGCGTCGCGCGTCGCATACAGCTAGCGCACTGGTTAGCGCGCGGTGCGCTTATTATGTAATCATTGTTTACATAGGCAAAACTTGTATTTAGAACAATATTTGTTTAATGGCTACATTATGGGAGTATTTAGTACAATTTGTTGTAAGGAGCTAAGCAAGTAGTAATCTGTTTTCTCTGCCTACGCCGTCCGAAAAGGCATGGGTATATGTATGTTCATATGTAATTATGTTTCCGAGTCCGCTTAAATCTACTATTGAGGATACCAAACTTATTGAAATTAGTATATTCGATATGTTTTATACGAACTATAGTTTTGAGATGTAATAATTAGAAAAAAGGTATTATCGTAAATATTTCAGCTATTTGGCACTTAAGCACTCAACCCTATATGGACGGACATTAAGCCAATTTTATATTTTAGTTCCATAGTGAAAACTACAGAACTTCTCAGAACTGGTTAACGCTATATATATCTAATACAGAAAGCGGAAACAACGTATTTGTTGCTATCTATGAAACCGGGGCGTACCATTCGGAATTCTTATCGATAAATACCGTAAAATATTTCTACCACTTTCTAGAATTCATAATGATTTTTGAAAAGTGATTTTATGCTTTACTTAAGGTGGCTAATGAAGCGTTAATTTTTAATGTTTCCCTTTCATCTCGCTATCTTATCGCTTATCTACGTAAGAGTTCATTCATTGCTGAATAAAGAATTTTACTTCTAAAATATTTTTGTTTGGCCGTAAAAAAGTAAAGGTTTCAAACTTTGATGACTTTTATTAATTACGAGATTTCACTCGCGTGGGTGAGAGTATGTTTATTCTAATGTCTATGCTATATTATTGCAAACTTTATCGGAATCCATGCAGTAGTTTTTGCGTGAAAGAGTTACAAACATCCATGTATCCATCAATCCTAGAAAAAAGCTCGCATTTATAACAGTAG
Source organism: Euclidia mi (assembly GCA_944739405.2). Classification (NCBI taxonomy): domain Eukaryota; kingdom Metazoa; phylum Arthropoda; class Insecta; order Lepidoptera; family Erebidae; genus Euclidia; species Euclidia mi. Next base: position 103,300,229 of record OX123181.2, read on the forward strand.
TGAGATGCAAATATACTGAATTTAGCCATGATAAATTAAAATGTCCTCGTATTTAGCGATAAATGGCATAGATTCCAGCTACATAATAATCAATATCAATGATATTGTAAGTAAAAGGTGATCATCATCTTATACTTTGATCAAATGTGGAAGAAAATTCCAGTTGACTTTAAAACCAATTTGAAAGTGGATGCAAGTAATATATTCAAGTTGTCAATTAGCGGTATACTAAAGAAAAAGAAAGAATGAAAAAAAAAATAATGTATTACATTATGTAGGTAGGTACATGCTCCAATGTAACAGAATAAATACTTAAATTAACTTACAGACTTACCTAACATAAATAGAATCGGATCCAAACTCAGCATAATACCTTCTTTTAACACAAGAGGGCGCTGGTATATATGGCGCTGGTATAGGCATACTGTTGCGTTGTATCAAAAACAGTATACTGTAACTGCAAAATTTAGCAGCAATAAACAAGATACACACATACGATAGATTTATTCACTCAATTTTTACACAAAGGAAGAGTTAAGCAGCAAACGCAACTTTGCAAGTTTGTATTCAGAGCTTCTGGAAGAAGCATACTGGATATCCGACATCATCTTAGACAGAAAACACTGGACGAACGGCCAACGACAAGGTGTTTTCTAAGACATGGGAACCACTGCGAACAGTCTGACTCCAAGCTCCTCTTTGATAAGAAAAAACAAAAATACTTACCGCCACATCTGGAAAGCGACCACGAGACATCACTATCCAGACTCACTGACACTAAATCGGCAATTTAGTGTTCATTATTTAGTATGTTATACCCAAATTCAATTTGTAGCAAGTAAACAGCTAGTACCTCGATTCCGTGAACATACGTATAGACATTTAAACGGGCAAAGTAAATTCAGTACTATAAAAATTTGATACAAATACATCATTAACACACAGACTTCATTAGTAAATTCCAGATTAAACCACACGGACCGCGTTGAATTCTACAAAACGGTTTTATAGAACCGTGTCCGGGGCGGTGGGCCGGACAGCCGGTTTCCGGATAAGCACTCGGCTGAATCGCTTCTATATAATTACGGGATGCTTGCGCTATTGTTTTAGACCAATTTGCCGTAGGACGTGTAGAAGGCTATCTGTATCTTGCCTACTACTTATTTTTGGAAGTAACATAGTGTATTATAGGGAACTGGGTTTGCTTTGCAACTGTTTATTTTTGTATCTGTGAGATAGGAATACTTTTTTGACGTGTCCACACAATTGTAGCAGGGTCTTGTAAAAATATACTTTTGGTCATACAGCTTTTCGCAGTCCGTTGCTGGATCGGCATCGGTCTCTTTTAATTTACGTCAATAATAGCAATGTCAGTCAAAAGGAAGATTTGGTATATACTATACCACGCTGTCTAAACTGATTTGTCGAATATTTCGTCTTATCCCAAAGATACTATTTTCTTCAAATACTATTTTATTTACCAGCTGTACTTGAACCAAATGGTTTGGTACGAGACGACGGTAAGAGACCTGATGGTATGTCATTGTTGCCTTGGAAAATGGGTAGGCCTTTGGTGTGAGACGCAACCTGCGTAGACACCCTCGCGCCATCACATGTTCCAAGCACGGGAGGCCATGCTGGCGCTGCTGCTGTAACTGCGGAAACCCTCAAACGGCGCAAATACAGTAATTTAGTGAGTAATTACGTGTTTGAGCCGTTTGGGGTGGAAACTCGCGCTCGTTCACTATTTCCGGAAATTTCGAAACGTTTAATCGACGTCTCACGTGACCAGAAGGCTGGTTTATTCTTTGCTCAGAGAATCAGCATTGCAATCCAGCGAGGCAATGCTGCCAGCCTTCTGGGCACATTACCCGATGACATTGATGCGGAGGCATTTTACGACGCCTAAACAAAAAACCGCCTAAACCTTGTAAATATTTTCAATTTTTAATTTCTTTTTACGGTTTTTTGTACATATACTACTTAGACATTAAGATTAGATTTTCTTCAATTATTTTAAAGTGGTATTGACACTTTGTGTTCTTAATTCGCTACCACACGGATTTAAGGCACCTTCCACGCTAGCGTCTTTTTAAAACATGCAGTCTTGCCAGCGCCTGCACAACGTCAACGGTGTGTCTATATGGCGTAATTATTTGAAATAAGAGGGAAATACCTTGTTCTCCCAATAATCACACCCTGTAATTTCGGTTACAGGGCGTGACATAAGACACCAGCCGTGGTCTTATGTCTCCGGGAAGTGCATCTATCTGAGATCCGCAATTAGAAGCGAGGGTTCTCCTCTGTGGCTAACTTTTTCAAAGTCTGCAACTATTTTGAAGTTCAAAAGACGCGTGTCGTTCGTATGTGCGAGTGTAAGTCAATATGCGGTCCTTTTCTGAATCAAGACGAAACTATAATTTAGTTCGGGCGCTTGAGTGTCGTTAATCGCGGCAAAGGTAGTGCTAGGTAATAAGTGCTAGTGCTACCGTGCTTCGGAGGGCACGTAAAGCTATCGGTACAGATTCTTGTCTCAGGATAAGAATCGTTAGGCCAAGTTAGAGGACTTCGGGTGGTACGAAAACTCTGACACCAGAATTAGTCTCACACTCTCACCCGAAATGGGGAAGGGATATCTGGCATCACTGAAAACGTCAGACGTAAAATTACGTAGCTCTGTAATTTTAAAAGTTTTATTTTATTTTAAATGTATATTAAATGCTTAAATATCGTTTGTTTTAAACATACTGTGCATAAAATTGTGAAAGACATTGAGTTTGGTGTTTGAAACCTCGATACGAACAGTTTTTAACCGACTTCAAAAAAAGGAGGAGGTTTACAATTCGTCGGAATCTTTTTTTTTATGTATGTTCCCCGATTTCTCTAATACGCCTGGACCGATTTCGAATATTCTTGTTTTGATTGAAAGAGTATACCTCCTAGTTGGTCCCATGATTATCAGGTCAGGATCTGATCATGGAATCCTGAGAAATCGAAGGAACTCTTCAAATTTTATAAGCACACTTGAAGTGATTTGACCGTAACAACCCAATACCGTCGAGTTTGGGATCGTTTGAGTCGTCTTTTACATGGACTTTGATGCTAGATGATTTCCATGGTCTGATGACAGAGTTGGAAGGTAACCAAAAGATCTTTGTGATACAATAACCCAATCTCATCGAGGTTAAGGTCGTTTGATTCGTCTTTACATGGACTTTGGTACTGGATGTTTTGCAGGGTCTGATGATGGAGCAGGAAGGTTGCCATAGGATGTTTGTAATACAAAGATGCAATCCCATTGAGCTTGGGCTCGTTTGATTCGTCTTTACATGGACTTTAGTGCTGAATGTTCACCAAACTCTGATGATGGAGCAGGAAGGTAGCCATGGGATATTTGTAATAAGTTACGCAATCCCATCGAGTTTGGGCTCGTTTGAGTCGTCTTAACATATACTTTGATGCTGGATGATTTCCATGGTCTAATGATAAAGCTGGAAGGTAACCCAATATCATCGAGTTTAGGGTCGTTTGTTGGTCTTTACATGGACTTTGGTACTGGATGTTTTCCAGGGTCTGACGATGGAGCAGGAAGGTGGCCATGGCATCTTTGTAATACAAAGACGCAATCCCATTGAGTTTGGGCTCTTTGGATTCGTCTTTACATGGACTTTAGTGCTGAATGTTTACCAAACTCTGATGATGGAGCAGGAAGGTGGCCATGGGATCTTTGTAATACAATAACGCAATATCATCGTGTTTAGGCTCGTTTGTTTTGTCTTTGGTATTGGATGATTTCCGAGATCTGATGATGGAACTGAAACGAACGTGTTAAGGCTATTTAGTTGAATACAAAAAATACTTGAAATTGCCAGAAACGTACAGGTCTACATTTCAGAATTGAGGCACGTAAGGAAGGCCTCCCAATCATGTACCACCTACACTATCCTCATCATCATCATCATCAGCCTTTAACAGTCCACTGCTGGACTAGGCCTCTCCTTTGAAAGGAGGACTTGGCCTACTATACCACGCTGGCCAAACGGGTTGGTATAGGGTTTGTATCAAGTTTTCCTTCTCTTACAGTGCTGTTCTCTGCATAATATGCTCACTCTGTCGGCTCTTACGACACCCATTGGATGATATGGGGTGGTGACAATCCGTATTCTTAATCCGTCACCACACGGACACTATCCTATGTACCACTTATTACTATTTTTTATTAGTATACCACTAAAAAGCAAAAAATAAAAATTATTTTTAAATAAAAAAAAACCAACTTCAAAAAACACTAAGGAACTAAAAAATAAAAAATAATTGGTTTTGGAGCAAACATTTTTGAATTCGGTGCCAAGCCCTTACGCAAAAAGTTACTAAATTACAAACTACCTATTCCATCAACAACGAAAATTATATAAAAATGTGTAGAGGTTTTATAGTCAGATCAGAAATACTTTGCTTGGCACCGACTTCAAAAATGTTTGCTCCAAAACCAATTATTTTTTGTTTTTTAGTTCCTTAGTGTTTTTTGAAGTTGTTTTTTTTTTATTTCAAAATAATTTTTATTGGCGGACAGATCTACTACCAGGTGTCAACGGACGGATTTGAAATCATCTTTAAACCCGGGCAGTATCTTACTTATTAACTTACACTCCTCATCACACATTTACTCGGCTCACACCAACGTGAGCTTCGTCCATCACACACTGGCACAGTTTCTGTCTCCTTTTGCTTGACAAGACGTGGAAGCAAAATCGAAGACTGAACAAACGCCCCATACAAACACCTACTACACTTACACTTCACATTTATTTAAGTGTTTATATCTTTAACAAGGCCCTTATATATAATATCTTTATAAGTAATAAAATATAGAAATTGATACAAATTAGTAAATTTGCCAAGATTATATTTTTCATTTACTACCTACATATTTTGCCTAACTAATTAAAAATTGAATAACACCTTTACTTTCAATAATATTTTTCCTTTTCTGTTATTTGTCTACTGTCCTTCTAGCTATAAATATTTATTCAAATAAATATATTTATTGATTTATCTATAAACTCCTACTCATTACTGACTTATCTCTTTTCTGACATCTTGTTTATCTTTCTGTCCATAGGTGTTTGGCGTATCCTTGGCTATGAGCCATTCCACAATGAGCACTATGATGACCCGGAAGGCCACAGCGAAGGATCTAGAGAACAAGCTGAGAATAACCTTGATAGAATTAAAGAAGTGCCAGGAGGAGAATATACTCCTACTGAAGGAGCGTGCAGACTGTGAAGAGGACATCAGGATTGTCAACGATAGGGTTTCCAACCTGAAGGCTCAGCTCGCAGAACTCCATATTGAGTATATGGACACACTGGCCCAGCGAGATAGGTTACAGGAGGAAATACATTTATTGACCGCTAGCAATGATGGCCATTCATGGTCTATGAGTCGCATTAGGGAACTTGAATGCTGTTTAGAACAATCTATAATAAATATTAAATCCCTAGAACAGACTGTTGAGGAATTAAACAGTAGTAAAACTCAGAACCTTTATACAGAGCTTGTAGGTACTAGCTTAGGTCACAGATCTACTAAACCATTTAAATTAAACACAAGTGGCCTGAAACGACATAGAAAATATAATAAACTAAACAAACACATTAGGAAACTAATCTTTAGCCTAAAACAATACAAGAAAAATAAAGTAACATCCCAGCAATATAAAGTTTTAGTTTCTGAGCGTTCAGAGTTGTTATTAGACTTAGAAAAGTACAACACAGAGTTGATAAATAGTAAAATGCTGTATGATCAACATACTAGGGATCTCAAAGGTCAAATTACCTCTTTACAGTCTCAAATAGATAGGATGAACACCCAATATCAAAATGAGGTTCAGGATTATATTAGGAAATATGATGAGATAGCTCAGGTAGGTAGGCAAAATCTTGAGTATGTGAAAGCTTTGACAAACACCAATACTTGCCTAAATAGCATAAAATCAACCATACCCACTTGTAAGTCTCAGCATATTTTTGATATTGACAAAAGTTATTATTTAGCAAATAATACAACAGATACGTCTTCCTTAGGTAGGAATGGCACAAATAAAGTTTATATGTTCTCTGATAGGCTAGGTTTAGGCTTAGGTAGTTTAATGAATTGTGAATTGAAACAACACAATATTATCAATTATTGCTACCCAGAGTCTTCTTTTTCACATCTAATTGATAAATTAAATACAACAATATTTGATAGGGAGTCCACAATAAATATCTCATACGGTGATAGTCAAATGGTGACTAAAAAAGATATAATTAATTTAACAGAAGTTATGTTATCGCTTCACAGAACATATGATTGCAAATTTATTTTGCCTTATGCTTATAGTTTAAATGCTATGATGAATAGACATATTCATGAACATAACTTGATGTTATACAATTTGACATGGCAATAAAAGGATTTTATTTTATTTTTTGACATCAATAATTTTATTAAAAATTTTACATTGACTAAAGATACTATGTATCTGCCACTATTTTATAAAAGACAAGTTGCTAAATTATTAGCATATAATATAAAAAATGACACAGGTACATGTAGGGTATCCAAGAATTTAGTTTCTGTAAATAGTTCCTATCCTTATAATTCTTCTATTGAGAATACTGACACAAGTTCTTTAAACTTAAGAACAGGACAAAGGGTAGACATATTGAACTGACTGTAGCACATCAAAACATACAAGGTCTATCTGGCAAGGATTTAGAATTAGGTTTATATTTAGAAAATCATAGTATTAAAGTTATGTGCATTACGGAACACTGGCTTAAAGAATACCAGATTAAATTCATAAATAACACACAATACACAGTACACAGTGCCTTCTCTAGGAAACAAGCTATTCATGGTGGATCATTGATTATTGTTTCAAACAGTTTAACATGTAAAGAACGGAAAGACATAGCTAGCTTGTCTATAGAACGCACGGTGGAACTGTCATGCATTGAGCTTGAGCAGCATATAATTATATGTGTATATCGTCCTCCATTAAGTGACTTTAATTTGTTTGAATCTGTTATGGAAGATGCAATTAGTAAAATTAGGAGCAATAAGAAAGGGATTATAGTTTGTGGTGATTTTAATGTTAACATTCTTGAAAATTCAATAATGACTTGTAGATTTTTAAACCTTTTTAGATCATTTAATTTGGAAAATTTATTTCTTGAACCAACTAGAATCACGGCAACATCTTTCACCTGTCTTGATAACATATTTAGTAATTGTATTGTTTCAGATAGAGTAGTTACTTCTGAATTAACTTCGGATCACTGTGGGCAATTAGCTAGGTTTCCATATTACAATGATAGCATCGTACAGAGAGTGTTGGTTAGGCCATTACCTAGGCATAAGTTTAATGAATTCCGGAATAAAGTATTGATTGGATTGAATACTATGAATCCTGACTTAATAGAAATAGATTCGCCAAATAAGAATTTTAACAATTTATTTAATATAGTTAATAACACGTTTCAGAATACTTTTAAGACTAAGGAGAAAGTTATTAAGGAATCTCGAGCTTTTAATGAGTGGGCTACTGCGGGTATTTACAAAAGCAGAGCAAAAATGTATGAGTTGTATGGTATGAAAAAATACAATTCTGATTTAAACTTCACTGAGTATGTTAGTAATTATTCTAAAATATTTAAAAGAGTATGCAATACAGCTAAAGCTATATTCGTAAGGAATAAAATTAAACAATCTTCGAATAAAGTTAAGGCAACCTGGCGAGCTATTAATGAAACAACAGGTAAGACAACATTAAGAAGTAATAGTTTTAGTCTTCTTGATAATGATAAATTAATTCATAATGACAAAGAAGTCGCACACACATTTAATAACTTTTTTGCTAGCATACCACTTACTACTACTAGAGAATTAAAATCATCAGCTATAGTCGCAGAAAACCTATTAAAGTCTAGTGTAGGAAAATGTGAAGTAATATTTAAATTTCATAGTATTAGTTCTACCGATATTATAAATACTTTTAAGTCTTTAGAGTCTAAAAATACAGGTGATCTTTGGGGCATTTCTGTTAAGGTTTTGACAAGTATAATTGATGTAGTGGCTCCTTATTTAAGCAACTTATTCAATAAGTGTATTAAATCTGGCAGTTTTCCAGATCTTATGAAACATAGTAGAATAATACCTCTGTTCAAATCCGGCAATAAGACTGATCCTAGTAATTATAGGCCAATATCGACACTACCTGCTTTTAGTAAGATTTTTGAAAAGATCATACTCAAGCAACTACTAAGACATTTTAATCAAAACAGCCTCCTTCATGGTGAGCAATATGGTTTTACCAAGGGTCTCTCGACAACAGATGCAGGAGTAGCGTTACTCAAACATATCTACAGTGCATGGGAGAATTCCCAAAATGCTGTTGGTGTGTTCTGCGACCTTTCGAAAGCATTCGATTGTGTCTGCCATGAGACGCTCTTGTGCAAGCTTAGACATTACGGCGTCCAGACTAAAGCATTGGATGTCATTAAGTCGTACTTAAGTGACAGGATCCAATGTGTTGAAATAAATGGCTCAAAATCCAGTGGCTTACCTGTTGATTTAGGAGTGCCACAGGGTAGCATCCTAGGGCCTTTCTTGTTTCTTGTTTACATAAACGATTTACCTTTTTACTTGAGAAACATTTGTGACGTTGTACTGTTTGCTGACGATACTTCTTTGATATTTAAAGAAGATAGAAATAAGGAACACTTTAACGAAATAAACAGTGCACTCATTCAAGTGACTAAATGGTTTAATGTAAACAATCTAGTACTGAACGCCAAAAAAACAAAATGTGTTAAGTTTGCTCTGCCTAATGTCAGAAACCTTGGTCCTAACATAGTTTTAAATGACGATGTACTCGAAACAACTGAATCCACATTATTTCTAGGATTAACACTTGATTCGAAGTTACAATGGGGTGAGCATGTTACATATATCTCAGGGAAACTTAGCTCAGCTGCTTATGCCGTTAAGAAGGTTCGTAGGTTGACCGATGTCGATACGGCTAGATTGGTTTATTTTAGTTATTTTCATAGTGTTATGTCATATGGCATATTGTTATGGGGTAGAGCTGCTGATATCCAAAATATTTTTATATTGCAGAAACGGGCAGTTAGGGCCATTTACCAGTTAAAGACAAGAGTCTCACTCAAAGAAAAGTTTAAAACTATTGGTATTCTTACTGTAGCGTCACAATATATTTATGCCAGTGTTATGCATGTAAGACGAAACATAAATTCTTATAAAATGAATAGTGACATACACAATATCAATACTAGAAATAGACATAAATTATGTGTTCCGTATTTTCGTTTGCACAAAACGCATAGCTCTTTTATTGGGCTCAGTATTCGCATATACAATAAATTACCAACTTATATTTTAGACTTGCCATTAAGTTCGTTTCAGGCAGAAGTTAAAAAGAATCTTATAAATAAGGCATATTACAGTTTGAAGGATTATTTTGATGACAGGAGCGCTTGGAAGTAGTTGTTCGCTTTTGACTAGGTCAATAATTAGTAGTTTTATTTTATAGTGTAGTTAATTACGATATTCTCATTTCATACTATATTTTGCATTCATGTTCCACACTTTAATTATAACTTTGCGGATTTGTAAGATGTGGGTAACTCGTGGTCATGGGCTAACTAATAGGTTGTCGATGGCTTTGGTTTCATAATACCGTTACTTTCTGCTTCATTCACTTCTACCATAGTTCTGACCATGTTCGCGAGTTGCCTACATTAAAAAGACGTAAGTGGATGCTCCTGTTTCACCATATTTACTTTGGGAGGCTTACCATATGAACATCATTTACTACTTGAGTATCATATCAATAGCTACTTAAAATTTTACTAGTGGATGTCTACAATGTGAAACAGTTGCAGCTCCTTACAAAAATAAAATGTACCACCATTATATTTGTTTGAAAAGAGTGGCCATGAGTTTTATTGCCCGTTCTTTCTCGTGGTTCTACCTATTGCATTGCGAACTGTTTTGCGCGTAGTACGTAGCGAGTTTTTAAAAAACTGATCGTCGACCTTGCGCTGCTAGTACACTTTCACTACGCACTGTTCAGATGCTGCGGTCTGAATACGGATCCAGAAAGCCAACAGCATCCCACTTCTGACACCAATGTTTTGCGCGTAGTACGTAGCAAGTTTTTAAAAAAACAATTTTTCACAGCTGAAAAATGTTTATTAATTTACACCCGAAATTACATTGACTAAACTAGACCGAACTCAAGCTTTCGCGACCGCGAGATGTAGGATGTTGGCGCGGTAGATGAATGATGCGAACTGTATGCTAACTGTGTGCTAACTAACTGGCCGCATGGCGGTAATGGCTTATATATTAATTATAATATGCTTATATTGCATTTCCCTTTAACTAAATTCGGTTATAACACGTCCCCCCTTGAAGACGAAGCTTCATCTTAAATAAGATGAACGCGAAGTTTAATGAAAACCGCGTGCAAGAGCTTGAGTTTTACAATTAGGTACTTATTATATTAAGACATAGAAAGTAGTATAAGGTATTAAGAAAATAGTAATATAAAAACAAAGTTTTATATGATTAAAATCATTATAAGACAATATTAAAATTATATAAGCTAAGTGGAGAATATTCCTAAAATAGAAATTCTTATACCTAATAAAATTTTAATATAGTAGATATAGAATATGGAAATGCCTGTTATAACTAATAAATGCTTAGGTTACGGTTGGACTTTTCAGACTGCCTAAATTTTACATTTTTATTTAATTTATTAATTTCGATTTCTGGCAAACTATGAATTGACCTTCTGTCAAATTCATCTGAGTTTTCAGATATGGTAGTTAATTCCATAGGATGGCTTATTGAAGTTTCATTGCTACTTTTACTGTCATTATAACAATGATTGTATATCTGTATACAACAGGATGGGTTAACGCATTTAGCAAAACATTTTTTGTATAATTTATAGAGTGCATAAACAATAATTGAACCGATTATGATGTAAGTTAATGTGGAATAATAATGTCCATATTTAACAATATGAGATTGATTTTGTACATTATTTATTTGGTTTTCTAGGCTATCTAGTTTATGCGAAGCTAATTTTAATGATTCTAAATCTACGTTTGTTAACGAGATAGGAGAAAATTCATGAAAACTGTTATTTAAAATCTTATTAAATTTACAACAATCATCTTCTGTTATATCATAGTTAATTGATAGTTGACTTGGTGAAACTCTGTTATAAGTATGGGAAGGATAGAATTGTAACGTTTGAAAATATGCAATACAATCATTTTTCAAGGATAACAGACCAGTACCTTGCAGAGTATAATCCTTAATATCATGGTTACACTTTAATGTTAACTTACTAGGCTTAGATTGGACAAATATATATTTTCCATCATTTAACTTCTGCCAAATATTAATATTACCATATATTAACTTATTATTACACATATCCGGAAGAGATACAGTTACTTCCGTTAACAATTTCGACTCACACGATGGGTTATTGATTGTCGACAGAACAGAAGGTAAAGGACATATTATGTACTTAGTATTGACATTCTTACAACTAGAAATATCATCTAATAATGCATAACTTAACCTATCGTCAGTTATTGCTATAAAGAGCTTAGAGGGATGAATTAATGCATAAGTTAAGAAATTATCTTCTTGAGGAGTAGGTAACGGTAAGTTTTTATAAACATTAAACCTCATAGGATTTACTAACGGAATCTGAATTACAAACATAATTTTGTTATTATAATAATATGCAGTTAATTGCGACAAATCTATAATACTATGTATATTTTGTAAAGATAAAGAGACAGGAAATTCGATATTTGATTTAAATTGTTTACTACTTGAAAGTTCATTGTACAATTTCGTGGGAGTTAAAACATATGGATGTAAAATATTAGCTTTTGCAAATAAAATTGAATTTAAAATTGTATCTAGAATGTTAGAGATTGACAACAATGATCCTTCAAGGACATTAAACAAGGAATTAATTTTCTCAATGTTAATTAGATTAGCATTCGCTTTAGAATTTTCTGTAAATATATAATTAAGTTTTTGTATTTGTTTATCTAATTTAATTTCATTTTCATTTAATTTATGTAAAGAAATATTAAAGTTGTTTATTGTGGACTGAACAACGTGTATGTTGTCCTTCATAAGAGAAAATATATGATTTTCGTTTTCTTGACATGCTGAAATGGCCTCGTCATATTTTCTAGCGTCATCCGCGTCTAGAGTGCCGAAAAAGAACTTTAATATTTCGCCACCGAATTCCAGTGACCTTTTAGCACGATCATCAATCTTTTCTGAGATAAGGTGAGATAAAGAATTATATTTAAGAAAATTAGCATTAATTAATATTTCTAAAGGGTCAATCGCATTCTTACAATCTAAAGTAACTATAGCTAAATTTCTTGCTTTTTCACAGAAAGCAGATAAATATAAAATAGATTTTTGGATTTTATCCAAATAAGGTTTGATAGGGACGACTTCGACGTAAGTAATCACGTTCCAGAAGTCGTTGTAAAAATACGCAATTGATATCGGGTCAAAATATATGCCCGGACTGTGAGAAATATATTCAATGGGATCAGCAGAAACCAATCTGTAACAATGACAAATCACGCCGGTTTAATTTCGTTAACATGGTATTTCATGTGTTTTCTATTTATACTTAAGGAGAAGTTATTTTTACCGTGCACTTTGACTATTTTATAGGGTCCTTTCCAAATGGGAGATAAGGCTTTCCTTAATCTATGGTGATGTCTTAAATAAACCATATCACCGACTTTGTAAGTTTTAGAACTGGAATTTGCATCATAATACTTCTTAGATGTTTCTTTACTTTTAATTATATTTTCTAAGGCTCTTTCGCGAGAAAAACGCATCCTGTACTGTAAGGCGCGAATATAGTCATGATAAGTTGTGCTATCGTTTGTTTCGTATAAGCTACTGGGTATGGAAGGCTTATGGCCAAATAATAACTCGAAGGGAGTAAATTCTGTTGTGCAATGGGGAGTTGTATTGTATGATAAGATTGCAGTTACTAGATAGCAATGCCAATCGTCGTGATTTTCGTTCACGAACGACTTGAGATACTCCTTGAGGGTGGCGTGACTCCTTTCTAGAGCACCATTGGTTTGAGGATGATACGGGGTTGAAAATAGGTTTTTGATTTTCAGAATATCAGTTAGTTGCTTGAAGAGTTCGGAGGTGAAGCAGGTACCTTGATCGGTAAGTATCATTTTAGGAAATCCGAATAGAGAAAAGAAATGAATTAAGTTTCGAGCAACTTCATCAGTGGAACATGTGATCATAGGGTAAGCGGAAGAAAACTTTGTCAGATCATCCTGGAGGGTAAGTATGTATTTGAACTTTTGAAGGCCAGCTTCGGGCAGAGTACCAACGATATCTAAGGCTAATCTTTCAAAGGGCTTGGTACTCGAGGAGGTAATTACCATAGGGGCTTTATTCGAAGAGCGTAAGGGTTTATTTATTTGACATAATCTACAGTCTTTAACAAATCGTTCGATATCGGAACGCATCGATTTCCAATAGTAGGCTGCTTTTATCCTATTATACATTCTTTTAACACCTGGGTGACCAGCAATAGTGGTACCGTGATTTTCTTTTAGAATATTAGGGACCTCAGCGGGAGTTGGATATATTATTTGATTTTTATATATATGTATTTTGATTTGGGTGCCGTGAAAAATGTAAGATATCATATTATAGATCTTAATGTAAACTAATTTAGTAAATGGCTCCGAAAAATCCGATATAGCTAATTCTTTTTCGTAGTTTTCGTTAGATAAGATTTTGTTACGCAATTCCATAAGTAATTTATAAATAATTCTATAACTAGTTTCATCGTAATGATGTGTTTTCGTAAAAAGAAAATAAAATGTTCTTTTATAAGAATCTACAATGTGAACAGTTTCAAGTTCACGTTCACGGGCTTTTAACTCGTCAGCATTTTCGATGAGTGATAACAATTGCTCGCAATGCGGCATAGAGTAGTCGAAGTCCAGAGATATCGGACATGCTATATATTTTTGTTTGGCTAAATGAAGTGATTGACTATGCTCTTCTATGATTGTATCGTTATTAGATGTAGTTTTTAAGAATTGCTTTTTAAAATATTGTTCATAAGTTGATTTATTTAAATTAGAATTAGAGGTTAACGCGTTTACGGGGTACCTGGATAAGGTATCGACATTAGAATTTAATCTGCCTTGTTTGTACACTATTTCATAATTATATTCTTCTAATTTCAGGCGCCATCGTATAAGACGACTACCTGGGTCTTTAACATTGAACAACCAAACTAAGGGTCTGTGATCGGTAACGATTTTGAATTGGTAGCCATATAAATAGGGACGGAACGTCTTAACGCCAAAAAGAATAGCTAGAAGTTCTTTTTCCGTAGTGGAATAGTTTCCTTCTGCTTTGTTTAGGGTACGTGATGCATAGGCTATCGGCTTATCTTTGCCGATTTCACCTTGGGAAAGAATGGCTCCAACGGCGTAATTAGATGCGTCAGTGGTAAGTATGAAAGGTTTTGAGTAATCAGGATATTGAAGAAGAGGTGCTGAAACTAATTTATGTTTTAGAGTTTGGAATGCAAGTTCTTGTTCTTGCGTCCAATGGAAAGCGACATCTTTCTTTAAAAGGGAGGTGAGTGGTTTGGTAATTTTAGAGAAGTTTTCTATGAATCTGCGGTAATAACCGACTAGACCTAGGAATGATTTTATGTCCTTGGGGTTTTTAGGAGTTGGAAGACCTTCGATGGCTTTTACCTTGTCTGGATTCGGTGAGACACCTTTATCGGTGATGACATGACCGAGATAAGTAACTTCGCGGCGTAAGAACTCGCACTTATCTGGTTGCAATTTTAGATTATGTTGACGGAACCTTTCAAGGACTAATTTTAGCTTTTCAATGTGACTAGGGAGATCTGGCGAGTACAAAATACAATCGTCTAAATAAATATAGCAGTGTAATCCTTGGAGACCAGATAGAACTGTATTCATGAGGCGTTGGAAGGTGCTAGGTGCATTTTTTAAGCCAAAAGGCATTCGGGTAAATTCGTAATGACCAGATGTTTCATTTGTGCCTACAATTGTGAAACCTGTTTTTGCCGCGTCAGCAGGATTTAAAGAAATTTGGTGGAAACCACTTACAAGATCTAAGGTCGTAAAGTACTTAGAATGCCCTAGTTGGTCAAGAATATCTGTTATTAACGGTATAGGGTAGATCTCGGACACCGTGACGTCGTTAAGGCGACGATAATCGATAACTATACGCCATTTTCGTTTCCCCGAGGCGTCTGCCTTCTTCGGGACAACCCATACAGGGGCGCTCCATGGTGATTGAGACGGGCGTATGATATTTTGTTCGAGCATTTTGGTTATTTGACTGTCTACTTCTTCTTTGTGGCACTCTGGAAAACGGTAAGACTTTACGTGGATTGGGGCGGCATTCCCTGTGTTTATAGAGTGATTGATTGTGCTAGTACAGGTGAGAGGTTCACCTTCAAGATGAAAAACGTCTGTAAATTGAGAACAACAGTCTAACAGAGTTGCTTTTTCTTCTGGATTTAGGTGAGAGGTTCGAATTTGATTTAGAACTTGATTATGTCTATCAATGACAGGAAGTGAAGTTTTATTTATAGTCTCAATGTCTGATGTTGTCAGACACTCTGTGAAGTTATTTTCCATACGTGTAAGATTAACGGAATAGTTATTTATTTCGATCTCGGATTCAGTAGTATTTAGAATAGAAATATTAACTCTACGATTTGGCTTTAAGGTGACGACGCAATTCGCGACATAAACGCCTTCAGAAATCTTATGGTCGAGAACTAAGGCTTCTTTAAGAAAAGGTAACTCATCACTATTATTCGACACTCCACATTCAATTACAGCTTCAGAACGAGCTGGGATTTTGTAAATTGGCAACTTGAAACGTAAAGGTAAAGTATGATTTTGAATTATTAAACATTCCTTGTCATAGTCTATGACTGCTTTAAGATGACCTAGAAGATCTGTGCCGATTATGCCATCATAATCGAGGCTAACATCGTTCTTTACGACGTGAAATTTATAAGAATGAACTTCCGAAGATAAGTAAAATTGCATCTGGAAGGTGCCTAATGTTTGGCAATACGTGCCACTATCATTGATTCCTTTAAGTCGCACTATTTCTGAGGATAGTTGAGGCTTTTTATAAAGACTTTCTTCTTTAACTAAAGAAATGCTAGAACCAGTGTCGATTAATAGAACAAGTGACCTGGTAGTATGCTTAGTAAATAAGAAAACATGTGGAAGTGTTACCTTTTTAATAAACGAATTCATTTCGTAAATTGGTATATCATTCTGATGAGATTTAGAACATTTCAGGCGTGACGGTGACAAATCATCTGGCGGATAAGAGGTAAGTTTGCTTTCCGAGTTACCATCACTATTCTTAAAAGGTAAGTTACGATTGCTACACGGTTCCGTGCAAGATTTAGTATTAGTATAAGATTTGGCATCATTATGAGATTTAGTATAATCGTAAGATTTAGTATAAGATTTAGTAATATCATAAGATTTAGGATTATCATAAGATTTAGCATAAGATTTAGGATTATCATAAGATTTAGCATAAGATATAGAATTATCGTAAGATTTAGTATACGATTTCGTATTATCATAAGATTTAGTATAAGATTTAGCATTATCGTATGATTTAGTATAAGATTTAGAATTATCGTAAGATTTGGCATAAGATTTCGTATTATCATAAGATTTAGCATTATCATAAGATTTAGTATAAGATTTAGCATAAGATTTGGGGTAAGATATAGTATTATCATAAGATTTGGTATGACTCAGATTCCTGTTTTGGAACTGAGGTGAATAAGATTTAGAAAGAATCGTGTCATTTTTAAATGCTGTGGATTCCGATAGACACGCACTCAGAATCCGATTTGGTTTAAAGGTTCAGAGGCTAATGTTTCGTTAGCGTCTGAGTGGTTCACAGCCATATCATTCGTATGGCAAAAGTTTACATTAGCGTTGCCTCTGCGCGTATCACTACTCTGTGCCTGAGTATCAGGTTGTTGTATATTACGGCGTTGATTATTGTACTGCCGTTTGCGACACTCGGTTATCAAATGACCGGGATTTTTGAAATATGCGCAGATTTTCCGTGGGAAATTATTAGGATTTTGGGATGATTGAGTTTGCATGGGAAAACGATTTTGATAAGTATTAGGATTAGTAAAATTCGTATTATAAGATTTCACGTTTTTGTTTTTATTCCGAAAACATTCAGAAGACAAGTGACCTTGTTTGTTACAAGTCGAACATGTTTTTGGCGATTTTAAGGAAAATTTGGAAGCGTTAAATAATTTTTCTTCCTCAATAGCATGTGTGACGGCCTCGTTTAGCGTTTTAGGGTTACGACATCGAACTATATGCGAAAAACTCGGATTTAAACCCATTAGGAAAGTGTTGAGTGCCAAGTCTTCGATACCGGCGACTCTACCAACTAATTCATCCTTTTTATCACAGGAGAAATGCACATCTGATAACAAACGCGTTAAGCATGATTCAATTCGCAAAGAGTATTGTGAGACAGTTTCCGACGGCAAGTTTTGCTTGCAATTTTGAAGGTCGGACAAGAGATGTGTAGAATGTTTCTTCTCGCTAAAGTTTTGTTTTAGAAAATCTTTAAGTTCTGACCAGTTACTAAAAGTTTTTAAAGAACACGCTACTTGTGCCTTACCTTCCAATTGGGAAATGATAAATTTGCATAAAATAGTCTGCTGTTCGTCAGAGGCGAGTGAAATGGCATTGTCACAGTTTGTGAGGAATGCGGGGAGAGTCTCCCTTTTACCATCATATGGTTTAATAAATTTGGTTAGGAAATTCAGCGTTGTGGCATTAGCCATTTTTGTAGGCTTTTTAATATCTTTTTCAGATTTTACTGAATATTCGGAATCCGTCATATATGGTAAGTACTTAACAAATATTTAGATAACTTTAAGATTTAGTAGATATGACCTTAGGATAGATTGATTACTAATATAATAATTAGGATATAAGATTTAGTTTATAATATTTAGTTTATAAGATATAGAAAATAATATTTATTACAAGGTCAATTTTAAATACGTGCTTATAATTAGATTTTCCTTTTAGAAGTTACGAAATGACGCACACGCTTTTTAGAATGATCTGCTTTTATCACAAAACACTGCACAAACACAAACACAACACAAAGAGTTTGGAAATAAGTATAAGACTTACGTTGATGTTGATTTCGTGTTCCACATGAAGACGAAGAGAATAAGGTGAGTTAGCTGCATCATAGGGTGCGGATATCACCCTGTAGTTGAAGACGTCGAGCTGCTTTACACCCAGAGGGTTTTCAAAGCTCAGTAGAAGTTTTGGGAACGGTCTCGATTGGTGCGGCGCCGGCTCACGCTTAATAGCGGAGGCTGACGGTCGGCTACACTCTAGTCAAGGTCAAGGCTGCAAGGGTAAGCGCTGGCTCACGCTATAAAGCGGAGGCTGACAGTCGGCTAAGGGGGTGTACTTGCGTGTATCGATGGGGGCTCACGCTGCGAGGGGCGGAGACTTATCCTCTATCTGGTGTGGTGCGGGCTCACGCTATGAGAGCGGAGACTGATCGTCGACCTTGCGCTGCTAGTACACTTTCACTACGCACTGTTCAGATGCTGCGGTCTGAATACGGATCCAGAAAGCCAACAGCATCCCACTTCTGACACCAATGTTTTGCGCGTAGTACGTAGCAAGTTTTTAAAAAAACAATTTTTCACAGCTGAAAAATGTTTATTAATTTACACCCGAAATTACATTGACTAAACTAGACCGAACTCAAGCTTTCGCGACCGCGAGATGTAGGATGTTGGCGCGGTAGATGAATGATGCGAACTGTATGCTAACTGTGTGCTAACTAACTGGCCGCATGGCGGTAATGGCTTATATATTAATTATAATATGCTTATATTGCATTTCCCTTTAACTAAATTCGGTTATAACAGAACGTGGCAGTAAATGTAAATGTAGAATCATTAAGTAATTAACTTAAATTTTGACGTTCATAAGCGTCACTTTGTGGCCTAGATGAATAAATGATTTTGATTTTGATTTTATAGGAAAGAGGTAGTATAAGTGCTATCCTCTTGTGTTTCCTATACATTTGCAAGCTTTCATCGAAATCCGTTTTGTAGGTTTTAGTTGATGAATAGCCCTGGAGTAAACATCCTGCC
Source organism: Euclidia mi (assembly GCA_944739405.2). NCBI lineage: Eukaryota > Metazoa > Arthropoda > Insecta > Lepidoptera > Erebidae > Euclidia > Euclidia mi. The sequence continues at coordinate 103,319,598 of OX123181.2, forward strand.
TCATGAACTTACGCGGTTACAATAGAAGTAGGAAATAAGATGTATAGCTTATAGTTATGTACACATCTCACGGGATAATAATATATATAATTTGTACCAAATAACGTTCGTTCGTTATGAGGCTGTACTGTAGCATTATTTGTAACCCAACATGACCGTATTGACTTAGCCCTATTTGAGGACACGTTGTAAAAATAATGATTATTTGGTATAAAGCCTCCTTGGTTTGGATTACTGCCTGTATACGGGAAATAATGCTTATACGGCCTTGTGTTTAGTAAAATATTATAAATATTGGAAGTAATTAAATAAAAATTCTTTTATTTTGGACATCACATTAAATTGTAGCGTCTGAAAAATCATGCATGGATAATTCATTTTTCCTGGTAAATAATTTTAGTCTTACAAAAAGGCAAAAAGAACAGTAAACTTATCTGAATAAAAACCCTCACGTCCGTACAATCCTTCAAACGCATTCGAAAGTCATTTCACTCGATAAGCTCCGTGCATCCAGTTGCGGGTCACATTTGCAATTCTTGTAAACCGCTTCGCACTCCTTAATACATGTTGCTAGCCGGTCGGTGCTTCAAAATGTATAACCTTATACGTACGAGGAAACGAAATGGATTTTTAAATGGGTTTTGTGAAACATTCGTTGGGATCGAGTGGAGAGACGCGATGCAGCGTCGCGTCGCACAGCCGGATATTGCCTTAAGGCGCTGTTATACCTCAGAAGCCGTGAAACACCTAATTTTTCGTCGCGCATCTAGCCATAACGGTACATATCACAACCTAGCAAAAAAGAGAGCTTAAAGTCAAAAGTCTGAACAAAAGACTTTTGAAAGAATTTTTCATGTATGTAAAATAGAATCACGGTAAAAAAATCACAAAATCGAGGCAGTAAATAATCTTTCGTCTCACTTTTCGTCGCAATATTTTGATCGTAAGCTGTCATATTTTTTTTGATAATATTGTAGGAAATCTAATGAACTAAAGAATTACCCTATTTATTTTCATATTATACGTGTATATTTTGTAAAATTAAATAAAATCTGCCAAACGTCTATGATTTTGACGCTCGGTAGATCCCATCAATATCAAACGCTTCAGCAATTTAAACCTTAATAGCATGAGCGGTGTACTGAGTATCAGTTGCTAGTTTACGCCCCGCCCAGACCTCATCATTTGGCTATGAGCTCTGTGAGAGATAGGTCATGTCGCTTGCATCTCCGCTGCACGAAATTTTACGTAAGCCTGTTTGTTATTGTAATACACCGATTTGAGTTCGTAATTTCATGTTTTATGTTATAGGCTGAATACTTTGAATCAAATAGGCTTTTCAAGTAACTATGGGCACATATAATTAGGACCTAAGTTTATACTCTTGTTGCGTTTAATGTGTTATTGTTTCTGTGCTTATAAATATATAATTAGAAGAATAAAATATGGACAATTAGAGAAATGAAGTTCTACGAAGGATTTGTACAAGAAAGCGTCTTAATAAAATAGAAATTCATCCATGGCCAAGTGATTATGAAATATGTAACATTTTTACACAAATTATTTTCATAAGAGTCTTATATGACTGACTATGTTATATATATTATCGATTATGCATAATATAATTATATAAATTATTCTCACAATACATAGCTGCCACAGTTTTCAATTTTTGAAAGAGTAATAACATAAAATCGAATCAATTCATGTACTTATATTGCAAATTCATAGCTTGTCAGAGCGCCTGGAGTGCTAAGATGCTGCGACGGCGAACAATAAACAGCGCTAATATGGCGCTCCACAATCCGCACACAAGCGGTAACGAATGTTGTATTATTGTGTTAACATATCTTCACGCCTTTTATCCCCGAAGGGGTAGGCAGAGGTGCATTACACACCCACACTTCGCCAGATATGTTTCGGTCCCAATGTAATAGGGGGCGAGCCTATTGCCATCTACCGGGCACATTTTTAAGCGAGCGATAATTAATATTTTTATTTTAATACACACATAACTTCGAAATGTCATAGGTGTGTGCCCGGGGTAACTGGGGATCGAACCCGAGACCATCGTCTCGGCAGTCCGTTACGTACACCACTGGGCTATCGCCGCCTTCATTATTGTGTTGTGAACATAAATCTATTTAGGTACATCAGGTAAAACTTTGATAATTCATAAACTATTAGGTATGTATCAGTACATTTAATATATTTTTAATTTCTAAAATCAATCATTTATAAGTAAGAAAGTGACTTCTCTGTTTGCTATAACACAAGATATAGTATTTTTTTTAATAATAAAGTACCTAACTAATTATCTTTATTGTAATTACAGTGAAGTTAAAGATAACAGTTCTGCAACGTCTTACACACATTTGACTGCAGTCATTCCTAACACGATTTGTTCAAGAGCTAGCCAAGAAATGCCAAACAATTTTTTAACAAGTTTGACTCAAATTCCGTAGTGATAAGCAAAAATTACAAGAGGGACAGCAGTGACTGGTTCGAATTGCATAAGAATATGTTGACAGATTGAAATTTTGGTAAAGTGGTAAAAAGAAGAGATAACAGCAGTAAAGCCAATTTAGTAAAAATTATTTTGTACAAATAAAATATTTGCAATGTAAAAGCAGTTGCGCATGGAGTCTAAAACGAACAACTGGCTTTGCAACAATTGGCGAAGCAAGAAAATGTAACAATCGAGCCTTGTGGATTATCCGTTTATTGGTGCCACGCCAGATGGATTAATAGGTCTAAACACGATTGTGGAAATGTAATGTTCTATAGTTGTCTATAAGAATGGCCTGGAGAATAGTATAAGAGCAAATAAAAGACAAATATGGGAAATTATAAAAAAGTGAAATGACTAGTCTAAACAAATATTGTAATTGTTATTACCAAATTCAGGGGTAACGCCACCTTACACGCAAACAAAAGTGTTTATTTGCTGTGTGGAGTGGCGAAAGTATACCACTAAAAATAGAAATTATAGAAAGATATGATGTTTTCTGGGAGAAGAAAAGGAAAGAAAAGCTTGTGGCGTTTTATATGAATTGGCAGTTGCATGAAATTGTTGATTCTCATCAAGCTCAAGGGATGGCATTGCGAGATCACGGAGAGGAAAATGTTTCATCAATGATTGAAATTTCTACAATACCAAGCCGTAAAAGGAAAGTAAATGAAACTGTGCCTCGTGAACAACAGCAAATAATAAGTATTGAAGCCTTATCACCTCACACACTGCCCTTAACTTTCGATGAGAATAAAGAAAACCTGCCGGGTTGTAGCAGACAGCTAACTTTTGATGAGCTGTAAACTCTGTATTTCGTTAATAAATGATAAATGAATATAAATAAATATCTTTTAATATTTATTTTCTTTGAAACAACACATACACGTTTCGAGACCTCCCCCCCCCTCCAATCACTCATAGCCCCTCAAAACGGCGACGTATTTAAAAACTTTTAACATAATAATTATGGTTTACCCTAGTACAGGCACCTCATTATTTTACCTAAATTACTTTTTAAGAACTGTATGTATATTTTTGTGATGTATGAGAATTAATAATGTTTTATTATTATTATTATTATTATTATTATTATTATTATACCTATAATAACATAACAATAACAATAAACATCCATAAATTAATAAAATAAATCAACTTTTATTAAACTTCAATTATCTCGTAACTCGCTTTAGTTGAGATACGGCTTTTGCGCTTAGTAGGGCAGTATTGTGGTTTTTAGGGTACCGTAGCCAAAAATTTAAAAAACGGAACCCTTATAGATTCGCCATGTCTGTCTGTCTGTCCGCCCGTATGTCACAGCCAATTTATTGCAAAACAGATTTGAAAACTGGCAGGAATGGAATTAGATGTAGGTATTCTATGAACTGCTTCACTATTTTTATACAAAAACAAAAATAATAATGGCCTCTCCATACATGGAACTGACTTAATTATTTTTATCATCTTACGGCACGTAGGTATTTACCTACTTTCGTCAACTATTAATACCTATAACGTCTAATGTAAACCAGTTTTGCTCATGGCTGCACTGAGAACAAAAAATGCGCTATGCCTATATTGTACAAACAGATTGATCTATGTAATATAAATTTTAATATCAGTATCTCAATTCAATATGCTAAAACGTTTTGCTTGCGATTTTGAAATATTGGAATACGGATGTCGCCAGAATACGGCCGCACGCGACGAGAATGTATGGGGGCGCCCCGCAGTAGACGGAGCTAAGCTCCCTTCACCTCCCCTGCTTCACCCCCTCATTTACCAAAACAGTCGCTTAGGACAGCGCCTTAATCTTGACACTGACTCTTGTGTCTTGCATACAACATTTTTTTTTTATATATAATAGAATTAGTGGTAGGGATTAACAAGTCTGTGCACATAATAAATTTGTAAAACTATCTATAAATTTAAAATTAAACTACGGTTTACGGATTTCATCACGATATATTGGTGTTACTGACATTACGTTTAAACCGGATGATCTAGAAATAAAAATATTTATAGACATTTTTCAATATTAAAAGAAATCGGAAATACTTATTACTATCGAATTCCATCACCAGCCTTTGTAGGCACTATTGTAGGACTAACAGGAAAATAAACGATCATTGTAACAATGTTTAGAAAACCTGAAAGACGGAAAATATTCTCCAGTACAGAGTAATTTGATATAGGAAAAAATAAGTTTTCCAAAAAAAATACTCATAATAGTGGATGATTTTCTACTTTATTATAAGCTCTGATTTATGAGCAAGAGATTTTCATCTTTTCCCATCGCACTAACAACACAACTTTTTCCCTTTTCAAGTGCAGTAGCATTCAAAAATAATACGCAAATTGTTACGTACAACTATTGTTTGCATAGAGATCTTTTTCAGAGAGAAATAAGAATGACATGTAAAACCAACGCGTTAAAAGCACGGTGCTTCTTTATATTATATTCCATAGTGGCTCTAGATTTCTTACATTGGAGTCCTAGCTCATATTTTAGCTAGGAAACTGTAGTCTTCTCTTTTCTCATTCCATCATGTGTACATGTGGAACCAAATCCATAGAATCTGTAAATTATTTTATCAAGTTTTTGACTGACTTGATGAACGGAATAAACTGTTTATGGATTTGTAAACAATTTCTAACGAAATTAATGGCGTATAATCGTAAATAATGTAGTGGCTAATAATAAGTATATTATTACAAAACCGCCGTTCATTTCTTTTCCATAAGAAGTCCAATACAAGCGTACACAAAACTTTCTTTTCTCGAATTACTAGAGATTATTTGATTAAAACCGTCGACAACGATAAGGCCACGACGACGGTAGTCATATATTAGTCATTATATATATTAGATACATTTGTTGATACAATATGTATAGGTAGCTAAAATAATAAAAAAATCGGATATCGACATTTGCGTTTACATTTATTTGGAGTCATATTCTTGCCATATTTTCTTTTTGCCAGGCTTCGAACCGTTACTGCACCCACCCAAAACATAACGAGGTAATCAATTTTAGAACTTGGATACCACGTAAAATTAGTACAAAACTATTAATACTCTTTTCAAACAAAAACTTAGACTTCACATTTCACAGTTTTCGCACATCACATGCACGTCCAGGATTAACCAGTCTTGTTGTCAGTATTCAGACCAGTTGAATGTCTAATACAGCCACACGGTATCCGACGTTGCTGAAGGTGATTCATATACACACTCACTTTATATATTTAATTTTATTCCACGCACACTTTCATAAAGTCTTTTCTGTTTTAGACGTTTCTCTGGTTTCAGAATGACAAAGTAGAAATTTAATGTAGTGTTCTCGCGCACTCATTGATAACTTAAAAAATAGCGTCCATACGGTTGCATTCCTTTTACTGCCGGCTTCAATATGCTATTTGACATAAGCTCCATACGAAATATGTTAAACGTGGATCTCTAAATCTATATCCATGGATAGATCGAATATTGAAGCCGGTTGGTGGGTAATAATGCTAAAACCACCGAACAGCCAATTTCTTTTCCGTAACTTCTTATGAGGAGTACAAAACCTCTCTTCCGCGCTCCGGTGTAATGTAACAATTTTACGAATGGTATGGTCAACAGGATTCGTTGAAATGTCATGATGTTAGTTTGTTAAGCCAAGTTGTAATTACAAGTCTGTATTTGTGTGTGCCTACGTACGTGTGCGTGTGCCCGTGTGTGTTTGTCGAAGACACCAGGAGGCTGCCATTTGCAAGGAAAGAGGACTGACGTACAAGGTAAGGCGTGTTCCCACACCCGGTCTATTCGTCTCCTATCCTTTCCATGATCGCATTTACATTCACTTCCTCATTTCCTAGTCGATAAGAACCCAAATCCTACAGTCCACCATATTAATAGTTTTCCCAAATCGACTAGGAACATTCGGTTCGCCGAATCAATGCCTATATAAGATGGGTGCGCGATCAAAATCGGTCACTTTCCCTAGACATCGGAACGCTGCCGCTACACCTCGTGATTATTCTACCTTCTACTCAATATCTACTGTCCCGCTGGGGGTAAGCATATTCTAGTTGTCTGTGTGCCTATAATATGTTCTGTCTGTAGTATCTGTGTCTCCTAAGCATAACAGCAGATCTGGGGACCGCCTGTTCCTGACTGGTTTTTGTGTATTCTCTATGCTGTTTCCAGTTCTCCCTACGGGCCACGATTCTCCCTAAGGGCTACAATTACAAGCTGCTGGCGCCATGCTGCTACCAGCCGCCTCCACGCATCAGCTCCTGCCTACGAGCCTCCTACAGCCAGGCCACGGACGCCTGAGCCTCACCGCTCGGCCCACATTGGCAGCACCGCCTGAGACCCTGCTCAGCCTGAACCTCGACCACCGAGCTGCCTACACAACGCGCACCTTGGCCAGCTCATCGGCGACCCTACAAGCAGCTACTCTGCGAGCAACGGAGAGCAGCGGAGTCTACATTCCAGCCCTCAGACCAGTGCTTACCTAGTTCGGTCATACTGTATGTAAGCGGTAGTGAGACATAATGAAGAACCTGTTCAGCCTAGCAGTGTTTCTCTCGAACCCCGACATCCTACCTGAGATCCTCCGTCTCAGTGGCGCCCAACTCTATTTGTCTCACTTCCAATTACTGCAATTGTTCTTGTTTAGGAGGTCAGTGTTTGTAAACGAGGAGGTGCAGACATCAGCGAACGGGTACGTACTATTTAACTTGTGTGTATCTGTGTATTACTGCCCATCTTCGATTTCTATTCTTGTATAACTATTATGTGTTCAACTACTATTGCCTAACTTAAATTTCAACTACCGATTCCCTACGTAACAGTTCGCAATTTGAAATAACGGTTTTTTCTTTTTGCAAGTCACTACCTATTGTCTACATTTTTACACCGAATCGATACTACTACTATAGAGTTTCCTTGTAAAGCAGAACTATTGCACACGGAGGGCTGTAATATACTTACGTTTCCTTGCGAATTACCTATCATACATTTCATTTCATCATGAGCACTAACCCTATTAAGTACTTCCTACTTAATAAAAATGAATTGGCCTACGATGTCGCTGTTCGCGGAGAGGAGCCGGCTACCTCTGTTCTAGGTTTACGGAAACAGCTACTTAAGCTACTTGAGCTGATTCCGAATGACGAAATCCTAGAGTCAGGCCTCAAGACATAGCAGACGATTTCAAGGGAGCTAGCGTGTCAGTTGCCGATTTAGATTCGCGAATCTCTTCCCTTAAGGAACTATACAACCACAACTTGGCGAAGCAAACTACGGCCTTGCACAACCAAGTCTACCACAGATTGGGCAGATTAAACAAATCCGAACCTAAATACGGCAAGAAAATATCCGAGCTGACTGTGTAACGGGTTCTGGTATTAAAACGCAGAAAGGGTTCTATGCGTTTATTTGCCGAGTATTGTCTCACTTCCCTTGCCACGAGTATGACCGACCAACAACACGACACTGGCCTGAACACTAAGGGCTGGTGCTTTCGGATGCTGTCGGCAGAGCTATCTAAGATAGAACACTTGAATGTTCCGTCGGCGGAAGTCGGAGTCACAATGACTTGCACGGTATCTACGCTGCCGACCGACCGGAGCCGACGCTGCCTGTGCAGGGGCAACAGGCAGCGTCGGCTCCAGTAAATGTTCAATGCGAGCATTTGAGGGTTGGTGAACTATGGAACCTCAAATTTGATGGAACAGGCTGCGTTCGCGAATTCCTACAACGCGCGACTGAATTTAGGACAGTAAGAAATATACCTGCTAATAGATTATTCGATTACGCGTCCGAAATTTTACCAAGACCTCAGCAAATCGGGGAACTCCATCAGTCCCAGTTACCAAACGCAGGATGCGCTCCCTGCGCACCAATCTTAGGTGGGTCGGTCTTGTCGGTCCACTTAACGCGTTGCTAGAGTATGTGCAAATATTCCAAATTCCAGCGTTTCCAAAAGCTCCGAGTAATCTGGCGTACCAATTCAAAACGCGAGAGACGACAAGGTCTCGTATCAATATAGGGATACTCGGACAAGGCGACAAGTGGGCGACCAATTAAAGAATGGCCCGGCGTAAGGGCCTCCAAATCATTCGGATCTGAGGAGATCGGGCACAATGGCCAAGAGTTCAAAACGGCCTCAATGTTACAAAACACAGTTGCGAGTTCCTCAAATGTAAGGACAGATTCACCGATTGTCCTGCGCAAGTGTGTTTTGGCCAATTTTACAGCGGCCTCAAATATACCACCCCAGTGTGGACAATTTGGTGGGGAAAACAACCAATTTATCCCACGTCGGGCAAGCCTATTGCCTATATCAGCCTTGTTGGTTTCAAGGAAATTAACAACTTCATTCAAATAATTATAAGTGCCCTTAAAGTTAGTGCCGCAATCAGAGCGGATCAAGGGCAGCCATCTGCGGGATACGAATCTGTCAAATGTGGCTACAAACGGTCGTAAGCGAGGAGATCAGTTCTAAGTGTACGGCCTTTGTGGAAAGACAAACAAAAACACACAAGTAGGCCTTAACAGTCTTGCTGTTTCGAAGTGTCGACGTTTTCACCAAAAAAGGACCAGCGAAGTCCGTGCCAACACCGTCAAACGTCCTGCTTTCAGTTACGCGATCTGCCGGTAAGTTTCCCATCAAGGGCTGCATGGTAGAAGCCTTGAGCTTATAGCAAGGGATGCAGCGAAAGACTACACTCCGGATAATTCTTTGGGCAGACAAAATCCAAAACTCGCGTTGCAGGATAGCCAACAAAGCATTACAACCAGCATGCGAGTTCTTAAGGTGACGGTCAGTTACCAACAAACGTACCAAATGACCGTCCTTGGGTAACAAAAGGGGTTGACGTGCCCCGTAAGGGAGGTTGGCGTTCTTGAGACGCCCTCCAACGCGCAAGAGACTCGTATCGTCCAAAAAGGGGTTCAATTTAGATACAGCTCCCGATAATTTCAATTTCCATGACTTGAGGATAGCAATCTCCTTCTCAAAGTGCGCCAACTGCACAGAACGAACCCAAAAGGTGAGGGACTCCTGTTGTTCCTGTGGTGAGCGAGTGTTCGTAGACCCGGCAAATTGGAAGTATTCAAAACTGGCGTTCGAGGCCAATCAATTTCTGGTCGACTCAACCATTCCGGACCCCAACACAGCAAATGAGTTACCAAACTAGGCGTCAAGCATCCGCGCGAGGCACAATCAGCGGGGTTGAGCTCACCTGGCACGTGTCTCCAAACAAGCTTGACTTCAGATTTTTTGATCTGGGAGACGCGATTAGCGACAAATAGTTCACTGTACGCCGAGAACAGCCATCATGGCGGGGTTGTCAACAATCTCAAATAGATGTGGATCTTGCTGATGATCCTCTAGCAAGCCTTCCAAAAGCACTGGTGTGTTGGAAATCCATTTGCGCAACTCATAACCAGCGGACGCCAAAATACCTATCAACTCGTCCCGCAGGAGGATCGCCTCGTCCGCTGTGGAGGCGCCCGAGCAATCTCGAAATCGATGACATATCGACGTAAATATCGTCTTTCAAGATGGCGGAGGCTCGTGGGAAACGTAAGCCTTCGCGGTCTGCGAGCTCCCAAAGAGAACGTTTTGCCAAGTAGGGGCTTGACCTTAACCCGTACGTATTAGTATTGAGCTCGTACACGACCATGGGATCACGAGGAGACTCTCTCCAAAGGATCAGCTGGAAGCGACGGTCATCAGGGTGGATAATCGTCTGCCTGAACATCACTTTTATATCGGCTTCAAAGACAACCTGATGTCATCGGAAGCTGGTGATGACGTCACAAAGGTCCTTGACCAACTTGGAACCAGAATGCAAGCACTGGTTCAAGGATACGCCCGTAGAAGTCTGCGCAGAACCATCAAACACTGTGCACAGCTTGCCAGTCGATGGCTTCAATACCGCATGATGCGGGAGAAAGTAATGCTCCACCGAACGCCAATCCAAATTTGACACAGACATGTGTCCCAATTGTTCATATTCTCTCATGAACTCAATGTACTTGTGTCTAAGCTCCGGATCACGACCCATGCGGCGCTCCATAGCCAACAATCTCTTTTCGGCTAAAGGTCCTGACTCACCAAGCGGAGGCCGAAGAGACAGGAAGGGTAGCCTCGTAATAATCCGACCAGAACGGAGTCGACTAGTGTTGTTCTGGAAGAATAGCTCGCACTCCTCATGTTCTGGATTCAAACGTTCAGCTTGAGGGAGCTCCTCTACCTCCCAAAACCTCTGAACTGCATCAGAGAGAGCAGAGCCTACAGCCAACAAATTATCAAGTTCAGGTGAAGAGGGGTCCCTAGGTACAGGTCCCATCAAAGCAAATCCAAATATGGTCGGGATGGCAGTCAAACCATTTGGCACCAAGACCCGTTTCCCACCAATCAAAATTCCACCGAGGACATCAGAGCCAATCAACAAGTCGATTTGTCACGGTCTGTCAAATTTGGGGTCTGCCAGTTCCAATCCCGATGTCAAGTTCGCCACAGCAGCAGGTAGCAGCTTCTGTGGGTGCATACCCAAAATATTCTTCAACACAATAGCCGAGGTTTTAATGCTAGGGTGTGAAGATTCAACGGGGGAAAACAAAACTTTAACTTGCCCTTCAACATTAGAGGCTACGTCACCTATGCCCCGTATACAATTCGGAAAAGAGCCCACATTTAATTTAACCTGCCCTACCAAATAAGTGGAAACAATGCAACCTTGTGAACCTGTGTCCAATATAGCGCGGACAACTACAGAGGTCCCCGTGGGTCCCTAGACCCTAACAGCAACTGTTGGTAGGATAACGGTCTCAATGAGGGAGGTTGGCCTTATAGGGCAGGGGTCAATGACCTATTGTTGCCTGGGCGGCGACCGTTGGCCAGGACCAGGCAAGTCAAAATGAGAGTGCGGCTGGAAGTCCTCAAAAGCGCGATGACTCGATCCGCGCGCCATCTGTGGAGGGTCATAATGACGCACCCGCCCAAGACGAGGTGGGCGCGAGTCAAGGCGGGGACGCTCCGCCAAAGGAGGGGAATACCTGGGGCAGCAGTCATGGTGCTGGTGACGTTGAGCAGTCGCACATTCAGGTGCACGAGAGAGAGGAGGCGTGCGCACGCTACTGTTCTCCGAGCGGGGTGAGTGGCGATCAATTGAGCGAGGCGACTCTCAGCTGCGCGCCGGTGAGCCTCGGCTGCCGCCTTCAAAACACCCACCCGTGCGCGGCGTCGGCTGGTTGGACAAGCGGACTACCTCTCTGGCATTCATGCAGAGAATGTCCAAATGCTGTCCTCCACAGTGAGGACAGGGGCGAGAGTTTGGGCAGTCTCGCTGGTAGTGGGACCCCAAGCAAGAGAAGCAAAGGCGGCGGGCATTCGCGATGCGCCTACGAGAGGCGACATGAAGGTTCAAGAATGCCCTACAACTAGCCGTTCTGTGCCCCGTGACCTTGCAGTAAGAGCACTCCGCTGGGCTCTAAGTGACTGCAAAGCGAGAAGGGCGCCGGTCAACATTGGCTCGGGTGCGAACGCGAGCCTGCTCCTTGACCTAGGGTGGCTGCGTTTTAGCCGGCGTGTCACCACCGGAGTTGTCCAAGACCCGGCACTCATCCTCGAGGAACCTCTCCAGGTCAGCAAAGGGGGGCAGATGGGTCGCGCTATCCCCACCAAAGCGCTGCTCAAAACGCGACCTCAGGTCGGCAGGCAGCTTCTTCAACACAATGTGCACCAATAGATAGGACCATTGGTCCACGGGCAGGTCAAGGCACATAAGTGCATTGATTGCCACCAAAAGCGGGTTCAAAAGTTGAGTGCGCAACCCAGAGACCCGGGTGAGCGTCGGCAAACCCAAAATCTGCTCGATGTGCGTGTCGGCAAGGCCACGCTTGTTATGGTACCTACGGGTAATTAAGTCCCGAGGCAGATGCTGGATGAGGCCCTTGGCCTCCCCATCCAGAACCGACATCAAATAGGCCAATTTTGTGCCGGCCGAAGGTCAGCCCTGTCATTGACCAGGCTGTCAAACAAATTAACGAAGCCCAGGTAGCTTCCTAGGCAGCCATCGAAATGCGGGAGGTCTAAGGTAGGAAGCCTACTCACCAGCCCCGTTGCTGTCCTAGGAAGCTCCTGCTTCAAGCCGGTTTGCCCGTCCCTCACGGCAACTAATTGTCTCGCACTATTGGAGACAGCATCATACAGGTCTAAGACCTGGGCATAATCTTCGCTGACCTTATTTCGCTGGTCAGCGGTGAATTCATTAACTGACACTTCGAGACAGCAAGCGCTGAAAGTGCGGAATTGCTGTTCCACACTTGCCAGGCGATCATCAATCCGCTCCTACCTTTGTAGTAAGGCCTGCTGGTGATCAGGCCGGTTCACCAAGGCACTGGCTGAGGCAAACCAGCGCAAATCTGATGCAATTGCACCAGCAGCCGCACGCAAGTCCTTGATAGCTGACATAATTAAGTTTCAAAAGAGCTCGGACAAGCGTTAAATAATATTAACAATCAAAAATTAATATTTGTGAATTCTTTGAAACCAACAAAGTATTAGCCTGTTTACTGCTGGTACAAGCAAGTGACAGTATTAACTGCCCAACAAAATTAATAGTTTCAATTATATTGACACAAAAACAAAGTTATCAAAGTTGAAACTCCAAATAAGTTAATTAATTATTTGCAACAGACAGGCTCACTGTGTTATTTGTGATAAACAATAGTAAGTAAACACAGAATATGTTTTACCTAACAATATTATCAATATATTATAACAAGGTTTATCAATGTTTATCAAAAGTTTGGTTGTTATAATGTTTCAAACTCAATAAAATGTATTTAGTTTACACTTAGTGTATTGCATATTGTGCATTCAACCATTAACTAAATTAATTGATATATATAACTGTTATGTATCCAAACAAACCGACTTATTAATACTAACAAAAACAAATTTAAGTTAGATTTCAACAATACAAATCAAACAATTACTGATTGAGGTTATTTATGACAATGTGTTTCAAGTTATGTAGGTCAACTTATACAAATAAATATTATGTATTTTAGGCAAAAACTGACCTGACAAACACTACAATACTGTCTACAAAGTGATAAGATACAAGCTTATACCAATCTGAGGTTTGTACTCAGCAATGCAACAGCGGTAAGATAATCAACCGAGCTCTGCACCAAAAATTATGTTTAGAGTTACCGTAGGTAGGTAGGAAATTGTTCAGAGTGCGCAGTGGAAGTTGTAATACATCTACCTGACCACGATAGACAATTTATCTAAACAGTTATACTGCGTTGCACAGTGAATTACAACTAATAAATAAGGATTACTTACCAAAGATCGCCTGGTGTTCCTGATGATGTTCTTGAGTGGACCTATAATATTAACTCATAATTTTGGCCAAAATAACAAGAAAATCGTTATGAATACCACTACTCGAGGTCCAGATCGGTGTCCTTCTTCAGCAAAGTCGTCGAGCACCAAGCACGTGCATCGGATTCAAACAAGTTGTACAATATTCATTAAGATACTATTTTTATCACAAATAAACCGGTGCCAGTTATTGATCAAGGAAGCGGCAATCAAACGGGTTCCAAATATCTATCTTATATGGCACATATCTTTACGCACTATATCTTTTATGGCACAGGGACACGCGAGATTACAACACGGGATGACTGATGTTCGTCAGCGCTGCCTCCGAGAAGTGCGGGTTTTGGAACCTACTACCCTCACTTGCTCTTCACAATTATTAACATTATTATGTTTGGAACTGTCGGCACTTCGACACACAACACTAATGGTATCTTCACACTGGCGCGTAATATCACCTCGTCGGTGTCTACATTTGCTGATGACAGGATTCCAAGATGTAGATAAACGGTAACCATCCTCCCGGTTGAAATTTGCGTGCTTTTTGTTTTCAACCGCTTCCCGTGCTATTCTTGAAAAATAGTGACGGTCTGTAGAGAGAACCTGGGGCCGATGTAGCTCAATCCAGTGATTGGATCCTGACTCCAACAAATGCTCAGCTATCACTCATCCCTCATATAACATCAGTCATCCCGTGACCACGGCTGGTGTAACCCATGCCGAAATGTCGGGACAAATAGAAAGGTATTTCATCTTTCTTTTCGGTTATTAACACGATTCAGACCCGTTACATAATTTTTAACATAATAAATAACCTGTTCAGCCTAGCTGTGTTTCTCTCGAACCTCGACATCCTACCTGAGATCCTCCGTCTCAAATTATCATCATTATAATTCTTATTAACCGACTTCAAAAAAAGGAGGAGGTTTACAATTCGTCGGAATCTTTTTTTTTTTATGTATGTTCCCCGATTTCTCTAATACGCCTGGACCGATTTCGAATATTCTTGTTTTGATTGAAAGAGTATATCTCCTAGTTGGTACCATGATCATCAGGTAAGGATCTGATCATGGAATCCTGAGAAATCGAAGGAACTCTTCAAATTTTATAAGCACACTTGAAGCGATTTGACCGTAACAACCCAATACCGTCGAGTTTGGGCTCGTTTGAGTCGTCTTTTGCATGGACTTTGATGCTAGATGATTTCCATGGTCTGATGATAGAGTTGGAAGGTAACCAAAAGATCTTTGTGATACAATAACCCAATCTCATCGAGGTTAAGGTCGTTTGATTCGTCTTTACATGGACTTTGGTACTGGATGTTTTGCAGGGTCTGATGATGGAGCAGGAAGGTTGCCATAGGATGTTTGTAATACAAAGATGCAATCCCATTGAGCTTGAGCTCGTTTGATTCGTCTTTACATGGACTTTAGTGCTGAATGTTCACCAAACTCTGATGATGGAGCAGGAAGGTAGCCATGGGATATTTGTAATAAGTTACGCAATCCCATCGAGTTTGGGCTCGTTTGAGTCATCTTAACATATACTTTGATGCTGGATGATTTCCATGGTCTAATGATAAAGCTGGAAGGTAACCCAATATCATCGAGTTTAGGGTCGTTTGTTGGTCTTTACATGGACTTTGGTACTGGATGTTTTCCAGGGTCTGACGATGGAGCAGGAAGGTGGTCATGGCATCTTTGTAATACAAAGACGCAATCCCATTGAGTTTGGGCTCTTTGGATTCGTCTTTACATGGACTTTAGTGCTGAATGTTTACCAAACTCTGATGATGGAGCAGGAAGGTGGCCATGGGATCTTTGTAATACAATAACGCAATATCATCGTGTTTAGGCTCGTTTGTTTTGTCTTTGGTATTGGATGATTTCCGAGATCTGATGATGGAACTGAAACGAACGTGTTAAGGCTATTTAGTTGAATACAAAAAATACTTGAAATTGCCAGAAACGTACAGGTCTACATTTCAGAATTGAGGCACGTAAGGAGGGCCTCCCCATCATGTACCACCTACACTATCCTCATCATCATCATCATCAGCTTTTAACAGTCCACTGCTGGACTAGGCCTCTCCTTTGAAAGGAGGACTTGGCCTACTATACCACGCTGGCCAAACGGGTTGGTATAGGGTTTGTATCAAGTTTTCCTTCTCTTACAGTGCTGTTCTCTGCATAATATGCTCTCTCTGTCGGCTCTTACGACACCCATTGGATGATATGGGGTGGTGACAATCCGTATTCTTAATCCGTCACCACACGGACACTATCCTATGTACCACTTATTACTATTTTTTATTAGTATACCACTAAAAAGCAAAAAATAAAAATTATTAAAATAAAAAATAACCAACTTCAAAAAAACACTAAGGAACTAAAAACCAAAAATAATTGGTTTTGGAGCAAACATTTTTGAATTCGGTGCCAAGCCCTTACGCAAAAAGTTACTAAATTACAAACTACATATTCCATCAACAACGAAGATTATATAAAAATGTGTAAAGGTTTTATAGTCAGATCAGAAATACTTTGCTTGGCACCGACTTCAAAAATGTTTGCTCCAAAACCAATTATTTTTTGTTTTTTAGTTCCTTAGTGTTTTTTTGAAGTTGGTTTTTTTTTATTAAAAAATTTTTTTTTTTCATTAAACGACTTATAAAACCTGTTACCAATAATCCGATTTATCAAAATGTAGCGCAAGCAAGTACTTAAAAGATAACATGATTACATAATTAGGTTCTTATAGTATGTATAACAAACGCTCCTTATTGTTAGTAACGATGATATGATTGTTTATTGTAGCACTCATAATTCACTAGCACGCAACGAGCTTAGGAATAACACAATTGAAAGAGAAATAGAATTAAGGAGAAAAAAAAAAGATACAATAACGTCAGAAACCAAAAATTACAAGACGATGTATTTCATTCGTCCTATTCGTAAATACTCTAGATTAAGTTACGTATCGTATTTTAGATCTGCGGTTAAAAAAACCAAAGTTAACTTCATTCAGATTTCTCGTCTAATTCAAAATAATGTTAATAATTATATTTTTATTTATTCTTTCATTGAATTAGTAAGGCCTTTATTTATAATACAATGCTAATAATATACCGATTTATACTTTACAATGGTTAAAATTTACTACATTTTTATAGACGTTGAAGTACATAAGACCAAGCCCATTCTTAATTCCAATCACTCAACTCTTGAAAGCATTTTTCGTTTAAAAATATAATGTGCAAGAAAAAGAAAATAATGTCGAAGAATCAGTGAAGCCTCTCCGATACCCTTGAATCTATTCAGTTTCAAATGGTTCATTTTCAATGTAAAATTGAATCTCTGCTGGTCTGAATTAGCTCGTAACTACCAATAAAAGATTAAGATAATAATATAAAGCATTGAAAAGAGTATTTTTGTAGTTGCGAACTATCTAATATTAATCTGTATGTCTGATCGCTTTCTGAAAAGTCAGTAAAAATAAGTAAGCACTCGTAAGTAGGAGATTGTAAGCTTAGCACTATCTTTTTGGGTTGCACATGTCGGATGGAAGCTAAGAAGAAAAAGCTCATTAATACTGTCAAAACCAGTTAAACTAATAAGAGGATCCCTGGATGAAGGTGTGAAGTGACAGGGTATTTTATTTGTCCAATCGTCTCATGCATGTGCAACACCAGCTCCTTGTCTGATTACAAAAATATAAACAAACACCGACAGCACAATTATTTCAACTACAATGTGGACTGCCTTCGCCTTCAACTTATTTTCAAACTAAAAGATACTGCATAAAAAATACGAATTTAGCAAGCTGGGAATCGGTTTTATGCATTAAGTGAGTCATCACTTGATAAGTAAAGCTAGTTCCGTTTTACGTGAATTTCACACCGCCAACAGCCGGTATATTGAAAACCTCCAAAACATATTTAACATTCGGTAAACATGCCAAAAGAATGCTTTGCTTCCGCCACGAACGCGTTGAAAACTCTTATAAAAAGCTTAAAGTTGATATCAGTCTACAAAAACTGGCTAGCCTGCAAGCATATATGAAAATGTTGCTAGGTTTTTTCAAAGCGATCGTAAAACTTAAAATACAGCGGTCTCCTTCCAAGGTGAGTAAGGGAGCGGGCGTTTTTTAAATATGCGACGCTTAGATAAGTGCTAGCCTGAATATAATAGACTAAATGTGTACTTTAAAATGTTCGTGGTAAAAGCTTCACAATACTTTATTTTGAGAAAAATGGGTATGACTTGAATAACACAATATTTTTATAGGCAATAAAATATGTTTTGTTGGCAGTTTTAAAGGTAACGGCATTATAATCTGCCACGACGTTTTAGTAGCGTGAATATAATTATACTAAGTGTTACAGACGGTCGAATCTTGGATTTCGGGTTTGCTAGAATAAGGCCACCACATCCATGTCTCTAGAACAAGCGCACTTTACTTAATTACATAATAAAAATATGTCCAGTATAGGAATAGAATCTGCCAATACGACCAATAGACCAGCACACATATTCATGCAATCCTAAGATCGTTCCTGGTAAATGGTAAGCGACTTTACTTGATACAGCCATAGTTTCTTCTCAAACGAGATGAAACTATACTATTTATAACATAAGTTTTAAGTACATACTTAACATTATACTTTAAGCATAACTTTTTCCCAGTGCCCTGTGAAGTTGAAGATTACTCAATAAATCATTACGACCACATGTTTCTTGGAACGCTTACTTTCGAGCGCAGACTTTTCTATTAATAAGTACAACTAAAAATTGGGCAAGTGCGTGTCGGACTCACGCACGAAGGGTTCCGTATCATGATCTATAAAAGAAAATCACGTTCGTTGTATGTATACTTGAATACTTTTTAAGTTTCTGCCTGTTTATTAAGATCGACTAACAAATTGCTTAACAATTACGTTTGTTGTATGGGAGCCCCCCTTTATTATTTACTTTTTTTATTTAATTATTTATTTTAAAAGGGAATATACAACTACATATTCTGTGAAAATTTAAAGCGTCTACCTGTTACAGTTAGTAATTTAGAGCAAAAAATACGAAAAGAAACACGATTTTTGTATGGGACCCCCCTTAATATTTTCATTTATTTTTATTGTTTGTTGTTATAGCGGCAACCGAAATACATAATTTATGAAAATTTCAGCTTTTTAGCTATCACGGTTTATGAGATACAGCCTGGTGACAGACAGACAGACAGACGGACAGACAGACAGATTTTAGGTACGGAACCCTAAAAACTTGGTACTTGAGTAAAAAAAAGATTTATTTTTTCCCAAGTCGTAAAAACTTACCACCGTTTATGTTTCACTACGGTAGCGAATCACGATTCTAAAATTATTTTCTCATATAATAATATAGTATAACTTCACGCGTATATCGCCGTAGGGGTAGGCAAAGATGTATTACACACACACTTCACCAGTTATGTTTCAGTTCCAATGTAATAGAGGGTGAGCTTATTGCCATCTACCGGACACATTATTAAGCGAGCGATAATTAATATTTTTAATACTCATACTAACTTCGAAAAGTCAATCTTATGTGCCCAGGGTACTTGGGAAACCCGAGACTATCATCTCGGGAGCTGTACGTATACCACTGGGCTATCGCAGATTATTGATTAATTTTACAGCGGCTGATATGTTGAAATTCAAAATTGTAAGTTCTATAATTTCAAATGAATAATAAGTATTTACATGGAATATTAACGGCCAGTTTTAGCGCATTTAGATAAGCATTATCGTCTATAAAAAGTAAAAAATGGAACGGAATTTATCTACCAGGAAATTTAAACAGAAATTATTCAGATTGTGGTTAAACTGGCCCGAAGATTTAATCTACATTTTTTTTCAATAGAGGTTTTAAATATGCATGTAATAAGAGTATTGTCTGCACTTTGAAAAGTGATGCATGCCAATCGACTTAACACTCAGGATGCCGAAGAGAGGGGAAGGTGTAGACGGTGTGGTAGGTAACTAAGTAAGCGGGACTTGGATCTCGACCGGGAAAACGTTAGGATAATGATGATGTTAATAGTATTTTTATTAGAAAGTCATGGCACTATTAATTCTCTAATTCACTATTTTGGAATTTTGATACACAACCTTTACAACTTCACTTAGCGGAAAGTTTTGTGCTCAGTGCTATAGCAGTAGGTACTCAGAGAATTCGCTAAGTGATAACTTAGTATTTTATATACTTGTTAACTATTCAGTTTAAGTGGAATTTTGAAGTTATAGTGAAAGGAACAGGGAGGAATTAAAGGTAAATCTCTTAAATCTTTAGATTCTTCCAAATATATTTCTCGTAATGTTGTGAAAAAATATATTTGATTATACTACCGGCCTCACTAGAAGGAATTGAAATAGATTTTAAATATATTTATGAAAATGTGTCTACAGTCTATGTATAATATATACACTGGTAAGTCTGGACATAAATGACAAATATTAATAGTCCATATTTTATAAGGCGCTATTTTTTATCAGCTATCCTATGATGTGATCTATACCATTCAATAGTATCAAATTCTTCAAAATCAGTATTTTATCATATCTTTAGTAAATGCATATGAGCCCAAAACAATGATTTGTTTTTCTCATGCCTATTTATTAATTTGTCTGGTGCAGTCGATAAAATTGCGACTTAATTATAACTTTTTAGGGAAGAATATGACCGCAGCTAAGTGTAAAAGCAACCCCTCCCGCGCGGGACGTAAAAAATAAAAAATGGCAGGTAGTGCAGGCTGTTTTACCTCTTGATCGAGCAACAGCTGACCGGCGTCATTATTTTACCTATATCTCAGTTAGTCTTCAACGTATCACAAAAATAATGACGGTTTTTGCATCCTAGAAATATGCTTAGAAAATTTATTATAGATGTATGATATATAATTACTTTTGTTTTATTTCAACGAACTGCACAGAAATCTGCAGTTCGTTAAAATAAAACTCGAAAACATGAAAAAATCCTCTTCAATAAAACTTTTAACACACACTATCTCACAAATATTTAGCATTTTAGCAATTATTCACATCACTTCATATACCTTACTTAATGAATTATTGAATTTGATCAACAGTTAATATCAACTTCACTTATATTTTTATAAATCAACAAAAGTTTAAACACATCATCGGAATACGAAACGGCCGCCATAATCGCGCGCGAAACTGTGCCGACTTAGATTCAATTTCGTAAATATCAAAACCATAAGTTTATTATTTTATTATTATTTACTCATTAGTTTGTGATAAATAAGAAAGGTTTTGAGTAATAGTACCGACTTTTAACTACCTAATCTAACAAAACTCAAATGCGGACGGGTGTATTTACAACTTGCCGCCATTTTTGATAATGATATTTTGTAAATCGTTTTTCCTTATAATTTATACAAAGATCATATCTTAACTATATTTTATAGCAAACAAGATTAGTTTCCGAGTATAATGACATATAATACATATAGTGAAATTACGAGATTGCGACGCTACACGTTTTTCAAAGCAGAGCTGTCGTCACTCTTACGCGCGCGAAATCGAACTTGTGGCAAACAATTTTCAGTCGTTATTATTGCAAAAAAAGTCTATAAAAATGACAACCAATTACAATGCAGAATTAAAAAGAATACTCATACTTTGCAATAGTGGAACATAATCTTATTGGTGGAATTATTTTAACGTCATTTCAAGTAGTGAAACATGGCGCTGTCGTTGCGGGACATACGTGTTTCCCACAAGCGCTGGACGGAACAAATTTTCCTGGGACTTACGTATGTCCCGCCTGTGTTCCAGAGGTTAATGCGTCATCTTCTAAGTTTAACCTCAGTCTCGTCAGATTAGCCAAACCTATCTAAAGTCAAAATCTACTAAATTCCGGAAACTTAAACCTCCAACTACTTACCACCGTCAAACACGCGTTCTTGAAAAACTTCCACCTGAGGAGTAAATATATAAGCACCTCTCTGCCTTCAACTTCGACTGAGAACAGACAAGTGACGACACTTTAGTAGCTCGTATAGTACGTGTCTGTCGTGTTATGCACACGTCGGTTTGAAGTTCACGGAACAGTTGTCGGCTGGAGCCTGCAACGGCCGCAACATTCGGTTTTAGAATATGTGTCCCACGGAGATGTGCGAGAGGTGACCGATGTTGGAATACAACGTTTATAAATGCCCAATATTACATTTCATTTTTATTTTTAAAGGCATCTACCGGTCTAGGAATTGCAACACATAGATTTTACCCAAACTCGAAGTATAACAATTTGTTGATTTATGAGTGTATTACATTGTTAATTATCGCTTGCTGAAAGGTGAAAGGCAACATCGTAGGCAAGCCTACATGTGTCTCTCAATTTATCCATAATATTTTCGAAAGATATGTGAAGTTTGCTAACCCGCACTTTGCCAGCGTAGTGAACCATGGCCTTACCTTTTTCTTAGTGAGAAATGGGTAGTGCCCAGCAGTAGGACAGTTTGTATTTACGGCTTAAGATGATACTAATCAGCGCATAGATAACAATAGAAGCATTATAGTATGCCTATTTAACCTAATTTTACGCAGCTAAGACACTATCTTACAACCGTAGCATTTCCATGCGAAAACCTTGACGTATGTGTTTCACCATAGAGTTACATCTACCCTTCTCGCCCCATAACTTTCTTACGAGTCTACTAAACGTTTATAGTACAAAGACGTATAAAGTCCACCTAGGCATACTAACTAAAATCAAAAAATAGCCTACTGTTGCGTTAAATATGCTAACGGTACTTGTTGAAATATGCTGACGGTACTTTTGAGTTTATAGACCACATTCAAAATAGGCTTTATGTTGACTAAGCGGTCGTTGTATGGTTGTAAATTTAACGCATGTGTCTGTTTTTAGATCGATAGATAGTAACTCTTTATTGTACACCAGAAAAAGCAAGAATACAGGGATCAAATAACTTAAGTCGAACTAAGGTCGAGTGGTACAAGGGCGGTTAAGACCGCCCTTGTACCACTCGACCTGCAAAATGCGATTTCTTCCAGACAAACAAGAATGGAATACAATGATTAAGTGACTGAGAGAGTGGGTAGATCATGGTGTCCTTTGTTTTTCTCGGTTTCATAACGTTTCATGGACGCTACTTAAAACTGGGAGGCGCACATAATATAGCGAAGAGCAGTGCACCGCGTTGTTTACTGTCGAACTAGTATTGACATTGTTCTCATTCAAGAAAATGGTTTAAAACCGATTATTTATATAAGGTACTAGTAATATTATCAATTAAATTTGAGCAATTCTATTAAATATACATGGCTGCAGAAAAAAGAAAAATGAAGTCAGTAGAAATCGCATGGTTTATCCCTTTCTCACGTCGTAGTACGGCAGTCCTATGCCAGTTTAGCCCCCTCTATCAATTTGAAATAGTCCATAGAATGTTACATTTGGGGTTGCATTTATCAGAGGACGCAATTTTATTTAACAGATGTGTAGATAGGGCTACTCGGTATTTAACAAGAGGGTATTTAATTTTACATTAACCCATTTTTGACATCGATTAAATAAAATTGCGTCCTCCTACAAAAGCACGCTAAGCCAAAAATAAATTAACATTTCAATGGACTGAAACTAGTTACATAACTCTTAATAGAACCCTAAATAGGCGTTAATCTATTTATAGATATACATTATTCTCATAATAAAATAAGTACTGCATTTTCACGTATTTAAGTTCTACAGACAGTACAAAATACTAATCAGTCAAGTAGAATGGCTTACCGTGGCCTCAAATATGACTCACGAATTCAATCTACCGAATCTGAAGAATAAACAACAAACTTAATAAACTTTATAAACAACAAACAAACTTTGACCCCTGTTTTACCCCCTTAGGGGAAGAATTGCGAAAAATCCTCTCTTAGTGCTACCCTACACTCCTCAAGGAACATACATGCTAAATTTCATCTTCTTGCGACCAGTAATTTCGGCTGTAACGTGTCTGTCAGTCTGATCTGAGATACGCAAGGATTTTATATATTAAGATAATTACGTATATTTAGGAACATAACCCTGTGGTTTAGCGTTTCATAATTTTATCGCTGCATCAGAAAATATCGTACGATCTTTTCTTCTGAATCAATGACGATCAAATAATTCTGTAACGTTCTATAAAATCTGTGTCGTACACTAAAGCATCCTTAGCTAAACTTTGATAGACTGATATATTAGAAGCATAGAAAATATAAATACCACGTCTATCTCTCATCGCAACTCTTGCTTAGTTCGTTCGGATCTCATAACAGCACTCATATCAACTCTGCTGTTTGTTGTGTGCACACACCGTTTCGTCACTGTACTATATACACACTTCATATTTAAGATAGTTGCAAACAACTCAGCAGGCTGTTATACCACGTTTTGGAGAGGACTATTTTGTGCAAAAGGTGTAGTGTTTACGTAATTTGAGTCGCTTTTTATTTTCACAATCTGTTGGATAACATACAAAAAGTAGGTTTTCTAAATATACAAGCTAACCTAACTTTACAACAATGCGTTTAAATATAAGATAACAGCTACAAATGAACGTTGATTATGATAAATTAATAAAGACAGAAATATTTTATTTGCGTACGAGTGGTATTTTTGAATTGGCTCATAAATGCTCCACGCTTGTGTGCCCAATGGCACCACGTTTCAAAAAGACAATTTAATCGAATCACTTGCGAATCAGAGAAAATAGAAAATAGGCCCTATCCCCTATTACTTCTCCCTCGCCTCACTCCTCATCCTATACCTTTTCTCAACGCAAAGGGGCGGCAACGCACTTGTAACTCCTGTCGTGTTGCTTGTGTCCATGGGCGGCGGTAATTGCTTACCATCAGGCGATCCGTCTGCTCGTTTGCCGCCTATTACCATAAAAAAAAATCTATTCTCTACTTGATTTTCAACACTAACTTGCACTAACAGCTAGTTCAATCATAGCAAACATAAAGAACTTACAATTTTGCCGCAAATATAAAATAAATCATAACAAAAAATCATAGCTTCAGTCCATCCATTAAAGTGGTACCCTTTATAACGCGTTCTGTTATGCAGCATCCGACTTTTATCCATCGCACAACATACATTACTTGACATCTCGGACTGAACAATTTCTGCGAAATTCGGTATTTATGGACACATAGTAATGGACGTTCAGAAACTCCAATTGACATTAAATCGAAAATGAAAAGTGTTTGGAAGCCGATTGCCGCGGCTTTTGCTTTTTTAAGGTTCAGGAATTGAGAACGAAGCCCGTGGTTCGTTTTCACTGGATTTGGTTTGATGAATAGCGTTGGGTGTAGCGTCATTGGTTGGATAAATGGTGTACCTACTTTAGGTTAATATTTGCGTCTGATTGACGAGCTTAGATACTAAATGGCACTGAAAGACCTTTTTGGAACTCAAGCGTAAGTTTTATGGAAAATAAAATATTTCATCTAACTGCTACTACATTCACAAACGTCTAATATTATGTTCTAATAGATTATTTATAATAATTTCACTGGTACCTAACTTTAAAACAATGGGTTTAAGTATAAGATAACAACTACAAATGAACGGTGATTATGATAAGTTAATAAAGACAAAACACACAAACATTTTTTTTGCGTAAGAGTGGTATGTGAACACAATATGTCACTCTTCGACACTTCGTCACTAGTAAACGAACACTTATTTTTGTATTACCACACGAGCATTGTAGGCTGTGTAACCGTTTTTGTACTAGAGAAAATCTTTATAGGTACCGATTGTAATGTAAGGGCGCAGTCATGGAAGAAGATCCACCGACAAGAGCTTAGATATTAATATAAAACAACAATAAATCACATTCGAAGATAAAGTGAAAAAAAGAATGTGTAGATTATATAAATCCTGAACAATTTTCCATAAAGTATTTGGATTTTTGTATGCAAAAGTACTACAGAGGGCTCTTGATTACTCCAGCTCCAGCCAACAGACGGTTAGGAGTAGTATTTGCAAAGTCTCGACATTTTGAAAGTTCCGGGACACGAGACAGCCTGTGCTGTTAAGAAAATTAAATAGGGATTAAATTAATTTCGGGTCATATATGTCAATAAATTTATACGCGATAGTAAACAATGTAATAAGCATGTAACTTCGGAAGTCAGTGGTGCGCGCCTTGCGTTTGATCCCGAGTCGCTCTTGCCACTAGGCTATAACTCCCTGCTAGCTATACATCTACACCAGGCACCGTTTATTGTTTTATCGTTTGAAATATACCATCCAAAAGTTTGTACGGGTTTAGCTAGCTTATGACTTACCTTAATTAAATCGACATCTGGTGCGATGATTGGCACACTGCAAGGTCAGATAGTTTCAGAACTCGGAGTGAGTCGAGCGAGCACAGAACTATTATCGAATCGGCGTAAGTCTTAATTTGGGTAAACTCGTACTAATCCCCCGGTAGATTAGCACTGCCAATTTGTCACCTCGATGGGTGACTACGGATATTTTATTTGTATTCATACTTTAAAGCTGATGATTTTGTTTGTTTGCTTGAATGCTCTAATCTCAGGAACGACTGGTTCGATTTGAATTTTGGTTTGGATAGGCCATCACGCTATGAGCCACAGGTGCGGTACAACTGCCCCAAATTACGCGGATTCAACTAGCATGTTTTATTTTTAAACTACACATCTAATTAATATAATTAGTTAAAGCATTGTAGTAGTTGTAAATATTACACATTCCCTTGTGTACACGTCCTAGGTCAGATACAAACAGATTTCCATACTCTCACGAGGCCATATCTTGAAGAAAGCAAGTATATAGATACACGTCAAAATATTCCCTCGTAAAAATCTAGGCAATAAATACTAGTAAGAGGTTGTCTGTGATTTGCCGAAGTGCTTTCTGTTATGATACACGAAGGAACTATTTATGAACGATAATATGAAGACGAATTGTTTCATACTATAGTTTTGCTAACATTTAGAGATTCAAAGAAATTGATATAGTACCTATTTTGTTCAAACAGAATTTTTTATAGGCTTGTGGACAAATTGTCAAAGATATTATTATTGTCCTGCACGACCTAAATAGTCTTATTATGGATAGGTACCACTGGGCAATCAACAATAAATAATCACAACTTGGATGAGTACAGGCCTCTTCTCTATAACACGTCATAGGCTATAACAGTCCACCAGTGTGGTGGACTGTGGACCAAGTGTGGACTCGTAGACTTCTGATGTTTTTCGAACCTTATGGAGAACTCTCAGGCGTGCAGGAGTTACTAAGATGCTTTCCTTCATCGTTTAGTAAGCGGCAATTCACAATGGTGCTCGCCTGGGGTTCGAAACTCTCTGGGTTATCCAAACAACGATGTATAATATAGATCGTTGTTTCTAGATATAGATTCTATACGATCAGAATATGTTTCAATCGGAAATTACCAGTCGCGGCCATATCAAATGACCAAGTCGCCATCACACAGCCTGACTAAATGAGTCTTATAGTGAATAATTAATATGCATGTACAGCTTTAGAGAATTATGCCGACAATCCGATTACCTAGCGTCAGTTATGGTTAGGCCAAGTGAATTATATATGCTCCATAAGGAATACGTCCTAAGTGCTTACTGAGCTCTAAAAGGCCTCTCTGGTAGTCATAAATAGGAATTGATGTACGGAAGACTGTGTTGATTCATATTTCATCGGCATGTATTGATGATATTAATAAGTAAAAGTGAACAGCCATCTGAATATTTGTATTCAGATAGATATACAGATAAAAACTGTATTGTGCAAATACCGTTGTAGGTCTAAATCAGATAGTAATCAAATAGAGCAAGAAATGCACAAGGGCGGCCTTATCATAAAGTATAATTTCTTTAGCAAGCAGCAATAGCCTAGTGGAGAGACCGACAGACTGCTACGCAGAAGGTCCGGGTTCGAATCCACGGCACGCACCAATGACTTTTTGGAGTTATGTGCGTATTAAATTGTTAATAAAATTATCGCTTGCTAACGGTGAAGGAAAACATCGTGAGGAAACCTGCATGTCTGAGAGTGCTCCATAATGTTCTCGAAAGACATGTGAAGTCTGCCAACCCGCACTAAGACAGCGTGGTGGACTATGATCTTACCCTTCTCATGTGAGAAGAGGCCCGTGGCCAGCAGTGGGTCAGCTTATATAATAGGGCTGATGATGATGATAATTTCTTCCTGGCAACTTAGGGATAGACTGAAAAAGAAAAACATTTGATGGTGTAGTGATCAATTTGTATCAAGACACTAGTTATGTACATGCAATATATATAAATACATACGTAGATATCATCTATCATCAATTCGGCCTATAATCTACAAAAAATATAAGAAAGAGATATTGCAAATTTGGATTTAATTTTTATTGGTTTAAAAACGCAAAGATGTTGGCTGTGTTTTTTAGGCAATAAAGGTACTTTTTCAACTAAATATTGGGTCGTTTCTCATTGTTCATTTTATGTAAGATCTTGCAATGTTGGATACGACCCGAAGCTAGGCAGCATTTTGTATCCTATTTAAATATCGAAGTATTCGAACAGTAACTGGGTTGGACGACGCGCCGTATTAGATAAACCACAGATGAACAATTCAAATTGTTGTGAGTATTAGGACTGGTGCCGTATTTTCACTGTCAAACTATTATCGACATTGTTCTTATTTTAAATAATGTCTAAAATCAATAAAATCCACGCTCGATCGAAAGAACGATGGCACGGAGTATTCTGGGTCTCAAATTGACAGACCGGATAAGGAATACTACTATCCGTTCCATCACAAACATCGCGGATGTCACTCGAAAAGCTGTCAAGCTAAAATGGAGCTGGGCAGGAAATATCTGTCGCATGTCAGATGACAAATGGGCCAAATTAACAACTCTATGGACCCCCTCAAACGGCAGACGACATCGCGGCAGGCCGAGACGGCGATGCCGGGATGAAGTAGACTCCTTCAAAAAGGATTGGTTCCAAGAGGTAGAAGATAGGGACTTGTGGAAGAAGAGTGGGCAGGCCGTTGCCCTGCAGTGAGACGTTACAGGCTCATAAAAAAGTCCTTTTGTAAATTACTGTCGTTAATAATTTATTCGATGGGAAATTTGATTTTTAACAAATATTGGTCTCTGTAGGTGCCAATTTGTCCCTATTCGTAGTCTATGTATACAGACTTTTGGGTATTTTATACCTACTGGCAACCCAGGCGTGACACTTGAAACATGCCCCGTGGTATATACCCACGTGTTATCCAACGTCTCATGACCAAAATCTAAGTACTACTACAGAACTCCTAAATAGACCTACAATTTCGTTTTCAAAATATCATCTAAACGTCCAACATATTCCACAAAATGCAGTCTAAAGCATCAAAAGGACATATTTCACGGCAGTTTTAAAGAGGTACTATATCTGGTGTAGAAATGAAAAGAGTGTATGATCATTTGTGTGCAGGCTTCCACCAGACGGAAATCTGTGAATCGACGTCGTTTGCGTGATCCCGACTATTTGGAGCTCACCGCGGACCTAATGCTGTACTCTAACGATACACATTCTTTTCGACCTCACTCAGCGCATAGAATATCTGGCAGATTAGATGGCTGAATTTAGATTATACTAGCTGACCCGGCAAACGTTGTTTTGCAAAATTTTTTTTTTGTTTTTTTTTTTTTGAAAAATAGATGTTAGCCGATTCTTATAGATACCGGATAAGCACAAAAAATTTCATCAAAATCAGTCAAGCCGTTTCGGAGGAGTATGGCAACGAAAACTGTGACACGAGAATTTTATATATTAGATTTTCTTTAAACTTAGTCGAGGTTTCCAATACTTTCTGCGTGAAATAGATAATTTAATGAAAGGAAAACATATTTATTAAATACCTCTAAGAATTCGCCGGAATCGTTTAGAAGGCATCATTATTAACACTGGAGGACTCTGTGGTACCATTACCGTAGAAATAGAGAAAAAAAAGCCCAGCAGTGCGTAATTTACAAACAGGATTGATATACTTTTCATGGATATTGTGGAACTAGACTGCCTCGTTGGTCTCGCGGCATAAATGTGCGCGTGGGATTGGGAGGTCTCGGGTTTGATTCCCGGGTCGGGCAAAGTGTTTTTCCGTTAGAAAATTCTCAGTAGCAGCACGGAGTCTGGTAATGTGCCCGGTACGGCAATAGGCTCGCCCCCTATTACGTGGGACTAAAAAAAATCTGGCGAAAAGTGGGTGTAGCAATATACCTCTGCCTACCTCTTCGGGGATATAGGCGTGAGACTATGTATGTATTGTTACGAATGGCGATAATTGAACATAACGCCATCTATCGGTGAATGAGAGAACTAGAAGAGATTGGATGTATCGGTGGTTTAAAGGCATTTCATCAACTATCTACTTGGTGGCGTTGCTGTATCGACTGTTCCCGACTATTACGGGAATATTTCAGAAACGTCTAGAATTAATTAGTTTGTTATCCGGCCGGTATAAATATCGCGCGGACGAGCGAGCGAAACTGTGTGAAACAGTTTAGTTGAATAAACAGCGATAAACATCGAGCGAAGGATCTGAAGAGGAAGTGTGATTTCAGTGTGTTTAGTAGTGTGAAATAGTGTTTTTAATTGTGTTTAAAATTAATGTGTATAAGTGTGTAAAATAAAGTGCAGTTTTAGTGGCATAGGAATTTAATTTATCACCGAACCCCAATTCGTAACAAATTGGTGTCAAAAGTGGGATTCGGTGATAAATAAAATTCCTATGTCACTAAAACTGCACTTTATTTTACACACTTATACACACAAAGCCTTATCCAAACCCGAAAGAGACTACTGGGTCACCCGGCGGGAATTCTTGGCTGTAGTAAAGACATTGCAGCATTTCAACAAATATTTGTTGGGCGTAAATTCCACCTGCGAACCGACCACGCTGCGCTGAAATGGCTACTTCAATTTAAGGACCCAGAAGGACAAGTACCCATAGGGATTGAACTACTGCAAGAGTTTGATTTTGTAATACAATATTGCAGCGGCAAGTCCCATGGTGACGCCAATGCCCTATCGCGTAGGCCGTATCCCGACCAATGCAAGCACTGTACACGACAGGAAGCTAAGCAGACAGCGCTAATGAGGATGTTGAAGACGAATCTAAGCGGCGAATGGAAAGAAGCTTTGCAGATTGCTCGGCAAGATGATGTAACGGAATCCTATGGACCCCAGGCTGATTAAAATTTTAATTTTCTTACTAACTGGGTTTAAAATATCAAATTCAGCCTGCCAAGCAATTTGTGGCCAGGTTCCCGCGCACCTCCCCGCGTAGGACCATGGAATTCGTCCTTACTTTTACCAAACGTAAATGCATATAATTGAATGAAAGAGGACATCAAAATACTAAAGACAGCGATATATTAGTATTGGTTTGTCATCACAAAATCACTCTCCATATATTCATGCTTCGCATATTATACACTTGAGTACAAGGCAGCGTATCTCAGAGACGGCAGCTCCAGGGACACGAAGACCACGATCCAGGTATATTAGTCATATAGTATTATCTGCGTCGAGTATTTCAGCGATATCCAGTGTATAGTATTGAGCGTACAGTAACAGTCTCAGAACTAATGTCACAAAACGCCTCCTTGCCGCAAGTCACAACATTGAAGCCCATACAAACATAGTCAATTAAAACGTATTAAGCCATCGCGCATAGTTTGCAGGGAAGCTCTCGTTACAATCGCCGCTAGATTAGCTGCCAGGACTTACGGCTACCGCGTGACCGACACCTCTTTAAAACCTTGTCAGCTGCTCTGTACTGGCCTGTTCGCAGGTTTAGACAGTGATTGTGAAAGTCCTGCATTCTACCACCTGATCGCAAATACGGAGACTCCCATCATACATCGCTCGTCTTCACATCCATCATCAACAAGGTACGAACCACTACGAATGTTACACGCGGCAATAAATTACAGTAAAGTGAATAACAGACACTCACCGGACTTTTAGCTGCGTCGCTGCCAAACTTACCCCTTGCCCTGTGCTGATCACCTTCTCTTGAAGCCACTCGCCTTGTTCTTCGATATCACTAAGCACTAATTATCGACCAACACCAAACCTCTTTCGCGCTAGGCCAGGTCCGATCTCTCTCGCGCCATAAGACCAACTCCCTAAACTACCACGCGAGTCCGTCCCCGAGATCTGCCCTCTTCCGTGTCCTAAGACTGAATGTCCCCGTACTTTCTCAACTCCCACGCTGCGTTGTACTGGGACCCGACTCGCTCCGCCTCCTAAGATCGACTGCCCAGTCAAACACCCCCAAGGCTACGCCCCTGACCTCTTACTACCTGATAGGGTCAGTTTCTTATGGTTGGTGCCTTTT
Organism: Euclidia mi; assembly: GCA_944739405.2. Taxonomy (NCBI): domain Eukaryota; kingdom Metazoa; phylum Arthropoda; class Insecta; order Lepidoptera; family Erebidae; genus Euclidia; species Euclidia mi. The sequence goes on from OX123181.2 coordinate 103,351,939, forward strand.
TTATGATCCTAACTATACCGCATGTGAACACTACAGTGCAAATGTTTTCTCATATTTCATGGCTATTTCTTTACTCATATCGACCTATCCGTAGAATAGAGCTCCATGTGATCATAGACCAAAATCGTGTTAAATAGATAAATGGGATAAGGAATACAAACTCTACAAAACTGTGTTTTTAGAATTTTCGTATCTTATTTACTTTCGGAGATATAGAATCGAATAACGTTTCATCTGATATTTGTTCCGCGCAACAACGCACGACGTATACATGGGACGGGACACGGGGAGTACGGGTGGCGCGAGCGCCGCGATCGATCAGCATTTCGGCCGATGTTCATTGGAAGAAGAAGAAAATTGGTTTTCGTGTTCTGTACTTAATTTACATTATACTTAAAAAAAATCGATTTATTCAGTATTTTAAATAAAAAGGGATACTTTTAAAGATATCAGGATCTCGCAAAATACTAAATATGATTCAAGTAGATGCAGAAGAGCCTGATCTTAGTTCGGCGTTTTCAAACTTACATACCACGTTTCCAAATCAAGATTTCAATTCTGGTAAGTGACGATGTTTTACAAGTACAACTTCACTATGTACAACTTTAAGTTCCTAAATTTACACAGATTATTATATTTATTACTTTTTAAGTCAGTTCAAAGTTAACAGTGATCGTTGATTATTTAGAACGTTTTTCGATGGAGTTGTTCAGAAACGCAACTCTGGCGCAAAAAGACGATTACCGTAATTAATATTCACAGAGTACTCGATTTTTATGCAGTATTGAGCAACAAAAAATAGAGGCCTTATGGAATATTAAGCCGTTTTTTTACGAACATTATTGAAGTTTTTAGCGTCTGAGGTTAAAAAAGGACGGTTTTCGTCGGAGTCTGTGAAACAATTTGTGGGTTCAATGTTAAGATGGGACGTTATTACTCAAAACGTTGAATCAATTAGGACGTTGTTCAATTAAAAAAATCTCTAATTATAAAGAGTTTTAATAGAAATTAGTTAAATTTATCGCAAAATTTATTGTTTCAAAGAACGCTTAAAAATAGTTTGTTAAAAATATTTGTGCAAAAGAATTTTTAAATTTTAGTTACGAATGAAGGATAAACTGGCATGAATCGTCTTACTCGTTACAAAGGAACCAGTCGTGAATTTGATATATGGGAAGAAATTCTATACAAACATGACGGGACAAATAAAATAAAGGAATCTGTAATAGCTTAAAACCTAATATCATGTCTGTTTAGTCTACCGAAGGTGTCTGTAGTAATCAACCTAAATCATATTCTTTGGAAATCCATTAAGTTTTGCAAATTCATCGTTAATGCAGCTCAAACAGAAGTGTAAACATAGGTTACTGGTTACCCAGTTAGTTTCAGTACTAATTTCTTTGCTGTTTCCTTCTAATAAATAATGATCAAAATACTCTACGACATGCACACAACATCATCTAGTTCCAAAATAAGCCGAATGTGTATTAAGGTTACTAGAAATTTACTCTTTTTTGTAAATACATACATGTTCATTCGACATGCGATATAATATTAAGCTCTGATAATAGAAAACTAAGTCATACTTTTAAGTAGTCTGCCATTTACTACAAGCTCCCAGTGACAGACACTGCGAGAAAATTGAAGTATGCTAAACTATTTATTAACACTCTTGCTGTTTTAACTCCTTTTGATATACATATTATTACATTATTATGTTGTTGATAGACTGCATAGATGAGATATGTATGTATGGATGGATGAGAGAGGATAAAAGTGTCATTTTAAAGGAAGGGCAGACGGACCCGGCTTGAAAAGCACAAGATCTTTATCGATGATGCAATAAAAACTGTGTTTAAAAAAGGTTCAGAATCTATGCATTTTACGCACCAATTTGTTCTATATAATGTAATTATGTCCTATGCACCCTTGGATAGTTAAGTATCTCGAGAATTGCACGCGCATATTTTACATAGCGGCTTATAAAATGTGTCTAGAAAAAAAATCGTTTCCCAGTTCGTTTTGCTAAGTATGACTAAGCATGATGTGTAGCTTAACTTCGGCTTGGTGACGGGACTTTTTACACCGTGTATAATATTATAAAGAAGAAGATATTTGGTTAAGATCGCAGGAAGCGGTGGAATTCAGGCAGCTCATCATTGAAGTTGTGTGGACAGCCTTTGGGGAGGCCAAGTCCAGCAGAGGACGTCTTTAGGTTTAGGTGATGATACAGATCATGTAAAGATGAGTCATACATTTATTTTATATTAAGTAGGTCCTTACAAAATAAGTTTGTGACTTCTCGTGAACCCTGAACCCCAGTGTAGAAAGGTACGTCGTTGCAATTTTGTGGTAAAATTATAATTACTCATTAATGCTAGAAGTCTAATCGTTGCCGTCTATGGTTCTGTCAACTATTTTAAGACTTTCTAATAAAAAAAGTGACATTGAATTTAATTTTGTATTTTATATTATTCACAAAGGACTCTTAAAGGATGAAAAATTCCAACAAAAAACAAACTTTGTTAACATAGAACGTCTTTTAAATCGAACGTTTCCGCAAAACAACGCACAATGTTTACCACGGACGCTCGCTCTTCCGCCATAAAACGTCCTAAGTTGACATGTAACTGACTATCTCGTACAATAAAAGGACTAGAAAAATACAATTTAGGGCATTTAATTAGGCTGGGCTGTTATAATAACATACCAAAAAATCATAATTTTAATTCTCTCGTTATAAGAGTTATAAGAAATTATTCAAGTCAAAAACTTTGACAGCCTCTACTGAAAATTGCGATCCATGCAGATCGGACTTTATTCTACGGATGAGTCGATATGCCTGTCACATATTTCTTATTAATTTGTCAACCTCATAGAATTTATGAGTTTACTAATTGCAGAACGTTGGCGCCATCGTAGCGATAAGACAAACACATGTGGAAACAAGTATGTGACCTAAAGACTATATATTATTATTTAATTTGGTGTAGCGAGCAACACCATTACAATGACAAGGATTTACAGCCGATTCTCGAATGGAAGAAATCAGATGCGCCTAGGCCCAAATGGAGTGATATCGCAGCAATGAGCCCTATCACCAAGAATTATTGAGCACAGTGGGAAAGCTTGGTTATCCAGGATGGAGTTCTGTGCCGTAAATGGGAAAACGCTCGTGGTACCCAGTGCCATTTGCAAATGGTAGTGCCCAAGTCTTGCAGCTCTATCACGATGGTACTTCGGGAGGTTACATGGTAGTTAAGAAAACACTTTCTAAGATCTGAGAGCGGTTTTATTGGCTCCACTGTCGAGATGACGTCGAGGATTGGTGCCGCAAATGCACACGTTGTGCGGCTATGAAGGGGCCACACACTCGTAGCAGAGGTGCATTGAAGGTGTACAATGTAGGAGCTCCATGGGAGCACATATCATTGGATGTCGCTGGACCATTTCCAGAGAGCCAGGACAGAAACAAATACTTCTTGGTTGTGATGGATTACTTCACGAAGTGGCCTGAAGTGTTTGCAATCCCAAATCAAGAAGCTACCACATTGGCCGATAAGCTGGTGCATGAAGTCTTTTGTTGATTCGGGGTGCCTTTGGAAATCCACAGCGATCAAGGCCGGAACTTCGAATCTGAGGTGTTCAAGGAGACTTGTCGCGTGATGGGTGCTCATAAAACCAGGACCACGGCTTATCATCCCCAATCAGATGGCATGATTGAACGGTTTAACCAATCACTGGAAAGGTACCTGGCGAAGGTAGTAGAGAGCAAACAAAGAGATTGGGACAAGCACATCCAACCATTTCTCCTGTCATATCGCAGTGCGGTCCACGAAACCACAGGAGTAACACCAGCTTTTGCCAATTTCGGAAGAGAACTACGTTCACCTGCTGACTTAATCACCAGTATTCCACCAGAATCTCCACGCAATATAACAGATTACGCGACGGAGCTACGCAACAAGATGAACGTCGTATACGAGCACATCAGCGGGTCAGGACAACAGATGTCTGAAAAGATGAAGACTCGCTACGATCGGAAGGCGAACAACAAAGGCTTCGATGAGGGATCATTGGTGTGGCTTCATAACCCAGTACGAAGCAAAGGTAAATCGCCTAAGTTACAAGCCAGGTGGGACGGGCCATATCGCATAATTACCAGGATAAACGACGTTACCTACCGAATCCAGAAGGGGCCACGAGGTGCACCGAAGATAGTTCATGTGGACCGGTTGGCTCGTTACTATGGGTCCAACGATGTTCGAGACGAACACGTTTAATAGGGAGGCAGTGTTACGAATGGCGAATATTGAAAATAACGCCATCTATCGGTGATTGAGAGAACTAGAAGAGATTGGATGTATCGATTATTGGTTTAAAGGCATTTCATCTACTATCTACTAGGTGGCGTTGCTGCATCGACTGTTCCTGACTATTACGGGAATATTTCAGAAACGTCTAGAATGAACTAGTTTGTTATCCGGCTGGTATAAATACCGCGCGGACGAGCGAGTTCACACAGTTTAGTTGAATGAACAGCAATAAACATCGAGCGAAGGATCTGAAGAGGAAATGTGTTTTCAGTGTGCTTATTAAGGAGAAATAGTGTTTTCAATTGTGTTTAAAATTAAGTGTGTATAAGTATGTAAAATAAAGTGCAGTTTTAGTGGCATAGGAATTTAATTTATCACCCCAGCTCGTAACAGTATGTATGTATATTGTAGAAAATAATCATACCAACAAGCTACAAATATGTAGTACTGTTTGAAATAGAAATAGTTTTTATGATAAGTCAAGTCGATTATATCGATTTGTAACGTTTAGTTTAGTCTATTGTAAAATTTGACTTTGGTCACACTGAACTGTCATTGTCACTCACCTTGGTTCATCGTCGTTTCCCGCGGTCAGTGAAAAAAGCTCTGGAAGATTCCGTTTTGATGAGCGCGTTTGATCTTGTATAATTGTATTTGGAAACCGTTTTGATTGCCGCTTCCTTGATCAATAACTGGCACCGGTTTAATTATGATCAAAATAGTATCTTATTGAACATTATAAAACACGTGGGTGAATTCCTGATTGGTGCCCGAGGAGTAGGACTACGCCGAACTGGATCCTGTGGTATCTATAACGATTCTCTTGGTATTTTGGCCAAAATTATGAGTTAATCTTATAGGTCCACTCAAGAGCAACGCCAGGAGATCATTGGTAACTAACCTTTATTTTGTGATTCACTGTGCAACGCAGTGCATAGTGTTTAGGTCCTTGCCTTACCGTGGTCAGGTGTATGCATTACAGACTTCCACTGCGCACCTCTGAATAATTCCCAGTCTGTCTAGGGCAAGTTCTGAACATATTTTTTGGTGCAGAGCTGTAGTTGAAACTTAGCAGTTGATTGTATCTAAACTCAGATTGGTGTTGTACGAGCTATATATCTCATTAAACAGTGTTATAGTGTTCTCAGGTCAGTATTGTCTAAAATACATAATATTTAATTGTATAAGTTGACCTAGATAATTTGAAACACATTGTCATACATAACCTCAATCAGTAATTGTTTGACTTGTATTGTTGAAATCTAGCAATAACCTGTTGTTGTTAGCCGTCGGTTTGTTTGGATACATAACAGCTGTATGTATCAATAAATTTAGTTTATTGCATATATTGGACATTATAACATTCAAACTTGACCTTGCATCTTGGGCGGGTCACATTGAAAAATTGAACTTAATAAACCTTTGTTTTGTTATAATATACAGATAATATTGTTAGGTAACACAAACTGGTGCCTACAGTTGTAATATATAACACATTTGGTCTGTTTGTTGCAGTAATTAATTCATTACTTAAGTTAAGTTTCAATTTTAATTGTTGTATGTTATAACTTTATTAACCTTTGTCTTTGAGTCAATATATTGAAACTATTAATTTTGTTGGGCAGTAAATACCTGCTACTTGCTTGTAAAAGCAGTAAACAGGCTAATACTTTGTTGGTTTCAAAGAATTGAGAAAAATTAAGTTTTGATTGTTAATATTATTTAACGCTTGTCCGGGCTCTTTTGAATTTTGATTATGTCAGCTATCAAGGACTTGCGTGCGGCTGCTGGTGCTATTGCATCAGATTTGCGCTCGTTTGCCTCGGCCAGTGCCTTAGTGAACCGGCCTGATCGCCAGCAGGCCTTACTACAAAGGTACGAGCGGATCGATGATCGCCTGGCAAGTGTGGAACAGCAATTTCGCATTTTCAGCGCTTGCTGTCTCGAAGTGTCAGTTAATGAATTCACCGCTGACCAGCGAAATAAGGTCAGCGAAGATTATGCCCAGGTCTTAGACCTGTATGATGCTGTCTCCAATAGTGCGAGACAACTAGTTGCCGATAGGGAAGGGCAACCCGGCTTGAAGCAGGAGCTTCTTAGGTCAGCACCGGGGCTGGTGAGTAGGCTTCCTGCCTTAGACCTCCCCCATTTTGATGGCGGCCTAGGAAGCTACCTGGGCTTCGTTTATTTGTTTGGCAGCCTGGTCAATGACAGGTTGACCTTCGGCCGGCACAAAAATTGAATAATAATAATAATAATAATAATTATCTTTATTTTGGATCATAGGTTGGTACATAATACAGATGTTATAGTTTCAATAATTCTAGTTCAGCTATGTCCCGCCCATTGGGCATACAATGGTTGCAATCAATGGCGTAGGTACATGCATTTTAAAATACGACAAAATTGTATACAGGCAATAGTAATTAAAATTAATAATTAAATTCATGTAAAAGTAGATAATACTGAACACATCATGACTGAGGCACAGAGTAACTGAGAAGAGATTTGTCAGATAGGTACTCTGTTAATGCATAATAACATTTGTTTATTAGCAATTCATGTAGTTTATTTTTAAATGTATTTATGTTTGTTATCATTCTAATATCTTTCGGAATATTGTTGAATATGCGTGGAGCTGTGTAGAATATACTTTCGTGCATAAAATGTGTCTTAGAAGCGACTACGTATAGTTTATCCTCATGTCTTACACGTTTTCGAAAGTTGAATAGCTTGGAATTATTTTTTACAAATAGAGCAACCTCCAAGATGTATAGACTTGGCAAAGGCAAGATTTTTAGTTCTTTAAAATATGGTACACACTAGTCGGTTTGGTGCAGATTAAACATAGCTCGTATACAGCGTTTTTGTGCTATAAATGCCCGGTTTTTATCTGTACTATTGCCCCAAAATATTACACCGAACCTTAGTGTTGAACTGACGTAGCCATGGTATGCTATCAAAAGTGTTTCTTTATTAAATATTTTTCTTAACTGATTCAGGGCATACGAAAACTGGCTCAATCTTTTACACACAAAGTCAACATGTGATTTCCAATTGATTTTGTTATCGATATGTACTCCTTAAAATTTTGTTACTTCAGTTTCTTCTACGTCACTATCAATATATCGGATTTTTAAGGGAGGCGTGCGATTTGAACGTATTTTAAAATTCATTTTTTTTGTTTTGTCGATGTTGATCATTAAATTATTCATATTAAGCCAGTCTATAATTGTTAATAAGGATTGATTGATGTCATGTTCTAAATTAATTGTATTGTCATTGTTGAATAGTACCGTGCTATCATCAGCAAATAGTATGATGTCATGTTTTATTATTGAAGGCATGTCATTTATATATACTAGAAAGAACAAGGGACCCAGAATACTCCCTTGTGGGACACCAAATTGAGATATTCCAGGTTCAGATGTATAAATTTCTTCAGTCATTGATTGTGGGTTTAACTGACAAATCTCTGTATATTGTTGTCTATTTGAGAGATATGATTTTACGAGATCATACACGTTGCCTCTGATACCATATGCGTACATTTTCCTTAAGAGGGTACTATGCTCGACGCGGTCAAATGCTTTTGACATGTCCATATAAAAAGCTACAGCCGGGAATCCTTTGTCTAAATTTTTTTATAATTTTTGTAAAAAGTTGTATATGGCGATATTTATAGATTTCTTTTTTCTAAAACCATATTGGCTAGGCGTGAGAATATTAGAAATTCGTACATTCACTTAAACAACACTTTTTCGAAAATCTTCGCAAAGACAGATATAAGTGCTATTGGCCTATAATTATTCACATTTGTTTTATCACCTTTTTTATACACAGGTTTTATAACCGATATTTTAGTTTATCCGGATAGATACCGTGTTCTATGCATAGATTATAGATGTAGCTCAATGGTTCAGATATGATAGCGGCAACATCCTTCACAATATTTGTCATAATACCATCATAGCCAACGCTAGTTTTATTTTTCAGTGATAATATAATTTTATTTATGTCATTTGGGATAGTTGGTGGCATAAAGATCGAATTCGATCGAATGAAATGTCAATTTATTAGATGAATTATATGTCAATTTATTAGATGAATTACATGTCAATTTATTAGGAGAATTATATGTCAAATTATTAAATGAATTATTGAATGTATTAGTCACTTTTAGATTGTTTATGTCAAGAAAATGGTTATTAAATGTTTGGGCAATGGATAAATGGCCTTGTATTATTTGATCATTTTGAATTAATCGATTTACGCTTTCAGCTGGGTATTTATATTTGATCTCATTAATCACTTTCCAAGTTGCTTTACACTTATTTGTTGCGGTATGAATATAGTAGTCATTTTGCGCTTTTTTTGTCAGATTAATTACAGTTTTGTACCTTTTCGCGTATGTTTTGAATATGGTCTTATTTGTTGTACTTGGTTTAGTTCTGTATTGCCACAAGAGTTGACATTTACGCTTACTACATATTTTTAGGCCACGTGATATCCATTTTGGTCTAGGTTGATAAATAATCTTTATTTTAACAAATGGAAAGCAGAGTTCATAGAGCATAGCAAAGTTTTCATGAAAGTTATTATATGCACTATTTGGATCCGTAAAATTATACACGTCATTGTTAGTCAACTGATTTAAATATTTTTTAAATATTCCCCGATTTTCATTGGAGTAATCTCGTTTCATAATATACCAATATTTTAATGTGCATGTTTTCTTAACCGGTATTTTAATGATTTGCGCATTGTTGTCTGATAGACCTAACTCATGGATAGCGCCCACACATCTTTTTATATTATGGGCTATATTATCAATACATGTTTTGCTACTGAATCTAGTAATTTGTTTGAATTGTAGTTTTAAGTTGTATGTAATTAAAAATTCCTTAAATTCGGTGGATAGCTTAGTCTGTTTTAAATTGTCAATATTATAATCGCCGCACAGAACAATCTGCTTACCATTTAAGCATATTTTATTCAATATTTTATTTAAAGTCATGAAGAAACTGCTAGTAGAACCAACTGCATGGTTTGGTGGTCTATAAACACATAATATGATTATTTTATGCTCAAGTAATTCAATCGCAGAGCATTCCAAAGTGTTGCTAATTGAAAAATTGGTAATATCGTGGCGGACTTTGAACTTCAAATTATTTTTAATTAAGATACATGAACCTCCATGTCTACCTATTCTCATGTAATGAGACACAAGTTTATAGTTAGGCATTGTAAGATATGCTTCATCACCGTCCTTCATGTTGTGTTCAGTAATACACACTATGTCAACAAACACACCCTTATTACATAACTCATTCAGGCAAATAGAGAGCATGTCAGATTTGTTAATCAATCCATTGATATTCTGCTGGAGAACAGTAATAAAATTATACACGAAATAAATTATTATTTGAATTTATACATTTGTTAGAGTCAAGTTTGTCATTTCCTGGGGTCAGATCATTTATACATTGGTTATTGTTAATATTATTAATTGATACATGATAGTCAAAATCTAAATTAACTTGAACACATTTGTCTACAAATGACTTATTAGTTTTCAACATTAACTCATATTGTGATGGCTTTAGATGATAATTTACACATAATATCTCTTTTAACAGAGATCTTGGAAGGTTTAGTGCAAAGTGTCGCCTATTTGGTATGGTTTTTGAGTAATTCATATCCATGTATAATGCATTCTTATATCGGTTACATATGAATCTGAATAAGTAATTAATTTTGGATTCATTTAAAAACCTGTTTTGTGGTACTTCACTGATGATTACATTAGTGTTAGCCGTAGTTGCCAACCAACGATGCAGGTTTACGTCGATATCACATGGATTTCTATCCCAGCATCCACCCATCACAATTATATAATCGTTATTTGTCAATCCCTCGATTTCATTTTTCAGATAACTTAAAATGTCCCCCAGTTTTGCCATTGGCTTTAAACAGGAAAATACAGCATAATCTGATCCAAGTAGGTTTTGTAAAATACTGCGTAAACTACGACCTTGTTCATCGCCTAAAATAATTACCTGATGTTTTTAACGAATGTGCTTTTTTTCAATTGAGGGCTTACTGATTTATTGTGTTTATTTGAGCTAATTTCTCGCATACAATTAGGATGAGCTGGTACTTGTGCTGCTGTACTTTGCTTCGGAGTTGATTGCTGGTAATTTTCTGAGTTTTGTACGGTGTTGTGGGATTCAGAGTCGTTATTTCTTGTAGTAACAATCTCACTTTCTAGCTTTTCGTTTGGTTGTGTATTTTCGACTTCTTGCTCATTTATTCCTGTAGGCGCCTTTATTATTTGTTCTATCTGTTCAGAAATATTATGTTTACCGCTAACTTGTTGTGAGTATGTGTTTTGCTCCTTTATTATCGTAGGCGTCAAGTTTTTGTATGTATGTTTAGTTTTTTCTTTGCGTCCTGAATGCGGTGTTTGGCAAAAAGAGTCAGTAATAGCCAGTTTTTTATAAGTTTCTATTACCCTAAGATATTTCTGTAAATCATTTTTCAATCTTAGATTTTCAATATTAATATATTTTCAGGATTTCGAATTCTTTATGGGCACTTTGCAATTCATTCGTTATCTGTTCTAGTTTTTACTGCATATCAATTATATTATGACTGCTGTTAGGTGATGTATCTCGTAAGCTCAGCATCGTAGTTTCAAATAGGGTCGAGCTGTCATTATTTAATTCGTTAAGGGAGCTGTGTCTGTGATGTTTACGTAGGGTTACGTTGTCGTCAATTTTTGCAGTAAAACTGTGTAATATAATTGACAGCAAAGATAACCTTTGGGTAAGCGCCACCTGTTGAGGATATTAAGAACTAGCAACAATGTTAATTTGGGATAAAAGGGTCTCGGTCAATATAGTGGTATTCTGTCGTGTTGTTGCTACTTGGCGCTAGATGTCAGTAGTATCAATAATTCTCAGTCTTGCGTCTATTCTCCACTGGAAGCGCTAGTTTGTATGGCGCATGTTTAAAAATATTTTCACAACGGTTTTATGAACTGTTTAATTTGCTACTTTTGAATAGTTGTTCATTAATATAAGTAGAATGCACGGCGTACCTTTTATTTCGATGTTCCACAATGATTGCAGGCCCTTCGTTGTATATTTTAATTTGCGATAATTATGTAGTATTCACTTAATGTTTGTTTACAATTAGTTCTCAATGGTTTTATCACTTACTGTGGACAGTTTTTGGAGATAACGCTAGTAGGCACGTATCGTATAATGAGTTTCACTATTTATATAAGATTTACTGATTAAATGCAACTTTTACTATTTTCAATGTAAATAAACACAGAGTTTTAGTCGTACTATTCTAGACGGCAGTGCCATCTGTTATTGGCATATTTGATGTCGGTTCTGGATGGAGAGGCCAAGGGCCTCATCCAGCATCTGCCCGTGTTTGACGAGGCGTACCAGACGGGTCGGGACCTAATTACCCGTAGGTACCATAACAACCGTGGCCTCGCCGACACGCAAATTGAACAGATTTTGAGTTTGCCCACGCTCACCCGGGTCGTTGGGTTGCGCACCCAACTTTTGAACCCGCTTTTGGTGGCCATCAACGCACTTAAGTGCGTTGACCTGCCCGTGGACCAATGGTCCTATCTATTGGTGCACATTGTACTTAAAAAGCTGCCTGCCGACCTGAGGTCGCGTTTTGAGCAGCGCTTTGGTGGGGATAGCGCGACCCTTTGCTGACCTGGAGAGGTTCCTGGAGGATGAGTGCCGGGTCTTGGACAACTCCGGTGGTGACACGCCGGCTAAGACGCAGCCGCCCAAGGTCAAGGAGCAGGCTCGCGTTTACACCCGAGCCAGTGTTGATCGGCGCCCTCCTCGCTTTGCAGTCACGCAGAGCCCAGTGGAGTGCTCTTACTGCAAGGTCACGGGGCACAGAACGGCCAGTTGCAGGGCATTTTTGGACCTGCATGTCGCCCTTCGTAGGCGCATCGCGAATGCCCGCCGCCTTTGCTTCTCTTGTTTGGGGTCCCACTACCAGCGAGACTGCCCAAACTCTCGCCCCTGTCCTCACTGTGGAGGACAGCATTTGGACATTCTCTACATGAATGCCAGAGAGGTAGGCAGCCGACGCCGCGCACGGGCGGGTGTTTTGAAGGTGGCAGCTGAGGCTCACCGGCACGCAGCCGAGAGTCGCCTCGCTTAATTGATCGCTGCTCACCCCGCTTGGAGAACCGTAGCGTGCGCACGCCTCCTCTCTCTCGTGCACCTGAATGTGCGCCCGCTCAACGTCACCAGCACCATGACTGCTGCCCCAGGTATTCCCCTCCTTTGGCGGAGCGTCGCCGCTTTGACTCGCGCCCACCTGCGGGCGGGTGCGTCATTATGACCCCCCACAGATGGCGCGCGGTTCGAGTCATCGCGCCTTTGAGGACTTCAAGCCGCACCCTCATTTTGATTTGCCTGGTCCTGGCCAACGGTCGCCGCCCAGGCAACAATAGGTCATTGACCCCTGCCCTATAACGCCAACCTCCCCCATTGAGACCGTTATCCTACCAACGGTTGCTGTTAGGGTCTGGGGACCCACAGGGATCTCTGTTGTTGTCCGTGCTAATTTTGACACAGGTTCACAAGGTTGCATTGTTTCCACTTATTTGGTAGGGCAGGTTAAGTTAAATATGGACTCTTTTCCCAATTGTATATGGGGAATAGGTGACGTAGCCTCTAATGTTGAAGGGCAAGTTAAAGTTTTGTTTGCCCCTGTTGAATCTTCACACCCGAGGATTAAAACCTCGGCTATTGATCTGAAGAATATTTTGGGTATGCATCCACAGAAACAGCTACCTGCTGCTATGGTGAATTTGACATCGGGTTTGGAACTGGCAGACCCCAAATTTGACACACCGGGACAAATCGACTTGTTGATTGGCTCTGATGTCCTCGGTGGAATTTTGATTGGTGGGAAACGGGTCTTGGTGCCAAATGGTTTGACTGCCATCCCGACCATATTTGGATTTGCTCTGATGGGATCTGTACCTAGGGACCCCTCTTCACCTGAACTTGATAATTTGTTGGCTGTAGGCTCTGCTCTCTCTGATGCAGTTCAGAGGTTTTGGGAGGTAGAGGAGCCCCCTCAAGTTGCCCGTTTGAATCCAGAACATGAGGAGTGCGAGCTGTTCTTCCAGAACAACACTGGTCGACTCCGTTCTGGTTGGATCATTACGAGGCTACCTTTTCTGTCTGTTCGGCCTCCGCTTGGTGAGTCACGACCTTTAGCTGAAAAGAGATTGTTGGCTATGGAGCGCCGCATGGGTTGTGATCCGGAGCTCAGACTGAAGTACATTGAGTTCATGAGAGAATATGAACAATTGGGACACATGTCTGTGTCAAATTTGGATTGGCGTTCGGTGGAGCACTATTTTCTCACGCATCACGCGGTATTGAAGCCATCAACTGGCAAGCTGCGCACGGTGTTTGATGGTTGTGCGCAGACTTCTACTGGCGTATCCTTGAACCAGTGCTTGCATTCCAGAATGCAAGCAGGACCAGTCCCAAGCTGGTCAAGGACCTTTGTGACGTCATCACCAGCTTCCGACGACATCAGGTTGTCTTTGTGGCCGATATAAAAATGATGTTTTGGCAGACGATTATCCACCCTGATGACCGTTGTTTCCAGCTGATCCTTTGGAGAGAGAATCCTCGCGATCCCATGGTCGTCTACGAGCTCAATACCAATACGTACGGGTTAAGGTCGAGCCCCTACTTGGCAATACGTTCTCTTTGGGAGCTCGCAGACCGCGAAGGCTTACCTTTCCCACGAGCCTCCGCCATCTTGAAGGACGATATTTACGTCGATGACATTTGCTCGGGCGCCTCCACAGCGGACGAGGCGATCCTCCTGCGGGACGAATTGATAGGTATTTTGGCCTCCGCTGGTTATGAGTTGCGCAAATGGATTTCCAACTCACCAGCGCTTTTGGAAGGCTTGATCACAAGAGAAGAGAGATCATCAGCAAGATCCACATCTATTTGAGGTTGTTGATAACCCCGCCATGGTGGCTGTTCTCGGCGTCCAGTACAGACCAGTCCAAGACATCTTTACGTATAACGTAGACTTGAAATTGCCTTGTTCTTGGACTAAACGTCTCGTGTTGTCTATTGTCGCCAGAACCTTTGATCCAAACTGTTGGATTTGTCCTGTCATATTTTGGGCAAAATGCTTCTTGCAGAAGCTTTGGACAGCAGGATTGACCTGGGACGAAGCTCTACACGGCACTCTTGTTGAGGAATGGACCTCTTTTGTATCCCCACTTCCTGCCGTCAACGAGATCTCCTTGCCTCGTCCCATCCTTCCTCCCGGGAAGTACAAGGCCACCCTTCACGGGTTTTGTGATGCCTCGGAACGTGGTCACGCGGCCGTGGTGTACTTGCGCACAGTTAGTGCCTCAGGTCAGGTGAGGGTTTCCCTGATCATGGCGAAGAGCAAGGTTGCACCCCTTCGGACATCTCTTACCATTCCAAAATTGGAGCACTCGGGAGCAGCCCTACTTGTACGCTTATTGAACCACGTGTCCAGCACCTTGGGTAAAAGCATTTGTATTAATGGGACCTACGCCTGGACAGACAGCGAAATTGTTTTTTTATTGGTTGAAGGCTTCTGTCCACACCTTGGAGTTATTTGTCGCTAATCGCGTCTCCCAAATCCAAAAACTCTGAAGTCAAACTTGTTTGGAGACACGTGCCAGGTGAGCTCAACCCCGCTGATTGTGCCTCGCGCAGATGCTTGACGCCTAGTTTGATAGGTCATTCGCTGTGGTGGGGTCCGGAATGGTTGAGTCGACCAGAAATTGATTGGCCTCGAACGCCAGTTTTAAATACTACCAATTTGCCGAGTCTACGAACACTCGCTGTTGAGAAGGTGGAATGCGCCTTCGACCCCGATTTTTTGTTGAATCGTTACAGCTCCCTTGACAAGTTGTTAGGTGTTACTGCTTAGATAAAGCGTTTTGGTTTTACTTTTAGGCACCCACAATAGAAACGTCTGACACCGTTTCTCTCACCATAGGAACGACAGGAGTCCCTCACCTTTTGGGTTCGTTCTGTGCAATTGGCGCACTTTGAGAAGGAGATTGCTATCCTCAAGTCAGGGAAATTGAAATTATCGGGCGCTGTATCTAAATTGAACCCCTTTTTGGACGATACGGGTCACTTGCGCGTTGGAGGGCGTCTCAAGAATGCCAACCTCCCTTGCGGGGCACGTCACCCCCCGTTGTTACCTAAGGACGGTCATTTGGTACGCTTGTTGGTAACTGACCGTCAACTTAAAAATTCGCATGCTGGTTGTAATGCGCTCTTGGCCATTTGGCAACGCGAGTTTTGGATTTTGTCTGCCCGAAGAATTATCCGGAGTGTAGTCTTTCGCTGCATCCCTTGCTATAAGCTCAAGGCTTCTACCATGCAGCCCTTGATGGGAGACTTACCGGCAGATCGCGTAACTGAGAGCAGGACGTTTGACGGTGTTGGCACGGACTTCGCTGGTCCCTTTTTGGTGAAAACGTCGACACTTCGAAACAGCAAGACTGTTAAGGCCTACTTGTGTGTTTTTGTTTGTCTTTCCACAAAGGCCGTACACTTGGAACTGGTCTCCTCGCTTACGACCGAGGCGTTTGAAGCCACATTTGACAGATTTGTTTCCCGCAGAGGGCTGCCTTCCTTGATCCGTTCTGACTGCGGCACTAACTTCAAGGGTACATAATAATATAATTATTTGAATGATGTTGTTAATTTTCTTGAAACCAACAAGGCTGATATAGGTGATAGGTTTGCCCGACGTGGGATAAATTGGTTGTTTTCCCCATCAAATTGTCCACACTGGGGTGGTATTTTTGAGGCCGCTGTAAAATTGGCAGAAACACACTTGCGCAGGACAATCGGTGAGTCTGTCCCTACATTTGAGGAGCTCGCAACTGTGTTTTGTAAGATTGAGGCCGTTTTGAACTCTCGGCTAGTGTGCCCGATCTCCTCAGAGCCGAATGATTTGGAGGCCCTTACGCCGGGCCATTTTTTTATTGGTCGCCCACTTGTCGCCTTGTCTGAGTACCCCTATATTGATACAAGACCTGGTCGTCTCTCGCGTTTTGAATTGGTACGCCAGGTTACTCAGAGCTTTTGGAAACGCTGGAATTTGGAATATTTCAGCAGCATATTCAGCATTATCAGCAACGCGTTAAGTGGACCGACAAGACCGATCCTTCCAAGATTGGTGACCTCGTTTTGATCAAGGTGGCTAACCTTCCGCCACTCAGATGGCGCAGGGGGCGCATTCTTCGTTTGGTAACTGGGGCTGATGGAGTTCCCCGATTTGCTGAGGTCTTGGTAGACGGTTCAATTCTGAGGAGAGCGGTTGCAACATTGTCACGTCTACCAACCGATTAACGGACCGGTAGGCCGGTCCGGGGCGGGTGGATGTTTGAAATAGAAATAGTTTTTATGACAAAGCAAGTCGATTATATCGATTTAGTAACGTTTAGTTTAGTCTATTGTAAAATTTGACTATGGTCACATTGAACTGTCATTCACTCACTTTGGTTCATCGTCGTTTCCCGCGGTCAGTGAAAAAGCTCTGGAAGATTCCGTTTTGATGAGCGCGTTTGATCTTGTATAATTGTATTTGGAACCCGTTTTGATTGCCGCTTCCTTGATCAATAACTGGCACCGGTTTAATTGTGTTAAAAATAGTATCTTAATGAACATTGTAAAACACGTGGGTGAATTCCTGATTGGTGCCCGAGGAGTAGGACTACGCCGAACTGGATCCTGTGGTATCTATAACGATTCTCTTGGTATTTTGGCCAAAATTATGAGTTAATCTTATAGGTCCACTCAAGAGCAACGCCAGGAGATGATTGGTAAGTAACCCTTATTTATTAGTTGTGATTCACTGTGCAACGCAGTGCATTGTGTTTAGGTCTTTGCCTTACCGTGGTCAGGTGGATGCATTACAGACTTCCACTGCGCACCTCTGAACAATTTCCAACCTGACTACGGTAACTCTAGACAAGTACTATGATCACAATTGTAAGTAAATGTATGCTAATGCAATGGTACGAAGCGTAAACAGCTACATACACGCTCCGTGTGACTCAGAATACTTTGTAGTACTTAAGTAATATCAACTTCGTAGTAAGTAGTTACAAGTACTACACCTATTCTCAGATTTATCAGTGAATACACCTTGAAAAGTATTTTCATAGATTTTTGTATTTTACAAAGACGCAATATAGTTCGTAACTCAACTTTAAGACTCACCTAATATAAACGATCACAGAATGACTATTGTTTAAAAATTCGTCTTAATGTCCGTTTTTTACTTGTACCAAAAGTGAAAATCTACAATTAAATAAGGGAAACATAAACTTGCGTAAATTAACATTACGTTACACACATTTACCATGTACCACGAGCAAGCAATAAGCGGAGACGAACAATTATCGTCTGTCTACATACTACGAGAAAGAACAGAAACTTTCATACTGTCACTTTACTGCTAACCACGCAGTTATCAGCGTGACAGTAACGAACAAAACTACTCAAATTAGCCATAGTTATGATGATTATCTGCCTGAACTTACCAGTCTTTGTGGCAGGGTAATGCCCCGTAATAGAACTGCAAAAGTTCGTAATGATATGGCTGGCGATAGATTTTATGAAAGTTTCTCATTGCGCGAATTTTAATAAAAGTAAATATTGTTTTTGTGATTTAGTGCGCTTTTTGTTTTTGACGTAGATATTTAATAAAAATAGAGTTTTTGTAAAAACTTTTGCAGAAGTTACAGTTATAATAACTGTAATTTCTGCATATATTAAGACCGCACAGATGGCGTCGTGGTTTAAGTGTCGTGGGTTGATCCCTACATAATACTACAAAATCATGTGTTTCATAAATTATTGTTTCAAGTCCTTAGATTCTTTGTGGAAACACTGGATATTTTCTTACCGCTCACATTTTGTATGGATATTGGTATGAGGTTCTTTGGAACCGTTATTTAAATGTTTTTGAAGTCTTCCATGATACAATTATAAACACACATAAAAACGAGAAAGAAAAATGTTATAAGTATATAATACTAGCTTTTGCGCGCGGCTTCGCTCGCGTTAAATTCGGGGTAACACAAATCGCGTGTATTGTTTGGGAAATAATGGGTATGCGGGGCATTAAGACATTTTCACCCTTTACCGTCCCACTCATTATAACAGCTTTTATAATGTTTTGTCCTAGGTGTTTTACTTATAGCCGTTTGCCATTACATACTTTTGGCACTTTGGCTTTGGCTTTACTACTGGCATTAAGATTCTACATTAACAGGACTGGAACACTAGTTTTCAGTGTCAAGTTGTGTGAAAGCACTCGTAATAATTATAAAAAGTTAAGAAACTGTATAGGGTACGAAATAACATGGTCAGTTTCTATGAGAGTATCTACCGACAGGTACCTACTCAACAACATTACCTTGCATACAGACAAATGTCAAAGCTATGGTCCAATATGAATCTGAACACATTTTCACATTTATAAAATTAGTAAAAGTGAAATCGGTACATACATACACACTTTTGCATTTATACATAATATTAGTAGGGATTAGCCAAGGCAGTTATAATTATTATTAGTTTATGTATATAAGCGAACGATGCAAAGACAGTGCACAATTTGACAATGTTTGACAATGTTTGATGAGACAGTACTGACAGATACATATATGATAGCACATGCACAGCACTCAATTACTACAGCGCATGCGTTTTCACTATCAATAGGTAGCTTTGTGCCCTACAAACTTCGACCCTCCCTACAATCCCTCCCAGTTTACATTTTGCAACTAATTATCCTAAGTATCCTATGTGTTTTCCTGGTTCTAAGCTACCTCCCCACCAATTTTCAGCCAAATCGGTTCAGCCGTTCTTGAGTCATAAATGGTGAAACTAACACGACTTTCTTTTAAGATAAGTTTTTAAAATTCATAAAAAGGAATTGGGTTCTATAATATCGAGGCATGCGGCAAATTTACAAATCAGCCAAAGTTAGTTACACATACGTAGGTAGGTACTTCTTATTTCGACTGTTATCCCAATGCAAATAACCAAATCATGAACATTTGATATCATTTATATCAAATACCAAACTGTCTTCAAAACCTAGCGCAAATAAACAAGTTGCTTTGAACAATATAAATAAAAAAATAAAGCGAACTACTACATTACACTTTCTTTATCGCGACACATGAAACAAACATCCAATTATTGATTGAAGTGTATATTCATTTCACAAATCAAAAATGATGTCTAGGCCTCCGTGTTATCGAACAAATACTGAATATTGAACTCATCTTCAGATTTCGTTCCAATTCACTTGTTTTGAATAAAAATACTTAGACAAAAAGGTTTTGTTGTACATATCGCGTTCTCTTATTATGAGTGTGTCTGTATTTTCATACATAAATATTATCGGTTAGCTTTGCTTAGCAATACTGTCGATATCTTGTTAATTAGGGCATGGATCCCGGAATACCGAGATTTCGTAATTCCGGAATTTTGGACGTATTTTTTCGTTATTATAATACCGGAATTAAGCGCCCAAATATCGTAATTCCGGTATTCATAAATAATACAAAGTGATTTGTCTAGCTAACGTTTTTTTGTGAACGTGGCCAATAATACACAGTGTTAGATCACCATTCCTTCCCCAGCGACTCCGCGCTCCCCCTTGAGTGTTTCCTATGTCCCCGATATTTTGTTAATTCCGCGAACGATCTGAGACCATGGTTGACAATGAAAAGTTAAATTTGATCATGGAAGCAGATCTAATGCAAACCACATCAGAGTTAGCTTCGGTGTTAGTAACGATTTATGAAACAATTCTAATTATCTTAAAAATAATTAGAAAGGAAACTCCTGCACAAGTGAAAGCTCATTCAGAAAAAGTACTGGTTGTTGTCTGAGGGACCAGTGCTGGTATCATGCACTTCAGCTTCCCAAGTTAGAAGATCGATAGATAGATATGGACAGCATATTACAGTAGCAAATTTCACTGTCAACAATTGCAAACAATGATGGAAAGATGCCGGTCTCAATCGTTCTAATCAGACTTATATCTTTATTCGTTAGAGCCTTCTGCAGCTTGAGGACAACGGACACTAAGATTACCTAGGTACTTCGCGCAAGACGGGTACTAAATTAGAGGGAGCTGAGGTTTGAGAGTCTCTGACTACCCTCCATACCCCTAGAGCCTGTAACTTGCTACAATAGATCATCACTTTTTTGGATAGAATAATTTTATAAAGAAAAATCGATTTCAAAGATTTTGTTGATTCTCGTCCCCACGATTTTTTCAACAATTGAATCAATCAACTACCCATAAAATAAGGAAAATGCATAAACTCACTTTATTCCCAAATGTTATTATAAAGTTTAATAATATTTGTTTTTATTTTAACCGTTATTGTCCCACTGCTGGGCTAAGGTCTCCCCCACACTCTTCCATAAAAGCCGATCTTTGGCTTTATCTTGCCAGTCTGCTAGAAAAGTAATAATCGTTTTTTCGGCCTGCCCCTGTCAACACATCTACTTCCTCCACTTCTACTTCTCCTACAGGGTTGCATTGTTGGGTGATGTATGTCCACTTTTCGAGATGTATTCTACAGACATATCCTACCCAATCCTATTTTAACTTCGCTGCTTTGACGGTTAGTCTTATACGGTACACCTAACACGCTACATGACACGTTGGCAAAATGATGATCTGAGAGATTAACATGAGCTAGGAATTTCGAGAATCGGTCTAGTTATTATTTTAATGTTAGATTGCCTGGTTTTATAATAAGGTTTAATTATTCAATTTTTCTTCCTACCTTTTTTCTACTTAGGCTTGAATGTTCATGGCATGTTAATTAATAAAAACTGTATGAAATTTTGATCTATCTAACGTATAACGAATTATAGACTGATGAAAAGTATATAAATTGTTCAATTTTGGCATTATACACGTTTATTCTATATCACCATTCTCCCAGCGTTATCCCAGTTTCAATCTGGGGTCCGCTTGCTAGTCTTTGGCTAAATATAAGCTTTTTCCACAGAGCGGCTGCCTGTCTGACCTCCGCAACCCGAAGGGATAGCGATATTCCATGGTTGAGACCAGTGTCAGTTTATTTAGAAGTTACTGACGCCCTGTAACGACTGTCAAAGATCTTCGTGACAACCGGGACCGACGGCTTAACGTGCTCTCCGAGGCACGGGACAAGCGATAATTAACCACATAACTCCGAAAAGTCATTGGTGCGCGCGGTGGATCGAACCCGATACCCTCTGCATGGCAGTCTGTTAGTATCTCCACTAGGCTATCGCTGCTACACGTTTATTCTATATAAGAAATTTAAATATTTCAAGAGCATACCGATTCTGGAACCAATACCGGAATTCCGGAATTGACACTCCAATATTGTAGCTCAGTTCCGGAATTCAATATTCTCCGATATTACAAGCCCTATTGTTAATACGATGTTAGTTTTATGTCAGGGCATAACTGTTAATGTTTCTTTTATTTATTTTATTACAAGATGTAATAAGCATTTTTGGTATGATGACTTAGTTAATGAGAATCAGGAAAACCTTTTAAGCAACTTGAAGCTTTACGATAACGATAAGAAACTTGATGCATTGCAGAAGTTATTCATGAAATTCTTTATTCCTATACCTGTAGGACATCAGGATTACTATTAGGCTACAAACTAAGTGAAATCTATAATATACATCATTTAATAATAAATTTTTGAAAATTTCAGTTTCTATCAATCCAATGCCTAAAGCTTATCGGGCTTATTGTCATCCCATTTATTCATATATTTGATTTCAATTTAACCAATAATTGTTGACAGGTGGTACAAAAATCGAATGGAATTAATTTTAGATAGAATTTATTATTTTAAATTGTATTAATTACAATTATTTGTGCAGAAAAACTAATAAAAACATAAAGCATCTTACTATCATCTCCCAGTATTTTTTAATTGGAAAAACGCCCGATTCCTTAATCCTCAACATATTTCATAATCATAAACAAAGTCATAGTACGGGACCAAAAATCTGAACCTAAGGCAAATATACCTGAACATTTTATTATTTATACTATTCCATTTGTTCTCTTGTCATCTTGGCTATGAGCTCCCTTATATGAATACTGTCATTTTTATAAACAAGTTTTCGTAACTTGATATTTTCTTTTCAAATTTCAATTTGGTCTGACTTTCGACATGAACGTAAAAGAAAATAACATTTCTAAAGTATTTCTAGAAGTAAACTGAAACTCATAAGTATTTAGATTTAAGTATATCCCAAGGTTATGTGTTGTATTGATTTGAATGTTAAATTAAAGAAGTATCCTAGCTTAGTAATGACTGTGATTTGGATCTGACTGACGTCGGTTAGTCTGATCCTATAAACAATCATTCTGTAGCTAGATATTCAAAATTAGTATTATATATGTTGCTGCGTTACGAACAATTAACACTCAAGGATGTTTGTCTTTTTATTATAAGCTATAGAAAGTATCATTTTACTCTGCAGTAAAAAATGTGTTGCCTCTTTTCTTTCTCGCTTAATGATTTCTAATACAACTTCATTTTCTGTGATCGGCTAAATTTCTATTTAGATTTTAGGCACTTCTGTTAGAAGGGAAAATTGAAAGCAATTTTCTCTGTACTATAAAGCCCCTTAAAAACCTTATAGACAGAACACAATGCACACAGAACTTTATTAATAAAACAAAAATAATGACGACTTATTTTTCCAGATTTAATTCCTTATTTAAATATTCACAGCACTATTATTTTTTATAATACTTGCCTTAAATCATTGTATCTCGACTACGCTACGAAAGACAGTGATTATTTCATTTCACCAGAGCAATGTCCCAGTTGCATCCAAAGTCCATTTCCTAAAGACTCTATTTCCTAGCCTAGCAGATTTGACAACAATGTATCAACTTTACCACGCGACCACCGACTAACAGCGAATTATCACAACACAATAATACTACCGGCAACTCTATGTTAAATTGAATTGAAACTCTATGTTAAATTAATATATTAATACAGCCATGTTAGACAAGGACAAACTGTGGTTTTCTGATTACTGAAGCTCGTCACGTTATCATCATCGTGTTACTTCCTTGGGGCTTAGCATTAATCAGAGCAAAATATGTAATCGCTGATTAATTGTCGTACAGCTTGACACTTGATCTACGGGATTAAGTAGGTAGTTGATGCATAACACAACATGGTGTGTCAACATCCTGAGGGAATGATGAGAATGGGAGATATAGTTAAGCCGAGTTTTTGGGGAAATGTGAACAGAAATTGTTGAATTGATTGACAAGTAGATAATTTATTTCACATAACGTAGTGATGTGCATAAGCAGTAGATGAAATGAAATGATGAAATGACAGCAAACACAGCAATCTGTTCTTAGACTTACGCGTTTTGTACACATCATACAATTTTACTACGGATTTTACTCACAATATTTAACTTATTTAAGGTCATGTACCTTTGCTTATCTCCGACGTTTCGACCAGCTTACAGCGGTGTGACAGCAATCTGAGTTAGCAAGTACCAGCTCTAATTCCTTGATAAAACAACAAGACAAGTGACTTAATGAGAAGCAAGTTTCCCGAGTGACAAAACTAATATTGTCTTTAATATTCAAACTATATCTTTCAGAGAGCACATCTGATACAACAGCATATAAAAACTTCAACATAACAGAAGCTTTGTCAAATTTTCCACGAAACAATTCGATCCGCCAAATACTCTCCTTTGAAATACAAATACGCTTGCGAACAATTTACTACTGCTGACATTACCTACACTTCAAGTATTTTACGCTGTTTTAATCTATGTCTAAAGACTAGTTGTGGTGCGGTCTCAGTAGGTTAGTCTAATGACGCCTCTACTCATCTAGCGCCGTCTGCGTCAAAGGGAAGTTCTGCTTACGTCACGGGATATAAACTGTACTATATAAGTAAGGAACTTCGCACATGATGTATCTTCTCTACTATTTTGGAAGTACATCGTGATGTTTATGTAAAATGTATGAGCTTGTAACGTTCTTCGTCAGCGTGAGGAATACGCGCTGCGTTATAAGTTCACGCCACAACGCGTATGAAGTATTTAATACTAAGTCAGAAAAGTTTGATTGCAATAATTATAAAAAAAAAATATTGATATTCATATGAAACCAAACAATGTACGATGTCTTATTTTTAAATAGACGCCGATTGTTGTGAATTTTCTTTTTATGTAGGTACCTTATTAACTCAATCAAATTCTTATTTTCTCAAATGGAATGAAAGGTATCGTTCATACGTTTACAGCTACGTTCTCTGTCGCTTTCAAGTTGATAATCGTTGCGCTGAAAAAAGAGGATCTTACTTCTTATAGACAGCCATAACATGCAGTACCGATATAGGTCATCATATATACCTATTTATTTTCTCTGTAAACTTTTTAAAGGTCTGCTAGGAAGATACCCATGGCATTAAATAATTATGCCAGGCATGAATCTTCAACAAATAAATAGAAATATCTTAAAAAGATAAGTATGTTTATTTGGCAGTAAAATATATCTACAATGTGTCTGTATTTTCTTAAATACATACACATTGTAGATATATTTTACTCGGCTTATATTTATTGTTTATGCATTATGCTCATTTACCACGGAGCCTCATAAAATTTTATCTATTTTCAGGCACAAATCGTCCCACCATTAACCCAACATCGGAACCAATATCCGGAAACTGAAAACAACGTCTCCCAATAAAGCCATTTACGTATAATTGTGCCTTCGGCTTGACAGAGATATCGTGCCAGCACCCTTTTATTGCGACCGTGGCATCTATAAATCGTTACATTTCTGGCACGGTAAAGCCTTTTTGGCACATCGTCATCTGAACTTGCGTGGACAAGTATGAGAATCTTCGGTATGTAACTTTTGGTATTGATTTTATTTGACATCTGATAGGCTTCATACTGAATACAAGCTCTTTCGTTACAGTAATGTCTAGACAGGCAAAGTTTTGTAGGATATTGACTACTTATGTCTGCATTGTAAAGCTTTGCTGGTTAGTGGATTAATGACGGGCTTGTGAGGAACTACAGAATAAACGACAGTCGAGCTCCGTAAGAACTTATATTCTGTTTAATTTGGAACTTAATTCCTAACTATTAGATATCTTAACGACCCGACAAGTCAAATGATATGTTGGTTCTCTAATCGAGTTTGAGATTGATATATAAACCATATTCACGTAGTTATAGAAAACCTTAGTCATAGAATGTGACAAATAACTAAGTCGAATGAAAAGGTTATATATCGAACAGTCCTAAATTACTCAACTGTTTGAGAACAGGAAGTGAAATCCGAAATTAGAGATTAAAGTTTTCAATGCGACTGGGATATATCATCATCATCATCATCATCATATCAGCCAAACGACGTCCACTGCTGGACATAGGCCTCCCCCAAGGTTCTCCACACAGACCGGTCTTGAGCCGCCTGCATCCAACCGCCTCCCGCGATCTTGACGAGATCGTCGGTCCACCTTGCGGGGGGCCTACCTCTGCTGCGTCGTCCGGTACGTGGCCGCCACTCCAGAACCTTTCTGCCCCAACGGTCATCGGTTCTGGGATATATAACGCTGTAGAAATGATTATCACCAACTTCAAAACTTTTTCCAAATACGCAAGCGAAATAACTCGGCAAAACTAAAATCATTATAGATCTTTTGCAAATCTGGTTGCATCCCAGATTAGACAGAATATTTTTAGCCTTTCCACCGAGCGACCGACGACGGTGAAGAGATAACCAAATTCCATTGCTTAGCCCAGTGTAAGTAAATTCAAGAGTACGGACTCTCAATAACGACTTTCATTTTATCTTCATGATGGTCGAGACTAGCGCCATTACGTGTTCTCCAAGGCACGAAAAAATATTATTTCTTTAGTTGAAGTATTAGTTAAGTACATACATACATACATACATATCGTCACGCCTTTTATCCCCGAAGGGGTAGGCAGAGGTGTATTTCTACACCCAGTTTTCGCCAGATATATTTTAGTCCCACGTAATAAGGGGCGAGCCTATTGCCGTACCGGGCACATTTGCAGACTTCGTGCTGCTACTGAGAATTTCGTGACAGAAAAACCCAATAACACTGCCCGACCCAGGAATCGAACCCAAGACCTCCCAATCCCTCGCGCACATTTATGCCGCGAGACCAACTAGGCAGTCGTATAGGGTTTGATGTCGAGTTTTCCGTCTCTACGCAAAGATGGTATTTGCATCGTGTTATCCCTTAGTCGCCTCTTACGACACCCACGGGAAGATAGGGGGTGGTGACACTTGTATTCTATGCCTTCAACCACACGGCACACTATTTAAACTTAAGTACATACTCACTGTCATCATCATCCTCTTAGCGTTATCCCAGTTTCAATCTGGGGTCCGCTTTCTAGTCTAACTGGATTTGGCTGAATATTAGCTTTTCCACAGAGCGACTGCCTGTCTGACCTCCGCAACCCGAAGGAATAGCGATTTTCCATGGTTTAGACTAGTGTCAGTTTATTTAGAAGGTACTGACGACCTGTAACGACTGTCAAAGATCTTCATGACAACTGGGACCGACGACTTAACGTGCTCTCCGTGGCACGGGACAAGCGATAATTAACCATACAATACGCACATAACTCTGAAAAGTCATTGGTGCGCGCCGTGGATTCGAACCCGATACCCTCTGCATGGCAGTCTGTTGGTATATCCACTCGGCTTTCGCCGCTCCCACTCGGCTATCGCCGCTCTGCCGCCGCAGTACATACTCACTGTAATTTAACAATTAACTTGTTTTGTAAACATTGTTAATTTAAAACCTTCATCTATGTATATACATAGACTCGACTGTTTCCCGAAGGGGTAGGCAGAGACTACGAAACACCATTTGCAACGATCCTGACATATCTATGTATATCATCTATGCAGCGTCTAAAAAATCACTTAAGTCATACACTACGTAAGCTTTATATAAGTACAACTACTTGCACATAAAATTTCATTTTAAAAGCCTTTTTTACTTAAAACCACTGTAGTCTAAGGTAGGTACATAAAAAAGGTCCCTCAAAATAGCATAATATATATATGACGTGGCACTAAGGTGAATTTCTAAAGAGATAGAGGCGTGCATACACGATACACAATACAAATTGCCGGGGCACCGCTGACCCTTATCATTTAAAGCTTAGTCATCAATACAAATAGGTTTTAGTCTTGCATTTAGAACAAGGGTTTTTAGAGGGTGCTTTGTAAAAAATGGTTATGTAATATGTCTTAAATTAGCTTTTGTTGAACAATGCTTTTGTTCTTTTAGAACGTTAGCGTAATATGAGACTGAATGGGAAGTGCAGTCGTTCATTGCGCATCGTGCTTTTCAACAAGGGATGAATTAAAATAGTCGAGTGCCGGTACCCGTTCATTTTATTATTTCACTCTAGTTGTAATGTCTTTGAAATGAAATGGGGCATTTAGAGACCCAACTTTGTTTATATATTGGCATTAAAATAATATTTTCATACAATATCTTTTTGATCATTTTGTGGAAAAGGTGTACAGGACACTTTTTCCACAAAATGACTTCCGCTGCCGCCCAAAGGCCATATTTTATGACTTAAATCAGTGTCAGGATATGAAAAAGCGCTGACTTCCCATAACAATTGGCATAGATCTTCTTGAAAACTGGTTAAAATTGTTTGAGACGAGCTACCTATCCGTAAACCAAACTGAGATGAACATGCTTACAAATGCTACGAGATTCCCAGAATCAGAATGAGGCATTTAATAACATGAGATGTGTACGTACATGACATGACAAAATTTAAGAAATTAAATAACACAAACAAATTAGGACCATTGAAATTACAAACTGTAATTTATTTGGTACTTATAATAATAATTATTAGATTTTATAATTTCAACAGGAACAAATTCTTTGGCTTCTATTTAACTCAAATTAATATTATTTTTTAACTATGGACAACACTACAATGTTATAATCATCAAAATACAAACAGCATAATCAATAAGCATACATATTATTTTACGCAAGTAATTTATACTTATTGTATTTAAATATTCATCAATTGTATGAAAATAGTTTTCTATCACAACCTTCAATTTATGTTTGAATTAGGCGGTAGGAAGTTCTTATTAAAGTATCTTTGAGCTCATATTCCTTCTTGGAAACAGAAAACGAAATTTTAAAAAAGCAAATTATCTGTAGATTAAGTTTCTGATACCCTGTTTGATGCTAAAAGCGCTCAGAAGTTTCCCATACCTATAGAGTCAGTTCTTCGTATTTATCTGCCTGTAACATACTATTTAAACTTAACAAGGCATGTGTTGAAGAGCTTTAGCTTTTTTCTGAATCGAAGCAATACTGTTACCAGTGGATTAGATGGTGACAAATAAAACTTTTCTAGTTACTACACTGGGTCGGAGCTCAGTGCTAAGCTGCACTAAGTCTGCAGAAAAACCGCACAATACATTTGTTTTCTACATACTTTTTAAAGGTTTTACTAAAAGCAGTACATTTAGGTCGCACGTGAGCCAGATTTAAGGAAGTAACCGTCTGTGCACAGAGTAAAAACATTGGACTAGTAATCTCATTATTTAATAGTATATTGTAACTATGACTCTACTCTAAAGACTATAAGAAGAACTATTATTTAAATCAGTATATGATTGTCAACTGGAATAGTTTGACAAACAAGTAGACATACATACATACATACATAGACTCACGCCTGTTTCCCGGAGGGGTAGGCAGAGACAACGGAACGCCATTTGCAACGATCCTGACATACCTCTCTTGCTTCATTCATTCCCAAGTTTTCCATTCATCAAGTTTCTCATGCATGCTCTTCTATTTAGGGTACTTCTGACCTGTCCTTTTTTTAGGATGTCTCCAATCTGGTCAAAGAACGTCCGTCTAGGTCTTCCCCTTCGTCCTGTCCCATTCACACTTGCCTTATATATCTTCTTTGTCAGTCTTTCGTCATCCATCCTCTCCATGTGCCCAAACCATCTTAACATGCCTTTCTCGATGCTTGTCACTACATCTTCTTTTACCCCACACCACTCTCGTATCACACAATTCTTTACTCTGTCGGTCAAAGACACACCACACATACTTCTCAGTGCTCTCATTTCTACAGCATTTATTCTACTTTCAAAACTCTTCTGCCATACCCAACTTTCACTACCATACATAAGGGTAGGAACTAACACCCCTCTATGCACAGCCAAACGCGCCTTTTTGGACAAGTTTTGGCTGTTCATAAACGCTTTCTGAGCTCCATTCACACTATTATCTGCATTAACTCTTCTTTCAATATCTTTTTCATTCTTACCATCTTACAAGTAGACATAAAATAAATAAATGATGTTTGGAATCGAAAATCCGTATTGAGTATAAACTAATGTTCATTGAGCATTCATCAAAATTGTAAAAACGTTTTATAGTCTTCCAAACAATATCTTGCCAGCATTTTTATATTTATCAGATATCTACAAATAATAAGAACACCAAAAACAAAAACGCAGCGAAAATAATTCCAATACACTTGTCCCCTTATTAAAACGTACGTTCAACCCACAACGATTTATTGTAACGCATGAGTAGATTAACGTATGCAGACAGTGAAAAATGGTGTATGCAACGGCTGGATAAAATGGCGTCTTATTTTTTCTGCCTACCTTGCAAGGGATGGATGACAGGTCGGATGGCTGCGACCAGATATGAATGATGGAACGAATTGCTCATATTCCTTGCTGTTGTATTCTCGGGAATGACTTTGGCCTTGCAATTTGGGGAGAATGGAACTGGGTCAGCGATGTTTCTAGGTGTTATAGAGAAAGAAATTGTAAATAAATGTGACTGTATGAATAGCGCTGTGGTTAAGGTTGTGTCATTGTCAACTGCTGCAGCAAATGCAAATTATTATAAATTTATTTTCTAAACGAGATCAAAAATTGTATCTTTTATATTTGTTTGACGAATTATAAAACACATTTAAAAGCTTGCCACACCAGGTGAAATGTATGTGTCACAAGGTACGTTACTATGACCACAAAAAGCAGACGGAGTTGAAACAATTGATTGAATATAAAACCAAACAGATTTTTATCCCGCGAGCTACCTTTAAATAGGGCCAAGCACTATTATGCTTAGCCTTTATTAAAGGTAACTCGCGACTGATTTCAATTATACAGTTATCAGGGACAGAATGAACTTTAAAACGTAAAAAGTACTTTGGCAAAGTCTGTGATTGACTTAACGTCATACTCTGTATTATGTAGGTACCTAAAGATTTACCTTAAAAAAAGTTATGGATAGGCACTTTTATATCGAAAAAGCTGTTGGCTAGGCTGCGGATTGAAGTAGAACTTTCTGACAAAACAACTAAAGTGTCAGCACTCAAGACTACTCTCTTTTAAATTTGTCTGCTGCTGCATGGGATATAATTTGGTTAAGTATCTTTCTGAATCTAATAACTCGTTTTTAGTGATCCTGGTTAGTAAAGAAGTAGGTATCTATAAACGTTTGTATAAATATTGAATGAGATGAAACGTAAACAATTTTAAGAAATATTTCAATAGAGAAATGTAGTAAAACCGCAGTAATTATTTAAAGTGCCCCTCAATATTAATACTGGAACTAAATAATAACAGTTGAAAGATAACTGCATAAAAAAGGCGTAAATAGCATTTATGGTTTATTCCGATGAGGTCTGGTGGCGTCTCGCCATTAATGTGAACGAACTTATCTATTGTGAAATAAAATTAATATGAAATGAAAAATATTTTATTTCGATATACTTGTGCTCCATTAGTGCGTTCGATATCTACTGGTATCCTTTTTCTTTTCAATTTAGAAATGATCTAAAATATTTCTCATCGTGTGTAGTTACGAGTATTTTGTACTGCTGCGATCAACAAAGTATTTTGTTTGTTTTTCGTATGAGTTTATGGCCAACTCTAGTGTCGCTGTTTTTAGACCACCCGAAGGCCTCCGACGTGGCCTAACGATTCTTATCCTGAGACAAGGACCGGGACCAACAGCTTTACGTGCCCTCCGAAGCACGGTAGCGCTCAGATGTAAATGCCATACGTGGCGACCTGTGCAAGTGTTGCTTCACTTTGTCCATGTGTTACGAACAGCAAGCCAAGTCTTGCTATGAGCGCTACAACAAAGTATTGAAAAGTTGTTAAAGTAGAGCAACGATGTTTTTTGTAAAAATAGATCCACTATTTAATACCGGAATAAGTTCATGACAGACCTTTCGTGCTAGTGAATATCAATGCAAAGGTAGCACAATAATTATTGCGTTTCAGTCCGTAAAAGGCCGGACATCCTGCTCTATATCCCAGCCCAAAGAGTGACTTTTAAGTTTCAGCAAAAGTTTTATGCAAAAATAGGGTTACTTTTGATACCTACTCTCTGCTCTCATCTCCTCTTATATTCTTTCCACTAAAGTAGGCAGTTAGCCTTACCACCAAATAGGCTGCTGGCACCACTACCTACAAAAAAACTTGCAATTTTCAACAGGTTTTATGGCAAACATTGGTTATTATTGACACCTGCTCTCTACTCTCATCTCTTCTTGTATTCTCTCCGCTAAAGTGGACAATACGCCTTACTATCAGAAAGACTGCTGGCACACAAAATAAAAGTAGCTTTATAAACAAAACTGGGTTAAAACCTGTTGTTTAAACTCCAAAACAACATTTGCTAGAAAGTTTTTAACAAACACGCACTGCATAAAAACATTTACAAGTTGATTTGTGTACGGCTAGTTCCAGGAACTAGCCGTAAACAAATCAACTTTTACCAACTGCTTTATTGATTCAACGAAAGGCATCAAATATGTAATTAGAAATAAGTGGAGCGGCTTGAAAGTATGCGCATATGTAGCGGTAGCAATAATTTAAATACAGTATATTAAGGTGTGGATAGACTTGAGCAATCACTTATAAAGAGCATTTTTGCGAATATTACATTACAGAAAAAGAAGTGAGAGTGTTTGAGCGAGCATTCTAGCGAGTACTCTGGTGAGTAGTTAGCGAAGGGACAGTTAATTTTATTCCAGCTTTCAGACAAGGCAGATTAGTTTGTTACCATCTTTTATTCTTTCTTTTTTCACTAATTATAGATCGTAAGTATGCAGTACAAGCGACCGTTTTGAAGATTTTTGATGAGCAGAGAACGGTCTAGCCGTTCGCTACAAACATCATAAAAAGATTCGTAGCGATGTTTGGCACTATGGTTAGCTCTGTTCGTTGTTTAGAATTCCAACTCATCTAAATATTGGGAAATAGCCAGAAAAACGTGTTATTCAGAAATACATTCTATGCGAGGTTAAAAACTCTTGTACTGACTTTTCCTATTTCCTTTCACCACTCAAAGGTCAGTTTGACTCAAAGTTGGGTAAGAACCTAGTAGAGAGATAATCTGCGACTCTCCAAAGAAGTTAGGCCAAAATACTAAAACTAGAGAAATGTTTGAGTCAGGGAGTCTTTCCGAATGTATGGAAAATTGCTAACATCACACCGGTTTATAAAACCGGACCAAAGTAAAATATCAAAAACTATCGACCTATATCTATATCCGTGTGGTGACGTATTAAGAATACCGATGGTCACCACCCCATATCATCCTATGGGTGTCGTAAGAGCCGACAGAGGGAGCATATTATGCAGAGAACAGCACTGTAAGAGAAGGAAATCTTTTTTTTTTTTTCTTTATTGAAATTGAGTCTTTAAATCTTACAAGATTATGCCGGACTCATCGTATGCAAAATATTGTATTTATATCTATATAGAGGTAAGTAACTTTATTAGACTTAACTATTCAGAGGGAGAAAAATATTAACTTTTCTTTAGATTGCACACAAATTCATAAATTTTAATAGCATCCTCACTGTTTGGCTTAGATAGGATAGTTTGAAAGGCGCCTAATTCTGTTACATTAATATTTAATGCATTTATTAATGTTTCTCTCTCTCTCCTATGTCGGACACATTCAACTAATAGGTGGTGAACGTCTTCAACAATTCCACATGTCGCACAATTAGGACTGTTTGTCTTACCCATTAAAAACCCGAACTTATTGAGTGGAATGTGTCCAGACCTTAACCTATGTGCAGTGACTATATAATTCCTGCTAATTGGAATGTCGGCAAACCAGAGAATACGAGCAGGCTCACGCTGCATTGTCTGATACCAGATACCCTTTTCTACCGAAATTTTACTAAAGCTCTCCTTCCAAATATTATAACAATTAGATTTGAATTTTGGCAGTAGTTCAAATGGACAGGGCTTTATTTCTATGAAGACGCCATTAATGGCTGCATTTTTTGCTAGCATGTCAACCTGCTCGTTCCCCTCTAAGCCAATATGCGACGGAACCCACTGCAACTTCAAGGCAATATTGTTAATGCGCTGGAACTCATACAACAAATTTAAAATCGCATAGGCTATCGATGCACTTCTGTAACCAGAAGCGCATCGAGCCAAATGCTGTAAGGCACTTTTGCTGTCGGTTACAATGACAACCCTGTTATGATCTGAACTATTTTTTTGAACATAACGTAACGCTTCATATATTGCATTAAGCTCCGCCGTCATAATACATATATTATTATTGCTAATCTTAAAACTACCACTATTACTATAACATGGATCAAGAAATGCCGCGCCTACTCCAGCTACACTCTTGGAACCATCAGTGAAGATTGTGTGCCACCCATTATATTTAATAGATAATTCTTCTAGTACATTACTTTTAAGTGAAACAGGATTATATTTAGCTTTACTACAATCTAAACAGTCTAAGTTAATATTCAATATTTGATCAGTTTGAATGTTTGTAACCCAAGTATATAATGTAAACATTTTCAATGGGTAACTGTGATCTATATGTTCATTTATTGTTTCCAGATATACTGTAACTACTAGCGGTTTCCTTTTATTATGCCAATACCTGTTGGTACAAAGAGTGCTTAGTTCGTTTAATATTTCAATGGTTATGTTTTTAGAGAACGACTTTGCTTTCAACATATGTATACTTTACAGCTAGATAGTATCTACGTACAGATAGGGGAGGGATACTCAACTCGCTCTCCATAATATGTATAGGAGTACTTCTTATAAGGCCTCCGACAATTCTTAAACCTTGATTTTGTACTACATCTAACTTATGAATATGTGTTTTAGCGCTATTGTCGTACATGAAGCTACCATAATCGATTCTGCTCCTGATTAGAGCTAAGTACAACCTGCGCAGGTGAATTGGATGGATACCCCAAGATGACCCAGATAGAACTTTGATGACATTTATAAATTTTTTAGCCTTCTGAGTTGTTTCGTTTATATGCTTTCCCCAACGCAAAGACCTGTCTAGCCACACACCCAAGTATCTTATGTTTTCAGCGGATTGCAATGTGATACCGTTAATCTTAAGCTGAACTTGTTGTATCCTACGTTGCCTACTAAAGATAAAGTATTTTGATTTGTTACCAGACAGTTTGAGACCGATACTTTGTAAAATTGTAAATATTGTGTCCAGAGAAGTTTGCATCAAAATTGAACTTTCACTAAGTATATTACTACAAGTGTAGAGGACGAAGTCATCTGCATACTGCGATATCATAACATCCGTAATACTTTGACAAATTGTGTGTGTTACAATGTTGAATAATAAAGGTGACAAAGGATCACCCTGACCAATGCCCCTACCTGTCCATCGACTTAAAACTTGGGGGTTACAGCCATTATGAGTTTCAATTAACAATCGTCTTTCGCTTAGGTAACTCCATATATGTCTTGATAATTTTGCACCAATTTTTAATTCATCTAATGTGTGTACAACTTTATCAATTGAAATGTTGTTGTATGCGTTATCAATGTCTAAAAAGCATGCGAGTGTACACATATTTCTTGAAAAGCCGATTTGAATATATGTTATTAACCGCACTAAAGAATCCAAGGATGACTGGGTTCGTCTAAAACCAGTTGTTTTGTATGACAAAATTTCATTTTTCTCTACATACCATTCAGGACGTTTAGTTAGCATAGCGTGCAAGACTTTACATATACATGACATAAGAGCGATGGGTCTCAACTTGGGTGTAAGATCGGCAGTGCCACTCGCTTTGGGTATCGGTTGGATGTGAACATATCGCCATTGTAATGGAACGTACCCCTCCCTCAAAACATTGTTTTAAATATCTAATAGGTATGATTTGGCATTTGTTGGCAGATTATACAACATTGAATATGTTATTAGATCAATACCAGGAGCTGTGTCTGTTTTCTTTAGGCATTTCAGCATTTCCTCCATGGTAAAATTGGTCTCCAGCGATGTGTTCACAGAATGTAAGGACGGCATTTGTGGAACTACAAAGTCAGGTGCCAAAGTACATAATAGCTCCTCTTTTTGTTGATCAGATGGCTGAAATGGGTCTCGTTTAAAACCTTTAATCCATTGCATTCTATGCCACATCTCTGGGAGCGTCACAGACTCATTAATACTATTACAAAATTGATTCCAGCTCTGAGACTTATATTTTTTTAATAGCCGTTTTGTTTCACATATTCTTTGTTCTAACAGTGTTAGGTTCTCGGGGGTTGGATTCTGTCTAAATCACAGTCAGTTTTAACTGTAACCGTTGCTGAGCTACTGACTTGGAAAGTTCAGGGTTCCAATAGTGTTTAGGCTTAAATTTAGAAACAGGATCAGTACACACTTTTATCATTGGAATGCTTCGATCGGCAGCATTATTAATCTGTTCTATAAAAAAATTGTATTTTTCTTGAGTATTGTTTACAATATTAACTGGATTACCAAAAACTGTATGAAGTGTGTCTGTGTATAATCGCCAATTAGCCAGTTTATAATTACGCTTTCTTACATTAACACCAGAACGACGATAGTTCAACTGCATTTTAATAATCAAATGATCGCTGCCAAGGTTTTCATTCGTTACAGCCCACTTAAAGTTAACAGCAATATCAGTGGAAATAAATGTTACATCTGGGGAAGACTCTTGAAGAACGTTATTGACAAGTTTTACTCGTGTTGAACTGCCGTCATTTAAAGGTATATAGCCCTTATCAATAGCTGAATCCATTATCTGTGCGCCTCTGGTATCGTTCCTATTCGACCAGTTTGTATGGTGCGCGTTAAAGTCACCGGCTATCAGTGATTTCCTAGAACATATACTAAATAATGAATCCCAGTCTCGTTGCGATGTACGCACACTTGATGGACAATAAACTGAAATAACATTTTCCAGACTAGGACAATTAAGTAACCTAATATATAGCATTTCTAAGCCTACGTTACCCAATCGATGTGATGATATTTGTGCCTTCAATGACTTGTGAATCACGATAGCCACGCCACCGTAGGAGTCTTCTCTATCCCTTCTGTATGTATGGTAACCACTGAAGTTGATCTCTGTTTCTTCATCCAACCATGTTTCACTAAGTATTGCCAAGTGAATATTTTCTTGATATAAAAGGCACTCCAAATCTAATCGTTTTAATTTTATACTCTGAGCATTCCACTGGAGTATGTTCAGCTTGCTATTATCTAAGGTACTATCCATAGTTTGAGATGTTAAATATATTGTTAAACCACTCAGCCTCAGTAAATATCTCAACAATGTATTTTTTAACTTCTGCGATAATTATTTTCACCATTGTTAGGATTTTATCTTCAAATGTCTTATTTGTAAAACAAGCTTCTTTTAGTCTATTCAGAATAGCTTCCCAACAAATGCTCCACTTCTTTTTACTTTCTACTTCCTTTTCTTGTATTTCCTGACTCGGTATTTCATCACAACTTTGTAAGTCGCATTCTACTGATCCCGCACAGGATTTCTTTTTGCTTTTCTTTTTAGTGCTCTTCTTATTTCGTCGCTCTCTTTCGTTTTTATTCATATTATCTTCAGATGTGTCCTCTTGTTGTTCCTCGTTTTGTAAGTTATTAACTAGAATGTCTCTGTAAGTCATTGATCTATCTGTATTCAATATTTGTGCTTCCTGATCCACGTTATTTTGGTCTTCATTTTTACTTAAAGGCATCCCGTCAGCACTGTCGTTCTGATTTTTATTTAAGTATATATTTAATGCTTTTCTATATGTGCAGTTATTCTGTGACATAAGAAGACGTACTTTCTTTTCTCTTAAAAAAATGGGACATTTTCTGTCGAGTGACATGTGTGAACCTTTACAATTTACACACTTAAATTGTGTTATTTCACAATTGGCATGAAGACCGCCGCATTTGGGACACACAATTTTCTTTGTGGGGCATTGTTTGATCAGATGTCCATATTTCCAGCACCCAGAGCACTGGGTGACGGGAAACACATAGGGCTCCACCTTAAACCTGCAACCGTAACCGTGAACATACGGGGGCAAGGTAGAGCCTCTAAAAGCTATACGTATTGTTTCGCTATCACGCCATTCATCTTCGGCGAACCGTTTCAGACGGGTTATCGAAACCACTTCATATTCGCTCGTGAACGTTTCATGTAATTCTGATATATCTATATCCAAATCTTCATTTTTGATGATTCCATATGATATATTTATTTCTTGTGTACACTGACATCTGTAATCTAACTCTTTCATTTTAGTACTGGACATTAGTTTCTCTGCGTCTTCTCGTTCGGTAAACTGTACAATTACTCTATATGGGTTTTTATATTTGATGCTTGTTATACCTTGAATTTTTTCTTCTCTAAGTAATTTAGCTAAACCAATTTGCTTAGGCAATACTTGTTTCGACGTGATGCATATTTCATTTATTTGTGAAATAGCCTCAACATTTTTATTTGTACAGTCTACTGAATTTTTTTTGAAGGAAAACTTGATACAAACCCTATACCAACCCGTTTGGCCAGCGTGGTATAGTAGGCCAATTCCTCCTTTCAAAGGAGAGGCCTAGTCTAGCAGTGGACTGTTAAAGGCTGATGATGATGATGATGATATCTATATTGTCTGCCTTGTCTTAACTCTTTGAAATACTTGTACATAACCATTTGTATCCTGTAGTGCATGGTATCATTCTTAAACAGCAACATTGTTTTTTTAAAGAAAATCTACAACTACCAACATGTTAGGCTTTACTGACTGTCTTTTCAATGCCATGGACTCGGGAACGCAAGTAGACTGTGTATACACTGATTTCAGAAATACTTTTGACAAGGTAGACCACAGACTACTTCTTAGTAAAATTGCATTCAATGGTATACGCGGCGACCTGCTGAGATGGTTTACTTCATATGTTTCCAACAGATCACAGAAAGTGGTAATAAAGAGTTTTCAATCTACTGCTATAACGGTTACATCTGGTGTGCCCCAGGGCTCTATTCTTAATCTACTATTGTTTATTCTATTTATTAATAACGTAGATAAATGTTTCCAAAATTCCAAATGTTTGCTATAAGCAGATGATCTTTAAATATAAAGATGCATTAGAAGCATACAAGATTGTCATATGCTTCAGGAGGATCTATTCAAATAACCGTTTATACATAACATTGCACAAGGCGCAAGGTAGACCCAAGTAACTAAGGCAGCTCTAATAATCTATCAAGCGCAACGGTACATAGATATGTGTCATTGGAAAGTAATATGTCAATTGATCGGGTATTTATAGATAAACACTACCGCTCAAAAGTATTTGCCCACCTTGATTTGAGGATGTTTGAAGAAAAATGATTTTCTTCTAGTTGTACCTACTAATTTTATTATGACAATTCATTGCATACGGCAATGAATTGTCATTATTATTGTTGTTATTAAATCTAATATAGACAGTTTCTATATTATCATGATTTAACTAAAAAAACTTAAATAACCAAAAAGTAGGCAGCGATAGCCTAGTGGATATACCAACAGACTGCTGGGCAGAGGGGTTCGAATCCACGGCGCGCACCACTGACTTTTCGAAGTTATGTTAGTAATTAGAATAAAATCATTTGTCTTCAAACTACCTCAAATTAAGGTAGGCCAATACATTTGGGCGGTAAGTATATGCGCTATTGTGCGTGTTTTGTGGTACTGGAAGATGTCAGATGCCTGGAACGTCAACATTTTGCTTTAATCCATTGAACTGTTACATTCTTTTTCTTAGTGGGCATTTATTAGAGGGTAAAAAAATATTTTTTTGATGTCAAGAAGAGGTAAATTCAAAGTTAAAAGCAATTTTATGGTGTCGCAACGCTCGTTCTGCGGCCGGCATCTAGGCAGAGCGGGTGCAAAATTACAGATGGCAAAATATTAGTCGTACAGAAGACTGTTTACACCTAATAAAAATAAATAGCGTCTTCTGACGACGATTACCCCAAAGGACAATGGCAGATCTCCATACATCAAAATGTCTGAATTTAAATTGAAACGTACAGTAAAAAAAAAAATATCAAAAAATTTGGCGTAAATAACAGAGTCTATAAATGATTCTATTTTCACTCGGTAAACCTGAAAAAAGAAGATATCGGTGTTTTATTTTTTAGTTAAGAATGAATGATGTAGGTACGTTTGAATTATCAAATGACATATGTCAGATTGACATCAAAACGCAGAAGTGTTCTGTAGCATCTAACTGTCACAGCCAAAGACAAAAGCAGAGCTGCACATTTTAAATCGATTTTATGTGAAATCGATACAACATTTAAACGATGCTGTGACTTTTTTATTTGATTTTAAAGTTGTTTTGCTTCAAAAATATTAGCCTATTGATATAATGTTGATTACAAATTAAATAACTGCATTTTAATATTTATATTTTAAACCAAACCAATCCTTTAAAGGTCGATCGTATCGATTACTTATTTAATAATCGTAACGGATCAATGCCAAACGTCTATTCCTGTCATACCATTGTCTATGGCAACAATCAAATTATAAAGTAGGTACCTAGTTCGTAATCAAATGGAATGCTTTTTATTATCATAAAATACTCCAGCTTTAACGAGAAAAAGTGAAAATATTATAAATCGTAGAAAAATATAACAATTCATTTTGTTCATTTGAAGTTTAAGATCGCCACAACAAACCCAGACCAAATTTTGCCATTGACTTTTTATTTAACCGTAACTTTTTCATGGATTTTGTATAAGTTCATTCTGACGTTTTTATTCATACACAACGTAAAATCTCCAAGCTTAGACATTTTACTGCGATGTACTAGCCAGTTGTGTGTAATAATAGTCGTTGTGGTCAAAGTCATAATATTTAGGATAGCTTAGCTATTTTTAGCAAATTATTTACTGCCTATGATTAAATAAATCAAGTCAATAATAGAGTACCTACCATTTTTGTACTCTATCATTGACATACATACATGGTACTCTATTATTGACATGCATTTACAGAATAACTAAACTTGAATTGACGGGTAAAAAAACACAAAATGATCGGCATATTCATGAAAATTCTTCCAGAAAATTCGACCACTCAAACATAAAATCAAATATGTTGTATCATCATCATCTGGTCAGCCTAGAGATATATGTCTATTTTGAAAATGTATATTTTTTTAACATTCGGCCAGTCATAGATAATAATATGATATTAAAAACATATATACATAAATACATACATAGACTCACGCCTGTTTCCCTGAAGGGGCAGGCAGAGGCATATTAAACGCCCACTTTTCGACAGTGTTTTTGTTTGAAATAGAATTGGTTTTTATTATAAGTCAAATCGATTAGATCGATTGAGTAACATTTTGTTTAGTCTATTGGAAATTTCTGACGGTGGTCGCACTGAACTGTCACTTCCGTCTTCCGCTTAAAAAATGAACACGCCGTTTGCAAGCTCGCGTGCCTTGTACCTAAATTAAATTGATCGCCCTTTGAATTAACGCGAATTGAATCAACTTGTAATTAACTTAATACGTAATTGCCGCTTTTGACTTCCGGCAAAGTTTGTTGTATCTTAATGAACATTTGTGAAATATTGAACTTGTAAAACACGTGTGTGAATTCCTGATTGGTGCCTGGAGAAGGACTTCGCCGAATTGTAAACTGGTATCTATTGATTCTCTTGTTATTTTGGCCAAAATTATAGGTTAATCTATAGGTCCACTTCAAGAACATCACCAGGATATGTAAGGTAAAATTTTCATATAACTACATCATAATTTGTCATCGCTGAGAATCTCAGCAATATGTGTCAGACATTTGATTGCTTTAGGACAACTGGATGAATATAAATTAGCTTCCACTGTGCCTATAACCAATTCCCAGTAAGCCTACGGTAATTCTAGACATAATTTTGGTGCAGAGCTGTAGTTGTATCTTAGCCGTTGATTGTATCTGAACTCAGATTGGTGTTGTATGAGCTATATATATCACCTTGTAGACAGTATTGTAGTGTTTGTCAGGTCAGTTATTGTCTAAAATACATAATATTTAATTGTATAAGTTGACCTAGATAATTTGAAACACATTGTCACATAACCTCAATCAGTAATTGTTGATTTGTATTGTTGGAAAATCTAACTTAAATTTGTTGTTGCATTAATAAGTCAGTTTGTTTGGATACATAACAGCTGTATGTATCAATAAATTAAGTAAATTTAGTTTATTGCATATATTCATAAACATAACAACCAACTTGACCTTGCCACTTGGGCGGGTCACATTAATAAACTTTGTTTTGTTATAATATAAAGATAATATTGTTAGGTAACACATATTCTGTGCTTACTTCCTATTGTATATCATAAATAACACAGTTAGTCTGTCTGTTGCAAATAATTCATTAATTAAGTTGAAGTTTCAACTTTATTAACTTGTTATAAGTTATAACTTTGATAACTTTTGTGTTTGTTTCAATATACTGAAACCTTTAATTTTGTTGGGCAGTAAATACCTGTCACTTGCCTTCACTTGCAGTAAACAGGCTAATACTTTGTTGGTTTCAAAGAATTAAGAAAAATTCAGTTTTGATTGTTAATTTTATTTAGCGCTTGTCCGGGCTCTTTTGAATTTTGATTATGTCAGCTATCAAGGACTTGCGTGCGGCTGCTGGTGCTATTGCATCAGATTTGCGCTGGTTTGCCTCGGCCAATGCTTTAGTGAACCGGCCTGATCGCCAGCAGGCCTTACTTCAGAGGTACGAGCGGATTGACGATCGCCTGGCAAGTGTGGAACAGCAATTCCGCACTTTCAGCACTTGCTGTCTTGAAGTGTCAATCAATGATTTCACCGCTGACCAGCGAAATAAGGTCAGCGAAGACTATGCCCAGGTCTTAGACCTGTATGATGCTGTCTCCAATGGTGCGAGACAACTAGTTGCCGATAGGGAAGGGCAACCCGGCCTGAAGCAGGAGCTTCCTAGGTCAGCACCGGGGCTGGTGAGTAGGCTCCCTACTTTGGACCTCCCCCATTTTGATGGCTGCCTAGGAAGCTACCTGGGCTTCATTAATTTGTTCGACAGCCTAGTCAATGATAGGGCTGACCTTCGGCCGGCACAAAAGTTGGCCTATCTAATGTCGGTTCTGGATGGGGAGGCTAAGGGCCTCATCCAGCATCTGCCCGTGTCTGACGAGGCGTACCAGACGGCTCGGGACCTAATCACCCGTAGGTACCATAATAAGCGTGGCCTCGCCGACACGCACATTGAGCAGATTTTGGGTTTGCCGACGCTCACCCGGGTCTCTGGGTTGCGCACCCAACTTTTGAACCCGCTCTTGGTGGCCATCAACGCACTTAAGTGCCTTGACCTGCCCGTGGACCAATGGTCCTATCTATTGGTGCACATTGTGCTGAAGAAGCTGCCTGCCGACCTGAGGTCGCGTTTTGAACAGCGCTTTGGTGGGGATAGCG
The DNA here is from genome assembly GCA_944739405.2 of Euclidia mi. Classification (NCBI taxonomy): domain Eukaryota; kingdom Metazoa; phylum Arthropoda; class Insecta; order Lepidoptera; family Erebidae; genus Euclidia; species Euclidia mi. The sequence continues at coordinate 103,395,272 of OX123181.2, forward strand.
CGACCCATCTGCCCCCCTTTGCTGACCTGGAGAAGTTCCTGGAGGATGAGTGCCGGGTCTTGGACAACTCCGGTGGTGACACGCCGGCTAAGTCGCAGCCGCCCAAGGTCAAGGAGCAGGCTCGCGTTCACACCCGAGCCAGTGTTGACCGGCGCCCTCCTCGCTTTGCAGTCACGCAGAGCCCAGTGGAGTGCTCCTACTGCAAGGTCACGGGGCACAGAACGGCCAGTTGTAGGGCATTCTTGGACCTACATGTCGCCTCTCGTAGGCGCATCGCGAATGCCGGCGCCTTTGCTTCTCTTGTTTGGGGTCCCACTACCAGCGAGACTGCCCAAACTCTCGCCCCTGTCCTCACTGTGGAGGACAGCATTTGGACATTCTCTGCATGAATTCCAGAGAGGTAGGCCGCTTGTCCAACCAGCCGACGCCGCGCACGGGCGGGTGTTTTGAAGGTGGCAGCCGAGGCTCACCGGCGCGTAGCCGAGAGTCGCCTCGCTCAATTGATCGCCACTCACCCCGCTTGGAGAACCGTAGCGTGCGCACGCCTCCTTTCTCTCGCGCACCTGAATGTGCGACCGCCCAGCGTCACCAGCACCATGACTGCTGCCCCAGGTATTCCCCTCCTTTGGCGGAGCGTCCCCGCCTTGACTCGCGCCCACCTCGTTTTGGGCGGGTGCGTCATTATGACCCCCCACAGATGGCGCGCGGATCGAGTCATCGCGCTTTTGAGGACTTCAAGCCGCACCCTCATTTTGACTTGCCAGGTCCTGGCCAACGGTCGCCGCCCAGGCAACAATAGGTCATTGACCCCTGCCCTATAACGCCAACCTCCCCCATTGAGACCGTTATCCTACCAACGGTTGCTGTTAGGGTCTGGGGACCCACGGGGACCTCTGTTGTTGTCCGTGCTATATTGGACACAGGTTCACAAGGTTGCATTGTTTCCACTTATTTGGTAGGGCAGGTTAATTTAAATATGGGCTCTTTTTCGAATTGTATACGGGGCATAGGTGACGTAGCCTCTAATGTTGAAGGGCAAGTTAAGGTTTTGTTTGGCCCTGTTGAATCTTCACACCCGAGGATTAGAACCTCGGCTATTGTGCTGAAGAATATTTTGGGTATGCATCCACAGAAACAGCTACCTGCTGCTGTGGTGAATTTGACATCGGGATTGGAACTGGCAGACCCCAAATTTGACACACCGGGACAAATCGACTTGTTGATTGGCTCTGATGTCCTCGGTGGAATTTTGATTGGTGGGAAACGAGTCTTGGTGCCAAATGGTTTGACTGCCATCCCGACCATATTTGGATTTGCTTTGATGGGACCTGTACCTAGGGACCCCCCTCCACCCGAACTTGATAATTTGTTGGCTGTAGGCTCTGCTCTCTCTGATGCAGTTCAGAGGTTTTGGGAGGTAGAGGAGCCCCCTCAAGTTGCCCGTTTGAATCCAGAACATGAGGAGTGCGAGCTGTTCTTCCAGAACAACACTGGTCGACTCCGTTCTGGTCGGATTATTACGAGGCTACCCTTCCTGTCTGTTCGGCCTCCGCTTGGTGAGTCACGACCTTTAGCCGAAAAGAGATTGTTAGCTATGGAGCGTCGCATGGGTCGTGATCCGGAGCTCAGACAGAAGTATATTGAGTTCATGAGAGAATATGAACAATTGGGACACATGTCAGTGTCAGGTTTGGATTGGCGTTCGGTGGAGCATTACTTTCTCCCGCATCATGCGGTATTGAAGCCATCGACTGGCAAGCTGCGCACAGTTTTTGATGGTTCTGCGCAGACTTCAACAGGCGTATCCTTGAACCAGTGCTTGCATTCTGGTCCCAAGTTGGTCAAGGACCTTTGTGACGTCATCACCAGCTTCCGACGACATCAGGTTGTCTTTGTGGCCGACATAAAAATGATGTTCAGGCAGACGATTATCCATCCTGATGACCGTCGCTTCCAGCTGATCCTTTGGAGAGAGTCTCCTCGCGATCCCATGGTCGTCTACGAGCTCAATACAAATACGTACGGGTTAAGGTCAAGCCCCTACTTGGCAATACGTTCTCTTTGGGAGCTCGCAGACCGCGAAGGCCTACGTTTCCCAAGAGCCTCCGCCATCTTGAAAGACGATATTTACGTCGATGACATTTGCTCGGGCGCCTCCACAGCGGACGAGGCGATCCTCCTGCGGGATGAATTGATAGGTACTTTGGCCTCCGCTGGTTATGAGTTGCGCAAATGGATTTCCAACTCACCAGCGCTTTTGCAAGGCTTGCCAGAGGATCATCAGCAGGATCCACATTTGTTTGAGATTGTTGACAACCCCGCCATGATGGCTGTTCTCGGCGTTCAGTACAGACCAGTCCAAGACATCTTTACATATAGCGTAGACTTGAAATTGCCGTGTTCTTGGACTAAACGTCTCATATTGTCTACTGTCGCCAGAACCTTTGATCCGAACGGTTGGATCTGTCCAATTATATTTTGGGCAAAATGCTTCTTGCAGAAGCTTTGGACAGCAGGATTGACCTGGGACGAGCCTCTGCACGGCACTCTTGTTGAGGAATGGACCTCTTTTGTATCCTCACTTCCTGCCGTCAACGAGATCTCCTTGCCTCGTCCCATCCTTCCTCCCGGGAAGTACAAGGCCACCCTTCACGGATTTTGTGACGCCTCGGAACGTGGTCACGCCGCCGTGGTGTACTTGCGCACAGTTAGTGCCTCAGGTCAGGTGAGGGTTTCCCTGATCATGGCAAAGAGCAAGGTGGCACCCCTTCGGACATCTCTGACCATTCCAAAATTGGAGCTCTCGGGAGCAGCCCTACTTGTACGCTTGTTGAACCACGTGTCCAGTACTTTGGGTAAAAGCATTTGCATTAATGGGACCTACGCCTGGACAGACAGCCAAATTGTTCTTTGTTGGTTGAAGGCTTCGGTCCACACTTTGGAGGTATTTGTCGCTAATCGCGTTTCCCAAATCCAGAAATCCGAAGTCAAACTTGTTTGGAGACACGTGCCAGGTGAGCTCAACCCCGCTGATTGTGCCTCGCGCGGATGCTTGACGCCTAGTTTGATAGGTCACTCGCTGTGGTGGGGTCCGGAATGGTTGAGTCGACCAGAAATTGTTTGGCCTCGAACGCCAGTTTTGAATACTTCTAATTTGCCGGGTCTACGAACACTCGCTCTTGAGAAGGTGGAATGCGCCTTCGACCCCGATTTTTTGTTGAATCGTTACAGCTCCCTCGACAAGTTGTTAGGTGTCACTGCTTGGATAAAGCGTTTTGTTTTTAAGTTTAGGCACCCACAACAGAAACGACTGACACCGTTTCTCTCACCACAGGAACGACAGGAGTCCCTCACCTTTTGGGTTCGTTCTGTGCAATTGGCGCATTTTGAAAGGGAGATTGCTATCCTCAAGTCGGGGAAATCGAAATTGTCGGGAGCTGTATCTAAATTGAACCCCTTTTTGGACGAAACGGGTCTCTTGCGCGTTGGAGGGCGTCTCAAGAACGCCAACCTCCCTTACGGAGCACGTCACCCCCTTTTGTTACCCAAGGACGGTCATTTGGTACGCTTGTTGGTAACTGACCGTCACCTTAAAAATTCGCATGCTGGTTGTAATGCGCTCTTGGCCATTTTGCAACGCGAATTTTGGATCTTGTCTGCCCGAAGAATTATTCGGAGTGTAGTCTTTCGCTGCATCCCTTGCTATAAGCTCAAGGCTTCTACCATGCAGCCCTTGATGGGAGACTTACCGGCAGATCGCGTAACTGAGAGCAGGACGTTTGACGGTGTTGGCACGGACTTCGCTGGTCCCTTCTTGGTGAAAACGTCGACACTTCGAAACAGCAAGACTGTCAAGGCCTACTTGTGTGTTTTTGTTTGTCTTTCCACAAAGGCCGTACACTTAGAACTGGTCTCCTCGCTTACGACCGAGGCGTTTGTAGCCACATTTGACAGATTTGTATCCCGCAGAGGGCTGCCTTCCTTGATCCGTTCTGACTGCGGCACTAACTTCAAGGGCACCTATAATTATTTGAATGATGTTGTTAATTTCCTTGAAACCAACAAAGCTGATATGGGTGATGGGCTTGCCCGACGTGGGATAAATTGGTTGTTTTCCCCACCAAATTGTCCACACTGGGGTGGTATATTTGAGGCCGCCGTAAAATCGGCCAAAACACACTTGCGCAGGACAATCGGTGAATCTGTCCTTACATTTGAGGAACTCGCAACTGTGTTTTGTAAGATTGAGGCCGTTTTGAACTCTCGGCCATTGTGCCCGATCTCCTCAGATCCGAATGATTTGGAGGCCCTTACGCCGGGCCACCTTTTGATTGGTCGCCCACTTGTCGCCTTGCCTGAGTACCCCTACATTGATACGAGACCTGGTCGTCTCTCGCGTTTTGAATTGGTACGCCAGATTACTCAGAGCTTTTGGAAACGCTGGAATTTGGAATATTTGCACATACTCCAGCAACGCGTTAAGTGGACCGACAAGACCGATCCACCCAAGATTGGTGACCTCGTTTTGATCAAGGAGGCTAACCTTCCGCCACTTAGATGGCGCAGGGGGCGCATCCTTCGTTTGGTAACTGGGGCTGATGGAGTTCCCCGATTTGCTGAGGTCTTGGTGGACGGTTCGATTCTGAGGAGAGCGGTTGCAACATTGTCACGTCTACCAACCGATTAGCGGACCGGTGGGCCGGTCCGGGGCGGGTGGATGTTTGAAATAGAATTGGTTTTTATTATAAGTCAAATCGATTAGATCGATTGAGTAACATTTTGTTTAGTCTATTGGAAATTTCTGACGGTGGTCGCACTGAACTGTCACTTCCGTCTTCCGCTTAAAAAATGAACACGCCGTTTGCAAGCTCGCGTGCCTTGTACCTAAATTAAATTGATCGCCCTTTGAATTAACGCGAATTGAATCAACTTGTAATTAACTTAATACGTAATTGCCACTTTTGACTTCCGGCAAAGTTTGTTGTATCTTAATGAACATTTGTGAAATATTGAACTTGTAAAACACGTGTGTGAATTCCTGATTGGTGCCTGGAGAAGGACTTCGCCGAATTGTAAACTGGTATCTATTGATTCTCTTGTTATTTTGGCCAAAATTATAGGTTAATCTATAGGTCCACTTCAAGAACATCACCAGGATATATAAGGTAAAATTTTCATATAACTACATCATAATTTGTCATCGCTGAGAATCTCAGCAATATGTGTCAGACATTTGATTGCTTTAGGACAACTGGATGAATATAAATTAGCTTCCACTGTGCCTATAACCAATTCCCAGTAAGCCTACGGTAATTCTAGACAGTTTTGATCCCACGTAATAGGTGGCGAGCCTATTGCCGCTTATCGCAATATTTTGTTTGCCAGAGTCTCGTCCGTTTTTCGGCAGGTGCACCACTTGCAGGTGAGGTTGGCTTGGGACCCTAAGTTCTTGGTGGGAACCCTATGCACCTTGTTATTAAAAACATAAATTAAAAAACATAGTTGCATAAATGAGCATTGAAAAAAATTGCCCTTAAAAAAATATTAAATTTCACTAAAGCATAAAATCTAAAACACAACTGTTTAAAACAAAGGTTGTGAAGCCCTGTTAGGGTGTTTACAAATATTCCATCTTCTCGTGGCACCAACATCTGTCAGTACCTTAATGTCAGCTCCATGGCAATCCATGGTCAGTACTGTCGCATCATACATACACACATCAACAAAGTCTAGGGATATTTTATATTTCATCAAATATCTAAAAATCTATGAAGAATTTTCTGATACAGTAAATAGAAGAATCATAGATTATTTTAAGGTCTTTAATAAAAATAAAAAACATTTCGTGTTTTTTTTTGTTTTAAATAAAAAAAATATTTTTTTTAATCATCATGGAAAATTAGTATGATAACAACAAACATTTCTTCTTAAAAAACTATTAACTTTAATAAAAATGGAAAAAATCTTGTAAAATCTAATCATTAATAATCAGTGTTGCCACCTCTTACATTGATTACACATCGACATCGATTGTTAATACTTAAAATTAAATTGTCAATGTCTTGCTGCGGTATGAGGTCCCATGTCCTTTGCAAGTGTTCGTAAAGTTGTTGTTCAGTCGTCAAATTTGGTGGAAAATCTCTCAAAGCTTTTCGTTGTAACATGTCCCAGGCATGCTCGATAGGATTTAAGTCGGGCGACTGTGCAGGCCAATCCAAAACTTGAATATCGTGCTCTCGGAGAGCGGTCGATACCAGCCGCGCCGTATGGCAAGGAGCATTATCGTGCATGAGTAGAAATTCATGGCCTATTTGAGTTCTGTGTGGGACAATAACGGGCTCTACTACCTCCTCGTGGTATTTTTGTGCAGTCATGCTGCCTTGGATCCAAACGAGTTGGGTTCGTCCGCCAAGACGAATTCCTGCCCACACCATGATTGTCCCGCCTTGGTATGGGTGGACCTCCTGAGGGTGCCGTAGACGGCTAACTCTCCCTGGAGCTCTCCAAACGCGTGTTCTTCGTGAATCCGGGTGAAACCCAAACCGGGACTCATCGGTGAACAGCACCAAAGACCATTGTTCGTCACTCCATGGTAAATGCTCCCGAGCCCACGAAAGCCGCCGACCGCGATTGCCACGTCGCAATGCTGGAACACGCAATGGTCTTCGAGCATGAAGATCAACTTCATGTAACCTTCTTCGCACGGTTTGGTCGCTTACCAGCAGCTGGTGGTCCTCCTGGAGCCTTTGCACTAGTTGCAGCGCTGTGATATTGGGTTGTCTTCTGGCGGTCATTTGGAGAAATCGATCCTGTCTCTGCGTAGTAACACGATATCTACCTGTGTGCTGTTCGGCCACATCTCCAGTACTGCGATAACGTGACCACAACCTTGATATCACATTTTGACTGGTATGTAGGGCCTCAGCAACGACGCGTTGAATTGCACCATTTTCTAACATGCCCACGGCTCGTAACATTTCATCTCGACTCAAATGACGACGTGACATGACTTTTAAAGTTCGTACGTCACGTTAAATTAAAAAAGAAAAACAAAAACCCTTTTCATTAATAATTATAATAAAACAGTTTTAACTTTCTTTAATGTAACGAATTACTAGCAAATTTGCCGCCATATTTTGTTTATTATTTTGTTTTTTTCTTTCCATGTTCAAATTTTGAAAATAGAATAAAAGAGGTTTTAATCTGTATATAAACTTTTTGTGGAAACTAACAAGGTTCTAAACTATAAACTCGTAAATAATTTAGGATTAAGATATCCCTAGACTTTGTTGATGTGTGTATTATCAAAATAACGTAAATATTAAAGTATGCTGACAGTTAAGGAGATTAGTGTTACCGCGAATATAAGGCGCGCAAAGCCGGGGGCAAAAGCTAGTATTAATAAATTGCTACCTATGTTTTGCTCTTTTTCTCAAAGAGTACGGCAAGTTGTTTCTGACTCGAGCACGACGCTAAAGTGGCGATAAGACTAGTTAAGAGGGAATGGTCGCTTTGGACATTGGTACAAGCTATGATCTTGGAATGAGAGAGCCTGTAATGCTGAACTTGATGAATCAGAAGATTACATAAAATACCAAGATTTATTTCCCATATAGCTTTTTAATCGATAAAATCTTTTCGAAAACGTATTTTGCATAAACATTATCAATGTACCAACACCGGATGAGAGGATGAGTCGAGATAATTCCTTCATTTAAATGTTATCATTTTAATTAACATATGTATGTAGTGATAGTTTGTGCTGTAGTTTTTAATTACGTCCTATCAGACAGTCAACAATTTGGTATACGAAGCCATCACAATTATAAAGTTAAATCCAAAAAATGCAAATAATGTTACTAACTGAAGTGAAGCGGAGAACTTATAATGACTGTTTCGTACAGAAAGTTGCCTTGCAATTCTAAATACACACTTGCCTACTTAGTAGAATTAATATTATAGTCCCGTGCCTTGAGTCCCAGCTATCATGAAGATCTTTCATTATAGGGTCAGACAGTCATTATAGAGAGTCAGTATCTACTCAGTACCTATGAATAAACTGACACTAGTATAAACCATGTTGTCCGTTGCGGAGGTCAGACAGTCAAATCCAGTTAGATTAGTTAGAGGACCACAGCTTGCAACTGGGATAAAGCTAGGAGTAGAGTGAAATTGATGATCTGATAGATTATTTGGGACTTTAGCAAAACTTTTCCTTCTATTCTTGGCACATCACGAACATTCAATAAATAAACACTTCGTAAACTTAAGGGCAAAGTTAAAATTAGATTCTGCTGAAATTAAGATCGACCTTTAATCTTTGCTCGAATACTGTGTTATTAAATTAAAGTTAACGTAGTTGTCAAGTTTGTATCGATAAACATATCAAGTTATCTTAAAGTAACAGAATAGAGAGAGAAATAGAGCACAATAAAACTCATCTATGGGCCTGAACATGACGTGGAGGTTGTTAGGTATGTCAAAAAGAGAAAGTGACCAGTGACCAGAATTGTATTGTGGACAGAAAGAGGTATCGATAAAGTAAACAAGAGAAAGAGAAGTTAAAGAGCCGCTGAAGAGAGAATAAGGCCTATACGTCCGGTTCTGTCATTCACCAATAGGAATGCCACGATGTAAATACTTAAGCTTTATATTCTAATCAAAGGATGCCCACAGTTCCACCCGCACATTAATTTTTTTTTGATCGTTAGATCCCAATTCCGTAGGAATTCAGGAAATGCCTTCTTAATGCACCCCTACGGTCTCCAAAGAGCACTCATGGCATAGCTTCTTGTGCCCAATAGTTTTGGCTCGGCATTGTCTGTCAGTCAGTCAGCAACGCAAGAATTTTTTATGTACCGATAGAAATTACAACATACCAACTCGAACCGACCCATTCATACTGAAGCCAGTATTAGACACTTTATGATTTATGGATTCACGCCTGTATCCCTGAAGGGAGAGGCAGAGGTGTAATATTACACCCACATTTCGCCATGAATTATTAGGTCCCACGTAATAGGGGGCGAGCCTATTGCCGGACACTTTACAATTATGATGAAACCAGTTGAGACTAGAACTCTTAGCAAACAACACGCCAGAACATCTCCCTCCGTAAGTAAAGGTTCGTGTCGGGCGTACAAATTATAATTGTCTTGAACTCATGCCAATGTTTGGCATCGTATTTTATCTTTCTGATGAGTATTAAAACTGCAGGTTTATGTTTATATTTCTATACCGTTTTTGTGCAGGCATTTAAGTGTCTTTAGAAATATCTGCAAATATACAATGTAAACATTTGTTTGTGTTTTTGATATTTGGATCATGTAATCTGTCGCAGCTAAATGTCTTGTTTTGTGTAATGCTTAAGTTTTTGTTCGCATGTTAATATATTTATAATGTTTATATTATAAATATAAATATATTATATACCTGGTGTAACTTTATTTTATCTTAACCATTTCTGCTCGATCCCGTTGGCATTTCGGCCAATTCTTATTGCAGCGCTATTATCCCTAAGGAACATACATGCCAAATTTCAGCTTCTTGCGCTTAATAGTTTCAGCTGTGCGTTGTCTGTCAGTTAGTCAAAGAATTCGATATATTTTATACAGATTGTTATTGCTGTATTATGCCATCTGATGCGATGTATCTATATTTTCCATTGGATTTAATAACAATGAATATATGTATAAAAACATTGTTGATCAAATCTCTGCCCAATTTCTTTGCTTAGTCAAATGCAAAAATAATATAATTTATCGGACAGACAATCGAAAAAAAACGCTAATGCAACTTATGTACACAATTTAAAAAACGTTGAATCTTTCGCGATTTGAATACATCAAACAATAATAATACATTAAATCTTAACATAGTTAAAAGTTCCGATTAAGAACCGTTTAATAAAATCGTATAATTTAAAAGTTATCCAATAGTTTTTGACTTAAGATTTATTCAGCTAAAGACACGACTGTGTCTCTTTAACTAAAGTAAAATGGTTTTCCATAGAACTCAATGTATGCAATTCACTTTGCAGAGTATTCAAGGAACATTTCTCGGAAATCTTGTATTCACCTTTTAAAACGTGCTCTGGCTTTACGGAGACATCAATATCAATCAGTACCGTTTAGGGCTTTAAGCGAACGTGACTCATAGACAAGCTGTTATATATACCTACTAATACAGGCAAACTAAAACCATCGTTTTTGACCTATTCTTTAGTAGTAGCAACTTATTGGTTCTTCACCAACAATTTGTCATCACTAGATGAAGAAAAACAGCAGTTGAAGCTGAATTGTATTGATTGACGCTACTTCAAAAATGTTATCAGGTCTTGACCATTTCTGTTCGTAGAATATCCGCTTACTGCGAGTCACTGGTTCATTTTTACCCTCACAGCAAAAATTCGTCACTCTTAAGTTTTCAAATAAGTAATCCAAAGTGAAAGGTTTTACAATATCATAGACAAGACATGCCAATATCCCGGTCATCGACCGACACAACGCAAGATATTCTAACGCTCCATTCATGCACTACAATACTTGCTATAATAGTAAATGTTTCCATTGACCGCTGTAATACCGTATATCACTAGAACATGAACACCCTATTTTATGAGAAGGGTGAATAAACTGCTTAGGATATGTCGAGTATTCGTTATCGCTTTGGAGACATTTTGGCAATGCGGACCTTTAATGTGGGGGAAATACGTCGTTGGATATTGTGTTATAGCGGTTTATTGTTTCGTAACGTGAAATGAGTAGTACACTTGGATATGTAATATTAATTATTATTTACAGATAATACGAGCTTTTATTTGTATGTAACTACTGATTGATTGAAAATTCAACGGATCGTTATACATTCCCTCTTTATTTTACCTTGATAGGCATGCCTAACAAGGTAAAATACCATGGTATATCTTCGTGAAATGATAAATACGCTTGGATGTGTAAGCTATTTATATATAATTCTAGAGGTTGCCTATATATTTATAGTGCTTGATTAGAACTCAACGGATTTTTAAGCCCTTCCTTTTCATTTTACCTCGTTAGGCGATGTCGTTAGGAGTAGAATGTTTAAAATCTTTCTCTTGTATTTGTGTAGCGTAGTACGTCATATAAGGAACTCACCGTTCAAATTTTATATTCCTAGCAGAATTCAAATCTTTGATAACATGCCAGACATGACACGTATCTATAAGTCCAATTTTAATATCGAAATTAAGTGAACATTTAAATAGCGTACGGAAAAGAACAGCAATGGCAGTGGGGGTATCAGAGGGAACAATTACTTATATATTGGCTGAAGGAAAATAATCTGACTCTCAGTTTAAATCTCCACCTAAAGACCGTAAAAAACGTTAAAAGAAGTTAGAATTAGACAACTATAACGTTGATGTTATACGTTTCACTATTCAAAATTGCCATTTAGAACATTGCGAGTTACCTACCCTGCTAAAGTTGAAAAGAATATTTCAAGATAAACTTAACTATGATGGAAGTATTTCGACTCTGCGTACAGTTTTGTTAAAGTCGGGATACAAATGGCGAAAAACTGTGGATAACAGACGTGTTATTATAGAGCGGCATGTCATCCCAAAACCACGATTTTCCTACCTAAAAAATTTACTCAGATACCGTCAAGAAAATCGGTGTATCGTATATACAGATGAGAGCTACATCTTAACTAATCATGTGCAAAACAAAAGATGGGGTAATAAAGATGGACCATCTTTAAAGAGAAACCTGTCGAAAGGACAAAGAATTATCATTGTGCATGCTGGTTCAGAACAAGGTTTCGTACCTAACGCACTATTGACATATAAAGCAAATAGTGTTTCTGGTGATTACCACTCTAACATATACGCAGAAAACTATGAAAAGTGGCTAAAATAACGTCTAGTACCGAATCTTCCACCTAAGTCTGTGGTTGTGCTTGATAATGCCTCATACCATAACGTTCAAAATGACAGAGCCCCAAATTCTAATTCCAAAAAATAGAAATGTAGAGATGCCTGACAGAAAAAAATATAGCAAGATATGAAAAAAATTGAATCGTATGATTTGATTAAAAAAAATAAAGATAGTATATCTGTTACAAGATTGACGACATAATTCAGCCATATGGCAAAAAAGTTCTTCGATTGCCACCATATTATACTAAACTAAACCCCATAGAAAATGTGTGGGGAATTTAAAAAAATTATATTGCTTCACATAATATCGAACAAAACTGTGACGGAAATAATGAATTTCATAAATGAACGTTTAAGTCAAATTGATGAAGGGATGTGGGGTAATACTTGTCGACGTGTACAAAAGAAAGAAGAAGAATACTATAGACATTTTGACATGGAGTCAGAAATCATATTTAACCTTGGTGAGAGCAGCGAATCCGAAAATTCATCATTTGATTTTTCAAGTAGCGATTCAGAATAATGTTCAATAAATAAACATTAAATTACGAAATAACTGTTTTTTTTAAACCCGTATATAACCCGTAAATAACTGTATTTGTATTTGTACCCGACTGTACTTCTTGTCACGCACACAAAGTCGCTGTATATGTACAAGGTTTACCCACACATAGGGCCGCGCGCACAAATGAGTTGAACTATCTATAACAACATCGATACAGTTATAAAGCTATGGTATAACTCTATAAAATATACATATCAAGCAGTACAAGCAAATTATGGGATGTAAAATGCCTGAAGTATCTTTAGCAAAATTTATACTACTGATCCGGAAATAATTGTCACTATGACCAAATACACAATTATATCGTACAACCTCGTATTAAAATTCCTGCGACTTCTATCTTAATTCTTAATTCGCTAGGCTTTCAGTATTATGTCGTTAGATAACCAAAAATTGCGTACAGATAAAGAAATTACATTTAAACATCGTTACATAATAAGCTCTAAACACAATTAAATTAAAAGGGAAATGTTAAAAACCTCCAACTCGAAAAAGCGCCTCTCCAAATCCTTCCTTTTCTGCGTTGAAATAGTCTTGAAAGGATTCGTAGTTGGAAAGAATTTTACATCTGAAACGTTTTTTTTCGAGATTTTTTTTAAGAATGAAATTAGTTTTGTAATAAAAGACTGAATTCTCGTGTATTATTACCACTGGCTTTTATCACTTTGTCTGTTATCGCGGTGTTTATTTTTTATTATGGAAGTTGGCATCTTTATCTCTGCGCATGAAAAGTCTTGCCCTTTATCTATATTGGTGCTGTCATCAACGACGTTTACCGCACCATTAAATTTCCAAAATTGGACATCGAATTTTATTCATTGCACAAAATTATCTTTATTTCTTTTGATGTTTCAATTGAGGCTTAAATGTAATATTCAGTAATTAATGGTCTGTTGTAGAACCTCGAAGAGGGAAATTAATTTTTCATTTCAAATTGAATTTTTCAAAGTTCAGCCTTGAAATACACGTATACCGAACTAGCACGATTGTAAATACATAGTATTTCTTCTTAAAATTAAGTTCTTCAGAAATCATGATCATTAGCTAGAATTTCAATAACTTTGAGGTTTATACAAGGACAATAGCTAAAGGCAATACACTAGTGACTAGGAGTAGGTGCCTAAACTTTAAATTATGTTTATAGTTATCAGCTGGCCGATTTTTAATTTATCTTGACTACGGTCGAAACTCTCCTTATGAGCCATCTCAACTCGACGCCAACCCGACCGTGAGTGTGATCGATCGGGCTTGGGACTGGCGGAGGAGGTAAGGAGATGTGTGAAGGTTTTAGAGGGTATGCCCCGAAAGCCTGTAGGGGACTACAGGCCTTCGGGGCATACCCACTAAAACCACCACGGTGTCCCTACGGCTCCCGTACGTTGGCGGGGTCACACGATTCACGGATAACATACTTTTCCGTGACCCCGCCCGGGTTTGGCCCACCGGTGGTGTTGGCGGGCCCCGTCTTCTTGAGAGGAGGCACGGACACCCGCCACATACTTGCCTTTTAGCGGACGGGGCAGCACCAGCGCCCGCCTTCCGCAGGCACTAAAACCCAGCGGCCGCAGAGGATAGGGAGGACGGCAACCTGACAACACCGCATCTCCTCTTCATCTGCGACCCCACCGCGACGCAACAAATGGTGCACCCCCATTTGGTCGTGGTAAATTGGGCGCGCGGCAACGCAACACCGACACGGCTCTCCTCCCGCGAGAGCGGTGCGTGGGACAGATAGAACTTTCCCCCGCACCCGCACCCTTGTACGCATCCTACGCAGGCCTCACCCAAGCCCACGTGGAGCGTCCACTCCCGGGATTCCGCTCAGCTTCACCGTGGGTGTCCAAGCCACGGTTACTGAGCCCCCCACCACGACAAGGTGGAAATCCCACGGGGGGAGGTCGGCACACCTAATTGACATAAATAAAAACACTCTCTAAAATGTCTGAATTTTGGACTAAGTGTCGAGTTGTTACCTCTTGTTAGGTATCAAAGCTCATTATTATCTCCTTCAAATTTTATTTAACTTAATGTTTCATTGCCTTGTCTCTTCTGCATAATTATGTCGAATCTCATTATGAACTTTATTGCACCCACAATAAAATTTAAGAGTTGTTTTTATATTTCACATCATATCGTCATGTGATGATGGCGTGGGTCTCGCCTGGTCTACTACCATATGTAGACTTCATTTTAAAAACCATTTTTTTTTAATTTACGACAAAATTATTAAAGCCTTATCCAAAAAAAATGCTGTGCCTTAGCAACCAGTCACAAACATATATATATAAAAAAACAAGTAAGTATATTTGAATGTTACCTTACTACAACCTAAAACAATTATATCGATGCTTGTACCGAGATCAGTTACAAATGCTTCATAAAGCGATTCTATATTTGTCCGGCGGTATCGATTGAGTTACTAGTTTATTAATACAGACCGCCTACTTCGTGTCGTCCGGCTCTGTAAGTCTGTGTGTTTCACGTGATAACACGGCCTTATTTAAGATTTATTTGTCGCGCTTAAGTGTTCTTGGGTGATTTTAGGTGACATTTCAACGAACTCGTGTGAAAAAGGTGACATTGTCCGGAAGCTCCTTTAGGTCTTTTACACGTAGCTTATAGATGAGAAAATATATCAAACCAAATCAATAAGTCAGTTAAAAGCATCGTCTAAATAGAGAAAATATTCACAACATTTGATTGTCCACAAGACAATGATCAAGCAGCCTGGTTTAGCTTATTGCCTTAGCGTACTACATAAAAGGCTCAAATGTGACGTCACACAAGAATTTGTTAAGTTTTTACCATTCAAGTGTTCAAATGAAAGAGAATACCCAAACTTGAAACAACTGTATTTAATTTTATATTTCACAAAGAATTACATATACATATCTAACCCGCGCAAGTCTTCAAACTTAAGCGCAAGGCGTCAACTAAAGCCTAGGGGCTGCCGGCATCCGTGCAATATTTTGTTTTTATTTGTTATCTTTAATCGCGTTATTTATTCTAGCTATCAAAATGCTATCAACCGGATATCGGATTTCTGTAAATAATGCTTACTGAGTCATTTGCGATAACACAACACGGCCAAGTACGAGTTATATATTTAACTCGTACTGAGTTATACATATACAGGATGTCACAAGACCCATCACCAAACCGAAGTCAACTCGTTATGGACATCATGCCATGTCATACTAAGCAAAAATAATGCCTAGGAAACAAACTTTTTTTTCAAGTTGACACATTTTTAACCGCAATTAAAAGTGCTCGCGTGCAATTTTCGAAATACCTAGTTATCAATTGATGCATAGGACACCTATAGAACATATTGGTAGGGTAAAATCATCAATTTTATACTTAATTAGAAAAATTCTATAGTAACTTTGAGCCTCAATATCTCCTGAACCAGTAACTTCCCAGGTATGGTGCCGAAATGAAAAAAAAATCGTAATGATTGGTACAATATGGGGTTTCCGTTTTCTGTATATAGAAATAGAAGACATGATAGATAAAAATTAAAAACACGTCATTAAAAGAAGATTTCGTAATACCAGTATCAATCAGATATGTTGCAAAAATACAAATGTAATTATATCTTGTAGATAGATGACTAGTAGTCACCCGCGACGTCGCCGTCATTAAACTTTCTTCTCCTATTTTACACCCTTGGGGATGGCATATTAAAATATCCTTTCTTAGTGGATGCTCTCGTTATAAAGGAAACCATGTTTAGGCTCTGTGATGATATGTCAGTCAGGTATACTACATAAGTACTTTTATATATATCTAAAGGATAGTCACAGCTACGCCCGCACATATTTATTTAATTTCCCCTTTCTGCCCAATCCCGTGGGAGTTTCAGGCATCCGTTCTTAGTGCCGGCGCCCATATAGCGAAGCGGAGAGCATTTTTCAGAACAGATGATCGAAAGTAGGTACATACATACATACAAACGTCCAAAATCATACCCAACTATTTGTTATCGGGTGACAAATCAGAAGCTATCGGCAAAAATACATACAAACAAACAGGGACTTTTTTTTAATCGCTTCTTATTAATCACGATCGATAACTGCTATCCATAAATTCGACAACATTAAGCGTTTTGTAATCAGTTGATATTTAATTCGTTTTGTATTCGTTTCTTACTTTCGACAAAATTTGGAGACTTGCAGTCAGTTGCCTCTTTCTTTCGTGACCAAAGTGTTTGTTGTCTATCTTATCTGCAATCATGTCGGCATTTTTGCGCTGTTCGTTTTTTCTCGTCATTTTGACCTTGGCTAAAACCGACGTCATACCAAGAGTGGCTACAGTTCTTATCACATCCAGGTATAATTCTTAAGTAAATGAAAATATTTTATTTACTGAAACGGAGAACGGTCTTCGGATAACTGGACCTATAGCTGTATCGACAGTAAGAAGATACAATCTCCAAGTACATGAACTAGGAAACGTAGCAACTTGCGCCGGCACGGGAGGTGTTTTCAATCCAAGTAATGAAAGCCAGCTGGGGAATATGAGTGTCTTCGAGATTCGTGATGTTGAGGAGTCAGTTTAAATAGATATGACAGATACAGCTTTGACGCTCCGTGGTCCGCACCACGTAGTGTGCTGGGACGGGCGCTGGTTCTGCATCAGGTGGTTGAAGGAACGGTGACAAAAGGTGCTGGCTGTGGGGTCATTGGCATCATGTCCCCTGGCCCTGGCCTTGGAACTCTACCGTTTCTAGCACCCCATCCTTGTTTCTCTTCATCACAGCAGCAGTTGTTTGTTATTTTCGACAATGATAAGACCTTTTTGAACATCCTACCAAATCCTTTTTAAATGAATGAAAGGGCGTCTAAATTACGTCAGTGACTCTCATTTTAATCAGTACGAATTCAAGGCAGAATTTTTATTCAAGAATGTTTAAACTTGGTTAAGTTATTATCAAAAACTGCCAAAGAAGGCGATATTGACAACGATGAAGCTTTGAACTGGAGTTATAATGACGTAGATAATGATGATACAATAATGCAATAATCATAAAAAATATTGAATAAATTATTTATCTAGTAATGCTTGTTTTTCATTTTATAATAACAAAAGCATAGTTTTATATGCATACTAGAGGACGCCAGCAGCTACGCCTGCAATTTTTTTTAATTTACCCGTTTTGGCCGATCCCGTGGGAATTTCGGGAAATCCTTTCTTAGTGCACCCCTACGGTCACCAAGGAACATACATGCCAAATTTCAGCTTCCTGCGCCCAATAGTTTCGGCTGTAGCGTGTCTGTCAGTCAGTCAGTAACGCAAGGATTTTATATATTAAGATCATGAGATGCATATTAACATGATCAAAATAATTTTCATTGGATTTATTAAAAGATCACAATAAACTGAACTTGTTATCTCACTCGCATCGTCTTGAATAAATAATGTTCCGCCTATTTATATACATACAATGTGCCTGGCAAGGTGTGATAATTAAAACTGTCCGGTAACTGTAGTAAAATCCTGTGTATATGAAATTTAATTTGAGGTATAACGTAAGTACAATTGTTTTTTTAAAGTTGAAGGGTGTCTCTGAACTGTGCTAGTCACCAGTAGTTAACGACGTGATGTCTATTATTAAGATGAAAATATAAAAAGGCTAAGTATATAAATAATACTTTTACGAACTGAGGTAATTTTTTTACACCTTTGTCTATCCTGCCTGACTAAGCTCCAAACTCCGTAGTCATTGATCGTTCTTACCAGAGTATACTGAGTCATACCTGATAAAAGGTAATCAAACAGGTGGATCGCGATCGGAGGAAAAAAAAGTCTGAAAAGTCGTCGGCACTAGGCAGGGGGCATAAACGAACTAGAGATCGACGCACACAGCCTCTTGTTGTGTTCACATCTGCTACGCGAGGAATGCCATCTGGTCCAGGGTAGAGTCTAGCAACGCGTCCAAGTCGCCAGCATAATGGTGGTGCATTGTCCTCGTGCAAAAGAACAAGATCTCCGATTTTTAGCTTGGTAGTGCCAGTCTTCCACTTGGTTCTCTGTTGTAGTTCGGATACGTATTCCTTCTGCCACCGCTTCCAAAAATCGCGCCTTATTTGTTCAAGGCGTGCATAACGTTGTAGATGAGTTGCCTTGCCATCGTCTTGAAGTGGAGTTGGCAGCGCGTTGAGTGGTCTGCCAATGATGAAATGCCCTGGGGATAAGGAGAGGAAATCGTCAGGGGATGATGACATGGGGCACATGGGACGACTATTTAGTACTGCTTCTACTTGTGCGAATAAAGTACAAAGCTCTTCAAATGTGAGATGGGTATTTCCCATGACCCTTTTTATGTGAAATTTGGCAGCCTTGACACCAGCTTCCCAAATACCTCCGAAATGGGGACTATATGCAGGTATGAAAGAAAATTTTATTCCTTCTCCTGATGCAAACTCAGAAAGAGATTGGTTGTGGAATTTTAGAAAATGACTAAGTTCTTTAGCAGCTGCCACGAAATTTCGTCCATTGTCGGAACAGATTTCCGTTGGTCGGCCGCGTCGGGCAATGAATCGACGCAATGTCATAATGAAAGCCTCTTTAGTTAAGTCCGAGACGGCTTCCAAATGAACACATTTAAAGCGCAAACAAATAAAAACACATAAGTAACATTTAGATAATTTAGCACCACGGCCCTTTCTGTTTAGTATAAAAAATGGACCGGCGTAATCAATTCCAACTGATTTAAATGGAAAATCTACCGATATACGATTTATTGGTAAGTTACCCCTTTTAGGACATAAAGTTTGACCACGAACACGCACACAGGTCACACATTGCCTTACAACACGTCTAGCAAGTTTCCTACCATTGATAGGCCATATAGACTCTCGGACAGTTGCTAGTAATAGCTGTGGGCCAGCATGTAAATTTTTGATGTGTTCGCGTATAAAATAAAGTTTTGTTACATAATGAGAAGAATCTAAGAGTATTGGGTGTTTTTTATCAAAAGAATAATTTGAGTTGACTAATCTTCCCCCAACTTTTATTAATTGAGTAGTTGGGTCAAAAAATGGAGATAAACTCAGTAACTTGGATTTTGATGGTAATGGTTTATTTGTAAGCATCAATTTATATTCATTGGGAAAAGATTGTTTCTGTATGATTCGACAAATAAAATTAAATGAGTTGTTTAGTTCAGTTACGGATAGAATGCCTGATAATTTATTATGTTTGTTTGACTCTTTTGTGTTGTGGAGAAATCGCAAAACATATGCAAAACTTCTTTGCAAGTGAGTGAAACTTTAGTATTTTTTTAAATCATATTTGGATTCTGGTAGATTAATATAATGGACTTTAATTTCAGGTAAATTGATGTTGTCATTTTGAGATAAAATTGGCCATTGTGATTCATGATTGTATAGAAATGATGGACCTTGCCACCACATCAGGTTGTCGCGGAGCTGGTTAGCGTTTACCCCTCTAGAAATTAAATCCGCTGACGACTGGTTGGCGCAGTGGGAGTGTAAGCGACTGCTACGCCGAAGGTCGCGGGTTCGATTCCCGCACAAGTCAAACATTTGTGTGCATGAAAATGGATGTTTGTCTTGGTCTGGGTGTTTCTATGTATAATATGTATGTATTTACAAAAAAAAAGTGTATATGTATGTTTATCCATTATCTAGTACCCATAGTACAAGCTCTGCTTAGTTTGGGACTAGATGGTGATGTGTGTATGTGGTAGAATATTATTATATTATAAGCTTCAGTGGGAACATAACGCCATGACTTACGATTGGTAAGATCTAAAATTTTAGCAACTCTGTTGGCAACAAATGTTTTGAGTTTGTTAGAGTTATTGTTAATCCAGCAAAGTACGACATTTGAATCACACCAGTGTGTTACTTTAACCGGGGTGTTGTATCTTAATGACTTAGTTACAGATTCACATAGTTGTGCAGATAACAAAGCTGCATACAGTTCTAGGCGAGGTATGGTTGTAGATTTTAAGGGACAAACCTTCGATTTTGAACATAACAACCTCACTGTTACTTCATTATTTCGATTTAATGATCTCATGTAAATACAAGCCCCGTAAGCGACTTGTGATGCATCGCTGAAAGAGTGAAGCTCTATAGATTTTGGTGTATCACAGAGAACTCTACGTGGAATGTGAAGATCTGCAAGTAAAGGTAAGTTTTTAGAAATTTCATACCAATTTTTTAATATATCGTCGGGTACCGGTTGGTCCCATTCAATTCCTTTGAGCCACAAACCTTTGAATTAATATTTTTAATTGAATTATGCAAGGACTTAATAAACCCAATTGATCGAAGGTACGAAAAGATTGTGACATAATAAATCTTTTAGTTATTGTGTAATTATCAGGATTAATTTTTACAGGAATATGAAACATGTCATTCGCTGGATACCATCCCAGACCTAGAGTATTAGAAGATTCACTTAAGGTAAGTTTTTCATTTGTATTCATAGCAATATTATGACATAGTTTAGGTAAATTAGTTTTGTATTTTCGTAAGGGTAAACAAGCTGAATTTAGAGCTGTAGAAAGAGCATCTTGATTCTAAATAAGCTGACGTTCGCAGTCTGAGCCTGTGATGACGTCATCGACAAGGAAGTCATTCTGAATTATGGTTTTTATTAATTCGTCCTCGCACTCTTCTCCCACCTGCCACAAACATTTAGTGCTAAGGTAGCTGGCGCTTGCAGTGCCGTAAGTGACAGTACCTAGTCGCAAGGTTTGAATAGGGTGCGACTCATCTTCTCTCCATAATATTAATTGAAGATTGCGATCATTTTGATCCATGACAATTCGTCTGTACATTTTAGATATGTCTGCTGACAGAATGTATTTATATTGCCTAGCTCTAATTAAAATGGAGAAAAGAGAATTCTGCAAATTAGGCCCTACTAATAAGATATCATTTAGAGAATATCCAGATGTAGTGGGAGATGAGCCATTAAAAACTACTCAGTTTAGTGGACAGTTTAGTGGACTCACTGTCTTCCTTGAATACAGCGTGATGACCTAGAAAATATGAAGGAGTTGGAATGGTAATCGGTGACACTGAAATATGTCCTAAGTCCGAATATTCACGTATAAATTCTACGTACTGTGACTTTAGGATAGGATTTTTCCTAAACCTTTTTTCAAGATTTAACAGTCGCCTTTTAGCTTGATTATAAGAATCTCCAAGGCAGTTAGGTGAGTCTTTTAGTGGCAACTTGACACAGAAGCTGCCATCGATTAGGCGGGTTGTAGTATTTTGAAAATGATTTTCACATGCTATTTCGTCGGGACTGAGAATTTTTGTTTCAGGAACACTTTCTAATTCCCAAAATTTTGTGATAATTTCGTGTAAATTATGGTTTGAAATATTTGTATGATTGCATTGTATATTTTGTATGCCCTTTTGTGTATTGATGGGGCCGGCTATAATCCAGCCTAATTTAGAATTTTGTAACTTAGATTATTTGTACCTAATGACTGTTGTTCACTGAGTAATAGATCCCAGAATATATCTGCTCCGAGGAGTATATCAACAGAAGCTGGTTCATTGAATTTTGGGTCAGCTAATATAATTGGAATTTTTAGATGACGTATATCGACGGGAATCTTTGGTATGTCTCCAGTAAGCTGGTTAAGAACATAGCAAGATAAATTAACTTGGTAAGTACCTTGAACTGACTTAAAGTGAATATCACAAACCTTTAATATCTTTTCACAATAGTTATTGCCTATTCCTATGATATTTAATGGATCTAATGTATTACATTTTAAACCTAATTTTTGTTGCAGGGATTTTGTAATGAAAGAAGACTGACTACCACTGTCCAACATAGCGCGAACGTTTTCTGACTTGTTATTTAATGGATTGTAAACTTCTATAACTGCTGTAGATAAAAATAAATAGCTGTTCCTTTGTAATGAGAATGCTGATACGGTTTCATCTGTCTTGACGTTTTCATAATTAATATTACACGTAGCTGATACATTAGGATCGTGAAGCAGAGTGTTATGTCTTTGGTGACAATGTCGACATGAACCCAAGCTGCATTCAGATACAGGATGACCTTGACGCAAACAATTCTTACATAATTTGTATTGAGTTACACACAACATTTTCTCTTGAATTGACTTTGACTTAAACGTTGGGCAGTCATATATTCTATGACTTCCATTGCATACTATGCATAGATAGACAGTAGAGGTATTTTTAAGAACTTGTGACGTAGTTGCGAAGGAATTATTATTTTGTTGGCGATTTTGTTTATTATGTTTGTTGTAATTAGAGTTAGGTTGCATAGTAGATTGAGAAGAGCGTGCGTTTAATTGTAGTTTAGAATTACTGTCGTTGACAGATTTATTACGATATGTAGATTCTAAGACATCTGAACGATCGATCAAAAATTTGGTAAACTGTGATAAGGTTGGTACGTCACTTAAAGTATTACGGTATTCTTCCCATTTTTGTATAGTACGGTTATCTAATTTAGAGGCTAACAGATGTATTATCAGTAAGTCCCAGTAGTCTGTAGGCTGACCTAAACTGTTTAAGGCTCTTAGGTTTTTAGTGACGTGATCAACTAAGTAACGAAGTGATTTATCTGACTCACGATGTAAAGGTTGAATATTAAATAAGGAATCTAAATGATGATTGATAAGAATTCTTTTGTTATCATACCGTTCGCAAATCAACTTCCAGGCCTCGTTGTAGTTAGCTGAAGATACCTCAAGGTTGGCTATAACACGAGCAGCGTCGCCCTCTAGGTATGAAACTAAGTAATGAAACTTATGTATGTCTTGAATGCGATTATTATTGTGAACCAAACTGACATAGGTATCCCGAAACTCCAACCAACGGAAGCACGAACTATCGAATTTAGAAATTTGTATTTTAGGCAATCTAAAACCTAAGTTTTGACTATTAGAGTCCGCATTCACAATGATAGATTGACGGCGAGTACTGTTATCTTCGCTACTATATTTTTGTAATTCAGTCTTAGCTAAAGCTATATTTTGAACGATGCTTTGTTCAATGCGTTCTCGTTCATCAAGTTCAATGTCAATATTTTGAGAATTTAAAACCTCAATCTCAGTTTGCAAGTCATCAAACCTTGTAGACAAACCCTGAAATTTATTTAGCTTTAAACTCAATTCTGCAAGCTGAATACTAGATATATCAGATGATTTACAAAGGATATCCAAATAGTTTTTAATTTTTTTTATTTGTCCTTTTATCGAACTACGTTTTATGAATAATTCCTTTAAGGATGCCTTGGTGGATTTATCGCCACCCTCATGAGACATTTTGAGCTATTAACTAAAATAAACTTGTGAAACTTCACTTATAATAATGTAACTAAATTGTTCTAAAAAAGAACAAGTTAAGTCGGTAGGTAGGTAATTGTCTACAAAGTCAAATAGATTTAGAAAAGGAATAAAATTAATTGTTATATTCTCACGGTACTCCCTCGTTGGTCTACCAGGAAGCTGGTATCCTCGGCTGGAATGCACTGTCACTCTCAGGTGGACTAGCAGTGATCAAGTTTATAGACGAGATCAGCAACTTGTTTGGTAGGTTAACACCTGAAAAATTTGGCAATTCTACTTTAATGTAATGAAAATAAAGGCACTAACTAATTGTCTTCTATGGATTAACAACAATGTTAAGAGCGGATGATTGTATAGCAACCTTAACAATAAAATTATGTGATTGTGGGATGTAGGTACCTATAATATAAGTTATTTAGCTTATTTAGCACGATAAAACCTGTAAAATTAAGGAAAATAGCACAAATAAAAGCTAGTTATTTAAATAGTGTTAATATAGAATGGAAAACAGGTATGGAATTTGGAAAATAGGTATCTATATTAGGTGGTGTGGTATAATGGGAAGAAAGGATGGCACTTAACTTCGCACTGTTGACGAGGCTCGGTGTATTCCGGTACGATCTTTGGCTGATACGTTGATCCAGGAAGGCAGGCTGGCCTCCAGTTACGCTGTTACGTCCAAATTTGATTCCTTTTTCGAAATTTACAACCTCCAGTATGATAGAATTCGTGTATGATCTGTAATTCCTAGTAAATCGTCCTGTCACGGTCGCCAATTTTCTTGTTTAAGCACAAGAATGGAATTTCTTTAGTAAAACTCTTGAATCCTTTGAATATCGTGTAATTTCGTATTTTAGAGAAATTTGTTGTACAGAGTAATGTTGAATGATTTGCTATATTGAAAGTGAATGAGCTACCTACGTTTAGAATTATAACATTATTAAATATTAAAAGCCTACCCAAACATTTTAACACATTATAAAAACTAAACATTGCTCTCGTAACTAAAGCAGGCGCTTGCACAATATATATATATATATATATATATATATATAATTAAACAACTTATCTTCTCTGGTTCAAAAGATAAACTGACTATACCGCGTAAACTCTGTGAATGAACAATTTTCATAACATAAAATTGTCTTTACAGATCGCATTTAAAACGCCTCATTCAAATAAGAGGATTAATTTTCCTTTTCGAAGAGATTATTATAGTTTTGTTTTATTTGCTGTTAGATCTCGGAAGTGCGGAATTTTATGTTAGTTGACTATTTTTTTGTATTTATTATTTAATTTACACAGGGTTTCTTTTTGATATTAATAATTATATAACATCTTAAAAGTTATAAGTGCCTAGCAGATAACTAAATACTGATCATGATTATACAAAAAATAAAATCATGAAGGTACTTAAAATTATTAGTTTAAACTAGAAGTGGACTGTCCATGTTTAGTTTTGTGTCAGATGGTGATACATTTATTTTTAGAGCACTCTCATTCTATTATTAACCCCTTGTATGCCGGAACGCAGATCTACGCGAGACACAATAGCTTTTTAATTGTGTCTGGCATTCCGGCATACAAGAGGTTAATATAATTCATTCGATGTTTTCCTTCTCTCTCATTCTGTTAATAATAATATTCATTTGATGTTTTCCTTCTCTCTCATCCTGATCCTTGTCACTTGTGACATCTCGTGGTGTTGCTGGTATCTATGGATGGCGTTAAACGCTTATCATTTTATTTATTCGCAAATCCATAAAGCGATCGACCTGCTTGATTACCTTTTATCAGGTATGACTCAGCATATTCTGGTAAGAACGATCAATGACTACGGAGTTTGGAGCTTAGTCAGGCAGGATAGACAAAGGTGTAAAAAAATTACCTCAGTTCGTAAAAGTATTATGATATTACGACGTGATGTCTATTATTAAGATGAAAATATAAAAAGGCTAAGTATATAAATACTTAGCCTTTTTATATTTTCATCTTAATAATAGACATCACGTCGTTAACTACTGGTCACTAGCACAGTTCAGAGACACCCTTCAACTTTAAAAAAAATAATGGTACTTACGTTATACCTCAAATTAAATTTCATATACAAAGGATTTTACTACAGTTACCGGACAGTTTTAATTATCACACCTTGCCAGGCACATTGTATTTATATAAATAGGCGGAACATTATTTATTCAAGATTTTCTAACAAGTTGCTCTAAGGAGCTAGAGTGAAATAACAATTTGATATTAAGGCTGCCAGTATGAAAAATCTTTTCTATTTCATTATTACTCATATCTTGACTATCGACGAGTTTGAAAATTAAATTCAGTGCATTAACAAACTGAACAATGTTGGGTCTATTGTGTTGTGTATTTGAACTATGCACATAGAGGCATGTTCTGAACGTTCTTTATTCTAGGGAGCATTGCAATGTTTATAGTGATGATGTGCAAGAATTTTTCCAAAAATGTGTTGAAATAATACTCTTAGAAGCTGGCGTAGCTATCTCTTTGTAGTACCAAGAATGTTTTTTCCTAAATCTCCGCCTGTAGCTCTGCTTGTGTGGAAGTCAGTTAATATGGTATAAATAGCCTCTCCCTCTGCAGCCTCTCATAATTATCGTACCAAAACTGCGCTCTGTTGTGACGTAGAAGAAGGACAAACAAACACACTTTCACATTTCTAATCATCGTCGTTCTAGTGTTATCCCGGTTGCATTCAAGATATACACGCCTAGGGCTCAGGGTTTGCTTACGAGTTTAAACAGATATAACAGAATATCAGATTTCCCACAGAAGGGCTGCTGTCTTACTTTCGCATTTGTAGTATCATAATAGTAGTTATATTCTGCCACACCATCACCATCTAGTCCCAAACTGAGCATGGATAAACATACAAACATACATATATATATTCAAGATTTACACGCCTAGGGCTCATGGTTCGTTATCGTTGTTTCATAGTTAAGAAAATCCATCCGCTCTATCTAAATTAGAATAAGGTAGAAGACACATTAGAAACGAAGAGGGGATACTAAAAAGACTAGAAAAACGTTCACTACTTTATGATTTAACCCACTAATATAATTTGTACTTACAGTGCAGCTATAACTCTTAATTCATTAACTTTTATTAACTCAATCAAGGAAGATACCAAAGCTTCCTTGAATAATAAGAATTTGAATGCATGAAGCGAAATATATATCTTTCCTTTTCATTTTATAACTTATCTTCTCTGGTTCAAAAGATAAACTGACTAAACCGCGTAAACTCTGTGAATGGACAATTTTCATAACATAAAATTGTCTTTACAGTTCGCATTTAAAACGCCTCATTCAAATAAGAGGATTAATTTTCCTACTCGAAGAAATTTTTAGAAAGAAGAATAAATTATGTATTCTCAGTAGTACCAAAACTAGAGGATGTTTATCAGCAATTAATGAAATCTTGTCAAATTACTTCGATTATTGCCATTATATATTGCCTCACTGTGCTGCTAAGGAATAAATAAGTAATATTGAACCAAAAATTAAAGATGTTACTTTAAATGACTATTGCCTAATTTTCATTGGACAAAATGATATGTGGGAGGATAAAAACAATATAAATATAATGAATACTATTAGACAGTCTCTGCAAAAAATTAAGCACACAAATGTAGTAATCCGTGTTCCAACGTATATAACAAGAGCTCCAATTTATAATTTCAAAGTGGAAATGTTTAATAACTTACTCTATTTAGACCTACAAAATAATGACTACGCATATAGCACAACTGGCAAAATCAATAAATATGGATTGAAAAATATATACCAACGAATAATGGATAACATATTAATTGATTTAAAGTCATTTGAGGAGGCCAGTATGTAAGAAATTTGCAATCATGATGTGATACACAATAAATCTGCTTCTTGTGAACAAGCCACAAAACATGTAGCCAACGATGACTTTTTTCGACTTTAATAATGTTTACGTGCTGCACCAAAATATTGCTGGTATCATAAATAAATCAAATACTTTATCAATATGTCTCGAAGAACTCAATGATAGGAACATTAATGTAGAAATATTGTGTATCACGGAACACTTTATGATGGCTGGTTATGAAATTTATTTATAAATTCCAAACTATAGCCTGGCTGCCTGCTACAGCAGAAGCCACTCTAAGCGTTGAGGTGCATGCATCCTTGTACAGAACGGCAACCAGTGGAACGAGCTACAAGAAATTATAAAACTTTCGATATCAGGATAGTCCAGTCAAATTAGGCAAAATTAGGTGCAAATCTCGAAAAATCAACATACCCAGTATATTGCCACGTAAAAACTTGTATTTTGGCATCCTAAAACTGTTCTCAAAAGTCACATATAGGATGACCGCAAGTTTTAAATTCAGGGGTCACAAAAATCGATTTATTTTAAATTTTTGGCAAATATCTCGTTTTATATGGGTTTAACGCTATTTGTATTTATTGTCAATATTGTAGAGAATAAGATTATCTACAACTTTTCTGTCTAACATTTTTTTATACCTTGAACTCTTTTCAAGATAGACAGCGTAGAGCGCGTGGTCTGAGAATTATCTGAGGTCAACTGTTAGTCTCGATCAAAAACTCGTAATATTAAGGTTATCATTTATTGCTAAACGGGTCTCCCTTGTTTGACCGAAAGGAATTTGACCAATTTTCACATCCCAAAAAATTTTTCGCGTAATTTCATTTGCCAAATTATTACTTAGCAAAAAATCTATTCACAAAAAATTGTAACACAAACCTAATGTTTGGAGAATGAACGTTTAAACTATAACCTGTTGACCAATTAGTATTTTTAACATTTTTTATTTAGTCAAATACTTCAGTTGGAATAACAGTTTTTACGCATAATCAATAATTATCCTAATCTAAATGGTTCAGTTTCGGGTAACCTACTAAAAACAATATCTTTGTTATATTTATGCAAGTCGTTTCTGGAGGTCACAGTTCTAACCTAACCTAACCTTACATTTTTTTAAATAATCAACCTACTCTAACTACTTCCATAAATAAACCAATATCACCAAACGTTTATTGTCTGAAGATTGTTTGCTGTGATAAATCATTTGATTAAAGACCAAATGCCATAATGACATTATTCTTGGTAATATTTTGCCAAGTAAAAATTTGACCAAATAAAAATATGCGTACTTAAATCATGCAAAATATTGCAATGGTGTACAAAAATGTTGCTAAAATTTGTTTGGGTAATAAAATGTTGTCAAAATCTTTTCGGCAAAACGGCAGGATCCCTTGCTGAACATATAATTATGTGCACAAAATATTTTAGAATAAAAAATTCGTTAAATAAGCTGAAAACTATATGGAGTATAATAAATAAGACTAGATTAAACATCCCCCGCCAAAGCATCACCAGAATCAAAGTGAATAATAAGATACTTACTAATCTCAATGAAATAGCTAATGCTTGCAATAATTATTTTATTGAAAATATAAAGCCTGTATCAGGTTGTGGCAAAAATGAAACAGCGAATATTGATAGTATAGTCTTTTTATATGACTCTAGGAGTCATATAGGTTTACAAATGTTTGCCATAATTTAAAATGACATAATTTCATATGCCATACTGGTATTTGCCATAATTTCATTAGAAATAACGCTTCAGTTGTCATAATCGTGAAATGACATAAAATGACTTTCACTAATTCCATTGGTCATAATCGATCAAATGTCATAATAATTTAAATCCATAAATGTGTTTGCTATAATTTTCGTTTTCAAGTATCTAAGAAGAAAATAGAGAATAAACTGAAGTTGAACAACTTCATTTTATTAAACTAGTGTGAAGAATGTGGACTAAATTGACGGAGCCCTGCTTCGCAGGGCTCCTACTTTTGGGTTAAGGGTCAAAGGAGAACCCTAACCTAACCTATCCGAGTCGGATTGCACTGAGTCGGGGTGTTAACGATAATTAATTCAACTTCAGTTTATTAAACTAGTGTGAAGAATGTGGACTAAGTTGACGGAGCCCTGCTTCGCAGGGCTCCTATTTTTGGGTTAAGGGTCATAAGAGAACCCTAACCTAACCTAACCTGTCCGAGTCGGATTGCACTGAGTCGGGGTGTTAACGATAATTATTTCAACTTCAGTTTATTAAACAAGTGTGAAGAATGTGGACTAAGTTGACGGAGCCCTGCTTCGCAGGGCTCCTATTTTTGGCTTAAGGGTCAAAAGAGAACCCTAACCTAACCTATCCGAGTCGGATTGCACTGAATCGGGGTGTAAACGATAGTTAATTTCGATCTAACAATATTATGTATTATTTTCATAATTTTATTATATCAAATTTTGATTATATCAAGAGTCGATTATGAGATTTGTTACTTATGGAAACTAATTATTATGATATTATGTTGTTATAGAAAGTCATTTTATGGCAAATAAAGGTTATCACTGTTGAGTTGTTAAGGCAAACGTTATTAGTATAAATGATAATAGTGCAAGTAAATATTATGATCGGGGATGATTATGGCAAACAATATTAGTGCAAATGAATTTATGGAAAACGAGAGAATACTGACTCCTAGCATACCACATGACATTGAAAAAATAATATTTAAGAATAATAATAATATTCTACCACATTCACACAACACCAACTTGTCTCAAACTAAATAGAGCTTGTACTATGGGTACTAGACAACGGATAAACATACATATATACTTGTTTTTTTGTAAATACATACATATTATACATAGAAACAGCCAGAACAAGACAAACAACCATGTTCACGCACACAAATGTTTGACTTGAGCGGGCATCGAACCCGCGACTTTCGGCGTAAGGTCGCTTACACTCCCGCTGCGCCAACCGGTTGTCAATTTGGACAAAAAAATACTAATATTGTAGGATTTGTCGATATATCGACTAAAATAATCAAAATTGTTAATGTAAATATTAGTGGACATTTATCTTATATATTAAATTTATGCATTAGTAGTGGCATATTCCCTGACAAACTGAAAACAACAATAATAAAACCCTTGTTTAAAAAAGAGGACAAATAAACTATTACTAAAAAAAATTACTGACCCATTGCACTGTTACCAATTATTTCAAAAGTATTTGAAAAATACATTCATTATTAATTATATAATTACTTAGAAGATCACTGCCTCCGTGGTCCAGTGGATAGCGTATGCGACTGCTGATCGGAGGTCCCGGGTTCGATTCCCGGGTCGTGCAAAAATTTGGATTTTTCTAAATTCTCAGTAGCAGCACGGAGTCTGGTGATGTGCCCGGTAACGGCAATAGGCTAGCCCCCTATTACATTGGACCAAAAATTCATGGCGAAATGTGGGTGTAATATTACACCTCTGCCTACCCCCTCGGGGATAAAAGGCGTGAGACTATAAAAAAAATTGAAGATCAAAAATTATAATGTATAGAACAAAAAGGGTTCAGAAAAATAAAAGCATAGACCTAGCCATTTATGATTTTTTTAACACAATTATTACGAATGTTGACAAAAGGTCCCCTGTTTTCACCATATACTGTGATATAACGCAAGCATTCGATTACGTGGATCACTGTATATTAATGAGAAAACTGAATTCATATGGCATTCGAGGAAATATTCAACATTTAATAAAATCGTACCTCTTTAACAGATTACTGTGCTTACCATTGACATAATGTTTTTATTTTTTTGTTACTGACATTTTATATTTGACATTTTTAATATTTTATCGTATGACTAGATTAATTATTATTTTATGATCGAGATAGAATTCTATCTCTTTTTTTAAATTCTTATTGTATAATTGTTTTGAAATATATAATTATCTTTTTAAACACTTGAATTATAATGCATGTAATATAATAATTATGTACTGAAACAAAAATTAATACACGATTTTAAACTTTCGCGATTAGTATACATTATACAAGGTTATATAGCGGGTCTTACTCGCGATAAATCATATATTTAAGACATAAATATATGATGTATCGCGAGTAAGACCCGTGGCAGAAACCGAGGGTTTTTGCCAACGTTTCGGCTGACTTGCTTCAGCCGTGACGCGGCGGGACTGGAGAGCTCAGCGCCGTCCTTGGTTGTGCGGGTTTTGGCACCTACCCTCACTGGATTTTTATTTTTGTTTTTAACCGCACTGTCGGTACCTCGACACACTACACTAATGACGCCT
Source organism: Euclidia mi (assembly GCA_944739405.2). Classification (NCBI taxonomy): domain Eukaryota; kingdom Metazoa; phylum Arthropoda; class Insecta; order Lepidoptera; family Erebidae; genus Euclidia; species Euclidia mi. The sequence continues at coordinate 103,427,291 of OX123181.2, forward strand.
ACACACTGTTGAGCTGTATCATTGCGGTGGTGTTTACACTTATTGATGACTGGGTTCTAAGTTGTTGATAATCTACATCCATGCTCCCAGTTGAAATTCTTGTGTTTTTTTATTTCAACCGCTTCACGCACTATCCTGGAGTAATAGTGACGTTCGGTGAACAAGACCTGTGGTTGATGTAGTTCTATCCAGGTTTGGTCCAGACTCCAGTAAATGTTCAGCTATAGCGGACTTATTTACTTGTCGATTTTACACAGCTGCGATATGTTCCTTGACCCTTGCCGCAATTGTTCGCTTGGTTTGTCCGATATAGGAACTACCACAACTGCAATCGACCTTGCAGATGCCAGGTGTCTGAAAAGGCATGACATCCTTTGGGCTGCGCAGATTGTGTGCTATCTTGGAAAGCGGACTATATACAGTCTTAATGGAGTATTTCTTGAGTACTGTTCCAACTTTGTCCGTTACTCCTTTTAGGTAAGCCATGTAAGCCGGCACCCTGCTCACCTCATGTTTGCGGTCCCTCCTCTTCATGTCGCCATGGCACACATATTTATGTTTAAGTTTAAGTTTGTTTTTAGTTATTTTAGGTTTATTTTAAGCGTATGTTAAGCTATTTTTTGCTTTTCTTCTTACTGTTTACTGATTGTGTGTGTGTGTGTGTGTGTGTGTGTGTGGCCGAAATAAAATGATTTTTCTTTCTTTCTTTCTTTCTTCAGACGGTGTATCTCATTCATGTATCCATTACGTCTAAGTACCTCCTGAACATGTGAGAGCTCACTGCTTAAGTGTTCAGGGTCACAGAGGTCATACGCCCTGTTCACTAGGGACGTCACAACGAATGGCAAGTGTCGCGGGTGATGATGCGAAAACGCGTTGAAATACCTGTCAGTGTATGTCGGTTTTCTGTATACAGTGTGTCCCAGGGTACCATTGTTTAACTGTCACTTTTACGTCAAGAAAGGACAACGATCCATCCACCTCCATTTCAAATGTAAATCTGATGTTCGGATGTATGGAGTTTAATCTATGTGCGAATTGTTCTACGTCTTACTTATTGCCCTTCATTATACAGAATACATCATCGACGTACCTTTCACATAGCTTGGGCATTGGATGCCTGCATGTCTATGGATTCTTCGAAGTACTCCATCCAGATATTGGCCATTACCGGTGCTACTGGGCTACCCATAGCCACCCCGTCAATCTGGAGGTAATTTTGTCCTCTGTATAAGAAGTAGTTTCCTTCTAAGCAATTCTTAAGCAGAACAGTGTATGCTTTAGATATACCGTTTTCCTCTAACTGCCTCTCAACGACCTCAAGGCTATCTTGAACTGGAACATTGGTAAATAGTGACTCCACATCAAAACTCACCATCACCTCGTCTGGTTCCCTTGTCACGCTCTTGATGATGTCAATATCTACACAATTAAAGAGTTTTTTGAGTTCAGACATAACTCCAAATAATGTTTATAATGAACTAGAAGCGACATGTATAATTTAATTTCTTCATATTAGCTGCAATTTTTGTTTGATTATATTATTATTGTGTATGCAAAAATTAAATTATTAAATTTATATTTAAGTGTAAAACAATACAAATAGTATGGAAACATTTGACAGTTATATTTTTTATAAATAGGGTATCATTATTATAATGATTGCTCACTCTGTTAAACGCTCTCAAAGTGAACGGACATTTATATACTTCCTAGTGATATTCAAAGTGAATAAATATCAAGTGAATATTTATAAAAGTGTTTCTCTTTTAGTCCATAACCTCTAACAGGTTATGGGCCCAGTGCCGCGTTTCTAAATTCAGTAAAAAAAAAATAGTTACAACTACCGACTGTCTATAGTGTTTAACACTAGAAGGGTCGGGTTTCATACTATACCTTTAAAGACCGCAGCCGTCAATTTGACGCTACTATAGATTCAATCAAAATACTCATAAATTTATTGTGTATTTCGATTTAAAATGAAACAAAACTATTAAAAGATTATTTTTTATGAATAATTAACAATTATAGCACTTAAAACGATTAAAATTTGTAACAAATAATACTTTATTTTTTGTCTTTTATTCATCTTCCTCCATTTATCGACGTGAAAAAGTTATTAGATGTAACGTTTCGACCTTTTTTGAAATAGGGTTGTACTAATTTCAAAACCACATGTTTGGGTAAAGAAATATCGTTGGAACGGTTCTTGTCTTTTCCTAGATACAGAAACCCTACACATAGGTACTTACTCTCTACATTCACCAGCAGCCGAAACTTAATGCCAAATTTATCGGGTTTATTTGCAATATGTTGTAAAAACGGACAGCGAGTTTTTGAGAGAAACAACTGCTAATCGACTGTAAAATTTTCTCCAAGAATGTAACACATCGGCAATAAAATTATTTATAAATTTGTTCATGATAATATGTCAGAAATCTATCATTAGCTAAACGAACAGAACGCATGTTTCTCATATCAAATCGTAAGTATTTCACGACTTCCTTGTATCTATTTTTATTCATACTCTTATTGAAAACAGGTGGTCCCAAACTTGTCACACAAGATGTCCAATTCTAGGTGGCTCATGTTGTAGGCTCCACGAGCATAAATCAAAGCAATAAATGCATCTAGCTCGTCTAGAGATAAGTTCTAAGTGTCATCTTGACTGTTGTCATGTGCTTCCTTTTCAGTATTCATGAATAAATAGCCTCCACGCAGAAATTGGCTTGTTATTTTCAACGTATCGTTTGGCGTATGGAGAAGGCCCTGAGATTTCTCTTAGTATATTTTGCTGACTGCGTCGTCACACTTCACTAGCATCTGCAGAAACACAAGTCCATTCTGTGCCATTACTTGCTACCTGTAACATACCGACTTCCGGTCCCGAAGATGACCTAGCTGAACGTCCACCGCGCCCTGTTGGTTTCACTGGTTGGGACTGCCTCGTTGGTCTCGCGGCATAAATGTGCGCGTGGGATTGGGAGGCTTGGGGTTGAACCCCGGGTCGGGCAAAGTGTTATCTGGTTTTTCCGTTAGGAAATTCTCAGTAGCAGCTCGGAGTTTGGTAATGTGCCTGGTACGGCAAAAGGCTCGCCCCCTAATACGTGGGACTAAAATAAATCTGGCGAAAGTGGGTGTAGCAATATACTTTTGCCTACCTCATCGAGGATATAGGTGTGAGACTATGTATATATGTACTGTTATCTGTAGCAGGGGAATCTGCTTCGGAGTCATCAGATGAAGAAGTGACCTATTCCGGCTGGAATTCAGCATCATTGTTTTCACAAACACTGTCTGATAAATCATCACCACTTTCATCACCTGACACATCTTGTTGTATGTCACGATATCGCAACAGGTCTTATTCTATTTGGGAAGTAGTGATACTTCGATGCATTTATAACAAATCGCGACTGCCCACCACTATACGAAAACAACGTCTACAAAAAGTGAAATGTTAACAAGCCAGGCAATAACAACTTACTCAGAATTTAAATTCGAAATAAAACAAAAGGACCCTCATAAGTTCGGTGATAATTTTGTTTACTATTTTTATCGTTGCCGTCACATTGACGGTGTGCGGTGTTAGTAGGTATTTGTACAGGAATCTCATATACCACATATATACTAATAGTTTTCTATAAGGATTTAAGCTAACAATAACAAATTAGGAAAAGTAATAAAATATGAAAAGGAACAAAAACATAGTTTGTAAAATATTTAAGAATAAAATCGCCGTACCGTCAAATTGACGGCGTTGGTCTTTCTAGTGTTAAATCGTTATTCTATCGTGTGGAATAAAAAGTGCTGTAAACGTGAGTAATGGAACATTTAAAACAAAAAAGGAATATTAAACCGTTTGCCGGCGATAAATATAAAACATTAACCGAAGATAACCTAACCCTCGCATTCGTCAAAACCAGATTATTAGACCACGAAGTTAAATTGAAGAATGAAGGTAGTGACACAAGTGTAAAAGTTTTACATGTTGAAAATAAAAACGGAACGACTTATAAGCGGAAGTTTGAGAACTACCCGCATCGGTATGATAAAAAAATTAAAGTGCAGAATAATACGAAATCTATAAAATGTCATTTTTGTGGACGCAAGGTACACATTAAAAAGGATTGTTTTTATTTTAAACGGACGAATAAACAGAAAAATATGGCGGACAGAACGAAAACGATTCAAACTGTCGGATTATCGCAAGAGTCGAAATCTGATGACTTTTCAGGTTATGCATTCATGACTGGACAGTGTCGGCAAGAAAATAGTCCAAACAAAATTACATTCTTGTTGGATTCGGGAGCTTAGGATCATATTATAAACAGGGATGATAGTTTTATTACATATGAATATTTACGTAAACCAATAAATATTTCTGTTGCTAAAAATAATACATTTATATCAGCCACGAAGAGAGGTTCAATCAATGTTATAAGCAACAACAGTGTTCCAGGTGTACTGGAGAATGTTCTTTACTGCCCTGAAGTACCGTACAATTTATTGTCAGTTTCAAGGATGCAGAAGGCTGGCCTGGACATAATTTTTGATCGGAATGGGACACTCATTTTGAAGGATGGTAAAATAATCATGACAGGTAATGTTTTAAATAACTTAATTACTTTAGATTTTGTGATACCTTTTAATAATGTGAGGAAGGGTCATTCCCTTTGCCAATTACGCCAGGATAATATAAATAATTATGATTTATGGCATCAACGCCTGGGTCATATTAGTAACACTAAATTTATAGAATTAAAACGTAATAATTGAGTAATAATTTGATTGAAGATGTACGTCAAATTGAATCCATATTACCTACCAATAGTTTATGTGAAGCTTGCATAAATGGCAAACAGGCTAGACTACCTTTAAATAAAATGAAGAATAAGGAATACATAAAGCGACCTCTATATGTTGTACATTCAGATGTATGTGGACCTATCACTCCTTCAACGTTTGATAATAAAAATTATTTTGTTTTGTTTGTCGATCAGTTCACCCATTATTGTGTGGTTTACCCTTTGACTTATAAGTCAGATGTGTTGTCGGCATTCAAAGATTTCGTTGCAAAAAGTGAGTCAAAGTTTAATTCTAAATTAGTTACTTTGTATAGTGATAACGGTGGCGAATATTTATCAACCGAAATGAATGATTACTGTAAATCAAAGGGTATTAGTTATCACTAAATGGTTCCTAGAACGCCACAATTAAATGGTGTAGCTGAACGTATGGTGCGAACCATAACCGAAAAGGCTCGTTCAATGTTAACTGGTGCAAAGCTGGATAAGCGATTTTGGGTGGAAGCAGTGTTAACTGCTGTTTACTTAATAAATATTTCGCCAACAAAAGCCTTAAATGTTTATAAAACACCATATGAGATGTGGCATGATAGGAAACCGAATATTAAAACCCTTAGGATTTTTGGTTCAACTGTGTATGTCCATAATAAAACCAGTAAATGTAAATTGTCCAAATGGTTATAAGGTATGGAACACAGAATGCGAAAGGTATATGACTGTCAGAGATTTTATAGTCGACGAGGTAAATTTTCTGGTATCCAGGCCTACAATAAAGCCTGAAGGGAATAATGTGAAATATTCTCATCACAAAAGTGATATCTGTATTGAGTCTCAAGACTCTCAAGATGCCAGTATACCTAAATCAGATAATTCGAAATCTGATGAACTAGCAAGTCATAACGAAATTCGTAACGTGCTAAATGAGGTTCCATGTGAACCTGTGATCGAAAACGATTCTTTACCTGTAAGCGAAAAATCTGATTTACCTAGAAAGAAAGATACGCTCAAAGGTCGACCCCCTATTTCTTATAAAGAAAGTGATGGTGACGATGATTGCTTATTTGGTGCACAATCATTTGCATGTATTATACCTAAATCATTTCATCATATAAATTCACTTGATAGTGGGTCTTATTGGGAGAAAGCTATCGAAGATGAGCTAGAATCCCATAGAATAAATATTACATGGACTCTGGTGCCAAGACCAGAGAATAAAAATATAATAGATTGTAAATGGGTTTTTAGTATAAAAATGATGAATTTGGAAAACCTTTAAAATATAAAGCTCATCTTGTCGCTAGAGGTTTCAGTCAACAGTATATTACTGATTACAATGAAACATTTGCGCCTGTCGCTAGAATAGCTAGCTTTCGATTTATAATTAGTTTTGCAAACCAACATAACTTATTGATTCACCATATGGATGATAAAACTGCATTTTTAAATGGCGACTTAAAGGAAGAAATATATATAAAAATTCCTGAAGGCGTTGTTTGTTAGTTTAATAATTATGTATGTAAATTAAATAAAGCATTATATGGATTAAAACAGGCTGCATTATTGGGTTTCGGGGGCTTCGATTTACGTAAAATAACGGCAACATCCTGTCTAAGGTGTATCCGCATCGTTAGACGGTAACTTGTTGCGCGTTATAACCTCCTCGATGCTGCTTATGACATTCTCGTACGGAATCCTTTTAGGTGTTAAAGCGTAATTTAACCCTTTATCCAGTACCCTTTGAGTCGTGCTATCAAAAACGTGATCCGATAAATTAATTACCGTTTGCTGACTGTCGGGGTATCAATTTTTACCGGCTTGCCTCTCCTTACGGTTCCTTAATTTATCGAACTTCTTGTTGTGCCGTTTAGTACGCAGATCGTAAATGCGACTAGATTGATTGTACGTGACACGATCGCACAAGTTGAAGTCACTATTTAAAAACACTTCACAACACTTTGTATGAACTTTATATAAGTCACACTGTACACTTTATATACAGTCAACTTTATATAAGTCACAACACACAACTCATACCAACAGTTGCGGATTAACTGTCTCAAAAGACGTACACTAGCATTATGTAGAATGCCCTCGGATTGCAGAATATCTTTACGTTGTTTAATACGTACTCCAACGGGTAATAATTGGCTATCACGACACTTCGTCATAAAAAACTTAGTGAAGTTTCTAGACATACCCGCTTTATCCGAAGGGATTCAAGATTTTTAATTATTATCACATTTTCCGGCCCGTAACGGTTTGCAATAAACGATTTTAAACTTTCGCGAGTAGTACAAACTATACAAGGATATATAGCGGGTCTTACTCACGATAAATCATATATTTAAGGCATAAGTAAGACCCGCTATATTATAACCTTGTATAAAATTCATACGCCTCCTAAGGCAGATTTTGGTGATACGAATTAATTATCTGTGTGAACCTGTAAACCATCCAAAATGTGATGGATTAATAAATGATTTACTGATTGACTGATGATCGCAATGAAAATACGAGTATTCCGTTTATAAAAAGTAGTGACGTCATAGGATAGGTTTATATGCGATTAACATGCATTGGTTGTTCTGCTCACGTAGAGAGCATACGTGTCCTGTGCTATAGCCAGCCATACTTCAACTATTTTTTTTTAATTCTACCCTCTAGCTGAACGCGGGTAGATTTAGTATAGGCTTGTGTCCTAAAATGTAATTAGCGATTAATTCGTTCCTTTATTAGATTTTAAACTGAAGTACCTGATATTTTTTCAAAAATCCATCAGTAATATTACTAATTACGGCTTTTTAAGAACCTTTTTGGATTTGACACGAAAACACTGTAAACCATCATGACGGTTGAGTGATATCACAAAGTGCAAAACAAATCAAACCGTGAATGAAGTCTGGTCTGATGTACCCACATTTGTTTGTTATATTCGATTTGACAGGTAGAAAGTTTGACGTTTTAGTTGTATTTACTACTAAAACGTCAACAACATGAATGGCGGACGTACTTTTTGACGTAATGCTCTCTGATTGGTGTTCAGTGTCACAAGAATAAATACATTATTTTTAGTTTTAGAATCCTAAAAATAATATTAATCTTACCTTTTTATAATAAACTTTATTGACATCTTAAAATCATAATGAATCTATAGATACTACAATCAAACCGATTTATTATTAGTGGACACAAGCCTTGTTTTGACGTTACTATGAAAATGAAAGGCTTTTAGATTTATGTTGATATTATGGGATATGATATGGAGGTAATATGTTTTCAGTTTGTTGAAAACATTAGTTAGAGCAACTATGGGGCTAAATGGGGACTGTTCTGTATATGATCGGACGTGAAAAGTTAAAAACTGCTTTGCTGAAATATGACCGCTTTTTCCGTAGAAGGCCAAAGGCTGCGGGTTTTCTTGTCTACTTACTCTAAACCTACTTTTATATAAAAATTACAAGGCCATTCGTTGATTGAATGCTTTTTTTTTAGTTCTCGAATGCTAGAGCATCTTTCGAAAAGCCTATTTGTATTATTTTTATTTTTAAAAACGCCTACGCGTCGCCTCCCAAACATTCTTAGTAATTATTGTAACGTTCATCAAATTTTGATGAATAATATTATTCTAATAACAATAATAATAATAACCCCTCTGGGGCAGTCGTTATCTCACCATGAGACTGACGCAAAAACGGAGGGCAGAGAAACAGCTTTCAAACATTACCTTCATCTTGTGATATAAACAAAAAATGTATTACAAGATGAAAAGAAAGCTTACAAACCGCAGGGCAGCTTTGTGGCAAGCTGAATGTGTGTGGCTACACTGCGGCCCCGAATGCTTCAGAGGGTCGGTCAGGACCTCATCTGCGGCTTGCCTTTGTTGGCTGGTTGGAGTGGATATCCAAGAGCACCCGCAGGACTCTCAACTCTTGCTTGCCTTCGTCGGCCGGCCAGAGGGATGCCGCAAGAGCTATTGCTCGGGGGTGGAAGTGTCATTCTTAAGAGCATAACTACGGGGAAACCCGCTCCGGGTCTCCATTGTCACGAGACCCGCGATAGCGAAACCGGTGCCGCACCGCTCGACACCCCTAGCCACTCGCACCGGTGTTGCCCTCTGGCTGCCTTTATGGCTGACTTTGTTAGCTATGGGCGGCTCTTTAGAAAGGGCCCATCTAGTGAGTTGGCGAGTCACCACCTGCCACGCGGACGGATGCTATAGGAGTATCACTGGCAGGTGCCGTTTGCTATCCATAGTACCATTATTTTCAGTCCATCAAACATCCATCCCCATAACCCAGTTAAATTTGGTGCCACGTCATCACAATATTCCTACATGTTCTGCGTTTGTCCATAGCTGTACCAAGTAGTGCAGTTATGGAGGCTCCGCGGCATGTGTCCCATCCCATTTTAGATTAAAACTCTCTACGGGCCTCTGCACGTTGGATCCATGTCCCCGTGTAAGCCTCCCAAAGGACCGGTTATTCTTCCGACACCAAAGTTAGAAGAATAACCGTGAGGAAAGAGAAACATAATAATAAAAGGAGTACTTTGGAATGCACTATTTGGGAGTATCGTTTTGTGAATACAGCAGATAGGCCCCGCTTACCACGTTTGCCCACGCACCAGAAAAATATAGCTGGATTCACTATTGTCCACGTATTTATTTTTAACAGGTAGTAGAGCCTTGCTGATTTCAGCATAAATGGGCCGGCTCGACAGGGAAGTACTACACTCTCACAGAAAATTGACGTAAAGTAACAGTACCTAAACTGTTGCGTTTCGTTCGGTGAGTGAGAGTACCGGAGGCCCAGGCCGCTATTCCTTCTCCCCCATCCCACTCCTTATCCTATCCCATTTCCCAACCGTAAGGGGCGACAACGCACTTGTGACTCCTGTGGTGTTGCTTGTGTCTATGGGCGGCGGTAATTGCTTACAATCAGGCAATCCATCTGCTCGTTTGCCGCCTATTACTATAAAAAAAACAATAGTGAAGATCTCAGCGATACCCACTCGATTCGGTACTGTGCGGCTATTACAGCGTGTCAAGTGGCAGGTATTAAAATACCAAATGGTAGTCATTCTGCCCCTCGAACCAATGCTGTACCGACCTGGCAGTGCAGGATTGAGCGTCGTATCGCTGAGACCAGGGCGCACATCGGAAAGCTAATGTGCTTCAAGTCGGGCAATATAAGACCGAGAGTGATGCGTTTTGTGACTCGGGCATTCTTGGGCACGGTCCTTAGTCGCCAAGAATACGAGTCACGAGTCACAGAACGCATCGACTACCTGAAGCAAAAAGTTTGTGCGTGGGCAAACCGTAAAAGACGGTACAAAAAGCGGGTGGACCGATACGCCCAGAACAGGGCATTTCAAAAAGATGAAAGGTGGGTATATAGAAGTTGAGAGCGAACCGATTCAGGTGTGGATGATGTGCGTCTGCCAGATGTTGAGGCAACGAACGCTTTCTGGCGCAGCATTTGGTCGATGCCCATAAGCCACACTGAAGGTGATTGGTTTGGGGATGTTAAGCGAGCATATGAGGGAATACCCCAAATGCAGCTCGTAGCCATAGAAACAACGGATGTAGCTTGTGCAGTCCGTTCGTTATCTAACTGGAAATCAGCGGGACCGGACGGACTGCACAACTTCTGGTTGAAGTGGCTACGTAGTGCCCATGCTCGGTTGGCATCCCAATTCCAGGCATCTATGGAATTAGGCTCGATCCCAACTTTTATGACAACTGGTCTCACTCACCTGCTCTTTAAGTCAGGCTTTACCATGGACCCCAAAAATTATAGACCAATAACGTGTCTACCGACTGTGTATAAACTTCTTACATCCATTTTGCGGACTAAGATGTTATCACATATTAGAAATAATAACACTTTCTGGCTTCGTTACTAGTTTGTCTAACTAGTTATATCTTTCAATAAGTAAATAAATCTGACCTGTTCTCGCAGCGATGTAATATATTTTGATTTTGAGAAATTTCACTGGTATAACTTGTAAACTTCATCACAATTTATCGAATATCCACACATAATCACCAAACGAACACTTTTACGTTAAAACAATATACAATGTGCAATTATAATTAAACACATTTTACTTTAGAATCATAATTTCACCATAAAACGTTTTTGTTTACCCGACGAAAAATAGCGGCCGCCATTCTTTGGGAACGTAATTAGTGCATTACAAAAGTTTCGTTACTTTTTCACTGCAATATTTATCACTTTTAGGTAAACTATTATTCAATATGAAATCTATACTTATTTTCCAGTAGTTCTGTATATAATGTTTATAAGATTACTCAATGTCTTCTATTTCTTTTCTTGTGCACACTTATTTCAATATCAAAATGGGCAATATGGCGTCGCCGCAAAGTTCAATAGCATACTTACGTATTTTGTTTAATTAATTTTCGTTCATTCTTGTTTTCGTTTCCAGTTTATAAAAGTATAAAAATTGGTCAAACGGAAATCGATAAATCGAATGATATAACCAGATAATGTTACAAGTGCAAAAACCGATAAATATCAACGACCAATGATAGACGTCCCGTTATGCAGTTGAGGGGTACATATTTTCATTTTTTTTACTTTTAGTATTTGTTGTTACAGCGGCAACGAAAATACATAATTTGCTAAAATTTTAGCATGTAAGTAAACCAAAACCTAAACTATAAATATTTAATTACCGCCCTATAAATCCGTCAAATATAAAGTGTACCGTTTTACTAGTAATCGCATACTTAAAGCATAGTACGAATCTGAATAACTTAAAATCTTTCAAAGCCTAAGTAGAGAAACTAAATGTCGAGGTTCTAACAAAATGACCCGGTATGAAAATCGCTTGGATATTTTATGCATCATCACTGTAAGGGTGTTAGTGTAAACGAAGCATGGCGCTGTAGCTGGTCCCTCGACAGATTTTTGCGTAGCTTCACAGTATTTTAGTGACTATTAGAGCTTCGCTTATGTGATGCAGATATTTTGTGTAATACACGTCTTAAGCATTAGAGATGAATAATAAGTTAAAATAAACTTGAAACTGAAGCACTGTTATAATTTCATATGTTTGTCCTCAGTGATTACCAGGTGGAGAGAAGGACAGGCTGCTAAGCAGGAGGTTGGAACCGAAGGGACGCATCAAGAACTTATCGAACTTATTTGTGTTACATACATACATACATAGACTCACGCCTGTTTCCCGGAGGGGTAGGCAGAGACTACGGAGCGCCATTTGCAACGATCTTGACATATCTCTCTTGCTTCATTCACTCCCATCAGATTGCTCATGCATGCTCTTCTGTTCAGGGTGCTTCTAACCTGTCCTGTTTTTAGGATGTCTCCAATCTGGTCAGAGAACGTCCGCCTAGGTCTTCCCCTTCGTCCTGTCCCTTCCACACTTGCCTTATATATCTGCTTGGTCAGTCTTTCGTCATCCATCCTCTCCACGTGTCCAAACCATCTTAGCATACCTTTCTCGATGCTTGACACTACATCTTCTTTTACCCCACAACACTCTCTTATCACACAATTCTTTACTCTGTCAGTCAAAGAAACACCACACATACTTCGCAGTGCTCTCATTTCTACAGCATTTATTCTACTTTCATGACTCTTCTGCCATACCCAACTATCACTACCATACATAAGAGTAGGTACTAACACCCCTCTATGGACAGCCAAATGTGCCTTTTTGGACACGTTTTGGCTATTCATAAAGGCCTTCAGAGCTCCATTCACTCTATTACCTGCATTAACTCTTCTTTCAATATCTTCTACATTCTTACCATCTCTTGTAAACAGCGTACCTAAATATACAAACTCATTCACTTGCTCCACTCGCTGTCCATCGATCATAACATTACAAGCCGTAACGCATTCCTCCTTTTCAAAAACCATAACTTTCGTTTTACTTACATTTACTTTCATTCCTTTCCTCTCTAACGCATCATGCATGATTGTTACCATCTCCTGCAACTCCTCCGCTGAAGACGCAAGTATAACCTGATCATCAGCATAAAGGAGGCATTTGACAAGTAACTCATTCATCCTTAATCCACAGTCACTATTTTTCAAATCTTGCAAACAACTGTCCATGAAGAGGTTGAACAGCCACGGCGACGCTACACATCCTAGTCTAACACCTGTTTCGATGGTAAACCAATCCGTGTACGACCCATTTATCCTCACACAAGCTCAAGAATCTTCATAAAGGGATTTCAGAGCTCGTATGAGGCTGCTGTTCACCCCATACATCAACAGTACCGACCACATTTCATTCCTCACCACTTTATCGTAAGCCTTTTCCAAATCCACGAATGCGCAATGGACCTTTTGACCTTTAGCCAAGAATTTTTCGGCTACGCACCGCAAAGAAAAGACTTCACCCCATACCCTTTCGGAATCCTGCTTGTACATCCCATATTTTCTTGTCGGTTACTTCCATAACTCTTTCAATCAGTACCTTCGCATACAATTTGCCAACAATGCTGAGAAGGCTAATGCCTCTATAGTTCTTGCAGTCTTGTTGCGAGCCTTTTCGCTTATAAAGAGGCACAACCACCGCTGTGGTCCAGTCATCAGGTACTCGGCCGGTGCTCCAGCACAAGATAAATAAGCGCTGCAGCTGACCAACTATGATGGCCTGTCCAGCCTTCAGCATTTCAACTGTAATCCTATCATATCCTGCAGCCTTACCTGATATCATACTTCTCAACGCCTTCACAATCTCATCCACACCAATATCGCTTTCGTCATTGCTATTATTACCATTAATTTCGTCGATCGATGTCTTTATCGCCGTTCTTTCATATAGACCTTCAAAATACTCCTTCCATCTCTTCAGCACGCATGATTCACCATTCAGTATCTTTCCATTCTTGTCTCTGATTGACGTGTATTCTGAGGATTGAGTTCTTCCTCGAAATGCACGAACGGATTTCCAGAAAAACTTTATGTTTCTCCGGAAATCTTCAGATAGTCTTCTATTTAACTCATCTTTCTTTTCCTCTTTTTGCTTTTAACAATTTCTTTCACAATTCTTTTTGACCTAACAAACTCCTTTCTTGCTTCATCTATGTCATCACTCGTTGCCTTTCCCATTCTTTCATTTGCTCTGGCAGCCAACAAATCTAACCAGGCTTTCTTCTTCTCTAACACTGCTGATTGTACATCCTTGTCCCACCATGTATTCTTAACCTTTCGTATTTTCCGTCTCTTGATCACACCACATACTTCATACTATCTCTTCTTTAAAAGATTGCCATAATTCTTCCATATCATTTATGCCATCGAACCTCTCAAATCTTGCTATCAATTTTCGCTTATACTCATCTTTCACATATTTTTCTTGCAGATTTTATACTTTTATTCTTTCTAGGACCCTATTTTCATAATGTTCTCAGTGTCGCCATCCTTTAAAGAGTCCACTTATCCGGCTCATCACCAAGAAGTGGTCTGTGTGGATGCCGATCCCTCGATACACCCTTGTATCTAACACATTCTTTCTCAAACGTTCATCTACAATTACAAAATCAATCATACTTCTTCTAACATTCTTAGCCTCACGCGTATACATATGTATCCTTTTGTGATCAAACATGGTGTTTGTCACACAAAGGCTCTACTCTAAACAAACCTCAAGCAAAATTTTTCCATTTTCGTTCACACTCTCATCACCAAATCCACCTAAAACCCTTTCAAATCCTTCTCGTTTTACTCCCACCCATATCCATTGAAATCACCTAACAAGATCAATCTTTCGTTATCCTTACATTTCCTCAAAATCGCTCTTAAGTTCTGCCAAAATTCCTGCCTTTCGTCTTGTTCTTGCTGTGACATACCCGCTACTATACTGACCGGGGCGTAAACCCCTACAATAAAGAGACGAGTAAGTCCTACTTTCATTCTCATCCACAATAGTCTAGCATTTACACATTCATATTCCTTAACGCACTCATTCATTCGCGCAGACAGTATTAAACCAACTCCCTTGCAGGCTCTGGTGGTACTGTCTACCCCAGACCAATAAGCCGTGTAGCTGTCATGCTTGGTGGGGCCACAACCTTTCCTTTTTGTCTCATTCACACATAGTACATCAATCTTTCTATCATCCATCATCTGGCATACTTCATTCAATTTACCATCCATTCCTCCTCCAACATTTAATGTTGCAAACCGGCTTTCCGTAGCCCGCTTTTCGCCCTCGCGGGAAACGAGACGTGATGGGTTGCGAACCGCGTCGCCGCCGTCTGGAGAAATATTATTTTCAGTTCTCATAGCGTTCCCTCGAGTAATAGGGATTTAGAATGTCCATCCCTGCAGAGCCCTGTACGGGGGTAAGATGGAATACTAGCTGTGCCCTGTGACCACCAATACATGCACCTTCCGTTAGCGACCAGCTTGCCCTCTGGCCATGAATCCCTCGGCTCGGGTCGGTTGACACCTTGGATTGGGGTTTGTTTTCGGGTATGCTCCCTGAATGTTGGTTTAATTTCGGAGTTTTCCTTCTCCTAGACGGGTTGCCATCCAAAGCTGACGAGGCCCATCCCCCCAAATTTATTTGTGTTATTTGTGGTATTAATTCTTAACTAAAGAACTTGCTAGATGGGAGGAAAAACGTCGTGAGGAAACCTGCATGTCTGACACTTCTCCATAATGTTCTCAAATGACATGACTGTAAGGCCTGCCTACCCGCACTTGGCCAGCTTGGTGGACTCGTTGGTGGTTCTCGTAGTGAGAAGAGGCTAGTACCCAGCAGTAAATATACAAGGCTAATGTTGTTTCTGCTCTCTATGCCGCTTTTAAAAGTGCAATTTTCTATTACATATTTTAATTGCTAAATCTTACTCAAAGCAGAAAGAAAGAGAGCGAAAGATTTATAAATGTAACGTCAAGACCAGTGAACTATTTGTCAAAACCTTTACAGTCACGTGCTAATTGAACGTTTCCACTTAAATTTAAAAGTGGTGTTTTGCACGAAAGCCATGCTAAGTGATCGAAGTAGAGCGTTGTGGTCGGACGTGACGTGGAGACATGTAAGAACGCAAGTCTTCATTCGTGTAATAAAATTCAGTTGATTGAATAAAAATTATTTTTGGTAAATAAGATACCTTCCTACACCTTGGAAGTTTCTTCATAAAAGCCTCTTATTAAATAATTTAACTAGCATTCTACTATGTTATTTACATGCTCACGCATTTCAATATTTTTACAGATTGAAGTGTCAAACAGATCTTGGGCATTGACGGAGGGATTAGTCCCTGATAATTAAAGTATTTTTGTTTGGATCAAAAATGTTCATAGCTCCTATTAAGACGTCATGTATCGTAGGTCACTTTACAACCATGCAACAAACGCACACGAAGAACACCCAGACTTAAAATTATTTTTTATCTACGTGCAATCTTATCTTAGCGAAAATTGAAACCATGGAACTTAATAAAAATAAACGCAGTACGAAACGTTTTTTTATACGCAAACTAGAGTCCTATGTGGAAATGGAATCCGTGGTTCTCAGCGCAGTGTTTATCGACAGTGCGGCTAACACCACGATGTCATCCATGCAGTCACCTACATATATTCCTGAAGTATCAATTGCCTCTCTTCTCTTTTCGGAATGATCACCTTCAATTTTGGTGCAGTTCAGAATGAAAGTTAGCACCGCTTCCCATCGGTCGAACAAATCCTCTGCCACATTCTATGCTACCCACGTATCGGGGAATAGGCCCGCTCTGCTCTATCCCGGGAGCAACAAAGTAAAAATGTCCTACAAAAGTTACTAGATGCAAGATTTTCAATCTTTACATGCTTGCATAGCTTTGTAATCTCACGAAAGGGATGGTTATTTAGGAAGTTATATTGGACTTGGAATTAGACAAGAATTGCTGGTTTCTTCGTAAACTTGAGGTGAGAATCTTATCTTAATATTATTTCAATAGGATCATATTTAAAATGTATAAGCCTTATATAAGTTACACGGGGTTATTTCTAAATCACCGTTAACCTCTCAGGACTATGCTACTAACATCATATACAACAACTTTTGTTCTATGGCTTTTAAAGATAAATCTTTAAAAAATATGAAGAATCATATTTTAGTTCATCCGATTTTCATATTTCATACAAAAATAAAAATATTTAAATTGAACGCTCTAAATGTTGCGAAGTCTATGCGAAAGCGGTAGAACAATAGCGAGGGGTGTGGGTGGCGCGCGGCGGGGGCAATTGAACAGTGCGCGGCAGGCGTAGGTAGGTACAGCAAAATACACGAGTTGAAATGTGTTAGATAGGACAACGAAATCTTGAAGGTTTGTTTTTGGTAAATGTATTATGTTTTGTAAAAAGTCATAGAACAAAAGTTGTTGATTATGATGTTAGTAACATAGTCCTGAGAGGTTAACGGTGTTTTACAAATAACCCTGTATACATAGGGGACATGCCTTTTTTGGGGAGGCTGTTAAAACTGATGTATGTTCGACTGAGTAGGGGCTGGTAGAGAAAGTGTGTGGTGTTCCCTCAGATCAGAATAGCACATAAGCTACGTTTTGTCGACAAATGATACTCACGCTCACTTATAAATCTGAACAGTTTGTTAGTTTGTTTGAATGCACTATAGAATAATTATATGGGATCTGTTTAAAATAATTTTAACTTTTTGTGTTAGATAGCCCATTCATTGAGGAAGGCTATGGGGCTATAGGATTTATGACATCGCACTTTCAGCTACGGATGCGAAACAGTAGCGGTCTGAGTGTATATAGACACACTCAGACCGCTACAAAAATAAAGTATTTACAAAAAATTTACCTATATAATATGTATGACAATTGTATGTTTATCCATTGTCTAGTACTCATAGTACAAACTCTGCTTAGTCTGGGACTAGATGGTGTTGTTTGTGTGGTAGAATGATGTTATAATATAAATGATAATAATTTCCATACATAATTATTCTGTACGGACAATGTAAATATGCTTGAACACATAAAGTTTTCCCGTACAAAACAGCAACCCATCTACATAACATTTCAGACCACATCTCGATCTATCGAAGTGATTACGTCAGCGAGCTCTTTGAGGGGTGCTGCTGTCAAAACAGTTAGGTTAGATTAGGTTATACCAACTGAGCTCTTTGGTTATACCTTTTTTTGTTTGGTGTCATGTTGGAAAATCCTCATGGAGTCCCTCCGCCTTGAGGCAGAAGGACGAAGGGGGCTGTCAGACTCTTGCTTGACTAAAAACCAACCCGTGCTCCTCATGTACCCATGTGTTGGAGGGTAGGGTTTCACCGAAGCATTCCTCGCTACCCTCGACGGGTATTGGCCCGCCAGATGGTCAGGCGGGCCCCGAACGAAACCCCCTTGGCGGCGGATGAAGGTGTTGGGCTCCGCCGCCAAAACACCCAGCGGCCGCAGAGGATAGGGAGGATGGCAACGCAACACCGCATCTCCTCTTCCTCTGCGGCCCCACCGCGACGCAACGATGGTGCGCCACCATTTGGTCGCGGGAGATAGGGCGCGCGGTAACGCAACACCGACACACCTCTCCTCCTGCAACCGCACCCGACTGCGAGGGACAGACAGAACTGTCCACGGTAACCCACGGTTACTGAGCCCCCCCACCACGACAAGGTGGAGATCCCACGGGGGGGGGTCTTTGGTTATACCTATGTTATGGCAATGTAGAGCTTATTGACATATTGAACCATAATGTTATTATTATTCGGTAATATATGGATTACGTTAACGTTACCTCTTAATGCATGAAATAATATTTATATTTACATCAAATCCATAAAATCACTCGTCCTGTCTAACATATTATCATCCCGATTCCTAAAGTGCTAAACAAGCAATTTTGACGAAGTGGAAGAATTATTGGCCCTAACAGGGTAAAATATGAATTACTTGTTTCTTTGAAGTCTACAGAATTTGAATCGGGCACTATTAAAATACAGCTAGTAATAGACGCTGATAGTCTCATAAAAAATAAAATATTTATAAAGCAAGTCTATCAAACTCCGACTATTATACAGCATATTAAAATAAAAGTCTTAAGGCAAATTTCTTAAACGAGTGCAGAGGGTATTGCTCTATAATCTGCACTCATTACGCAGTCTTCCATAAGCGACAGATGTATGTAATACAACATAAAACTTAGTAACTTTAACTCATGAAAATATATGCAATCACTTTACCAAGAATTTCAAAATAATTTGAGAAAATAAACTATAGGAGTTTAGTTTAGCGAAACACGCAAGCTGGATTTATTTCATTCATGAACCAAACATAATCATATGAGCATTTATGACCTCTTTTGACTGACAGACTACGCACTGCCAAAACTATGGGGCGCAAGAAGCTCTGACATGCATGTTCCTTGGAAAGCGAAGAGGTGCAATAAGAGGAGATTTATCGTAATTTCCTCGGCATTAGGTAGAAAACAATCGCAGCAATCGGTTTTATTTATGGCAATGTATTTTTAACTGTATTCTATTCATTTCGGTTGCTCATCGTTTGGGGTTTTACCCATGAGAAATAATGAAAACAAAAGTGGAAGCACATTCCTTTTGACTGTACGTTGCTGTTTAAGTTGCCATGTCATCTCTGGCATACGTCGCATATCATGGGGTAATTTCTTACCCAAACAATACTAATTGTTTGGGTATTTGTTTGTTTTTTCTGAGTCTCAGTGTTTCATATTTCGTTGTTCAATTAATGTTAGTAAACTAAAATGAAATGAAATATTATTTATTTGCTAGAATATGGTCATATACAAGTTGTTGGGTTTTGTTCATAGTACAACATTATTCTACACCCTGACAGGGCGTGCAAAAATTTACTTACAGCTAATTACAATTATTACTATTATTAACCAATTAATTATTCAATAAATAAAAAAATAATATTACATCTAAAGGTCATTGGGCATATCTGACCCGCTTTGCGAACAGTGGCGGACATTTACCAAAATAGTTTTAAACAAAGGGGAATAATATGACCTTTCATTGCATATAATTGTTTGATTAAAATCGTCGGAGAAAAATGTTCAGGATCCTTTAAAAAAGAAAACAAAGGTTTTTATTTCATCTTAAAAAGGCATAAAAATAACATCGAAATGAGCTTATGTTTAAAGATATGTTGTTGCGCTGTCTCTTTCACACATTGAACAGGTTTTTTTCGCACATTAAATAGCTGCGCCCATATTGCTAGCATTGTTTATTATCTGTCTCGGGCCATACACCAGGAAGCAACAGACGCACCCACTGCCTTTTTAAATGATCTTATGATTGCTTTGGATCAAATTGAATAAAAATATTTTAATGAATTAGCATTTTATTTTTCTTACCTTTATCAATTTATTAGCGGACGGCCGCGACTTCGTCGCCAACATTCAGTGATCCCGCGGGAATATCGGGATAAAAAGTAATCTATAAACTTTCTCTTGAATTTGGCTATCACACACAAAAAGGTTTTTCAAATCGGAACAGTAGTTTCAGAGATAAAGAGTATGGATATATATACATAAATAACACTTGATTTTTTTGAGATTCCCGTAGCTCACATTAATGCGACTAATGCCATAGTAAATGAGAGCCATAGATGAATACACTCTGCTATATTTCGTTTGTGTTCGCCATGGGTATGGTTTCCATACTAAGGGGCCCATTTACCTTTACCATGCAAATTCTGACAATGGCATTACATAATAACATAACAATAACCGTATTATAATTTTAATAAATAACATTATTACAATTATGGAATTATCAATAACCTCATATCAAATCGATAGTGTAATTCTATTAATATAATATACGAGTCAGAGATTTGTCATCAAAATATTCTTTTATAGAGTAATACCTTTTTTCTAATAATATATTAAACAATTTACGTTGGAATACCGTTGTAGGGAACTCAATGAGACCGTTAGGCAAATGGTTGTATACCCTTATGGCCATGCAAAAGCCATTTCTCCTAAATAATTCAAGTCGCATCTGTGGTAACTGTAGTCTGTTTTTATGCCTGGTTCTACTACCCTCATTTTCTCCAAGCTGTCTAAAGAGTTCCGGGTGCTTTTTCACTAGCTTGCATATCTCAAAAATATATAAGCATGGTAAGGGTATATTATATTTTTTGAAAAGTGGTTTGCAACTATCGAGATATTGAGCACCGCTCATTGCTCTGATGCATTTTTTTGTGCTCGGTATTATATATTAACGTCCACAGAGTAACCCTATACGAGGGTCAAACTGAAAGTTCTTAGAAAATCAAAAACTTATTACATTAGCCAGTTATTAGTTTTATTATATCTTTTCAAAATATTGTCCATTGACGTCAATACACCGCTGCATGCGATGGAACCACTGGGAAAAGCACTTTGCCCACTCGTCCTTAGGGGTCTCTTCAATGGCATCGCGATACGCAGCCACCGCTTCTTCAGCATTCATAAACCGCTTTCCTTTAAGTTTTTCTTTAATTTTTGGAAATAAATAAAAATCACAAGGCGCGAGGTCGGGGCTATACGGCGGGTGACCCAGTAATTCAACGTTTGATGTCGCCAAATAGTCGATCGTTCGCTTGGCGGTGTGCGACGAGGCGTTGTCGTGGTGAAGGAGGATCCTACTGCGAGGTCGTTTCTCTCGAACTTTTTCCAAGACAAGTGGCAAGCAATTGGTAGTGTACCATTCTGCAGAAATTGTTTTTTGATCCTCTAACACAATTGTTGCTAAATGACCTATCCTTCCAAAGAACGAGGCCACCATTTTTTTTCCCGCACTTCGATCTCTCTTCACTTTAGTTGGCAACTCCTCGAAAGGAAACACCCACTGAGCAGATTGTCTTTTGGTTTCAGGATCATAACAGTAAATCCAGCTTTCGTCACCTGTTAGTATGTCGAACACAGCATTTGAGTCACCTCCGTTAAATCTTTCAATCATTTTACGGCACCAATCCACACGATGGAGTTTTTGAGCCTTAGTCAAATTATGAGGTATCCACCGGGCGCAAAGCTTCCTGACCGCTAAATGTTCGTGGAGGATTTTGTGCACTTGACTCATACCGATGCCTAAGCTTGTCCGAATCTGCTGATAGGTCACTCTTTTGTCAGTCAAGGTCACGCGACTTATTACGGACCGACGCGACGTCGCGCCTTGTATTAAAGCCTCTTCAAAAACTCTATTAAGGAGAGTGGGTTCTGTACATAATTTTCAAACTAATTTTAAATTGGCAACACTTTTGAATAATAAGGTAAACTTGAGGGGAAAGTGAGGAAAAATTATAGAACATTGTGTCAGTGAGGTGGCCAAGTTTGTGTGTTTTCTTCTGTTATTAGATAATATTATTTGTATACCCATACGAGATTACGCCGCACAACACAGATGTTATTTTCAGTCGTCGCCGTAGAAGGCCGTCCCTCACGTACATCATCAGTGAGATTAGTGCGACCACGTTTAAACTCATTAAACCAGTTGTAAACAGTCGCACGAGATGGGGCTTCATCGTGAAAGGCCAATCGTAGTCTATCATAACTTTCTTGTTGACTTAAATGACATCGAAAGTCATAAAAAATCATTGCACGAAAATTTTCTCGTGTTAAATTCATGTTGACGTGACACAGACAATTTTCAATTTGCCGCCAAATCGTAAAACAAATGACAAATGAATGAAATATATACTCAGTAATATTGGCAAAGAGTTCTATTTTCAAATTTTAGAATATTTTTTTTATTATATTGTTTATAAGTGGCCAGTTCTAAGAACTTTCAGTTTGACCCTCGTACAATGATCCCATATCGGAGCATGGAGGACACATATGCGTGATATACGATTTTTTCAGTATGGAGGTCTACAATTTGTCTGATCCTTCTCAGTACATGAACGCAATTTTATTAGCTACTTTATCTATGTGGGATTTCCAGTTGCAGTTTTGGTCGTTAGTCATACTTAGAAATACACACTCTTTAACAATTTCTGAAGGTTCATTATTGAAATTAATTTTAAGGTTCGTCGTGCTTGTATTGTAAGTTTGGAATTTAATTAAAGGTATTAGTTTTAGACATGTTTAGTTTTAAATTGTTTGTTTCTAGCCATGTAACGGTTCTTTTTAGAGTGTCATATATATCGTCCTTAAGCATATGTGCATCCTTACTTTTAATTATTAGTGTCGTGTCGTCTGCGAATAGTACACATTCCTGGCTTATAGCGTCTGGGAGATCATTAATATACAATAAAAATAGGAGGGGCGATAGCAAACTCCCTTGGGGAATACCGGAATTTATCGGTTCGTATGTTGATCTAAACGTACTTTGTTGAAATTTGTTAGTGTGCGTTATTTCTACACATTGCAGCCTGTTCGAGAGATAACTTTGAAGCCAGTCGTTTGAGAGTAGCGTCTTATGGTAAACAAAGTCGAATGCTTTCGACGTATCCAGGAATGCACATGCTATCATTGTTTTCCATTTAGGCTCTGCGTTACAGGTTTCATTAGAGAAAATGCTGCAAGAGAGGTACTTTTTTGTTTACGAAATCCATATTGCTCGGTTTTAAGAATATTGCATGCTGTTATGAATTTTTCCAACTTATCATACATTACTCTTTCGAATATTTTTGCGATAACTGGAATCAGCGTGATGGGTCTATAATTACTTGTTTGCGATTTGTCACCTTTTTTGTACAGAGGTTTTACGATGGACCTTTTTAGGCGATTTGGAAAAACACCGTGTGAAAGCGATAAGTTTATAATATGTGTTAGCGGAGGGGCTAAACATAACGCACAGTATTTTATCATTCTGGTGTTTATATCGTCGTAGCTGGTAGCGTTTGTGTTTTTAATGTTGTTATAATTTAATATATGTCTGCTTCCTCCACTGGAGTTAAGAAAATGCTAATTTAGTTCTGTGTGATATATGTACAGCTATTTGATGGTATTTGTCCATTTGAATTGGATGTGTTCGTCAAGGATATATAGTATTTATTGAATAGGTCGCAGATTTGTTTAGGGTCGCTATATATTTAGTCACCGACTTCAATGGCTTTGATTTCGGAATTGTTGGTTAAGGTTTTTGTGTGTTCTTTAATAATTTTCCACGCTGCTTTGCTTTTGCTTTTTGATTCCTTAATATAATTATGGGTATTTATTTGCTGAGCTCTGTGGATACATTTTTTTAGGATTTTCGAATATTTTTTATAAATTTTATTGTTATTTTTTTTAGTGTCCTTATTTAAATTATATTTTAAGTATAAGACTCTTTTTTGACACAGCTTAGTTTTAGACCTTTAGTTAGCCATTTATTTTTCGTAGATTTGTCTACACATTTGACTTTTTGCAATGGAAAACATAAATCATAAAAAAGTTTTATCGTATCGTGGAAGTTATTGAAAGCTTGGTTCGTGTTATGGGACTCATAAGTCTCTGAGAAAGGAAGGCGCGACAGGTAGTATCTATATTTTAATAAGTTTTTACTACTAAGGTCTCTTATACTCCTAAACCAAAATCTTTGTTTTGTTTTGACATTGCTATTGATTTCCAAGTTGACTGTGACTGATTGTCCGGTTTCATGGTCAGAGAGTGTTAAATGGTGGAGTTGTGATTTAGTGTCTTTTATGTTACTTGCTATTAAATCTAGGCATGCCTTTTTTCTTGTAGGAATTTCAATATGGTTTATTAAGGCATTGTTCTTGAGAATAGAATTGAGCTCCTTGGATACTCTATTAGATTTGAGAAAGACGTCTATGTTCCAGTCGCCGCATAATATGATTTTTTATTTGTCTTCTTACTAAGTAATGATGCTAAGTGCTCTTGCTTCTCCAAGAAAATCGTCACATTTGACGTAGGAGTCCTGTAAATACATGCTACAATGAGGTCAAGCTTTAGAATCTCTAGAATACAGCACTCAAAATGGAGAGCAATTGGGGGTGTTAGATTGGAGATTTCTTTGAATTCTAAGTCATTCCTAACTAATATGCATGTACCTCCTCTACGCTGGTTAGGTCGACAGAAATGTGTTGCTAATCTATAGTTGTTAAGTCTGACATTTGATTCTGTCCCTTGTTTTATAAATGTTTCACTTAGACTGATAATTTTGTCTGTGTGGTGACGGATTAAGAATACGAAATGTCACCACCCCTTATCATCCCATGGGTGTCGTAAGAGCCGACAGAGGGAGCATATAATGCAGAAAACAACACTGCAAGAGAAGGAAAACTTGGTACAAACCCTATACCAACCCGTTTGGCCAGCGTGGTATAGTAGGCCAATTCCTCCTTTCGAAGGAGAGACCTAGTCCAGCAGTGGACTATTAAAGGCTGATGGGGGATAATATCGACACTGTTTGCATTTTAGGTTATCTATCGTTATTTTAAGTAGATCTTGTGTATTTATTAATCAGGCTATGTTCTGGTGCAGTAGTGTGATGTGGATATTATTAGGTTTCGATGCGAAAAAATGACGGGTGAGATGAAGGACTGGGAATTTCTTGTTGTTTATTGGTATTGCTTAAATATAAAGTTTTTTTTATTGATATACTCTTTTGCGTGCCGATTATAAATCATTAGTTAAGGGTACCTTTGATTTATTCAAGTTGCATTTAAGTTTGGAGAACATTTCACTCCGGTAATAGCTGTGATCTATTTTGACATTTAGTTTATAACATAATCTCTCAAAATAGTTATTGTAATAGCCATAATTGCAATTTACAATATTGGATTAAATTTATTATTAAATAAAAATTTTCATTGTTATAGATTTTTATGTATTTACAGTTTTTATAGTTACTAGCTATTTGCTCTATACTATTGTTCAACATCTTTTCATTAAGGTAGGCGTTATATTGAACATTTGTAAGGTATACAGTCTGGTTCCGTAGCATATGCAGTATATTACATATTTCTGACATTAACTTATAGGGCTGTTTGTCGTTTGATCCTGTTACAATAATTATGATGTCATCATGGGTAAGGTTTCTTAGAAATTCATGATTGCAGCTACTCAGGATCTGTTCACTCGAGGCATATGGTTTAATCATCGAAGTTACTTGGTATCTATCATTCCACCTATTAGATCTTGTTTTTATGACGTTTCTCGCTAGACTTAAAGCTTGTTGGTCTCCGAATATAAATATGTTGTGATTATTTGCCGACTTTGTTGTTGTGTGTGGAGCTATTTGGTTAGGCGAGTATAATTTTGAATATTTGGTCGTCAACCGCTGAGATGTGTCATTAGTGCCATCTAGTTTTAGTGAGTGTGATTCGTTTGGTTCAAGGTCAAGTTTTGTAGCAACTGAAGGTGTTATCGCATCAGGGGTTTTGGCCACATTTGGTGCTTGTGAAGTAGGTGGAGTAAGTAAAAGTTTCATTTGGTCATTGACAAAGTTATCAGTTATACATCGTTTTCTACTTGCTCTGCGATTTGTGCTTGGGCTATTTCTCAGCGATGTTATTGGGCTTTTGCAAATATGTCTTAATGTATCTATCTCCTGGTACAGTTTACTAATAATGGTCTTTAAATTGTTATTTTCACAGATAACATTTTCGAGCTCGTTTTGGGTACTTTCTAAGTTGGTTTTTAAGCCATCTAATTCAATTTTCAATTCTTCTACGATCTGAATATTCATTGATTGAGATGAGACATTTAGACTTTTACTTATATACTCATCTGATACTGAAGATTCCAGTGAAGTTCTATGTAAGCTTTCGAATGACTTCATTTTAGCAAATCGATTTCGTCTTATCGTTACATTATTAAGGTCCATTGTTAATTTTTGAGCATGTAAAGAGCTTTGTTGAATATGTTTGTATTAAAATATATTATCAATCAATATAATTACAATACTGTGTATACTATGTTTGATGAGTTGTTTCGGCTACTCGACACTAGATGTCGCTATTTTCTATTCTTCAGAGTAAGCGAAATAACTGGCACACTCCTATCATTAAAATTTTTGTTATGAAATGAGGAGGTATTTTGATAAAAGTTTCTTTTTCGTAACGAAATATTTTCTATAATCACCTTATATTTCATAGATAATGGTTATTCGGGTGAACCACTTCACTTTTAGGTATAGTACACTGGTGCTTATTCGATTCAATATTCGACTAAAAGTGACCCTTGGCATGAATAGTAAGCTTTATTGTCTGTGCCATAAATGTTTCATTCGTTCATCAGTCACATCTCTAGCTGATCAAGAGTCAAATTGCTCGCATGTAGTATGTTTCAAATCAGCAAAAAAAAAGCTAAACAAAATTTTCACAACGGCCGTAACGGTTTTTAAAATTGATCTTGGAGTTTCTACTAAATATTTGTATTCTAAGCATTGATATGTGTATGTGGATGAATAATCTGGTGAGTACTTACGATTCGGTTAGTCCAGCAATCACTCACACGTAGCCCAAGACTTCCATAATATTGGTCCGTTGTCACTATTGGAAACCGCTTTTTACGTTTGGTCAGAGATAGGCTGTTGCAAACATTTGTTGATAGGTTTATGTCACTCTAGTAATAATAGACTCGGTTTTATGTGGTTTATATAACAATTTATACTAAATTACAATTTTAAATTACATGGACAGTGTTTACTTTTAGGATGACAGCTGTCAAGTCCATTCTCAAGTCTATTCAACTATTCCGCGAGAATAGAATAAAATTCATACTAATGATAGAGTTGTTTTAGAAATAGATTGTTCTTTTCTTGCACAAGAGACCATAACTTTGACGGGGGCGACGCATGAATACCCTTTTGCCATTACAATGAATTGTTTTGAATGGTAAATTGTGTCCCCTAACCAGAAGTTAATAATAAAATAGCCCAGATTGTATAATTTCTTTAGAATGTCTTGTTAAGCCTAACCACCTTTTCTAAAGTTATAACATTCGTTACTATATAATACAATAATATATGTACAAGTTCAAAAGATGTATAATCCCGCAAAGGTTTATTATGCCTAGTCCATCATTTCATTCTCTTATTATTCTCTGACTACATACGTACGTAAAACGTACGTGAAATGACATAGTACTAAGTTTGTTTTAAGTACGTACTTAAAACAAACTTAGACTATATCATTTAAAAGGTTGATTTTTTTCTCAAATACAAAAAGAAAAGTTATAAAACTAAAATGCAAATAGTCACTTCAATTTGTCCTTGTAATGCACAAAAGTTCATATTAGAAAAGTGAGTGACATTTGCTTTTTGTAATACTTTGGACTTTATTTAGAAGTTTTCAAACTCTAAATTTGCTTTGTTCCAAGATACAGATTGAATATTTTATGTAACGAGTCACAACTGTTTAAAATAAAAGTTCAGTACTTTAAATTTTCGCAAAGCTTAGGCGACGATACACTAGTCATCAGCACACTGCAGTCATAACGTGACTACTCATCATCATCAGCCTTTGACAGTCCATTGCTGGACTAAGCCTCTCCTTTGAAAGGAGGAATTGGTCTACTATACCACGCTGGCCAAACGGGTTGGTATAGGGTTTGCATCAAGTTTTCCTTCTCTTACAGTGCTGGTCTCTGCATAATATGCTCCCTCTGTCGGCTTTTACGACACCCATGGGATGATATGGGGTGGTGACATTCCGTATTCTTTATCCGTCACCACACGGACAAACATGAACGTTGTCCGTGTGGTGACGGAACGTGACTACTATACAAGTATTATTCAAATAGTAGTTTTAAATCACATATTAAAAGTAGCGCCCAGAGCATGACTTATGTAGTTGGCAGTTAAGCAAGGTTTGCAAGTGTAATGGTGTTGCTGGCTACACCAAATTAATTAATAATATATAGTTCTTAGGTTGCATACTTGTTTCCACATGTGTTTGTCTTATCGCTACGATGGCGCCAACGTTATGCAATTAGTAAACTCATAAATTCTAAGAGGTTGACAAATTTATAAGAATTATGTGACAGGCATATGAGTAAAGAAATAGCCATGAAATATGAGAAAATATTGGCACTGTAGTGTTCACATGCGGTATAGTTGAGGATCATAAAAAAGGAGGATAAGAAATAAAGGATAAGAAACGGGCCCTATCAGGTAGTAAGGGTTCGAGAGGCGTTGCGTTAGTTGTGTTTGACTGGACAATCGGGCCTTAGGAGGCGGGGCTAGTCGGGTCCCAGGACAGCGTGACGTGGTAGTGGTGGTGTTGGATGGGACAGTGAATGTGGGGACGTGGAACCGGGCGGATCTCGGGCAGTCAGTCTTAGGACGCGGAAGAGGACAGATCTCGGGAACGGACTCGCGTGGTAGTTCAGACAGTCAATGTGGGGACGCGGAACGGGGCGGATCGGGGGACAGTCAGTCTTAGGACGCGGAAGAGGGCAGATCTCGGGAACGGACTCGCGTGGTAGTTCAGACAGTTGGTCTTATGGTGCGAGAGAGATCGGACCTGGCCTAGCGCGAAAGAGGTTCGGTGTTGGTCGATAATTAGTGCTTAGTGATATCGAAGAACAAGGAGAGCGGCTTCAAGAGAAGGTGATCAGCACAGGGCATTTTGTGACATCAGTTCTGAGACTGTTACTGTACGCTCAATACTATACACTGGCTGAAATACTCGGCGCCGATAATACTATATGACTAATATACCTGGATCATGTTCTCCGTCTCTCTGGAGCTGCCGTCTCTGAGATACGTTGCCTTGTACTCAAGTACCAATATGTGAAGCATGAATATATGGAGAGTGATTTTGTGAAGACAAACCAATACTAATGTATCGCTGTCTTTAGTATTTTGATGTCCACTATCATTAAATTATAAGCATTTACGTTTGGTAAATGCTGTCAGCAGAAGAATATAAAGTAAGGACGAATTCCATGGTCCTGCGCGGGGAGGGCCGCGGGAAACTGGCCACAAATGGCTTGGCAGGCTGAATTCGATATTTTAAACCCAGTTAGTAAGAAAACTAAAATTTTAATCAGCCTGGGGTCGATAGGATTCCGTTACACAAGGTTCACCAATTGGAAGGATGATCACGTGAGGCATTTACATGAGAGCACTACGGTGCTTTGGAAGGCAAAACCATGGCAAAACTATCGAACTCGGTTCTTATCTCAGGATAAAAATCTTACGGCTATGTTGGGGGCTGAGTCTAAAAAATACATAAGAGAGGAGATAACCACACAATCATACAAAATAAAATATTCAGAGGATGGATAGATGAAAAAGCAATGCCCGGCGATAATTTCCGTAATGCACTGTTTTTCTCCTGTGTATTTGGATATAATAAAGAAACAAACATTGAGATAAGGGACTTAAATATCACTAAGATTTATTTACATGGCTCAACCTTTTATCACTGTTTTGTTCTGTGCATAATTGAGCCCACGAATCCACCCCAATATTCGTGATATAGTGGTGACGAGGCTAACCACGCACCGCACTCAAATCCTCCTTTAAACAGTTCTGAAATGTCTATTATCTTCATATCAGCCGAAAGACCACTGCTGGTCATAGGCCTCCCCCAAGGCTCGCTACATAAATATCAAGTTTATAGTTTAAAAACACTGGGAAATCATTTAAAACCGCAAATATATTTGAGCATTGGTAAAAAAAAAATGATGTCGCTTTAAAAATAAAGAATAGACTTTCCAAGACTGAACAAAACTTCGACATTTATCAGTTTCTTCAGCAAAGTAACATTTTAATTTCCAGTACATAAAATATAACTTTGATTATCACATTTTTCACGGTGAAGCGTAAATGAACAGTCTAGGGGAAGCTTAATTAAGATTTCTCTTTGAATTAAATTTTTAGGAGGTCTTTAAAGTAATGCAATAAATTCGATCAGATTTCCCATTAACATAAAACAGAAGAGAGAAAATAAAATGTTCCCGTAAATTTATTATGTTCTTGTTATTTAGGCAATTAAACTTATTTAAAAAAAAAAGAATAAAAATCATGGCGAAATGTGGGTGTAATATTTGCACCTCTGCTTACCCCTTCGGGGATACAGGCGTGAGACTATAAAAAAGGACATAAACTTATTTTACGGTAGTATTTAACTGGTTAAATGGGTTGAACTTGGATACCACTTTTGGAAAGCTTCCTTTTTCGGGGACGCAAAACGCAATGATATAGGGTTTAATCCAAGTGCGTCAGAAGCCTGTTCTCAAAAATTTGCTGTTTGTCTCTTAGTTTTCTATAGTATCTGAAGTTCTTGCGTGATTATATGACAAACATCCTAATACCTAAACAACTTAAACTCCTGTTTAAATATGATCACTGTACTCTTGTATCTTTTTTGTTTTCTGGTGTACAATAAAGAGTTTTAATCTAATCCTATATCGGTACAAATCAGAGTTACGTGTCAATTAGGTACCTATTGTCTGGGTATATTATCCATACAAATGACTATAATTAGCTCGAGTGTCAGTAATTAATACAATTATTAACACTAATATTGCACATTAAGTTAATGAAGCATGCACTATTACAATATTTATATGATGGCACTAACAATTTGTCATGGTACTTACGCTTGTATAAAGGGTCATTGGTGTAAATAATATAAAAAAAGAGAGCAGACAATACGCAGTGATAGCCTAGTGGAGCGACCAACAGACTGTTGCGCAGATACTGCTGACATTTACATATCATCATCATCCTCCTAACATTATCCCAGTTTCAATCTAGGGTCCACTTACACAAGTACCACGACATTTACATACTATCTCTGCGGATTAAGATTAAGTTTTCATCATCATCATCTCAGCCAAAATACGTCCACTGCTAGGCAAAAGCTTCCCTGAAAGCTTGCCATACATATCGATTTTGAGTCGCCCCAGCCAACAACCTCCCGCAATGCGAGCGATTTTTTTTATAAATCACGCCCTTTATCCCCAGAGGGGTAGGCAGAAGTGTAATATTACACCCACATTTTGCCATGAATTTTCAGGTCCCACGTAATAGGAGGCGAGCCTATTGCCGCTACCGGGCACATCACCAGACTCCGTGCTACCATTGAGAATTTGGAAAACCTAAATTTTTGCCCGACCCCGGAATTGAACCCGGGACCTCCAATCAGCAGACGCATACGCTATCCACTAGACCACGGCGCAGATATCCAAATCAAATTATTTGTGTGAATTTACACTCAGTCTAGATATAATCATACTAAGTTGCAGTATTTTCACAACTACGAAGGAACCAAAATCGTTCGGCCATCAATCTTACAAGTATCATCTTATCTATTCCATTATCAATCATTCTAATTACCGCTAATTTATCTTCTGCGAGCAAGTTCTCTAGATTGCATCCCCTTTCCGAGTAAATGTCATTGGACGTTCAATCTACAGCTATTTGTCCCCGCGCCTTTCTTCAAAAAACAGAGACTTAGCGCAATTAATCCATCAGCTAAATTGCATTTCTTTGAGAGAAAAAGATAGGGAAAATAAGATCGGTTGAAATGAACTTTTAAAGACTTGGTTAAGACGGCGCAGATGACTAAGTTGATGGAAGGGCTATTCCTTAGTAGAATTTTGTTGGAAAATTAGTATGTCGCGAAGAAAATGTGAAGTTACTATGGATTAAAGGCATATAAGGATTTTGGTTAACAGCCTAACCCTAAGAACACGTTCCCAAAACCAAGAATAAATCTTGCAATCTTTTCTAGTGTAAATTAGCAATAAATAGTAACCCTCTTCAGAGCCTATCCCTCCCTCTGGGCTATTTCACTGATCAAGTTTCAGTTTGAATCGTTTTAACCATGTCCACCACACTCCCCGCTCCCCGTGGGATCTCCATCTTGTCGTGGTGGGGGCTCAGTAACCGTGGTTAAGTCACCAACGGTGAAGCTAAGCGAGTGCCCGGGAGTAGACGCTGCGCTTGGGCTTGACGGAGTCCTGCGCAGGCTGCGTCCAAAGGTGCGGGTGCGAGGGACAGTTCTTCTCTCCCTCGCCGTCGGTTGCGGTCGCGGGAGGAGAGGCGTGTCGGTGTTGCGTTGCCGCGCGCCCTATCTCCCGCGACCAAATGGGGGTACGCATCGCGGTGGGGTCGCAGAGGAAGAGGAGTTGGGGTGTTGCGTTGCCGTCCTCCCTATCCCGTGCGTCCGCTGGGTGTTTTGGCGGCGGAGCCCAACACCTTCATCCGCCGCCAAGGGGGATTTTGTTCGGGGCCCGCCGGACCATCTGGCGGGCCAATACCCATCGGGGGGTAGCGAGGAATGCTTCGGTGATACCGTACCCTCCGACACACGGGTACATGAGGAACACGGGTTGGTTTTTAGTCAGTAAGAGTCTGACAGTCCCCTTCGCTCTTCCCCCAGGGCGGAGGAACTCCAAGAGGATTTTCCAACCCGATACCAAAAAAAAAATGCCCACCTCACTGGCTTAGTGCGAGTTGGAAGACTTCACATCTTCTTTATCATCTTTCTTTCAGTTATATTTTAAAGAAACCTTGACCTGATACATGCAGATTTTCTGATAATGTTCTCTAATAACGTTTAACAGGTATAAAAAGGAAGAAAGGCGTTATTCACTTCAATAAATGTTATCGTTTTTTATACCCACCTCTGCGTGTCAATAGCAAAATAAGTTTTCTTTTTAATTCTATCCTAAAATAATCATTGAACCAACTGCTTTAATCATAAAGTACAGACCTTCTCAGTACTTAAAAGTATTTGTAAATTTATTTACATTTACATATACTTAAATGATAAAAAAATCGCGTGTAATCGAAGCAAAAATCAGAGTACTAGTATCTAAATAACTCAGCTCAATTTTTATGTCCATAGAAAGAAAGAGAAAGAAAGAAAGAAAGAAAAACTGTTTATTTGTCACAGACACTGGATAGGTATAACATAGGTATATAAGATAAGACATCACAAGGCATAACAGTAATCTGTGACAGATAAGTGCACACTCAGCTATATTGTTGCATTGTGGGAGTGTCCACAATACAACGCTGTTATTCTGTGTGCACCTTAAATGCCGCACGGACGTTAAAGAGCACAATAATTAATGAAAAACATAAAAGAAAAATTTAAAAATAAAATATACATAGGTAAATAATCTAGCACATGAGTAGTACCTATATACTCATGTGTATCTAGGCAACAAAATAATTATTATTACACAAAAACAGGATAAAAAAGTATTTAAAACAATATATTAAAATATAATAACATAATACATACGCCGACTCAATTACTTCGTAATTAAGTCGGCGCATGTATCACATCGAATCCATGGATTTTATATTCAACGCATAATGTTTATGCAGCGGCGCGGTCGTGGGCGACCGGTCCGCAGGATGGCGCGTTGCGCGTCGCATATAGGTGGCATACAGCCACCGCATTAGCTCGCGCGCGGTGCGCTTATGTTATCATTGTTTACAAAGTACAAAGGGACAGTTTGTTATTTATAAAAGAAGTACCTATATCAGTGTTATCAGTTCCACATTCATCAACCACAAACTGTTGCATCAATAAAATTCGTCACACTTCCAACCATCAGGCCTAATTGATACAATGCTGATAAATAATAATAATTTATCGAGTAGCCGCCTCGTGACGCCCAAACGTCGACATACCTACCTCGTCCGCAGATCACAACCATTACGTAAGTAACACTGTGTTTTTTATGTTTATTATAACTTATTGATTTGATAAAAGATATTTTTTTAAGTGAGATTTAAAACTTGTTTTTGTTTTTAGTGATCTCAATGGGGGAGGTAAATCGTTCCAGCAACGCGTGACGGCATATTTGAAACAGCCCCGAAATGCTGTTGTTTTATACTTTGGCATTGTGAGCGGATTGGAAGTGGAACGAGTGGAGTACGAATAGTGGTCCTGTCTCCAACTTAATTTATTAAACAGGTACATCGGTTTTTGTGTGTTTACAACTCCAAATAATAGCGTAGCCAGGTGAAGCTGTCGTCGCCCCGCCATTTTTAAAATATTGGCTTGATTTATGTATGGTGTGACATGGCTACGACGTGGGATATCGAAACAGAACCTGGCACAAGCATTTTGAACCCGTTGTATCAATCGGGTGGTTCTAGACAGTAGACATGGACCATACACAACATCCATATAGTTAAATTTTGCTAGTACCAGGCTGTCTACTAACCTCTTCCGCAATGCAACACTTAAATAACTTCTAAACCTATAAAGTAACTTTAACCTATAAAAACAATTTTTTGCAACATTACTTACATACGCTTCAAAGTGAAGTTCCGGGTCTATTATCAAGCCTAAGTTGCATGCCGAATCCACTCTTGATATTTCAACCCCTTTAACTTTTATAACAGGTTTAGCTAATAAAATGTCTTTTATTTGTTTTTTACTGCCCAGTATCATATAGTTAGACTTGAGTGGATTTAAAACCAGGGAATTATCCTCAGACCATCTGACCACCTCCCTCAAAACTTTATTGATCTTCAAGGCCATAGCAGTGGTGTCTTCCGATTTAAATGACACATACAGTTGTAGATCATCCGCGTACATATGGTACTGGCAATCTGTCAAACATTTTGTTATGTCAGCAGTATAGATGATGAACAGCAAAGGTCCAAGGATGGAACCTTGTGGAATTCCTCGGGATACAGATTAGGGAGGGGATGATATTGAAGAACCATCCTCCTTCTGAATCTCGACGTACTGCGATCTGTTATTCAAATATCCATGGAACCATTTGACTGCGCTTTCACTAAAACCATAGTATTTTAATTTTGAAAGTAACAATGGCACATTTATGGCGACAAAAGCACGGGAGTAGTTCAATAATGTCAGAATAGTGACTTCCCCCCTGTCCCGCGCTTCAATTATATTACCTAACACATCCGCTAGAGCCGTTGCCGTACTGCGTCCCCGTCTGAAACCGGACTGTAATTCAGGGAGAATGTTGCTTGTTTCCAGATATTCCATCATTTGTAAATATACAACCCGCTCCAGAACTTTGGACAAGCAAGGCAATATGCTTATCGGACGCAGGTCTTTGTAAGTTCGAGGGCTGTTATTTTTAGGTAATGGCAAGACCTTTGCACAGCGCCAAAGTTCAGGAAACGTATTGGTATTGATGGAAGTATTTATTATATCTGTTATTGCAGAAAGACTTTGTGGTAGTGTGAGCTTCAACATCTCTAGGGAGATCCCATCTATTCCCTGAGCATTTGTAGTAATACCATTAATTATTTTCAAAATAACCTCTTGATCTACAGTTTTAAGTGAGAACCCTGATTTTCCGTAACTATGAAATTCAAAGAAGGTTAATTGAGAAATTGACACATGTGGACTGCCAGGAACGTCCAGGAAAGCGGTATTTATTGCATTTGGATCATGTAAATGACATGGCAAAGTAGTCCCCTGATTAGATTGATATACATGTGTCTTCAAATTATTCCACAAGCTTTTGGGATCATGTATTTTTATTTATATGCTTATTAAAATAGGCTGTTTTTTCGGCATGCAAAGATTCCTTTACTTGACGTTTCAGTTGGAGGTAATAATTTTTGTGGCTGTCCATTTTAGAATCGTGATAACGATTACGCGCGTCATTACGCAGGCCAAACATTAATTTTATCGTGTCTGTTATCCACGGGGTTGCAGGGCCACGGAAAACCCTAACCATTAAAGGGACGTGTGCGTCAAAAAGCTGTATAATACATTGAGTAAACACAGATACCATAATATCGACATTCCCTGCCCCACATATATAATCCCATTGAATAGAATCCCGGTCGCTAGCGAAGTTCTCAAAAACTATATTTTTGAGTGGTCTATATTTCACTATTCTTGACTGGGGTTTGTCTTTTTTATTATAAGTTCACATTTGACAAAAGAGTGATGGCCCAGCTCAACAATATGATCCACACATACATTTCTATGATATGTGCAAATTATGTCTATAAGTGAACAGCTTTCCTGAGTGAAATGTGTCGGCGTGGTCACTATCTGCTCAAGACCACAATAATTTATAAAATCTACCAGCTGCCTATATTTGGATGTGTGCTTATCTAACATATTGACATTTAAGTCCCCTAGTAGTATAATATTGTCGTATGGGGCCAAGGCGCTAATGCTCGCTGTCATGGAGTCAATAAAACAAGTCAGATCTAGCCATGGTGGCCGATACGCGGTGCCAACAAGAAGTTTCTTTTTATTTAATGTTATGCTCAACCATAATTGTTCGACCTGTGCATCCTCCGGATGAGCCAATACACCACGTCCCCAACGCACGCTCAGCGGACGAGGTACATGTTTAAGGTGGTAACCCTGCACAGCCGGAGCTCGACCCTCCTCTCCCACTCGTAGCCATGTCTCATTTATTGCCATTATAT
This sequence comes from Euclidia mi, assembly GCA_944739405.2. NCBI lineage: Eukaryota > Metazoa > Arthropoda > Insecta > Lepidoptera > Erebidae > Euclidia > Euclidia mi. Next base: position 103,464,388 of record OX123181.2, read on the forward strand.
CCACCGAGTGGTAAAGCATAGCCAAAACAAATTCATCTTGTCCAGTAGCAAGAGAGCCCGCATTGAACAGACCTAACTTAAACAATTTATTTTTCGTCATTGATACATGATATGCAGTTGTAAATATTGCAATTGTAAATAATACACGAAATTATTATGTAATGTACATAAAAAATAAAATATAAAAATTGGAATGACGAGCCTCTCTCAATATGGTGTTCCGCATGTCATTCCGTACAAGTCGGACGACTACGGTACGCGGGCGGCTTTCAGTAGGACACTCAGGTTAGTCACATTGAGATGTCGCCCGCCAGCACGATGTATACTCACTATGTCTCGGCCCTCAATAGCTACACCCAGTTTGGTAGCTATGAGACCCATAGTGTGAATAAGGTTTTCACCGTTGCTCTCTGGGATGTTTGTGATCTCAATATCGTTGGCAAGGAGTTGTTGGTCACGTTCATTGAGATCGAGCTTCAGTTGTTTTACGACCTCATCAAATTCTGTCGAACACGTCCTTGCTTGACTACTGTTTGACTGCTCCAGGAGTTCAACGCGCTTCTCCAGGCTGTCAACACGAGCGCTAAGAGTCCTCAGTTCCGCCATCTCAGCTCGGAAAGCCTGGAACTCTTCCCTTACAGAACGCAGTTCTTCTCGAAAGCGGCTCAGCTCCTGTCCAATGTCAGCGACTGCCTCCTGCGTGACAGCTTCATTTATAGACGGCGACTTAATCGACGAGACTTCGTCAGTTCGAGGTAGAACTTTTGTCCTTCTTTTGCACTCAGGACAGTACCATGTTGCAGCTGGAGTACCCGTCTGTGGCAAGGCCACACACTGACGATGGTATACACTGTTGCATTTATTGCATTTAACGCCATCTGCTGGTGTCATAAACTTACTACAAGCACCACACTTTAATCCCGGCATCGTTACAATTATTCAGATGTTATATTTTCGCGCGTAGACTAATAGATGGCGGTATTCCAGAACCTATTCAGCACTCAGTGTTATCTCAGCTGTATGAGTACAGGGCTAAACCAATAGATGTCGCTTTCACCAATATTTAAATCTATGGTGTTTACAAGTGTGTCCTATGGCGCGAGGAGACAGACAGCCCACGCAAATACTAGGGTTGGCAGTCCGCACACTTTCAACACTAGGCACTGTAAGTTTTTTTAGTATTTCCAGATTTTCACTATAACTATTTTAATTTAGGGTAGAATTAATGTCACTTTCATTTAGTATTTAGTTTTAGTTAGTTTTTAGAATTTCCACTGCACATTAGTGTTGTATAACAGTTGCTGTTATGTACTGCACTGAAACCAATGTTTTGACGAATAAATGGGTATAAATTAAACTGTTTTTTATTTTATAAACACAAATAGACTATCAAAAGCTTATGGCTGACTTAACGTCCGTGACGTCATCTATACTAGAGGCTATCTAGGCGTCACTATATATCATACTAGAGGACGCCAGCAGCTACGCCTGCATTTTTTTTTAATTTACCCGTTTTGGCCGATCCCGTGGGAATTTCGGGAAATCCCTTCATAGTGCACCCCTACGGTCCCCAAGGAACATACATGCCAAAGTTTAGCTTCCTGCGCCCAATAGTTTCGGCTGTAGCGTGTCTGGCAGTCAGTCAGTAACGCAAGCATTTTATATATTAAGATATTTTTCCAGCAAATCCTTTAACATCGTTTCACAGTACCCACATGCAAGTGAGATTTAGTATTTTATTCATTGGAAAATAATATCCGATAACGCTTCGTTTGAAGACAAATTCAGGTCAGCGACTTTGCATAATAACAAGCTTTGGTTAATGCACGTGTTCCCGTGAATATCAAGTTAAACCAAGTTGTGGGATGGCGTAGCGTCTTGTTTGAATATTCTGGAAGAGTTAGACAGGGGTATTACTATCACATGTGGTCTGGCTCTACGGACACTGGGAAGAGTACTTTTCTCAGTCATGCAGCAGTTTGGTGAATATACATACATACATAGACTCACGCCTGTTTCCCCGAAGGGGTAGGCAGAGGCATATTAAACGCCTATTTTTCGCCAGTGTTTTGATCCCACGTAATAGGTGGCGAGCCTATTGCCGCTTATCGGGATATTTTGTTTGCCAGAGCCTCGTCCGTTGATCGGCAGGTGCACCACTTGCAGGTGAGGTTGGCTTGGGACCCTAAGTTCTTGGTGGGAACCCTTTGCACCCAGTTTGGTGAATATGGGACAATTAATAGATACTTATCCATCTTACCTATATGTATTTATGTATCTTGTAGTGAAGTGTGGTGAACCGTTAATAATCGCTAGCCATGTGTCTCCGAGAGCAAGTTATGCCGTTGGTCCTGGCTGTCATGAAAATCTTTAACAGTCGTCATGACACTCCTGTCATGACGACTGTTAAAGATTCGGTCTCTGAGACCCAACGCAAAGGGGTCAGACATAAAATCGTTCTATGGAACGCTTAAAAGCTAATTTTCAGGCAAATCTGGTTGACTAATCAGCTTATCCCGGGCTGCAACTGAGAAAACGTTAGGAGAATGATTATATCTATCTATCTAAACACATTATAGAATGAAGTCCCGCCGTGTCTCGTCTGTCTGTATGTACGCGAGGAACTGAAAAACTACCGAACGGATTTTAGTATGGTTTGCACCAATAGATAGTATGAAAGGTTTAGGTGTATCGGCGCTGACACGAAGTCTAGTTAATAATAATCGTGAAAATGTCGGTGCTGCAATCAGAATCAGTCATGATTTTAAAATATTTTCATTATCGTCAGCTTAATACTAATCCTATTCGTATCTTTGTATTTTAATCCCGCTACACACGTTATGTAAATATCAAGAACCATAAAACTTTCCTTATTCTTGAAAAGATCATCTTCAAGTTAAACCACTTTTTATCTATAACACTTTAAATAAAAAAGCTGGAAGACAGTGTTCAAACTATCCAGAGCTTGGTGACACAACTTAGAAGTTAAAACATTTCACTCAGCAAGATATAAAACATAATAAAGCTGATGAAAATTCAACCTCATTCACTTGACTTATAAACTATTTAAACTTTGCGACCGTTCTTCAACTACTTTTAAAGCTTTTCTTTACAATAAGAAAGACATTAAGGGGCTTTACTGTACTAGCTAGGTATAGTGTCGAAGCCAGGTACAAATTAAAGTTGGTATGCAGTGGACTGTAGTTGTAATTCTCAGTAATACTGGTTCGATACAAAAGTGAATGCCCGACAATATTCAGCGCAAGCGAAAGATTTTGGATACGTATGATTCGTTGGGCTTCTGATCGCTGACAGATGACGGCGCGCGCTCCCGTGCGCAGGCGCCGTAGTGTTGTGACACGATTGTAGTGATGATGAATAAGGTTGTGTTGCTATTTACTATTAGTAACGTGTCTACGACAATGTGTCGTAGACATTCTGCCAGGCCGCAAAGGAGTGGGTTGCATGCTCTTCTGATCGGTTCTGTGTTGGTCTTGATGCCGACCAATCCTTGTGACTCCGTCAGGCCCCAGTTGGAGCTGCGTTACTCTTTCCAGGACCCAGCGGGCAGGTGGAGGCGCATCATGGCAGCCGTCGCGACGACTCATGCCATCTGGGGGCTTATTCACTATAACTATTTTGAAATCTTAACGTGTTTTAACGTGCTAGTTACCCACGTCAGCACGGTATTGGCTGAAATGGTATTCACTATGCCAATTTCAAATTTGATAAGCACGGTAGCGCACGTTTCGGAGGTGGTTTTAGTTGTCAAAATATCGTGAGCTAAGAGGTCACGTAACGCGTTTATTGTAAAACGATAGTGGTTAAATAAGTACCAAGTTTATTTGTTTTATATTATTTTCAGTATCCGTTAGTGGTTAAGTAGTAAGTTTATTTGCTTTTTATTAACCAGTGTCCGTGTCAAAGTTGTTTAATTAAATATTATTTTTAATGAAAATTTACGACTGTCGCTGGCGCCAGCGTCTCATTCGTCTTCGGATAAATAATAAATCCATTATGATTTAAGATTATTTTTTAATTGGGCTATTTGCCGAACTAATCGCACTTATATTTTTTTTATGTTGTAGCGCGACTGCACGGCTGCTCTACGGAAAAACAAAGTAATTGCAGTCAAGCAAAATTGTCAGGAGGAGCAAAAAACCGAAAATCACAAATTTAAAACGTACTGCCGATAACTTAAGTACTTTTGTTATTTCATAATTTGTAAAATAATTAGTTCTATTTGTTTCAAAGCAATTTTTTTAGTAATTATTGGTGACTTTCCTTTAAATTGAGAAAAATATTTTTTTATAGACATAAAATTAATTTTATATAAAAAGAACAATTCAGTAACAAAGTAACTACAGTCACTTTGTTTTTTAAATAATTTAAAAGGAGATTGGTAGCGCCATCTACCTTCCTATCTATAACTAATCGCATCAACATCAATCGTTCCACGTACAAGTGTGAGCGATACCATATTTCCGTCTCCCTCTCTCCCACTCCCTGGAAGAGGCACTGCCTTGCGCCTGATTTGTCGACGCGATCGTGGACGCGAGTGACAGTCGAGAACATTCCGCTCGCTGAGAACGCCGTCTCGATACCGTACCGCGCCGCACCGTTGTATGTGATTTATTACCGCTTCCACCAAGGAAAACCCGCTCGCGAATGGTGAATTGAAGTGAAAACAAGCAGCTGCATCACGAAACCACCAGGAGACTGCCCTACGGAAACGAAGAAGGTTGTATAAGGTAAGTGCCTTCCATCCTTGAAATATCCTATACCCACTCAATCACCCCTTCCCTTATTCCTTTCTAGGCGACCCAGAACTCGCCCTCTCTATACAGTCCATTTCCTTCTCCAAGTCGCCTAGAACCCTACGGTTTCGGTGTAACGCCGAGCCATTTTTTTTGGATCCGGCTCGAAGGACCAAAAAAATTGGCGAGATTACCGCCAATCGAGATTATGTCGTTTGACGGAGATATACGAAATTGGCCGTTATTCTATGCGAGTTTTAAGTCTACAGTGCACGATAATGGTTCTCTGACAGATGCTGACAGGTTGTACTATTTAATAGGTAAACTGTCACCGAAAGCCCAGTCCGTATTTGCAGGTGTCACACCCAGTGCTGAGAATTATCAGGTCATATTTCAGTCACTACTTGACAGATATCAGGACACGCGCGTCCTAGCGTCTACGTACTTTGACCAAGCTTTAAATCTCAAACTGTCCGGCAACGCGTCTGTCTCGAATTTCCAGCTGTTTATTGATAACTTCGTAACCGCGGTTAATTCTCTTAGGAATTTAAAATTAGAAGATCTTTCCGACTTTATGTTGCTTCAACTCGCTTTAAAAAAGTTTGACACTGATACAATTCGCGCATTCGAGATGTCGCAACGCAATAATAAAATACCTACACTAGATAGTTTTATTTCGTTCATCAAAGATCAGCGTCGAATATTTCATAATACGCAGACTGGTTCATCTGGCCCGTCTAACACTAACAACAAAAAAATAATAAGAAAAAAAATACTAAAATTAAAACTTAAAAATTGCAACTAAAATGTTAACAAGGTATTTAGTTTCTTTTTTAAAAAAAGAGAACCGCCTTCAAAAAATCGACCCACTGAAAAATACGAAATAATTTTTACATACGCTACCCCTAATCCTCTCAAATTTCCTTTCGAATTTCTCCCAAAAACTATTTACTAAATTAAACTAAATACTTCGTTTTTGAAGTCGGTGCCAAACCAAATCCCTCTAAAAGCCTATTATTTGGCGTCATTCTTTCCAAACCAGTGCATTTAATCTACACAGCCCAAAATAGCTAAGAAGTATAATTATTTTATAACTAAGCATTTATTTCATACTTTTTATATATTTTATATATTTGTTGCTTTTAAGAGTATACAGGTAGATTTTTTATTTTAAATTTTATTTGTTCAGATATTTTTTGAGGCTTTATTGATTTGATACATTCGTCGTATTATTTTCTCTGTTTGCCAGTATTCTTCTTTTGTTTATGTTGGTTTGGCACCGACTTCAAAAACGAAGTATTTAGTTTAATTTAGTAAATAGTTTTTGGGAGAAATTCGAAAGGAAATTTGAGAGGATTAGGGGTAGCGTATGTAAAAATTATTTCGTATTTTTCAGTGGGTCGATTTTTTGAAGGCGGTTCTCTTTTTTTAAAAAAGAAACTAAATACCTTGTTAACATTTTAGTTGCAATTTTTAAGTTTTAATTTTAGTATTTTTTTTCTTATTATTTTTATTTCATACTTTTAAGTGTTCGGTACTTCGTTCGTTTAGTTCAGGTTTTGTGTTAACTACTGTTTTATTTATTTCATACTTTTTAGTGATAGGTACTCCATTTATTTTAAGTTTTAGGCTAATTAATAGTTTGTTTATAGTAAGATTCTTCAATTATTTTAGTGATAAGTTTTCTGCTAGTATCAATCTGTAATCATGACTTTAACATAGGTACCTTCTCTTCTTCTGTGTGGCTTAGGCTTGATGCTGCGAGAGGGAAATGAGTCTAGGGAATCAGCTACATACGGAAGGACGCCCTCCGCAAAGGCTGCTCCGGCTGATCCAAACAAATGTAGCGGGCTTGTACATACTATTGAATTGGTTGTGTGCTCTTGTATGCTCTGGAGAAATATGCCAATAACGGATGGCTTAGCGAACGGCAATGGGTGTTCCTAAAGGAATTAAATGGCCGGCACTAAGAAGAGATCAACTTGAGCCAGCTGAACTGCCTGATGCCATTTTGATATTATTTGATGATCCATCAATAGCATTGCGTCTTTAAGATGATTATGGATACATTTCCATAGCTCTAGTGACAGCAACCTATCAAGGCAATCGCGGTTATGGTGATATCGAGAGACGGATGGTGCGAGTCATATTGAGTTAGGCTGTGATGGTACACAAAGTTGCAAGGATGTACACTTAGTTCCGCAGTAATCGACCTAGGGCCTAATATCTTTGCTAAAGGCCAATGCTATGCCTATTGCCTTGAGTCGGGTCAAATCCCTAAATGGCATGGCTTTAAGTGATATTGACTCGAACAAATTACTCAACCATCCCCACGACAACAGAGCCTTATCCGAAATGACAAGAATGAGAAATATGCTCTCGCATTAGATTCTTTCACCGACTTTCTTTGTTTTTTGTTAATCGCAGTGACATAGACACGTACACTCGTACACACGCACACACACACACACACACACACACACACACACACACACACACAAACACACACAGACACACACACACACACACACACACACACACACACACACACACACACACACACACACGTACAAACACACACACATAATACATACAAACATACTTACTATGAACCAATATATGTATACGGGTCAAACGGAAAACCTTCTTTTTTTGAAGTCGGTTAAAATACTAAAACTTTCTCCTAACTGTGACAAATACTTTTTCTGAAAACTGCATAAAAATCGGTTCAGCCAAACTCGAGTTAATCGTGGGCAAACTTACATATATACGGGTCAAACTCAGAACCTTCTTTTGTTGAAGTCGGTTAAGGGCCTAAAACCTTCTCCTAAGTATAATAAATACTTTTTTCTGAAAACTGCATAAAAATCGGTTCATCCAAACACGAGTTAATCGTGGGCAAACCTACATATATACGGGTAAAACTCAGAACCTTCTTTTTTCGAATTCGGTTAAGAGCCTAAAACCTTCTCCTAAGTGTAACAAATACTTTTCTGAAAACCGCATCAAAATCGGTTCATCCAAACGTGAGATAATCGCGGACAAACATACATACATACAGGTCAAACTGAGAACCTCCTTTTTTTTTGAAGTCGGTTAACAAACAAAGGTTGAATAAATCGTGAAATAGTAATAATAACTCGGTCCCTAATCCACAATCTTACGTAACATGTTCGGAATCTAATAGTAATAATTCACAGAAATGTCTGTGCAGTAATATAGTGCACGACCATTACTATAAGTGTCCCACCTTTAATGATTTAAATCCAATTGCTCGTTTTAAAAGCGTAAAAGATAACAAAGCTTGCATTAATTGCTTAAGCATAAAACATAAAACGAGTAATTGTTCCAGTAGAACGAGATGTCGCTCGTGTAAACAAAAACATCATACACTGTTACATTTCGATAAAAATAACCGGTTGTCAAGTCAAGCCGCTAACCTTGACACACTCACGCCGCAAGTGCAGAACACGGTAGTTGCGCCTTCCACGCCTCGCAATAATGAGATATCGTTATGTACGACATCCATTGCGCGGGCGGCACGCACGCGCGGACGGCCTTCGCGCGCTTGTAGTGATCAGAGCAGTGCTAGGCCGCCATGTATGGCGTCTAAGACGTGTGTTCTGTTAGCGACAGCGCAAGTTATCATATATGATGTCAATGGGTCGCCGCAAATGGTACGTTGTCTGCTAGATAGCGCATCTCAGACCAATCTAAAAACATCGGAATGCTTCAAACGCCTCGAATTATGGAATAACTTTAAAAATACTAACTCAACCGTCAAAGGGAAAGGCGGATCAGAAAGGCATTGCAGGGGTTCCGTAGATATTAAAATACATTCGCGTTTTGATAGGAATATTAATTTTAACATTTCTTCGCTTATCGTGGAGCGTATCACGGACGCATTGCCGAACGCTAATGTAGACGTAGCATCACTCACTCATCTCGAATCATTGCCGCTAGCCGACGCGGAGTTTGCGAAACCGGCAGGCATTGATCTTTTGATCGGAGCTTCAATATTTTCGCACTTGCTACTAACTAAAATAGTACGTAGTGAGCGATATGATTTACCGCCCGCTATTGAGACGGTACTTGGGTATGTGATTATGGGTACCGTACCTACGTTACATACTTCTCATTGTATTACGTCTTGTTGTTGTTCTGCTCTTCAAGAGATCAAGGTGGGTGCTAAAACTGTGTGTAAGATAAAGCACTAATTAGCTATGCTATGCTATGCTATGCTATGCTATGCTACGCCATGCTATGCTACGCTATGCTACGTTATGCTACGCTATGCTACGCTATGCTATGCTATGCTATGCTATGCTACGCTATGCTATGCTAAGCTACGCTACGCTACACTATACTATACTACACATCCGCTTTGTATATAGATGACATTGCCTGTAATGTCATACCCGCTCCGCTAGCAATTTCACTTTGTGAAGAGCTTATTCAGCTTTTCAAGCGAGGCCAGTTTGATCTTGTCAAATGGACAAGCAACTCTAAGGAGGTTCTCGCACGCATACCAGATTCTCATAAAGCTTCTCCAGACATTGAGTTTGAGAAATCTGTACCGCATAAGGTTCTCGGTTTACGCTGGAACAAATGCTGCGATAGTTTTCGGTTTGACGTCTCACCACCAGATGATAAGTGCACCAAACGCACTACGCTGTCCACAGTGACTCGACTATGGGACGTAATGGGTTTTGTGGCTCCCACAATTTTGTACGCCAAGCTCTTGACAAAGGAACTTTGGCTATCAAAGTGTGAGTGGGATGAAACACCCCCTGACCATATTGTCGCCGCTTGGGGCCAGTTTTGTATTGAGCTTACCGCGCTCAATCAAATTACTATTCCGCGTCATCTTGGGTTGGTAGATGGATGTACCGTCAACTTAATAGGTTTCGCTGACGCCAGCGAGCGTGCTTACGGCGGAGTCGTATATCTGCAAGTCCGCATTGGTTCTAACTACTCGTTGCAGTTAGTTTGTGCCAAGTCTAAGGTCTCGCCTGTTAAAACCATTTCGGTTGCGAGACTGGAGTTGTGCGCGGCCCTTCTGCTGTCTCAGTTGCTCCGCAAGGTTCAAGAAACAGTTTTGCTCCACTACCCCATTAATAAAATACACGCATTTTTCGACTCCAAAGAAGTGCTCGCTTGGATTCGTTCTTCTCTTCACCGCTGGCCGACTTTTGTCGCCAACCGCGTTAGTAAATTGATTGAACTTGTTCCCGCTACTTGTTTCAATCACATCGCGGGTTATCGTACTCGTCTTCAGGAAGAACTTTCCATAGATCATATTGACTGGAAGTTTGTTCCACCAGCATCACCACATTTCGGTGGATGTTAGGCAAGCATGGTCAAAGTAATTAAAACGCATCTCTTCAAAGTTATAGGTCAACAGATCCTCTCTTACGAAGAGCCTTTAACTGTCCTTGCACAAGTCGAGGCACTGATCAACTCGCGTCCGCTTCCAACTCAGTGAGATCTAGCCTGAAGTTGGACCTACCTCTTAGTTTAAGTATTTAGTTAGTAGTTTTCGCTAAAGTTAATTTAGATTAATTTTATTGTCATATCGCTGTCTTAGCCTATTGATGGGTTATGCGGTAGTACACCCAACATAGCTAAGTTCAATTCAATTTTTTTTAAAGGCAACCCTTTAGGGCCCGGGGGATATGGTAGCGCCGTCTACCTTCCTATCTATAACTAATCGCATCAACATCAATCGTTCCACGTACAAGTGTGAGCGATACCATATTTCCGTCTCCCTCTCTCCCACTCCCTGGAAGAGGCACTGCCTTGCGCCTGATTCGTCGACGCGATCGTGGACGCGAGTGACAGTCGAGAACATTCCGCTCGCTGAGAACGCCGTCTCGATACCGTACCGCGCCGCACCGTTGTATGTGATTTATTACCGCTTCCACCAAGGAAAACCCACTCGCGAATGGTGAATTGAAGTGAAAACAAGCAGCTGCATCACGAAACCACCAGGAGACTGCCCTACGGAAACGAAGAAGGTTGTATAAGGTAAGTGCCTTCCATCCTTGAAATATCCTATACCCACTCAATCACCCCTTCCCTTATTCCTTTCTAGGCGACCCAGAACTCGCCCTCTCTATACAGTCCATTTCCTTCTCCAAGTCGCCTAGAACCCTACGGTTTCGGTGTAACGCCGAGCCATTTTTTTTGGATCCGGCTCGAAGGACCGTAAACCGAACCGCTCGGAGTACGAACGGTTACCTAAAACAAATTAAAAAATCATAGATATAAGTTATAGTCATATAATGAAGTATTCAATCAATCCGCCTATCGCAGTCCACTGCTACACATAGGCCTCGCCCAACACGCGCCACAGTACACGGTTCTCAGCCTTCCGCATCCAGTCTGTCCCAGCCACCTTTTTCACGTCGTCGGTCCACCTAGCCGGAGGCCGCCCTACCTTACGCTTGCCGAGGCGTGGTCTCCACTCTAGGACACGCTTGCTCCATCAGCCATCAGTCCCGGACGGCCTTCGCGCGCTTGTAGTGATCAGAGCAGTGCTAGGCCGCCATGTATGGCGTCTAAGACGTGTGTTCTGTTAGCGACAGCGCAAGTTATCATATATGATGTCAATGGGTCGCCGCACATGGTACGTTGTCTGCTAGATAGCGCATCTCAGACCAATCTAAAAACATCGGAATGCTTCAAACGCCTCGGATTATGGAATAACTTTAAAAATACTAACTCAACCGTCAAAGGGAAAGGCGGATCAGAAAGGCATTGCAGGGGTTCCGTAGATATTAAAATACATTCGCGTTTTGATAGGAATATTAATTTTAACATTTCTTCGCTTATCGTGGAGCGTATCACGGACGCATTGCCGAACGCTAATGTAGACGTAGCATCACTCACTCATCTCGAATCATTGCCGCTAGCCGACGCGGAGTTTGCGAAACCGGCAGGCATTTGATCTTTTGATCGGAGCATCAATATTTTCGCACTTGCTACTAACTAAAATAGTACGTAGTGAGCGATATGATTTACCGCCCGCTATTGAGACGGTACTTGGGTATGTGATTATGGGTACCGTACCTACGTTACATACTTCTCATTGTATTACGTCTTGTTGTTGTTCTGCTCTTCAAGAGATCAAGGTGGGTGCTAAAACTGTGTGTAAGATAAAGCACTAATTAGCTATGCTATGCTATGCTATGCTATGCTATGCTATGCTATGCTACGCCATGCTATGCTACGCTATGCTACGTTATGCTACGCTATGCTACGCTATGCTATGCTATGCTATGCTATGCTACGCTATGCTATGCTAAGCTACGCTACGCTACACTATACTATACTACACATCCGCTTTGTATATAGATGACATTGCCTGTAATGTCATACCCGCTCCGCTAGCAATTTCACTTTGTGAAGAGCTTATTCAGCTTTTCAAGCGAGGCCAGTTTGATCTTGTCAAATGGACAAGCAACTCTAAGGAGGTTCTCGCACGCATACCAGATTCTCATAAAGCTTCTCCAGACATTGAGTTTGAGAAATCTGTACCGCATAAGGTTCTCGGTTTACGCTGGAACAAATGCTGCGATAGTTTTCGGTTTGACGTCTCACCACCAGATGATAAGTGCACCAAACGCACTACGCTGTCCACAGTGGCTCGACTATGGGACATAATGGGTTTTGTGGCTCCCACAATTTTGTACGCCAAGCTCTTGACAAAGGAACTTTGGCTATCAAAGTGTGAGTGGGATGAAACACCCCCTGACCATATTGTCGCCGCTTGGGGCCAGTTTTGTATTGAGCTTACCGCGCTCAATCAAATTACTATTCCGCGTCATCTTGGGTTGGTAGATGGATGTACCGTCAACTTAATAGGTTTCGCTGACGCCAGCGAGCGTGCTTACGGCGGAGTCGTATATCTGCAAGTCCGCATTGGTTCTAACTACTCGTTGCAGTTAGTTTGTGCCAAGTCTAAGGTCTCGCCTGTTAAAACCATTTCGGTTGCGAGACTGGAGTTGTGCGCGGCCCTTCTGCTGTCTCAGTTGCTCCGCAAGGTTCAAGACACAGTTTTGCCCCAGTACCCCATTAATAAAATACACGCATTTTCCGACTCCAAAGTAGTGCTCGCTTGGATTCGTTCTTCTCTTTACCGCTGGCTGACTTTTGTCGCCAACCGCGTTAGTAAATTGATTGAACTTGTTCCCGCTACTTGTTTCAATCACGTCGCGGGTTATCGTACTCGTCTTCAGGAAGAACTTTCCATAGATCATATTGACTGGAAGTTTGTTCCACCAGCATCACCACATTTTGGTGGATGTTGGGCAAGCATGGTCAAAGTAATTAAAACGCATCTCTTCAAAGTTATAGGTCAACAGATCCTCTCTTACGAAGAGCCTTTAACTGTCCTTGCACAAGTCGAGGCACTGATCAACTCGCGTCCGCTTCCAACTCAGTGAGATCTAGCCTGAAGTTGGACCTACCTCTTAGTTTAAGTATTTAGTTAGTAGTTTTCGCTAAAGTTAATTTAGATTAATTTTATTGTCATATCGCTGTCTTAGCCTATTGATGGGTTATGCGGTAGTACACCCAACATAGCTAAGTTCAATTCAATTTTTTTTAAAGGCAACCCTTTAGGGCCCGGGGGATATGGTAGCGCCGTCTACCTTCCTATCTATAACTAATCGCATCAACATCAATCGTTCCACGTACAAGTGTGAGCGATACCATATTTCCGTCTCCCTCTCTCCCACTCCCTGGAAGAGGCACTGCCTTGCGCCTGATTCGTCGACGCGATCGTGGACGCGAGTGAGAGTCGAGAACATTCCACTCGCTGAGAACGCCGTCTCGATACCGTACCGCGCCGCACCGTTGTATGTGATTTATTACCGCTTCCACCAAGGAAAACCCACTCGCGAATGGTGAATTGAAGTGAAAACAAGCAGCTGCATCACGAAACCACCAGGAGACTGCCCTACGGAAACGAAGAAGGTTGTATAAGGTAAGTGCCTTCCATCCTTGAAATATCCTATACCCACTCAATCACCCCTTCCCTTATTCCTTTCTAGGCGACCCAGAACTCGCCCTCTCTATACAGTCCATTTCCTTCTCCAAGTCGCCTAGAACCCTACGGTTTCGGTGTAACGCCGAGCCATTTTTTTTGGATCCGGCTCGAAGGACCGTAAACCGAACCGCTCGGAGTACGAACGGTTACCTAAAACAAATTAAAAAATCATAGATATAAGTTATAGTCATATAATGAAGTATTCAATCAATCCGCCTATCGCAGTCCACTGCTACACATAGGCCTCGCCCAACACGCGCCACAGTACACGGTTCTCAGCCTTCCGCATCCAGTCTGTCCCAGCCACCTTTTTCACGTCGTCGGTCCACCTAGCCGGAGGCCGCCCTACCTTACGCTTGCCGAGGCGTGGTCTCCACTCTAGGACACGCTTGCTCCATCAGCCATCAGTCCTGCTACAGATATGGCCAGCCCACTGCCACTTGAGCTTACTGATTCTGTGAGCTATGTCGGTAATATTGGTTCTTTGTCGGATAACTTCGTTTCAGATTTTATCCTTCAAAGAGACGCCAAGCATAGCTCGTTCCATAGCTCGCTGCGTGACTTTTAGTTTGTGGACTAGTCCCACTGTGAGTGTCCACGTCTCGGCACCATACGTCAGAACAGGTAGGACGCATTGGTTGAAGACTTTGGTCTTCAGGCATTGCGGTAGGGGCGAAGAGAAAACTCGACATAGCTTGCCAAACGCTGCCCAACCCACTTGGGTTGGGCAGCGTTTGGCAAGCTACGTCTCAGTAGGATCCAGTTGGATCCTGCGGTCGATTTCTTTCTTGAAGTTGTTTCAACCAAACTGGACTACTTGACCAAGGTAGACATACTCTTGAACAACTTCGGGCATCGATCCATCGACATAAACCGGTCCCGGCACAATGTGTTCGTTGAACAAAATCTTGGATTTATGCAAGTTCATGCCGAGACCGACCCGTCGAGAGGCTCCATTTAGGCTGTGCAGCATCTCACTCAGCTCTTCCAGGCTCTATGCCACGATGTCGATATCCTCGGCAAACCGAAGGTGGGATATGTACTCGCCATTAATGTTTATGCCCCGTCCAGTCCAGCTCAGCGTCTTATAGACGTCTTCGAGTGCGTTGATGAAGAGCTTAGGGGATATTACATCCCCTTGCCTCATCCCTCTACGCAACTCAATGGGGCTGGTTTTACTGTCCTGGAGCTGGACGGCCATAGTGGCCGTGTCGTACAAACATCTCAACCACTCGATGTAGCGCCAATCGATGCAACACCGCTGCAGAGCTCCCTCGAACTTGGAGGTAACGGTTTTGCCATCCGCAGTATTGAGTTTCGACAGATGAATTCTACCAAGGTGGCGAATCGCATCAAATTAATATATACTTCCGATCAGACATGATGAAGTCTATCTCGTTCCTTGTCACAGTATCGGGGCTTCGCCGTGTCCACTTTCTATTAGGCTTCTTCTTGAAGAAGGAGTTCATTAGGAAGAGCTCCTATGACTCCAGAAAGTTGACCAGCATTTGCCCCCTGTGATTTCGGTGCCCCACGCCATAGGGTCCGATTTTCGTTTCCACGCTTTCTTGTACTCCCACTTTGGCATTAAAATCCCCCATAACAACGCTGTAGTGTGTCTTGGTGGTATGATGTAGAGCCTAAGTAATATCTTCATACATGGCTTCGACTATGTCATCGCAGTATGTCGAGGTCGTCGCATATACCTGTACCACCTTCAGAGAGTACCGTCCTGTCTGTGACCCTTAATATGAGGTACGCTACCCGTGTTGACACACTGCTGATTTCTACAACGTTGTTAGTGAGAGATTTGTTAACGAGGAAACCGACACCGCCCTGAGAGGGCTGATCACCTTCTCGAAAGTAGAACAGATTGCCTAAATCAAGGGTTATCGTGTCCTCCCCCTGTATTCGGACTTCAGACAACCCCAATATATGCCAGTTTATACGAACTAGTTCTACTTCGAGTTCGGTGATGTGTTGGTTCAGCCGTAGAGAGCGTCCATTGTACGTAGCCAGGGTCTGTTTCTTGTGATAGCCGTTTGCCGTAGCCCAGAGATTCTTAGCACCCCCTGCCCCGCTGTTACCGCGACCGCTACCGTAGTTGCGGACAGCAGGGGTACCGGGAACTGGGGGCATTTTATTCGTTGGTGCGCTCATTGTGTGGTATTTGGCCTACTATACCGCGCTAGCCAGACGAGTTAGTATAGGGTTTGGTTTCAAGTATTCCATCTCTTCGCAAAGATATTATTCGCTTTTTACAATTTTCTTAGTTGCCTTGTACGACACCCACGGAATGAAATGGGGTTGTGACACTTGTATTCTTTATCCGTCACTACACGGACAGTTTATTAACAAATTGATGAGTATTCCTTAAAGACAACCAAATCAAAACAGAAAAAAAGGTACTACTTCATGAATGCCTACGATATCTTTCGTAAAAATAATACAAATAATTGGACATTTGCACTTACATTTGTGCTAACTGTACCACAATTCTCGAATGTAAACTGTTGCTATTTTGCATTTTAAACATTTTCTAAACAAAACACACAAGAATCACAAGCCTCGGCAAACTTATGACACGAAGTTGTAAGTGTTGTAACTGACAAGTTTAATTGTGGGAAAACTGACATTTGAAAGGTGATAAAACCGAGTAATGTCAAATAATTAAGTCATTTGAAATTTACAAATGAACGATAGCATAGTAAAAACCAAGTAAATGGGATATAGTAATAGCTTGAATTGATTTACAATAAAGAAACAAAGCAACTGTTATTCAGTTGCTTTGTTTTACATTTGTCATTTTACTTGCTTTAGTTTTACGCTAACAAATTTGCCATTTTGACCATTTTTAACAATCCAAAAACAAAGTAAAGTTGTTTGATTTTCTTATAGCTAGATAAAGGGGCTTAAAAATAAATTTATATCAAATGAAAAGCCAATTAAATCATTTCACTACGTAAAACAATGTTATGGACGTGCAATTACTTTGTTTTTGCTTAGACATTGTGGTTTACTTTGTTTTACCGTAGATATGTTGGACAAGTGCCTGCAGTTACTTCATTTTACAAAGTTTTATCTCGAACAATATAGCCTTTTCGATGATTCTGTGAATGTAGCAGTGTCCGTTATAGGCAAAATGTTCCAAATATGTGAAAAAACTAATTTAGAAAAATATGTTAGTTGCTTTGTTTTTCCGTAGCACAGCCGTGCAACCTGTCATTATATATGTTATCGTTCAAAAAATTACTTAAGTACAAAAGATGAAATAAACTCTTAAGATCAATTTTTTTTTTGAGATTGTTCCTTGCGAAATTGAACTAAAATAATATTATAATTTAAGTTTTATTAACCTTTTTATATGAACTGTAGGTTATAGTGAAAATTACAAGTTACTAAAATAATATTTATAAAATTTAAACTGGGCCGGCAAAACTGGTATTAAGATTTATGAACGAATGTTGTGAAATTGATAACTAGGCATAGACAAGCTACCGTATGGCATGCTAAATACAATATTTTGATTGTCGTGGTACGTCACGTCACTGAATCACGTTTACGTCTGGTGCATGTTACAAAGACACCCGTCTTGAACATGGTATTTCAGTGGTCATAGTGAATAAGCCCCCTGGTCTGGATCTGTGAAATTTGATTCTTGTTTATATGTTCTTGCTTTTGCAGTCGGCCAGTGGTGGCTCAGGATACAGACAATGATTGACCAATTAAGAAGTGAAATGGAGTGAGGGCAGAGATTGAATCAGACTGGCTGGAAGAGAGGCGCCTAAGACCTAGAAAGTGAGAAGTATGTGGGGAAATGCCTCATGTGTGCAGTGTGCTAAGCCTCAGACCTGCCTAAGTTGCCGCACCCGTTGACTGTGTCCCACCATAACCCATTCTTAAAACCATTTCCTAAAACTTGTTAGTGTTTCTGGAAGTTCTGATTTGTCTGTAAATCTATTCATTGTCTGAGTGTGTGTGAAAGTGATGAGTGTTTTTGTGTTTGTGGTTCTGATGTGGTTCTTGAAGATCTGAATTGTGAGTGTATGAATTTTTGAATGAGTGAATGTTTTGTGTTTGTGGTTGTGTTTGTGCTGGTGGTTCTGAGTCGGTTCTTGAAGATTTGAATTGTAAGTGCATGAATTTTTTGAGTGTGTATAGAACTGAGATCTGAATTGTAAGTTGTTAATGTATGAATTATCTGAGTGTGTGTTTAACGGAATGATTTTGTGTTTGTGGTTCTGAGGTGGTTCTTGAAGGTCAGAACAATTGCTGATATGCTCAGGTGATGTTGGCCAGCAGCTGCTATCATTATCCCTGAGAAAGCCTGGACCAGAGAACCACAAGTGTGGATGTTAGTGTGATGATGGTGTGACAACCCTAGATATGATATATGGGGGTTTCTGTTTAGTGTGTTGCCATGTTTGTTTGTGTGTGTTTTGTGGTCTGATTTGATTTTTTTTCCTTTATTCAGAAAACATTTTTTCTTCTGTTTGTCTGACCGGCTTAAATACTCTGATGAATGTGTAAGCGGTGTGGTTAATTTTCTCACATGATTGATGAGGAGTCTGAGGTATGTCTGAAGGAGTAGAAATGTTTTCTAGTTCCCTTAATCTGTTTGTGTTTTCAGAGGTGTCTGCGAGTTATAATGTTGCTTAAGGGGTTTGTAACTGAACGCCGATAGATATTACAGTTTGACTAATGTGAGCGGAAAGATGGAATGTTTGACTTACATCTCGAAACGTAGACAGCTCTTTTGATCTCGATGCCAAGCATTTGTCAGTATGTTTCTTCCTGAATTCTCTCGGTGCGACCTGTCGGTTAAAAGGTTATATGATTCCACTGTCCGGTAGTCTAGTATTGCAGGTCTATCAATTTCTATGGTACGAATTACGAATTATATAACTGCCAATTATAATATGTCAGGTCTTTCAATAACGTAATACCTGTCGGATTTCAGTTACCGATACCAGGTCTCTTAATAGCATAATACCTGTAATCAGGTCTTTCAATTATATTAACACCAATACCTGTAAACAGGTCTTTTAATAACTCTATACCTGTCGATTATTTCACCGCTGCCAAGGTATTTTAACTGTCGGTATTTCACCGCCCTTTTATTTTAACTGTCGGTATTTCACCGCCCTTTTATCGGACGTCTCCGATCTTTTCTCCACTGAGGCAAAAACGTCTTTTTCCTCAGCAGAGCTCTAAAACATCTCTACTATTACAATACAGAATTACCATACAATACATTACCAATTTCTAGATACGTAGAAACAATAGGATCCCATATAATTAGCTTTACAACACTAGCTACTCGCAAACAGTAGGAATCACTAAATACTTAGCTCCAGCGCCCATTTGTGATATCATCATAGCACAGCTCATCATTGTCAGCACATTTATTATTGTATTAGCACATTAATAATCAAAATAATAATACATTTACTGCTTTATAATATTTCAAATGACAATGTCAGTACTATGAAGTAATAAAGTAATTTCGTATTCTTCATATATCACGTTCAAACCTCAAACGTAGAACCGTCGGTTGTGGCCAGTACTTACATAGAGGTTGGTTAAGTATTCACAGAGGTTGGTTATCTGCTCTGTACACTATACAGTTCGCGAGAAATCGCGACACTCCCGCCGGGCAAGATTATAAGACTACATACAAATCGCGAGAAATCGCGACACTCCCGCCGGGTAAGATTACAAGAGAGTGGTATATAGGAGTGACTATATCTCTCTCTGAGACTTGCAAGTATCGATTGTGAACATTTCTTTGAATTCATCTAACATTACTAGAGATTTCTCCACCCTTGAATTAAGGTGCTCTATGTAATTTTATATATCTGTCATCTTGTAGAAATCCGATGGCGTAAGAATATGTTCTATTTCGTTATCAACACATGTTAAAGGTCGTGTATCTATTCTAGCCTCTATTTATTTTACAATGTTTGACAATTGACAATTACTTAAAGGTTTTTTGTAGTGTCCTTTTCATATTATGTTTCACTAGTCCGGCTAGTCGTTCGTATAATCATCCGATCCAAGGAGCTAGTTCAGGAATAGACCTCCATCGAATTTTATTCTCCACACAATATGCATTGGATAGTATTTCAGATATCAATTTGAATTTTAAAGCGTTGTCTAAGGTAACCACAACAACTTACAGGTATATGGCTCGAACGGCTTAACACGTGAACAAGCAAATCCATCTCTTACTTGTTCCGTTTTCTGTTGAACTTGAGCCCTTCCTTGTGGAATCCAATACGTTTCACGTATAATACTAAGTGTGTGGTTTGTACCAACATGGTAATTATCTTTGTGGGCTTCATTATGATACTATTTAAATATTCACTCTCTTTTGGAATCAATAGGGAATAACGTTTGTCCCAAGACAATCTGTATTTATAAGACGTCCTTTACATCTGAGTATGCCATCCACATCTGTCTAAATTCCTTTTTTGATTTGTTTCCCTTTGTACCCTTTTTATTTTCATCACTTTGGAATCTAGTTGATCTGGATGTTCACTTGAAATTGGTTTACTAATATTTGAATTCTGGTCTTCTTTAATATGATCTTGTTCTAAAATTACATTATTCGTGAGCCCTCCCCAATAAGAAATGTTGAAACTGTGTTTCTATCCTTAGGCCAACAAGCTGGACTCCGTACCAAAAATTCTGGACCATTCAACCACTTGTGTCTAACTTCTTGTGACGTCGCAGGTCGATTGGCTACATCTGCAGGATTTCGTTCAAAAGAGGCATGTCTCATGGCAAAATTTTTATTCCTTTTAATTTCATTAATCTGTTTTGATACGAATGGTGTCAGTAATTTATTAGAATTGAACCAATCTATAACTATCTGACTATCAGTCCATATCAATTGCTTTGTAATATTGAATTGAATTTGTTTAACAACATATTGTATTAACCCCTCGCGCGCGGGACGTAAAAAATAAAAAATGGCCGGTAGTGCAGGCTGCTTTACCTCTTGATCGAGCAGCAGCTGACCGGCGTCATTATTTTACCTATATCTCAGTTAGTTTTCAACGTATCACAAAAATAATGTCGGTTTTTGCATCCTTGAAATATGCTTAGAAAACTTATTATAGATTTAAGATGTATAATTACCTTTTCTCTGCAGTTCGTTGAAATAAAACTCGAAAACATGAAAAAATCCTCTTCAATAAAACTTTTAACACACACTATCTCACAAATATTTAGCATTTTAGCAATGATTCACATCACTTTATATACCTTACTTAATAAATTATTGAATTTAATCAACAGTTAATATCAACTTCACTAATATTTTTATAAATCAACAAAATTTTAAACACATCATCGGAATACGAAACGGCCGCCATAAATCGCGCGCGAAACTGTGCCGACTTAGATACACTTTCGCAAATATCAAAACCATAAGTTTATTATTTTATTATTATTTACTCATTAGTTTGTGATAAATAAGAAAGGTTATGAGTAATAGAACCGACTTTTAACTACCTAATCTTACAAAACTGAAATGCGGACGGGTGTATTTACAACTTGCCGCCATTTTTGATAATGATATTTTGAAAATCGTTTTTCGTTATAATTTATACAATAATCATATCTTAACTATATTTTATAGCAAACAAGATTAGTTTCCGAGTATAATGACATATAATACATATAGTGAAATCACGAGATTGCGACGCTACACGTTTTTCAATGCAGAGCTGTCGTCACTCTAACGCGCGCGAAATCGAACTTGTGGCAAACAACTTTCAGTCGTTATTATTGCAAAAAAAGTCTATAAAAATGACAACCAATTACAATGCAGAATTAAAAGCAATATTCATACTTTGCAATAGTGGCACATAATCTTATTGGTGGAATTATTTTAATGTCATTTCAAGTAGTGAAACATGGCGCTGTCGTTGCGGGACATACGTGTTTCCCGCAAGCGCTGGACGGAACAAATTTTCCTGGGACATACGTATGTCCCGACTGCGTTCCAGAGGTTAAAGGGCTTCCTGTTAATACCCCTAACAGTTCAAGTCGTGGTATTTTCAAGTTAATAGTCTTTGGTTGGTACCAGAAGTGATTTTCCAATGACGAAACTTTTAGCGTTATTTCCAACTACATAGACCATTGCTGCATAAGCTTTAGTAGATGCGTTTTCTTGATTTTCCATATCATTTGTATGCATGACCATTTGTCCAATAATTCAGTGGATAAATTTGTATCCCATTTTAACTTTTGTTTCAACAACTCTTGCAGAAATAATTTTACTGGTAGTAATGCAGGCACTACATACCTACATGGGTCGTAGACAGAAACAATAACTTTTAAAAACGCCTCTTTTGGTTACAACTTTGTTTGTTAAATTAAATCTCAAATGAAGTGTGTCTGTTACCAACATCGTAGAACCATAGTTGTTCACAATGTGCATAGTGCTTGTAGATTCCCATTCACTCTTCTTCGCTAAATCTCTTGGGACATAACTCACAATTATGTAGTGCTGATTTACCACAATACCAACAAGGTTTTTTGTATGTGCATTGCCTATACACATGTCCCCTGTTCAGGCAATTAAAACATCGGTTACTTTCTTTCAATTTAGTTGTTCTATCTTGAAGAGTTTTAAATTGTTTACATTTATCATTAAAATGGTCACTATCACAAAAGACACAGCTTAACTTCTTTCTTTTAAACTCCATCTTGTTTTTATCTTGTCTGTTGTGAAAAATTCGTTTATTACCTTGATAATTTTGAGTGTTTCTTGGTTTAATTAAATTGAAGTTATGAGTTTTATGCCTCCTATCTTGTTTAATTTGATTATTATTAATAATTCTTTGCTCATTCTGTGACTTTTCTGTTTTGCTGTATAATGCTTGAACAGTATATTGAGAATTTTCTAGTGTCGTTCCTTCAATTATCCTTTTTGCTTCTTCCTTGGCTGAAATTATTAATGCCAGCTGTTCTTTCATATTGTCAATGGACTCATCAGACCCTAGTCTCATTTTCAATTCAAATATTATCTCTTGAGGAAATTTTTCCATAATCATGTATCTCATAGTCGTAGACTCAGTTTCCTCTCCCATAGATTGAAGAACTCTCATGTGTCTTTCCACTTCATCTAATACTTGTCTGCACTCATCTATTCCTGTAGCTCTCTTAATATTGGAGAGAGCTTTGTGATGGGCGTATATTATTTCGCCTTCTTTACCATATCTAGTTTTAAGTATATCAACCGCAATTTGATAATTTTTATTGGTTATACTCAGTCCATCTATAAGTCTTGCCGCATCGCCTATCAAAGAACTTTTAAGGTAGAGTAGTTTATCAACATCGTTCAGTCTCCTTCTGGACATATTAGAAACAAATTGATCCCAAAACTGATGCCATTCTAATAAGTTTGCAGCAAATTGAGGTAAACACAAATCAGGTAATTTACTGTAACATAATGCTCCATTTTCTTTCGTTGATGTTATTGAGGTTTCATTTGATGTTGTTGAGGTTTCATTTTTCATTTGAATTTTTACTTCTAATTCAGCCAATGCTTGCTCTCCTTGTAATTGGTAGTTAGTTAAATTCGATATTTCATCAGCATTAGGTTCCTGACTTATATTAAAGTAACTATTCAAATCAGTATTGAAGCGAGACAGAAGTGATTTAAGTTTAGCCGATATTATACGTGCATCTTTTATATTTTCATCCGTTATTGACCACAGACCGACATACTCGTTACTTAACGATTGTATCTCTTTAGCAATCACAGACAAACGATTTAACATTATATTCTCCATTATTGTAGTATACTATCAATGTTGATCAATTTTGTACCTAAAAATAAGTATTAAATTTAAACAAATCTAGTATTATACCTTTAAGATAAAATTTCAAAAATCTATTGATTCTATTTCCTTTTACTTACTGCATATGCCGATAGTGAATCCCACACAACACGAAATCTCACAAAACAAAATATCATAAAATTATAAAGTAATATGATAAACCAACTGTTTCAAATTATTGTCTACCAATAATCTCGAATTGGTAAAATTGTAGTTCACATAATGTTTGAAACTGAAGTTCCATACTGACAAATGTTGTTAGAATTGTTTAAAATTATTTCTTTATTCCAAATTTAAAATTTGAAAATAATTCCACTAGGTGTCACTAGAAGTTTCAAAATATTCCATCCGCCACGCTATTTCATAAGATATAATATTGTATTGCCTTTAAAATGAGGATCATCAGATCCCAGCATCTCCACCATGTCGGCGAGTTATAATGTTGCTTAAGGGGTTTGTAACTGAACGCCGATAGATATTACAGTTTGACTAATGTGAGCGGAAAGATGGAATGTTTGACTTACATCTCGAAACGTAGACAGCTCTTTTGACCTCGATGCCAAGCATTTGTGCCTCGATGCCAAGCATGTTTCTTCCTGAATTCTCTCGGTGCGACCTGTAGGTTAAAAGGTTATATGATTCCACTGTCCGGTAGTCTAGTATTGCAGGTCTATCAATTTCTATGGTACGAATTACGAATTATATAACTGCCAATTATAATATGTCAGGTCTTTCAATAACGTAATACCTGTCGGATTTCAGTTACCGATACCAGGTCTCTTAATAGCATAATACCTGTAATCAGGTCTTTCAATTATATTAACACCAATACCTGTAAACAGGTCTTTTAATAACTCTATACCTGTTGGATATTTCACCGCTGCCAAGGTATTTTAACTGTCGGTATTTCACCGCCCTTTTATTTTAACTGTCGGTATTTCACCGCCCTTTTATTTTAACTGTCGGTATTTCACCGCCCTTTTATCGGACGTCTCCGATCTTTTCTCCACTGAGGCAAAAACGTCTTTTTCCTCAGCAGAGCTCTAAAACATCTCTACTATTACAATACAGAATTACCATACAATACATTACCAATTTCTAGATACGTAGAAACAATAGGATCCCATATAACTAGCTTTACAACACTAGCTACTCGCAAACAGTAGGAATCACTAAATACTTAGCTCCAGCGCCCATTTGTGATATCATCATAGCACAGCTCATCATTGTCAGCACATTTATTATTGTATTAGCACATTAATAATCAAAATAATAATACATTTACTGCTTTATAATATTTCAAATGACAATGTCAGTACTATGAAGTAATAAAGTAATTTCGTATTCTTCATATATCACGTTCAAACCTCAAACGTAGAACTGTCGGTTGTGGCCAGTACTTACATAGAGGTTGGTTAAGTATTCACAGAGGTTGGTTATCTGCTCTGTACACTATACAGTTCGCGAGAAATCGCGACAAGAGGTCTGATTGAATAATGTTTTCTGCTTGTTCTGAGTGGTCTGATTGGTCAGTGTGTCTGAGATGCAGCCTGTTATCAACCAGCCTAATGATGTTTCATGTCGAACTGATTGCTGTTTCCCTAATTCCAATCTTCCAGTACCAATGACTGGCCAGAATATGTCTCCGCCCAACAATAAGTCAATAGGGGATCGAATGTTAAAGTCTGGGTCTGCCATGTAACGGGTTCTGGTAGTAAAACGCAGTAGAGGATCTAGATGCGTTTATTTGCCGAGTATTGCCTCACTTCCCTTGCCACGAGTATGACCGACCAACAACACGACACTGGCCTGAACACTAAGGGCTGCAGTCTCCCACGATGTTCCCGCCGGTAGTGTGTAGGCAGGCTGCTCGAAGGCTGCGCGTAGCGGTACAGATCCTCGCTGACGTTGGCTCAGCTGGCAGGTGCCGGCGGTGTGAGTATGATGAGCAGGGCAGGCCAGACTCTTCGGCAGAGGTGACGCCGAAGGCGGTGCAGCAGGTGTAGCGGTCTAGGTAGCGTAGCCCGGAGCTTGTTTGGAGAGGTGGACCTGAAACCTGAAGGGAAACAGCATTAGGAAAGCCACAACCAATAGAGTCAGGCAGGCGGCGTCAGCCGGCCTCAGCTAGCAGGTAGAAAGATGGGCAGTACGCTAACGCAGTAAATGTAGTGCTTACCCGTAGCTGGGACCA
This sequence comes from Euclidia mi, assembly GCA_944739405.2. Classification (NCBI taxonomy): domain Eukaryota; kingdom Metazoa; phylum Arthropoda; class Insecta; order Lepidoptera; family Erebidae; genus Euclidia; species Euclidia mi. Next base: position 103,490,242 of record OX123181.2, read on the forward strand.
GGACACACGTAGATACGACGTAGGGTCAGTAGGTACGCTTAGTTATAGTAGGTAGGTGGTAGAAGCGACGTTAGAGTAGCGGTGCCGGCCTCTCTGTCGGCCCCTTTATATACAGGGCCCTCCATCAGTGTTCGTATCGGCGTGTAACCAAATATGGGCAAAACTCACGGGCGCGGACGATGGCCTTCTCTGATTTGCCGAGCGTATGGACGGTATTATGACGTACACTCGGTAGGTACCGGTCATACGCCACAATACCGCCCGCCTTAGGAGAGGATTTTACGTGGCTAAACAAGGAAAATCCGACTAACTGCGTTAGGTCTATGAGTCCGCTACTGTCCAAGCTAAGACGGCATATAGAGAGAAAGAAGGGAAAGTCTTCTACGGTTTGTAACAAATAATTAGGCACCATAGTGTATAAGTTTTAGGTCCTTTATGTGCCAAAACCCAATAGAATTTCCAGACGCGTCCGACAACTCGTAAACGAGGGGCGACTTTTTATTAATCACTGTGCACTTCACGAATTTAGGGGCTAGTTTCTTACAGAAGGACTTATCCTTGTCGCTCTGATAAAAAGTCCTTTTCCACACAGTGTCTCCCACATTAAACTCAGCTGGTTTACGGCGTAAATTATACGTTTGGGAATTCCTAGCATGAGTTTGAATGAGGAGTGCCTGAACTTTGTCAAATATGCCTGATAAGTGCCCTATGTTTTCTGCGTAATTGTCCCTAGGTATGTAAACTATATCATCAGCGTCCGTGTCGACATAGTGTGAGCCGCATGGAACTAATTCACGTCCATAGACTAAAAAACTAGGTGTATAGCCCGTGACTTCATTAACTGCAGTATTTAATGCAAACTGCACCTTAGGTAGGAGAGTGTCCCATAATCTCTGGTCATTTCCTACAAACGCCGCTAAGGTAGAACCAATGGTTTTATTATAGCGTTCGACCGTATTCACATGTGGGGAATATTTAGGAGTATAATGAAGATTAGGGATTTTGTACTTGCGCAACATAGCTTTTAAAGTAGCACTTACAAACTGTTTACCATTGTCCAATATAATTGTAGATGGTATACCATGAACCAAAAATATTTTTTCTTCCAAAATATTAGTTATTATTTCAGCAGTTGCGCGCCTGATAGGAAAAAGTAGACAGCTAATGGTTTGGAAGGGTCGTGAACACACTTTGGGTCGTCCCATGCTTCCCAATGGTGCATGGTTCTGATGTTTGTGCGCGATACAAGTGTCACAAGAATTTATGAACTTAACCAAGTCACGGCGCATTTTGGGCCAATAGTAACGCATTGCTAAGCGCTTGTAAGTTTTAAATATACCGAAATGTTCCGAAGTGGGTTCGGCATGGTTCTCTAATATGGCATTATTTCGATCAGAAGAAGGTGGTACTTCTTTCCATTCGAACTCCTTACGTAGCATACACCTAGATTTTATCAAACGATACAATTTATTATTTTTAATAGAATAGTCTGGATAGTCATAAGGCGAAGATAAACAACCATTGTAGGTGGCTGAATACCATTGATCAGTGTCAACATTAGGGTCATTCACGTTATGATTATTCGCGTTAATTATATTTACAGGTAGGGATCGTGATAACGCATCGGCTATAATATTATCTGCGCTGCGCCGATGCTTTATTTCGAAGTTAAAGGCTGACAGACGAACTGACAACCGAGCTAATCTACTAGTCGGGTTGCTCAAGTTTAGGAACCATTTCAGTGCAGAATGGTCAGTATACACCACGAACTTTAACCCGTTATCTAAATAACAGCGCCAATATTCGACGGCTGTTAGAACTGCTAATGTCTCCCGTTCTGTTATACTCTAGTTTTGTTCCTGTGCACTTAGTGACCTACTCATGTAAGCGATTGGTAGTTCCACGCCATCTATTTCTTGTGTAAGCAACCCACCGATGCCACTCGCACTCGCATCAGTGTGAACTTGAAAAGGTTTCTCGTAATCGGGACACGATAATATTGGTGCGGAGCTTAACAATTGTTTTAGTTTATAAAACGAGTCATCAGCTTCCACCGACCACTGAAATGGTGCAGCTTTCTTACCGATAGAAGTTAGTTTGTTCAAAGGACCGGCAATAGTACTAAAATTAGGTATAAATCGCCGATACCATGATGCAATGCCTAAGAACCTTTTGACTTCTTTTTTATTTTTAGGCGTAGCATATTGAAGAATGGCTTCCACCTTACATGGGTCTACTTGTAATCCTTTAGGGCCTTATTACAAAACAAGGTCTAAATATAATACCAGGTTTAGACCTTGATGGAGTATGTTTAAAAATACTTTTTGACGAAATTAGTTATTTATCTTTATTCGACATTTGTTCTAACGCATTTGAGTGACAATAGTTTTCCAAAAATGTGTCTATGGTGTGCGTATAATTAATTTTACGCAGGTAAGTTTAGTACTAAACCTTGATTTAGATTTAGTCCATGTTTGGTAATAAGGCGGTTAGAGTTTACTACGTAGCCCAAGTACTTCAATTCATCACGGAAGAATTTAAATTTTTCTAAGTTAATGGTAAGGTTGGCCGATTTTAATTTTTCGTATTTAATAGTGACACATGAGCATTAAAAGATGGCGATATAAGCACGATATCATCTACAAAAACGAGTACAGAGTTTTTGAACTCAGGACTGTTCGTAAACAAGTGATCCACCAAACGCTGTTGTGTCGCAGGCGCATTCGTTAAACCAAACGGCATAGTCACAAATCTAAATGTTCCTCTAGTAGGCACATAGAACGCAGTCTTATCACGATCACATTCGCGAAGAGGCGTCTGCCAAAAGGACTTAGATAAGTCTATACTACTTAGATATCTAGCTTTCCTAAGGTTGTCTAAAATTTCGGATACGTAAGGTAGTTTGTACGCGTCTTTTTTAGTAATAGAATTAAGTTTCCGACTATCTAAACAAAACCTTAGTTTACCGTCCTTCTTAGGCGTTAGTAAAATCGGTGACGACCACGGACTTTCGCATTTTTCTACCACTCCCAATGCAAGCATTTCGTCTAATTTGTCAATAATTATTTTTAATTTCGCCGGCGGTAACCTATAATATCTTTGGCGTATCGGCGCAGAATCGCCAGTGTCTATTGCATGTTCTATTAAGTGAGTTCGTCCTAAACCGGTTTTTTCAGTAGAAATCGACTCGTGTTGCTTTATAATTAACTTAGCCGTTCTTTGTTGTGACTCACTCAACTCACTAAAAGATTGCAATACGTTCGTGTTACTCGGCTTATTTTCACTTAACACACTACACGGCAATGTTTTAGACATGCATACGAATGCGATATGGTTAGGCAGTAATTTAAATAGTTTCCAGAAATCGATGCCTAAAATTAAATTATTTGTAACTTCTGGAATAATATAAGCTTTCAGTAAGTGGGTTTGATTATAAAAAGTAGTGGGTAAGTTGATAAAACCGCGCGGCAACAATATATTTCCACCCGCGGACCGAATGGAATTAGTGTTGTGACACTGCTGTATTTCTAACCCGGTTTTAGTAATTACCTCCAGATGGGAGTTGTTACCTAGAATTGTAATGACTGCACCGGAATCGAGCAATCCACAAATAGGTAAACTGTTAATCGTTACGTTAACATAGGGCCGTAGGTCATTTTTAGGTTTATTATCCAGGATCGAGGCGACGGAATAACTAGAGAAATACACTTTTAGAGTGTTTAGCCAATTTCTCCAATCATCTTTGTCAAAATTGGTTGAATAGGTTGTAGAACCTAATTTAGATTTTGACACGCCCCGACCCTGACCAAATAGTTTTTTTGGTTTCGTCGATTTACAGTTCGGGCAGTTAGGGAATGTCACATCCCTACGGCCGCACTTGAAGCAAATTGCAAACCGATCGCGTTTGCACTCATTCAAACTGTGATCATTGATACGGCAGCGCGGGCAGTACTTGGACGTGACCGTCGATCTACGACAGAGCTAGGTTTAGACTAAGGATTGCTAGGTTCGTTGTTCTCAGTGAATTCGGGTTTACCTGGCGCACCCTCTATAGTGGCAACGGGATAATTATTGAAGGAATTATTACGCGCTCGGTTATTAGGTTTGTGACTGTAAGCTAGGTCTGGTGCCAACGTGTCGTTATTACACGGTTCGCGGAATTGAGAGTTCAAACATTTCATCCATTCGTAGTTTAAACATAACGTCTGCAGTGTTGCTATACTGTCTATTGAAGATATTGACGGAGCTAGCACTGGCGAGTAGCATCGACGTATGTTATGCAATAGAATGTCTAACTTTTCGCGTTCGGACAATCGCCATGACGGTGACAGCCTAGCGAACAGCTGATTCATTATCGAGAGATAAATTATTATAGTTTCGGTAGCACCTTGAGTACGTCGACGGATTTCATTTAATAACCGGTAGTCATAATCGTACGGTGGGAAATCGTCTATTAATTTAGTGGTGAGTTCTTCCCATGTAGTAAAATATTCTTTTAGGCCGCGATACCAGTGAAGTGCGTTACCGGTGAATATTTCGGAGGCATATGATAAAATTTTAGTGGAAGGTAGATTACGCGCGGTTTGGAATTCGGTTACGCGTTGTAGGAACGCTCGGACGCATCCCATACCGTCGTATTTTAGCTTAGACAGTTCGCTAACTCTCAAATGCTCGCAATGCAATACTAACCCTGCCTGCGTCGAGGTAGACGGCGCAGGTTGGACCTCTGCCACAGCATCAGCTGAGCCAACAGCTGATTGCTCAATGGCGGACAGCTCCGCCGAGAGCTTGTCGAACCGGCTGCACAATTCGGTTATTCGTTTTGAATACGCCGTAGGACGTTCCATCCTACGGAGTCTGTGGAATATGTGGTTGTGCAGTGCGGTAGACCTCCTAGCTAGGTTCGCTTCGTAAGAAACAGATAACGAATTTAATCGCTTGGCCAGCTCAGAGATGGCTTCGCTAGCGCCCTCGAAGTCCACCGCTATGGCTAGACCCGACTCCAAGATGTCATCATTTGGAATGGCTTTCAGTAATTTAGGGAGCTGCTTCCGCAGACCTAGGACAGAGGTAGCCAGCTCCTCACCTCTAATCGCGACCTCGTATGCTAGTTCATTTTTGTTTAAAAGGAAGTATTTTATGGGGTGTGAGCCCATTGTGTATGAATAAATAAACTGCGTAAGTATATACTATACACTACACTTAGTGCGCAAGCGTTCCGCCCTTACAATTGGCCTACTTTACGATTAGGCGTAAAAGTTCGACCGTTAGGACTAATTAGAAAAAACGTTAGAATTCAAATTTGCGAACTATTACGTAGTAGGTAGTTACACTAAAAGGTAGACAATTAGTATAGCAATACGTACCGGTTCGCTGTAGCCGCACCTGCTTGCTTACAGTTATGGAGACCTGCTAGAAGAGAACTCGAGGACGGAAAGCGAGACAATAACACACGTAGGTAGTAAAACGCAGTAGAGGATCTAGAAGCGTTTATTTGACGAGTATTGCCTCACTTCCCTTGCCACGAGTATGACCGACCAACAACACGACACTGGCCTGAACACTAAGGGCTGCAGTCTCCCACGCTGTTCCCTCCGGTAGTGTGTAGGCAGGCTGCTCGAAGGCTGCGCGTAGCGGTACAGGTCCTCGCTGACGTTGGTTCAGCTGGCAGGCGCCGACGGTGCGAGTATGATGAGCAGGGCAGGCCAGACTCTTCGGCAGAGGTGACGCCGAAGGCGGTGCAGCAGGTGTAGCGGTCTAGGTAGCGTAGCCCGGAGCTTGTTTGGAGAGGTGGACCTGGAACCTGAAGGGAAACAGCATTAGGAAAGCCACAACCAATAGAGTCAGGCAGGCGGCGTCAGCCGGCCTCAGCTAGCAGGTAGAGAGATAGGCAGTACGCTAACGCAGTAAATGTAGTGCTTACCCGTAGCTGGGACCAGGATACACGTAGATACGACGTAGGGTCAGAAGGTACGCTTAGTTATAGTAGGTAGGTAGTAGAAGCGACGTTAGAGTAGCGGTGCCGGCCTCTCTGTCGGCCCCTTTATATACCGGGCCCTCCATCAGAGTTCATGTTGGCGTGTAACCAAATATGGGCAAAACTCACGGGCGCGGACGATGGCCTTCTCTGATTGGCCGAGCGTATGGACGGTATTATGACGTACACTCGGTAGGTACCGGTCATACGCCACAGCCAGTTGTATGCAACTAGGTAATTTAATGTTATCTGTGATTATGAATGTCTGTGGTACTGCGTTTGAAATCTGATTAATTACAAAAAACAATGTGTTTGTGCTGTAATTGTTGTGTGCTGATTTTATGTGAATGTTAGTGTTTTTAACACGCTTTTAGTAGGTCGTCGTGTATGTAACTAACTATGTAGTGGATTCTAAGCTCATTAATTTAACCATTTTCCAAGAGTCGTAGCGTAATGAAAATTGGCAGCGGTATGTAGTTCTGATGACAATACAATAATATGGTACTGTCAAACTGATCTGATGATGGAGCCGGAATACATGAACTGGAACTTCATGACGGAAAATCTTATCATAGCCGTTTTGGATTTCTTAGAAAAGTCTTGTCATAGACTTTGGCTACGATTAGGTTTCAAGGTCTAATGATGAAGCCGGAAGAAAGGCACCGGCATTCCATGATGGAATATCATAATCATAGTCGTGTTTGTACTTGTGAGGAAATCTATGTAATGGACTTTGAACATGATCAGGTTTCAAGGTTATAAAAATAATTATATATTGTAGAACACGCAGTGGCGCAGTTAGGGTCCCGTACTTTTGCGCCTGGACAGGCGTATGTGGCCCTGAGTAGAGTAAAATCACTTAGTGGTCTCCTGATTGAAAAGCTAGATGGTTGTAAGCTGACAGATAAAACACTATGTAATACAGACATACACGCGGAGATGGAGAGGATGCGGGCTCATTCGCCTACTTAAAATAAATGTATAAATTTTAAAAATATTTCGTTACCAAAGACCAAAAAAGTATAAAATAAATTAATAGTTTAAAAACACTAGAAAAACTGGCTTTTATAAAGGCACGTAAAAAAGAAATTATATACTGTGTGAGTGTTCAACAGCCCTAACAGTGAATATTGACTTACGGTGTTATTTAAGCTATAGGTCGAAGTGCTAACACAAATAACATAAAAAATATTACAACGCCATCTCTGTGTTAACCTGATCACTACGTCAAGCCGTGTCAAGTTATCGTGCGAATGATCTAATTGCGCTAGCGCCTAAACTATATTGAGATCGTAGCGCCAACTACAATTCTCGCTAATCAGTATCAAAAATAATATAAACAATGGTTAAGTGTGGCGCTTGTGGCAAATTTCTTGCAGCGACTGCTGGTTTAAAATTCTGCAAATGTTCGGTATGCTATCATAATGGCTGTGTGGCTGTATCTGACGCCGGACCCGCCGGTAGCAAATGGCTGTGTACTGGATGTACACCTAACTCACTTGAGCCAAAGAGTTCTGCCAAGGCAGCAACCGGTTTCCATACTCCAGAAGCGCATCCCAGTCCGGCCAGCCTCGATGAGTCAATTCAGAGTATTATTGATGTTGATACTAAGGCTGATCTAGTTTTGGAGATCCGTTCATTCCGTAAAGAATTGCATGCGCTAAGAGCTGAGCTACGTGATTGCCGTGCGGAAATTGCAGACTTCAAGGGGGCACTAAAATTATGTCATGAAAATATATCAAACATGGACAGCCGTATAGCGTCAGCTTTAGAGAGCAAATTTGAAGAGAGGATCCCAGCAAATGTTGACTCTTTAGAAGACACAATTAGCGAGTTAAAATCTCAGCTAAATGAGCGTGAGCAAGAGTCGCTTATGAACGACGTCGAGATAGCCGGTGTGCCCGAACAAAAAGAGGAAGGCTTATTTCATCTTGTAAAAGTATTGGCAACAAAATTGGGAGTTGAAATCGATTACCGAGAGATAGCACACGTCACCCGAGTTGGGTTAAGCAGACGCAACAGAGTAAACACAGATTATATCTCTGCCGACACCGCCGCGCTTAAGCCGAGATGTATCGCTGTGACGTTTGTCCGTCGCGCAACGCGCGATAACTTACTACGTGCGGCTCGAGTGCGCCAAGGTCTAGCGTCGACTGACGCTGAGATAGTCGTCCCGTCACGGCCAGTTTACATAAACGAACGTCTTACTTCAGTTAAAAGGCGTTTGATTTACCGTACGAGACAGTCGGGCCGGCAACACAATTGGAAATACATCTGGACCCGGGGCGGCAGAATCTTTGCACGTAAGGATGATGGCAAGCAGGCAGAGCGTATTCGTAGCGATAACTTTATTATTGGCTCAATTACAGTTTGACTGCGTATGATAATTATTATAATAAATGTTTAACATGCCTGACTTTTATTGGACTACCTGATAACTTAATGGCCATAGTACTTAACTTATTCATAATTTCATGTGTAAGGTCTGGATCAAAATGCCGTCTGATGTCTATTTCATTGTTTTTTTACTATGTTTTAATTTTGTTAACTCTTTTTAGGATTAAGTATAACATAATCTGTACAAACGTGTGTCTCACTGCTCTGCACTCCGTTCTATTTATGCGAATTCAAAGTTTTCGGAACTCTGTTAGCCAAAGTATATGTTATCTAATTATTATTTATCTGAGTAACATTGTGCTCATTTCATATACTACATTGCTTATATTTAAATTATTAGCCATAAAATATTCGTCAAGACACTGCTTAGGTTCTACCTTTTATATAATACTAGCTGACCCAGCGAACTCCGTATAGCCTTTTTAAGGTTTTTTTCTAGTTCCTTTTCTATCCAACTACTTTTCCAGGAAATTCTTAACAAAGTCATCAAAGCCTTTAGTGCTTAATCTAAAATTTCAGAGTCTATAGAGGGGTAAAAACAAACGAATATTGATTTTTGTATATAATGTATAGAATTTTCCCCTCCACCACCTATGATTTTCCATCCGCTAGCGATAGCGATGCTCACATTCGTGCGTTCAAAGCAAATAGACGTGCTCTGTACCAATATTTATATCATTTCATGTTAAAAAACAATTTATAAAATCTGTGACCTACTTGCCGCGCTACATACGTTTACGCTGAGTTAGTGATTGTGTAGTGAAAAACCAGTTACTATGTCTGTTGTTACATGAGTTTAAAGATGGCTAATGTTGAAAACAGCCCTTTCAATCGAAGTACAATAACCCCACGTAGCCCTCCGTGCACACCTCAGCCACGACACCATGACGATGAGGACGTAATAGAAGCTCTGTCAACCAATAGCCTTAAAATCTGGCTGAGCACAATTGAGCAAAGCCTCAATGAAGTATGCCAGATTGCCGCAGAAGGAAAGTTAAACTCCGATCAGAAGCTCAAAATCAACGCCCTATCAAGGAAGGTAAGCGGTGGAGCTGCACAAATGTCTGTACATTATCAGTCTTTGAAACAAAAGACTATATTGTTAAATGCGAAACTGGAAGCCCACAAAGAAAAACAAGACCTATTTGAATGTTTCAATGACTTCAAAAAATCAATCAAAGAAAGCATACAAGAAAATTGCACAAAACCAGAGACGGAGAAGATGACCTTTGCTGACATGGTCAAGACTAATAAAAATAATTTCATTCGCCCTAAAAATTTGAGTTCAATCGCTATCTATCCAAGCGATAAACATAAATCCAGCGATGAGACAAAATCTCTAGTCCAGAAAATCATTTGCCCAGAACAAATGCGAATGCTTGTAGCCCACAAGTGAGAGGACTACGCAAAACAAAAAACGGAGGTGTGATTATTAGCACGGAGACAAAGGACGACATAGAGAAGCTCAGGCAGTCAACGCAACTAAGTAGTTCAGGATTCAAGGTGGAAGAGCCACTCAAACGAAGACCTCGTATTATAGCTTTAGGAGTATCAGCTCATTTGCAAGAGCAAGAAGTCTACGACTGTATATATGAGCAAAATATAAAAAAGAAACTCAGCATGACCCGCGAAGCGTTCTTGTCCTCCATAAAAATCAGCCACAAATCCGGTAGAAAAGAAGCACCTACTTGCAACATCATACTAGAGGTATCTGCCACTATCAGAAGAGTACTGATGACCCAGGGATACGTTTGCATTGATTGGAAATGCTGCAATGTCAGAGACTTTACACTTGTGACCAGATGTTACAAATGCCACCAATATGGACACGCTGCAAAGACCTGTCGCGAGACCGCAGATACGTGTGGACATTGTGGCGAAGTAGGCCATCAAGTAAACGAATGCAGTAGAAAAGAGAACTCACCTAAATGTGCGACATGCCATCGCTTCAAGAAACCGAGCGACCACAAAACAGGTGACCCCGAGTGCCCAGCAAGAAAAATGGCAGAGGCAAGGTACATTAATTCTATAGATTATAGTGAGGGCGCCTAAGAGCGCCGCCTTTATTTCTTAAATTTTTGCAGTTTCTACAGTCTACAACACTTTTAATTGATACACTTAAAAAACAATTTAGTTTCGTAATTATTATGGCTGACGAATTAATTAACGAGTTAGATGATTTTTCTGTACATATATCAAAAATGTGTGATACGGAAAGTTGCAGTTTATACGTGTCAAGATACAATAAGCCTTTAACAATACTAACCCAGAACATCCGTAGTATCTATAAAAATATAGATGGCTTAACCATTTTCCTAAAAAGATTGCATTTTGAATGCGACGTTATCATTCTCACAGAATGTTGGCTTACAAATAGAAATGGCAATTTACCAGTTTTGTCAGGCTACAATACCTTTTACACAGCAAAATCCCTTAATCAAAACGATGGTGTGGTAGTATACGCAAACAACTGCCTATCTGTCACTTTTGAAGAACCAAATGTCCAAGAATTCAATTGTCTGGTGATGAAAATTGGATCCGATATCGCCGTCATCGCTGTTTATAGACCACCATCCTTCAGAAACTTAGATACCTTTAATAACTCCTTAAATCGCATCATACAAACCCTATCAGCTTTTAAAACCGTTATTCTATCTGGGGATGTAAATATATTTATAAACGCTGAGAACTGTGACGCCGGGACGCAAGATTACTTAAATATGTGTGCATACCACGGCCTTTCCCCCTCCCATACCTTTCCAACACATCAGAGTGGTTCCTGTTTGGATCACGTCTTGCTCAAGACCCAGCTTCCGTGTCTAACGCTTGTTGCTAACTCTTCAATAACCGACCATTGTGCTGTCCTAATTACACTTGATTTATTGCAATCATCGGACGTTACGCGACCTCAGCAGAAATCAAAAATAAATATGAGTGGACTTGAACGGGATTTGTGCAACATTGATTTTAGCCTGGTTTACAATTGTGCTGATGCAAACAACTCACTAGCGTATGTTATTAGTAAAGTGCAAGAGAGCATTATAAAAAATACGAATATCTACAAACTTAGTAAGAGAAACTATAATATTAAACCTTGGATAACTCCAGGTTTGATTAGATGTATTCGGCATAGAGACAAGCTACATTTAAAAGCTAAACATAGTCCTGAAAACGTAATTTTACAAACATCCTACAAACGATACCGTAATTTTTGCAATAACCTCTTGAAAAAGTTAAAAACAGAGTACGACAAACTACAAATAAATGAAGCAGGCAATAACAGTAAAAAACTATGGCAGTACCTTAAAACCGTTACTTATACGTCTAAGCAAAATACACCCGATACGAGTTTATTAAATACACATGACTCACCACAATCATCGGCCGATAGCGTAAATGAGTATTTTGTAAACGTAGGACTAAAACTTGCGGAAAAAATTCAAGTTCAATGCGGCATGGATCTGTTTGACAGACACTCAAGTTACTCAACCTATCTGAACAGCGGTAAATCTTTCGTAATGTTGGAACCGGACGAAGATGAAGTTGAGCGAACTATACTCACCTTAAAAAATAACACTGCAGCAGGATGGGATAACATCAATTCTAGCGTTTTGAAAAATTTCAGACATATTCTTGTACCTCCCTTAACACACATTTTTCGATTATGCCTCGCTGATGGCATTTTTCCCACCTGTCTTAAAAAGGCCGTAGTAGTTCCTATTCACAAAAGCGGAACAAAAGGTCTCGTAACAAACTATAGGCCTATTTCGATATTACCTTCGATAGCCAAAGTCTTGGAAAAAATGGTAAATAATAGGCTCATGACTTATCTCGAAAACAATGCTCTCCTATCCGTCACCCAATTCGGTTTTAGACCTAAGTTGTCTACTGCTGATGCAGTACACCAGTTAACGAATTATGTCTCAGAAGAACTTGGAAAGAAAAAGCACGTCATTGGAATATTTCTTGACCTGGCAAAGGCCTATGATACAGTGTCTATTCCTAAACTCCTTAAAAAATTGGAAGCCATAGGCGTCAGAGGTAACCAATTAAACTTCTTTACTGAATACCTAAAGAACAGGCACCAATGTGTACGTATAGGCAACGTTATTAGTGCAGATATGAAAATGCCCCAATTCGGCATTCCCCAAGGAAGCACCCTCGCATCAACCCTCTTCCTGGTGTACATCAACGATCTCTGCAACCAAAATTTAGATCATGGCAAAATCATTGCATATGCTGATGATACCGCCATCTTGTTTTCCGCTGACACTGCTGAGGAGGTACATGAATTTGCACAACGGGGGTTTGACATGGTAAATAACTGGCTGAAATATAACCTATTGACCTTAAACGCTGAGAAAACCAATGTTATCAAATTTTCAATGCGGAAGTCTCAGACTACGACATATAATAATACATTACAAGCTCATTATTGTATTAACCCTGCACTTAACACATGCACTTGCCCTGCTGTTCGCTACACTACTAACATTAAGTACCTAGGAATCATTGTAGACGATTGCCTCTCCTTTAAACAACATATAAGTGCTCTTACATGTAGAATTCGTAAATTATTCCACGTTTTTAAAAAACTCCGTTGTATAGCTGATAATAAACTAATCATACGGGTATATCAGGCTCTATGTCAATCAGTTCTGCAATACTGTATTACTTCTTGGGGTGGAGCCCCAAAATCTATAATGTTGCCGATTGAACGAGCACAAAGAGCACTCCTAAAAGTAGCAACTAACCGACCCTTCCGATTCCCCACGCAGCTCTTATTTGAAAGTTGTAAAGTACTAACTGTACGCCAACGTTTCCTGTTGTATACGATCCTAAGGCATCACTCTACGCTTATTTATAACCCTAATCTCACTAACAATAAAAGACGTAAAGATATCGTTTGTACTGCACTTTCCGAATCTAAGTTTATTTTCACGAACAGATTTTATGCATTTCTAGGACCATTTGTTTATAACAAACTTAACGAAGTACTGTGTATTTATGACGTAAACTTTTATAAATGTAAACAATTAGTTTATAAGTATTTGCAACCTTTGAATTACGAACAGACTGAAGATTTGATGACCGTACTAAAATAAATATTAGCTAGCCAGGCATAACTCGTGGTCTTGACATAGTTTCTTTTAGGTAAGTAAAATGTAATTTGCTTAATAGCTTAATATAGTCTTTAATTATTGGTAATAAATATATACTTTATTTTAGATATTACATAAGTAATACATTATGATTATTGTGCCTTTACAGCCTGTGGCACAGGTATATCCTAGTACAGGCACCCATTGTAACTTAGATCTTATCTCTTTCCTAGAACTACATATTTTTATTTATTGTAGAAGCTATGAATAAATAAACAATTTATTATTATTTATTATTATTATTATTATTATCCGCCATCTTCGATTTCCCATTTGCCATCTTTGATCACGAAATAGATGTTGTATTTGGATTAACCATCCCTTAAATCATCAGAGATACCCATATTGATTTTTAAAATTTTTCCCATCCGCCATATTGAATCACGAAATAGATGTTGTATTTGGATCCCCCATCCCTTTAAACATCGAAGACGATACCCATATTGATTTTAAAAAAAAATCTCATCCGCCATCTTTGATCACGAAATAGATGGTGTTTTGGAATTCCCTATTCCTTAAAATATCAGAGACGATACCCATATCGACTTAAAAAAAATCCCCTCCGCCATCTTTGATTTCCTATCCGCCACCTTTGATCACGAAATAGATGTTGTATTTGGATTCTCCATCCCTTAAATCATCAAAGACGATACCCATATTGATTTTTTAAATTTTGCCCTTCCGCAATCTTTGATTTCCCATCCGCCATCTTTGATCACGAAATAGATGTTGTGTTTGGATTCCCCATCCCTTTAAATATCGGAGACGATACCTATATTGATTTAAAAAAATTTCCCATCCGCCATCTTTGATCACGAAATAGATGGTGTTTTTGAATTCCCCATTCCTTTAAATATCGGAGACGATACCCATGTCGACTTTAAAAAAAATCCCGTCCGCCATCTTTGATTTCCTATCCGCCACCTTTGATCACGAAATAGATGTTGTATTTGGATTCTCCATCCCTTAAATCATCAAAGACGATACCCATATTGATTTTTTAAATTTTGCCCTTCCGCAATCTTTGATTTCCCATCCGCCATCTTTGATCACGAAATAGATGTTGTATTTGGATTTGCCATCCCTTTAAATATCGGAGACGATACCTATATTGATTTTTAAAAATTTCCCATCCGCCATCTTTGATCACGAAATAGATGGTGTTTTTGAATTCCCCATTCCTTTAAATATCGGAGACGATACCCATGTCGACTTTAAAAAAAATCCCGTCCACCATCTTTGATTTCCTATCCGCCACCTTTGATCACGAAATAGATGTTGTATTTTGATTCCCCCCCCCTTAAAATATCGAGGGCGATAACCATATTGATTTCTAAAATTTTCTCATCCGCCATCTTTGATTTTCCGTTTGCCATCTTTGATTTCCCGTCCGCCATCTTGGATCACTAAATAAATTTCATATTATTAATCAGCGTCCCGAAAATCTTGAAAACGATACCCATATAAATTGTATCCTATTCGTTTAGCCTTTTTTTGCCTTTGACCCAGACCTCCCCCTTCTCGTTTGACCATTTTATTATTTTTGTCTTGCCCCTAAAAGTTGTTGCGTAATTTTATATAGCCTATAGCCTTTCGGAATAATTGGGCTATCATAGGCAATAACAATTTTAAAAACCCGACTGCTAGTTCCTGAGATTAGCCGACATTATCTTTTAGCCTTTTTAGCTTTTGCCCGGCCCAATGGGTCGAAGCTTTATGTTATATAAGATAAGATAAAGATAAAGATATTTTATTTGTATAAACATGAGTATACACACATAAGTATGCAAGATGTTAAATAAAAGTATACAGTCAGTCATGTTTAGCCATTCCATATGCAACAAATAGTATAAAGATGAAAATACATTATAGCATCCAGTGGCACTAAATTTATGAATTATATTTATACAAAACAAGATCAAAACACTTAATATATTCAAAATTACATATGTTTTTATGTGTTATTATGACCTGCTCATTATTATGAATAAAATATTAGGTTACAAGAATTCAATAATAGCTAGGTGATAGTACATCATTGAAATTGTCACATTAAGTTATTTAGAATTCAAGCATTATCAGTATATCAGCCGTCAACTTTGTCATTCAGAAATTCCTCGATATCATAATATGCTTTGTTTACTAAGAATTTTTTAAGTGTTTTTTTTAATTGGTTGTTACTTTGTTCTCTCCACTCTTAAGGAATCTTATTATAAATTTTGGGGGCCATGCAAAAGATACTTTTATGCATCAATGTGGTTCTTGATGCGTGTAAGCATAGTTTATGATTATCACGTCTGTTACGGATTACTACAGCAGACCTTTGGGGAAATAAATGTCTATTGCTTTTAACGAAAGTTGCACTTGCTAATATATATTGGGACGGCAGTGTTAAGATCTTATGTCTTATAAAATATGGCTTACAACTATCAGTGATTTTTAATTTAAACATGGTCCTTAAACAGCGTTTTTGAGTTTTAAATACTTGTTCCTTATTTGTTGAATTTCCCCAAAAGATAACGCCATATTTTAGTTTTGAAGAAACTAATCCGTGGTAAGCTGCGAGAAGGCCATCAATGTTTAATGTTGGAACCAGTTTATATATTGCATAACATGAAGTATGAATCTTTTTTATTAAGGCTTCAGTGTGTAATTTCCAATTGAGTTTTCTATCTATTAAAATACCAAGAAACTTCGCATTGTCAACTTCATTGATATCGATATTATTGTAGTGTGTTAACAAGTCAGACATAGTAGTTCCTCTTTGAGTAAAATGAATAATATTTGTTTTTTCTAAGTTAATTTTTAAATTATTGTTTTTTAGCCATTCAATCATTGCTATTAAAGAGTTGTTAATGTCAGAGTTATAGCTCTTTTATTTATACACGGTATCGTTATCGTGCTATCGTCAGCGAATAATGTTACATATTGATTGATGCTTTTGGAGAGATCGTTAATGTAGATGGTAAATAAGAGAGGTCCTAAGACGCTACCTTGTCCGACACCATATTTGACAACACGTTCTGATGATCTGTATGTTTCTTCATGTTTGGTGTGTGTGTTTAATGTAGTTATTTCTGTGTATTGCTTTCTATTACTAATATAGGATTTTATCAAGCTTTGTACTTTGCCGCGTATTCCGTATGCTTCTAATTTTTGCATCAAGATGTCATGCCTGACATAGTCGAAGGCCTGAGTCATGTCGCAAAATATAGTGCTGACAGGGATATTTTTGTCAACATTTGTATGCACCGTATACATGAAGTCATATATAGCCATATCTATAGTTTTATTATTTCGGAATCCCTTCTGTTCGTCAGTGAATAAGTTGTTTTTTTCTAAGTAGGTGTTAAGTTGCTTATATATATGCTTTTCAAATATTTTAGCCATAATACTTATAAGAGAAATTGGTCGGTAATTTTGCATAATCTCATGACTTTCCCGTTTATACAACGGTTTCACAACAGATATCTTTAATGCCTCGGGAAAGGTGCCGGTGTCAATACTTAGATTAATAATATAGCTTAGGTGTATACAGATTTCTGTGGCTACTGATTTAATCACTTTTGTGGTTATACCGTCATAGCCCACACTATTTGTGTTTTTGAGACTATTTATTATTTTTAGTATTTCTATTGGAAGACATGGGGCTAAGAAGAAAGAATTCAATCTAGTGTCAATGAGTGATGTAACGTTTTTACCAGTATTTTCTATAGGCACGATTTTATCGACAAAATATCAATTGAATGTATTTGCAATTTCTACGGGTTTAGTGATGATGTTATTGTTAAGTCTTATTTTTCTAATTATGTGTCTCGGTATATTGCATTTTGAACTATTAATTATGTTCCAAGTTGTTTAAGATTTATTAATGGCTGTTTTTATGGAGTAATTGTTTTGTGCTCTCTGTGTGAGTTTAATGATATTTTTTAGTCGTTTTGAGTAACTAGTAAAGGCCAATTTATTAATTTCATCAGGATTATGACGATATTGCCACAATAAATTACGTTTTCTTTTGCTACACACTTTGATTCCACGTGATATCCATCTAGGTTTTTTAATGACATTGATAGTAATAGTTTTTTCAGGTAAGCACAATTTATAATACAGGTAAAATATGTCAAGAAAAGTATTATAAGCTTTGTTAGGATCAGCAGTTTCATACATTTCTGCAAAGGATAAGCTATTAAGACATTCTTTGAATTTTAATATATTTTCATCACAATAGTCTCTCTTCGTTTTGCGCCAATATTTATTGTTAAAAATAGTTTGAACAGGAAATTTAAGTATTTGTGCTGTGTGGTCAGATAAACCCAGTTCACGGACTTGAACGTCACATTTCCTATTAAAGTTATGAGCAATGTTATCAATACATGTTTGACTTTTTATGCGAGTGGGCTGATTAACTGATAATTTCAGATTGTGATTCAAAAATATGCATTCAAAATCCAAAGTCTGTGTGGATCGTTTCAGCACGTCCACATTATAGTCACCTGCTATTATAGTATGTTTGTGTTTACTCTTACTAAGTATTTGCAATAGTATTTCTATTTTCTCCATAAATGTATTAAAATTATTCTGTTTAGGAACTCTGTAAACACATACAATAGCAATTCTATATTGAGTTAGCTCTATGCCGCAACACTCAAAAACACCTGTCAATGAAAGTTTTGTGATTTGTTTTAATTCAGTAAATTGATGACCATTTCTAACTAATATGCATGCTCCTCCTCTTTTACTTTCTTTTCTGGTAAAACACGCTGCCAGTTTGTAGTTCGGTATGTTTAAATATGATTCATAGCCTGCCATAATGAAGTGCTCAGTAAAGCACAATATGTCAATGTTTATATTTTCCTCTTGAAGCTCCTCATTGCATACTGATATTGCGTCCGATTTATTTAATAAGCCTGCAATATTTTGGTGTAGGGCATAAAGATATAAATTATTCACGAAAAAAATCTTCTATTATTTCTTGGGACGTTTCCTTAGCATTAGAGATAATATCTGATTCCTTGCAGGTTTCTATATATTCAATCAATTGATATATATCTTCAAAAATTATTCTCAAACCTGTATTGTTGATTACTCCTGAATATTTGTGGAAGGTGCTGTAATCACAGTTTAGGTTCTTGTTCGAATCTAATAAATATATGTGTTTGTAAGTTAGTAGTTCCTTATCCAGTAAATTATTGAAAGTTTCAACTCTGTAGTTATATAAATTTGTGTAGTAACCTAGTTTATAAGTAGGGCAGCAAATTATTACATTTGTATGTACAGTGCTTTTCAATACGTTTTTTATATGGGAGATTATGCCGGAGAAGTTACTTGTTTTTAAAAAATCCTCCTCCCCAATCAGTACTATACAGTAATCATTCCTGTTAAAGTTTGAAACATAATCCTCAATATTGTCTAATAAGTGCATCATACTTGCATTCGGTTTCTTATATCATTTCATACTTTTCACGTAGAAGACGTTGTGCAGTAGACAATACGGAGTTTCCTTTTTTTGTACTCATTATACATATTTTGTTCTTAGTATCCTTTTTGCAATTATATAGCCTATAGCCTTCCGGAATAACTGGGCTATCGTAAACAAAAATATTTTTTCAGATCTGACCGGTAATTCCTGAGATTAGCGCGTTTAAACAAACAAACAAACAAACTCTTCCGCTTTATTATATTAGTATAGATACGTTGTTACTACTTTAAATATATTTATAAGTATTTTAACTATTGTTTTCTAGTTAACAATATTTTTTTGCATTAGTTATTAAAAATACAAGTTAAATAATACATAAAATACATTTAATGATAATATACTCTTTATTAATTCAATCACAGTACTATCACAGTCAAATAATCCATACAGTCGTTCGACGAAAGCGTCTAGACGGGTCAATCGTGCGGGGGCCAAGAGGTGAGACGCGGGAAGAGCGGTACCTAGTTACGTATATCGCCTTAGTTCCTAACTAGGTACATGTTTTTGGGGGCTGGCACGTGCTTGTTTTTTGTTCGTTACTTATTTATTTGCTTATGAATATTCATTAAGATGGTGCATACGACTTGTGCTGTGAGACATTGAAATTCTTTATGCTGTTTAACGATTTAAATAAATAAGGATTTAAAAAATCTGTGATTTCATCAATTTACTTATACCAAAAACGAAAATTTCATAAATTATAATTATTTATATTAATTTGAAATGTATGTACCTATAACCATTTAAAATAATGTGCACATTCCTACTAATCTACTAACTTTTTACAATATTTCATGTCTGGCCAAATCACAGAATAAAGTAGCAATTATTGTACGTAAACAACATGGCAGACGTAAGAAAATATGCGTTGTAAGGTAATATTCGATTCTGGTGTTATTTTAATTTCATGCAATAAGTACCTAGTACATTCGCATTAGGTAAGTACCTATCACATATTATTATGTATCTTGGTAACGGCGCATCCTAGCTCAAAAATAACCATATTTTTGGACCCCTTTTATAAGCCCCACACATGTTCTCCGTAATCTCATAGCCCGGTTACCCATCCAAAAAATGACCGTGATGTCTATTGCTTTACCTTAACGTAGTTTGCACGAAAAAAATCTGCAAAATACTTCATATCGATAACATAGGCTCTGCAAGCTGATCCCAAGGCTACCCATCCATTAAACCACCGCTATGTCAATCGCTTTATTTTAACTTGGCTTGTACGAAAAATGATTTATATTCTTAACCGCCTCCCACGACACCTGCGGGATGAAATAGGTGCTGACTGACACTTTGTATGCAAATCTGTCACCGCACAAAAAATGCAACGTGTTTTATAATAATTATTTATCTTTAATTATTGTAATATAATAAACTAGCTGTTTCCCACGGTTTCACACGCGTCCTGAGGGAACTTCTTCGCGTACCCGGTTATTTTTAGCCTAAGTTACTCCTTGGTACATCAGGCCAGTGAAAATAGGTCCCGTCAAAATAGGTCCAGCCGTTCCGAAGATTAGCGAGAACAAACAGACAGACAGACAAAAATTGGAAAAAAATGACATTTCGGTGTATGTACCGTGTATACATCCATATGCATTTAGTAAAAAGCGGTTATTTAAATATTACAAACAGACACTCCAGTTTTATTTATATCTATAGATAAGTGATTTACACTATATTATTCATGTAGCGTAGCAATTGTAATATTTTTCTAAAATAAATAGACGGTGTTTGAATAAGTAGGTATTGTTTACATGTGGCAGCCCTAGCCTACTTACCCTTGTCTAGACGTTGTCGGCTTTTTCTACGAGATCAAAGGCGTCAAACTACTGTATGTCTTTATACTGTGGTACTATCATTGATCCAAGGAAAAATAAAATCAACAAAAATTCAAAACTATTTTGTTTTCTTATAATTAGGTAATTATCACAAAAGTCTACTTGTTTTAAATTTTTTTCAAAAATTTTATTAATCTGTAATAATATTTTATTACTAAAATAGAAAAAAACAGTCTATATAGACAGTCTTGACCAGTATCAATATTGTGTTCTCCGTATATGGCCTTTTGGCACGCTGCGCGTTGGTCATCCGCCTTTTTTTATATGAACAAAGTCCGCAATAGCGTTGTTTTCTTAGTTTTAGACCATCATTAGTAATCTCTGGAGGTGGCGGTACCAGTTTTTTTTTATATTTGGCATATTGTCACGTACAGTCCTCTACAAAGTGGGTGCCTCTAGTCGTATTTGCATCCAAGGTGCCGTCAAATCTGTGCTTAATTTTTGTCGTTGACAACATTGCGACAAATTCGCGTTGGTCCTCTATTTGGAGGAATAAAATTAATAACAGAAGTCCCTCCAATCGTAAGGCCCTTTATAGTTGACCATACACGGTAATTCTTCCACGTATTGACCGCTGAGGCAAGATTAAGTGTGAAGTCGATGAAGTTATATCAAGATTAGCCAATACTAGAAAAGCATGATTTTTAGGGTCCGCTTGTCTGCTTGTTGGGCATCCTCAATGTGGTCGATCATCGTGTCTTCGTTATCACTCTTGACATCATCTTCATCTACACAAGCTTCATGCTCGGAGTCCAAATCCAAGGAGAACAATCACCGTCATTTTCTAAAATTGAAGCTATTTTGTCCTAGTTTAGGTGTCAATGGGACTCCATCTTATATTTAACCTGCCAATATAATACTATATTATGACAAATGTGTCTAAACAAGACAGATAACTCAAATAAATCACAACAAAAGAAATTTGAAATAATTACAAAAGTTACGCAAAGCCCAATCATACGTCGAAATGACGTGCCACATCATCATTCCACTAGAATGGCGGCACTTACCGAGATGACGCAAACGTGTCCTGCGAGGTCCTGACGGCCACTGAATTGGTTTAGGAGTTTAAATCGATCCGATGGTAAACGGAAAAGATATAGAGATGTTTCGCCGCGGTATACGTCAAATTGACGTAGATTGGGCTTCTAGGGTTAATGTATTTATGAAATATAAAGTTAATTGCAGTATTGAGAAATTAGTTTACACAATAATTTTAATTTTTATACAGTCCCCAGTAAAATACAGACGTAGATGTTCTGATTATTATGATCGATGAATATGTGAAGGTTGGCTTATTAAATGCGGACTCTCTTGGTACAGGTCATGATGATTTTGCGGTACTATAAGATAGGCATTGTATCGACATCATGGCCATCAACGAAACCTGGCTACGCCCGGGTGAGGATGCCCGGGGACCGGCCTTTCCCGAATACCGTTTTATGCACATACCTCGCCTTGACACGGTACGCTCTGGCCGAGGTGAAGGCGTTGGCTTTTACATAAAGCGCAGTTTTAACGTGCTTTCATATACTGCCACTACTGATAGTCGGTATGAATTAGTTGAACAGATGTGGCTGCCATTTAAACATAATGGTAAAAACATTGCTATAGGTACTGCATACTGCCCGCCGTGGCTCTGCCTAGATCTTTTTTTAGATGCTATCACTGAAACAATAAGTTCGTTGGGTAATTGTGACAGCACGATTCTTCTTGAAGATTTCAACGTAAATTTTGTTAATCCTAGTGATAGCAAAACCCAAGAAGGTTACTGAGTTTCTTAGGTGTCTTAGCCTTACTCAATTGGTTAACTCTCCAACACATTATACTGAAACCAGCCATACATTGATTGATCTTGTTTGTTCGGATCTTCCAATAAAAAATATATGTGTTGAATACTATGGGGTTAATAGCTATGGCCATTGTGCAGTTGTGTGTGAATTTCATATTAGAAAGGAAAAATTAAACCACAGGTAATAAAGTACAAGTCAATTAAACATATCTGTAAGGAAAGATTTGACGCACAATTAGCTACCATGCAGTGGGATGGTCTAGGACGGATCAGTTCGGCTTATGGAAAGGTGAATGCGTTTAACCAGCACCTTTTGTCAGTGTTCGATGTTCACGCGCCCGTTAGATCCTGCGTTGTCAAGGAACCATCTTATCCGTGGATAACGGACACTGTAAAACAATTGATGTGTTTACGCGACGACGCCTTAGCTAAATATCGGAAATCTAAATCCGAAAGTAAAAGAGGCTATTATAAACAACTGAAGTCCCTTGTGTCAACTGCTCGATATAACGAAAAGACAGCATATTTAAAATTTAATATTAACAAGCAGAGTAGCCATCCCAAAGAGCTACGGAAAAACCTGAAATCTACAGCCCTTCCCGCTGAAGTAAATTCAGAACTCTCACCTCAATTCGCATGCTCTGATGAAATAAATATTCACTTTCTAAATGTTCCTGGTAGAGAGGACGTTACCATTTCCCAGCTGACGTACCTTGAATTTCACAGGTATGGTTCTGCCACTTTCTCCATCACACCAGTGACCCAAGGCTCTGTATTGCGGTTGATTCATGGTTTTAAGTGTAAGGCGGAAGGTCACGTTGGGATCAGTCTTGATATGCTTCTCTTGACTCTGGCGCACACCCTGCCACTCATAACTGACATCATACATACTTCAATAGCAACTTCAACGTTTTCTGAAATTTGGAAAGTTGCCCGTGTTAAGCCAATACATAAAGTACCCAACCCTAGGCATGTCAGAGAGCTTCGACCAATTAGCCTGTTGACTTGCCTATCTAAGGTAATGGAGAAGGTAGTATACCACCAGTTAACTGCCTTCCTAGAAAAAAACAACATACTACCTACATTCTAATCCGGTTGTAGGAAGAGGCGCGGCACCTGCACTGCACTTATTGACGTAACGGACAATATTCTGTCAGCTCAAGATCAGGGCATGTGCACATTATTGGTGCTATTAGACTACTCCCGCACGTTCAACTGTATCAATTTGCAGCTCCTATTGTCAAAATTAAGTTACTATGGGTTCGACCAAGGAGCGCTGCAATGGTTTCATAGTTATCTCAGCAACCGAAAGCAATTTGTTGAAATTTGTAAAAATGATGGCAGCACCAATAAATCCAATATAAATGAAAAATGAAATGAAATGAAATATTTATTTTTTGCCACAAATGGCACACACTACACATATTTGACAAAAAAATAGTTACAAAACAAATATTATAAGAAAAACCGTAGCCTTAATAATAAAATAAAATAAAAAACAAAACATATTAAAATGAAACACTAAAACCTAGACTAAAACAAATAATATAAACAAATGGCAGATCGTTACGTCTGCTCACTGGCAACCCAACGCTTCCCGGCTGACCAATTGGAAGCCGTTTGCCGCCATTGGCCAAATAAAATACAAACAAACAACTAAAGATGGTGTCAGTTGGTGTCAGTGAACAGCGATAACAATCGGAAAATTTATAAATGTATTTATAAATTAAGTTAAAAAACATAAGTGGAAGTGTGTGTCTCATTAGTGCCAAAAATTGGACTACGCTCAGTATACGTTGCGGTTGTTATGCCGCAACACTGGTATTCTGCGCAATCCATTTTAGTGGCGTCGGCGCCAGTGTCTGTTTATAACTTTAAAGTACAAACTAAAATCACTTTGCTGTATGATATGTGTGAGTAGATACGATATGTTAAACATATCAAAGCAAAATAGTGTTGAACATTTGATGTCGTGATGCAGAACCTTGCGTGTACTAATGTAATTTTAGAGCAAGCGTCAGTGTGCTATAAGTACCAACCTATACCGCCTTGGTTTAAGCGCGCTTGCGCCCAGATTGTTAACATTATAAATAAATACATAAATAAATGGTAAGTAATTTTAAAGAATAGTGTAAATTAAAAATAAGATAGTCATGCCTTTTAAATAAAGTAAAAAAAGGGTGTTTAGTTATTACAATAAACTTGTTTTGCTACAGGACCGGAAGACAGTCCTTGAATTTATGATATGGTTTTGCCAGGAAGAAAATAAAGAAAGTAAAGAAAGCCCAACCTTCAATGCGACATTTTAATTTAAATCTCCAATACGCCACAACAACACTGTCTGGAACTTGGGGTCTGCTCCGTTACCTGTCGGCTATACCCAAGAAGGCGAGTAGGTGTTTGAGTACTAGTCATAGATGTGTTAAAAACTGTTTTGAAGTTAGAGAATGGTGCAAAGTGAAATTTTCTGTATAAAGTATATATAAGTATAATTTTAATGGTAAGAAATTGTGTTATAGATATGTATGTATAATAAGGTACTGTAATTAAATATGTATAGAAATTTATAAAGTTAGGTATTTATAGCTTTTTGTGTTTCTAGCATATATTTCTTTAGATATACAACAAAGCTATTTTTGGTTTTCAGGCTGCAGATTGGTGGTGGTAGATCATTCCAGCAGTGTGTTGCGGCGTACTTGAAACTACCCCTGAATGCAGTAGTCCTGTGCTTGGGCATGGATAGTGGGTTAGTGACTAACCTCACCATGTGCTTCGACTGAGTATCTCTCCAGCATAGCCTGTCATATAGGTATCTTGGTGTTTTGGCTATGTGGGCCTCAAAGCGCAGTTCCAGGTCCATGGTTAATCCAAGATTGCAGACACTGTCTGCTCTCTGTATAGCATTATCTAGTATCAGTATTTCCGGATTAGCAGAGAGTATATCCCTGATTTGATTTTTACTACCCAGCACCATATACTTAGATTTTTGGGGGTTTAGGGTGAGAGAATTTTGCTTTGACCACTCAGTGACTCTCTGTAGGTCTTCATTGATATTCTGGACAGCTGACGATATTGTTTTAGGTTTAAAAGACAGATACACCTGCAAGTCATCTGCATAAATTTTTAATTATTCGTTTGAGTGTAAGGCGAACTTTTTAAGCGCTCAGCAGACTCCAGACTCCGAAGGCGAATTATCTTAGATGCAACCGGGTTGATGCCAGTTCTTAGAGTTTCAAGGCCACCCGCAGACCACCGATATGGCCTTACGATTTTCGTCCCGATTCAAAACCGGGATCGACGGCTTTTAGGGTCTAAATAGAATATATATTTATGAAACAACACCGATATCAAACCACGTAGTTGAGTTAAGAAACGTGATATGTATATAATAGCTACTAGTACATAATATGTAGCTACGAACACAATAGCTATTGAAGCTACAATTTCATTAGCGCGAACGTAATTATCTCTATCGGACGTTTCACTCGTCTTTACACCACCGACTTAGATTCAATAAGAGAGGATAAGAAGTAGTGAGTATCTCCAAACTGTCATTTTATATTAATAGACTACACGGTAGGGGTAGTGGTTTATGCGGTCACCTTGCCACTTGACACTACGCTATAGTCGGTTATATACCCACACGAGACAACACTTTGTGTGAATTATTATTTATATATATTTATATTATATTCGTGTCTGGGTGTTAGTTGTGTCCCCCGCAACTCAGGATTTAGTGCTAGTGCGGGAGTAGTCTTTAAAAAAAACTTCAGGTTATGGTTATAGTACTTTGGTGAATGAAAATGCCCCTGCCAGGTCTTTGGAGAGACAAATAACAGAGCAGTTAACAAGATAAGCGCCTTGGAGCCCGTGGTCTGCTTTCTAGTCGAACCTGAAGTTACGCTAAAGAGTTCCCAGGGTTGCTTGAGAAGCAACCCTAGCAAACATTTGCAGAAAAAATAAAAATTTTAGCCACTTACGAGAGATTAACAAAAGACGATTCACTTTAATTGCATTCGCACTTTTAATTTGTTACATTTCAAGTAAGTAATTTACAATAGTAACATAAAAAAGTATCGGTCGGAGTACATTTGGCGATGCAAGAGAGTTGTCCAGTTATCTTGTGGCAATACACGAGATGTTAATTATCGTTTTCTTCCTGCTTCGCAGAACGCGTAAAGCCGTCGGTCCCGGCTCTTATGAAGATCTTTGGCAGCCGTTACAGGGGCTCAACCCCTGAATAAATTGATACTGGTTTAAACCATGAAGTATGGCTATCCCTTAGGGTTCCAGAGGTCAGACGGCAGTCATTGTGTTTACGAATGACGACCACGACAAAAACTGTTAATAGCCAAGTGGTATACGTAACGGTCTGCCGAGACGATGGTCTCGGGTTCGATCTCCAGGTACCTCGGGCACACACCTCTGACTTTTCGAAGTTATGTGTGTATCAAATACGTTAATTATCGCTCGCTTAATAATGTGCCCGGTAGATGGCAATAGGCTCGCCCCCTATTACATTGGGACCAAAACATAACTGGCGAAAAGTGGGTGTGTAATACACCTCTTCCTACCCCTTCGGGGATAAAAGGCGTGAAGTTATGTTATGTTGAAATTTATCTGACTATTTGTAACGGGAAAATCTCCACAAAGTCTAAGCCGATTTAGAGGAAACTGCCGGTACACGTGGCTGAATACAAAATATTACATTAAGGCTATAGGCTACTTGAAGAATTAACTTTTGTAGTGGACTGTAGGTTTTTCTGGTCAATTTCGACTTTTACTTGAGGTCTTAGAACTTTGAGGTGACTGATTAAAAGATCAACTGTTCGGTACAACGGTTTAATGGCGAGTGATATATTATTACTTGCATTTTACATACAGTAAGCGCCTGACACTATTTAATAACAAAACAATTTGCTGTACTAAAACTAATAATAACTATAACTATAATTAAATTCTTACAGCTACAGAAGAGCCGTAGGAGCTCGAATATGCCCCCGGCCGTTGAAGGCTTGCCTTCAACAGGAATCATCTTCCAGCAGTGGACATATCTTGCTAAATGCCCTTCTTATAACACCACTGGAAGTCTGTATATCGGCCACCCGTACTACTCCGTCTGTGCCAGGGTGAAGACCTATTATTCGACCCAATCTCCATTTCAACGGCGCAAGTTGTCATCCTTGACTATGACGAGACTGTTGAGTTTTAGCGTATCTTGAGACGAGTGCCATTTTACACTGAGCTGCAACTCGGAGACATATTCCTTGCTCCATCTGGTCCAAAAATGTTGTCTCAGCTGTTGAATGCGCTCGTGTCTAGCCAGCATGTGGGTGGAGCAGTCCCGAACGTCTTTAACAGGAACTGATGTGAGCGGTCTTCTTATTAGAAAGTGACCCGGAGTGAGGGGTAGCAAGTCTTCCGGGTTTGACGACAAAGGAGTGAGTGGCCGAGAGTTTAATATTCCTTCTATTTGAACGATTGTCCAATTAAGTTCCTCGTATGTTAGATGACAATTGCCCAACACTCTTATTAAATGGTGTTTGGTCGACTTGACACCAGCCTCCCAAAGACCACCAAAATGTGGAGCATAAGCAGGTATAAAATCTATGCCGTCACTAGCAACGCTTTCGGTAATGGAGCCGCAATTACGCTTCAAAAAGGCTGATAGTTCATTGTAGGCACCTACAAATGCAGTTCCATTATCGGAATAAATATGAAGAGGTTTTCCTCTTCTAGACATAAATCTATGTAACGCCTGCAAATAATTTGCGCTAGTTAAATCGCCCACCAGTTCTAAATGAATGGCTTTGGTCGTGAAGCACACAAAAATAACGATGTAAACTTTCACCAGTCTACATCCACGACCTTGACGATTAATTGAGGTAGTCGGACCCGCATAATCGACACCAACGTTTTAATAAGGAAAGTCTGCTGGTGACAATGTACTAGCTGGCAGGTTGCCCATTTGCGGCGCTAGTGTCTGCTCTTTAAGGCTTGTGCAACGAACACATTCACGATAACAGGCTCTGGCTAAACTACGGCCACCTAACGGCCAGTAAGTTTCCCTAATGGTTGCGAGTAGAAGTTGAGGCCCTGCATGCATCAATCGCCGATGTTCATGACGAAATAGAAGCTTAACAAAGTTATGAGTGCCTTGGACTATTATTGGTTCCTTTTTCTCAAAAGTATATTCTGAATGATGCAGTCTACCTCCTACCCGCATAATTTTATCAGTATCTAAGAAAACGCTTAACTTTGACAGCCTATTTTTGAAAGGTAATTTCTTATTTTGTAGCAGCAATTGATACTCAGGGAAAGATTCCTTTTGCGACAATACAATAATGAAGTTAAAGGCTCTTTGCAATTCTGTACTAGAAAAGTGATTAACGCCTACTGTACGCTGGCTACATTTTTCAATAAAGCGGAACACATAGCAAAAGGTATGTTGTAATCTTGAAATGTTTGAAAATCGCTTGAAATCAATTAACCCGCTATCTGAAATAATATCATGATGTACAACATGAAGAGTTAAGTTTGCCTTTATTTCAGGCAATATCGTGTTTGAGTTTCCTGGAACGCAAGGCCATCTATCTGCATCGTTGTGCAAAAAGGATGGACCAAACCACCACAAATCTAAGGCTTGCAACGCTGAAGGATCTACTCCGCGTGAAATCAAGTTGACAGGATTTTCATTGGTCAATACGTGTCTCCATATACATGAACCTGTCAATTCGGATATTTCAGCAACGCGATTGCGCACAAATGTAGTTAATTTAATTGGTAGCATTTTTAACCAACCAAGAACGATCATAGTATCAGTCCAGAAAGTAATGTTAGAGGGCTGAGTTCGGAGTGATTCGATAACCTTTTTATACAAACGCACGCCAAGCTTCGCGGCAAAGTTCGAGCCGTGGTATGGTTACCGGTTTTATTGGAGCGACACGACTCTTAGGGTGCTTGTACACGGCGCATGTAGCTTGAGCATGTTGAGGCACTTGCGCGGGTTACATGCACCGTAAACATATCGTTTTAAACAATGCGCGGGTCCAGCGACTCGAGCATGTACCAAAGCGAGCCACCCGCGCAAGTAATTCGCGTGCTCTGCGACGTGCGCGGGTCACTCGCGCATGTTATCTGTTAAAATTACATTTTTAACATATGATTTTCGTTCGTCGAGACATTTGACGCGATTCAAGTCATAAAGCTACCGCGCGAATAGCATGCACATGTAGTTCTTGACTACGAACCAATAACTTGTACATAGGTACAGCTTGCGCAAGTAGCCCGCGTCTTTACTTGCTCCAGTTATTTGCACCATGTACAAGTACAAGCGAGTAACTTGATCAAGTAGCTTGCGCATATTACCCACGCGTGTAACCCGCACCTTTACTTGCTCCAGCTACATGCACCGTGTAGAAGCACCCTTAGCTATCAACAAATGTACGCTTACGTTGCCTCGATTATCAATACTGCGTATATATATACAAGCACCGTAGGCTCGCTCCGAGGCATCTGTAAATACATGTAATTGAAAATGCTTATATTGATCGCATACGACGCGACGAGGTATACTTATATTATTAATTGCCGGTAAAGTATGGATTATACTTGACCACGTTGAGCTGACATCGGTAGTCAATTGGTCATCCCATTTTAAACCTTCAAGCCAAAGGTTTTGCAATAACATTTTCATACGAATGATCCATGGTGATAGTAAACCTAGAGGATCAAAGATACGTGCGATAGCTGCAAGCATGCCACGTTTTGTATTTTCTACTTTTCGGGAACATTTATCGGAAAGTGAAATTTATCTGAATTAGTTTGCCAAGTTAAGCCTAGAGTTTTATTTAACGTATCACCTTGCTTATGAAAATCGAGACAAGTCTCATCAAGGTTATCGCGAACTAAAGTAGGTTCATTGGACTTCCATTTCCTTAATGGCATGCACGCGGAGGCAAGAACCTCCGTTACCTTCTGGCGTAATTTATGAGCTTCACTAATTTCGTCTGAACCGGAAACATGGATAATGACTTCTGAAGCTCTTCTATCGTCACACTCTATTCCTAATTGCTTAAGGCATCTGGTCGCTAGAAACGGCGCACTGGCAGTACCATAAGTAACGGTATTTAACACATATGTTTTGAGTGGGCTTGATGAACATTAACGCCAGACTATATGCTGCATATGTCTGTCAGATGGATGGATGGTCACCTGCCTATACATTTTTTCTACATCAGCAGATAGTACATATTTATACATTCTAAATCTAAGTAATATCGACGTCAAATCATCCTGAACGGTTGGTCCTACCATCTGTAAATTGTTTAAAGATAAACCAGAGGTAGTAGGTGCACTAGCGTTGAACATTACTCGAAGTTTTGTAGTCAAACTGCCTAATCGTAATACCCCATGATGAGGAATGAATTACGACCAGAGTTCACTACTCTGACACTCTGTCATATGACCTAAAGATATATACTCGGACATAAAGTCTTTATACATCTTATCTAAAGATGGTTGTTTCTTATTCCTACGTTCAAGTGAGAGAAAGCAACGTTTTGCACGAGTAAATGAATTACCTAAGTTTTCAAATGATTCTTTTAGAGGAATCTTAACGCAAAAACGACCATCAGCTAGGCGTGTTGTATTATTGACAAAATGTTCTTCACACTGTTTCTCTTCCAATGAATAACTAGATGACTCATGGCACACTTCCTCGAGCTGCCAAAAACGCGTCAATTGGTTTTGTATGTCATCCAAGTCATCAAACTGTGTGGCACCCTGTTGGTTGAAGTTGCAATGCATAGATGAAGATTGTGTACCTATACCATTATTATAGCCGCCGTTAATTGGGCCACTAACTATCCAACCAAGCCTAGTTTCAAACAGTATAGGTTTCTTGTCCCCTAACATAATTCTACGCGACCCTAATAAATGCCAAAATACACACATCAACAAAGTCTAGGGATATTTTATATTACATCAAATATCTAAAAATCTATGAAGAATTTTCTGATACAGTAAATAGAAGAATCATAGATTATTTTAAGGTCTTTAATAAAAATAAAAAACATTTCGTGTTTTTTTTTGTTTTAAATAAAAAAAATATTTTTTTTAATCATCATGGAAAATTAGTATGATAACAACAAACATTTCTTCTTAAAAAACTATTAATTTTAATAAAAATGGAAAAAATCTTGTAAAATCTAATCATTAATAATCAGTGTTGCCACCTCTTACATTGATTACACATCGACATCGATTGTTAATACTTAAAATTAAATTGTCAATGTCTTGCTGCGGTATGAGGTCCCATGTCCTTTGCAAGTGTTCGTAAAGTTGTTGTTCAGTCGTCAAATTTGGTGGAAAATCTCTCAAAGCTTTTCGTTGTAACATGTCCCAGGCATGCTCGATAGGATTTAAGTCGGGCGACTGTGCAGGCCAATCCAAAACTTGAATATCGTGCTCTCGGAGAGCGGTCGATACCAGCCGCGCCGTATGGCAAGGAGCATTATCGTGCATGAGTAGAAATTCATGGCCTATTTGAGTTCTGTGTGGGACAATAACGGGCTCTACTACCTCCTCGTGGTATTTTTGTGCAGTCATGCTGCCTTGGATCCAAACGAGTTGGGTTCGTCCGCCAAGACGAATTCCTGCCCACACCATGATTGTCTCGCCTTGGTATGGGTGGACCTCCTGAGGGTGCCGTAGACGGCTAACTCTCCCTGGAGCTCTCCAAACGCGTGTTCTTCGTGAATCCGGGTGAAACCCAAACCGGGACTCATCGGTGAACAGCACCAAAGACCATTGTTCGTCACTCCATGGTAAATGCTCCCGAGCCCACGAAAGCCGCCGACCGCGATTGCCACGTCGCAATGCTGGAACACGCAATGGTCTTCGAGCATGAAGATCAACTTCATGTAACCTTCTTCGCACGGTTTGGTCGCTTACCAGCAGCTGGTGGTCCTCCTGGAGCCTTTGCACTAGTTGCAGCGCTGTAATATTGGGTTGTCTTCTGGCGGTCATTTGGAGAAATCGATCCTGTCTCTGCGTAGTAACACGATATCTACCTGTGTGCTGTTCGGCCACATCTCCAGTACTGCGATAACGTGACCACAACCTTGATATCACATTTTGACTGGTATGTAGGGCCTCAGCAACGACGCGTTGAATTGCACCATTTTCTAACATGCCCACGGCTCGTAACATTTCATCTCGACTCAAATGACGACGTGACATGACTTTTAAAGTTCGTACGTCACGTTAAATTAAAAAAGAAAAACAATTAAAAACCCTTTTCATTAATAATTATAATAAAACAGTTTTAACTTTCTTTAATGTAACGAATTACTAGCAAATTTGCCGCCATATTTTGTTTATTATTTTGTTTTTTTTTCTTTCCATGTTCAAATTTTGAAAATAGAATAAAAGAGGTTTTAATCTGTATATAAACTTTTTGTGGAAACTAACAAGGTTCTAAACTATAAACTCGTAAATAATTTAGGATTAAGATATCCCTAGACTTTGTTGATGTGTGTACATCAACTCCAATAATTAAATCAATGGAAGCCGGTTTATGGAAATAAGGATCGGCTAAACGAATATTCGTCGGTACATCTAATTGTACCTGCCTGCACGGCACATTATCCGTTATTGTAAGCAACACAAAACAAACTAACTCATTGCAATTATCCTCACACAAAGATTCAATACGAACACTACACATTTTATTTAACGGTGACGACGAATTATTAATTTCGAGTATAGACTTTTATTAATTTTATGACACGGTAAATTTAATTATGTAAATGGCTTTTCTGTAATCAGGCATGACGAACTTCCCGAATCAAGCAGAGCGCGGGCACGGTAATATAATCTAACAGTATTGTAACTCGGCCGCCTTCGTGAGTTATATACCTACCAGACGCGCCGCATGCGAGCTGCGGCACGATCGCGGCTGTGGGTACTCTTGGCACAGTCCGCACAGTCTAATGGGTACTCTGCTCGAGGCGCGTAGGTATAACTCGAGTTTCGTGCGTTTGTATGGAGTTACAATACTGTTAGATATTATTACCGTGGCGCGGGCGATGTGTTCGACACGACACAATTGTTTACGTCTCTGCATTTCACTAATGCAGTGCATAATAAAACGTCGCCCGAGCCAGTCGTACATGGAATATTATTATGCGCAGGGACACTAGCCGATAGTGTTACGGGACCGGTATTAGTCACGATTGCACAATCATCTTCGCTCGCATTCGCGTCGGTCGCACTCGCACCGATAGTATTGTTTACGCCGCGTTTTTGTAAGCTATCCTCATTGTATAAGTGTGTGGTGCTTGCGATTGCAGATTTTACACCCTGTTCGCTTACATTGCTTAGGATAGTGACCATGTCGGAAACAATTATAACACACTTTGTATTTAGGTAATAGTGCCGAACGTTCAGCTACGCTTAATGCTAAGAACTGTGGACAAACATTAAGGTTATGATTGCCATTACACTGAGGACAATGTGTGTTTGAGTTAGACTTGTAAGTGCTATTCGGTATAGAAATCAAAGCCTTTAAGTTTGAAGCGTGCTTACCGTGTGTGCTATCTTTCCTTGTGTGTGACAAGCGGGAAACTTCTAACGTTTCTAACAAGTCGGCACGGTTCCTAAGGAATTCGATAAACTTATCAAATGTGACAGATTGGTTTTTATCAATAAGCCCTTTGCATTCCTCCCATTCTCGAAATGTTTTAGAATCTAGCTTTCGGCTAATAAAAAAAAATAATGTGTCCCAACTTTTAACGGGTTTGCCTAATGTACATAAAGCTTGAATATTTTTATTAACTTGATCAACTAATTGCTTAAGTGATGAAGAAGATTCCTTTGTGATAGGTTCGACATTGAATAATGAGGAAATATGGTTTTGTATTAATAAACGTTTGTTGTCGAACCTCTCACACAGGAGATCCCAGGCCATAGCGTAGTTCTGAGACGAAAACTCAATGGACTGTATCACGACAACAGCCCATTCCAGTGATGACCTTAGATAATGAAATTTATTGATTTCATCAATATCATCATTGAAATAAAAATCATGTAAGTATCACGAAACTCAAGCCAGTTATCGTACGATCCTGTAAATTTAGGTAAGTTTATTGTGGGTAATTTGACTAACTGACGTTTGAAACTGCTAACTGATTTAGAATTATCTTGTTCTGACTTAGAAAACATATTTAACATATTTTTTGCTTGTGCCAATAATTAGTAATAATTAGATTCGATTGCTGTACGTTCAGTGATTTCACATTCTATGTAGTCTGCTAAACATTCTAACTGCAGTTGAATCTCACTAAAATCATCATACAATGATTCCAACTTTTCAACACGCAACTGTAGCTCCATTACCTGACAAGACGTTAATTTAGATAATATATTTAGGGTGTCTAAATAGTTTCCAAAGACGGTTAGTCTCCCCTTGTAATTGCTACGCTTCTTTTTAAGATCTTTCATGTCGGTCATTTTGGAAAGTGAGTGTGTCGTCGACCTGAAATTTTACAATAGATTGTTTTAATAATCAAACAATTAAACTAATTAGAAACAATGCTGTAATACAGGTTTATTGTTTAATATACTGATTAATTGCCAGTAATATATCGATGATTGACTCAATGAAAACAATTTGAAAATTAACAATCTTGTGATGTACCTACTAAGTTATGAAAAAAAATGTAAAGGTAGTAAATTTAAATGAATTTAAATTCTAATAATCTACAAGGAAATGTACAAACTAATTAATTGTTATTTTAAAGAAACAATGTATTGGTTACAATTATAATACACTTTAGGCACCTATTTAACTAACGCAACAATTTTATCGCTGTGCTGTATGATTAAACACTTTTTAAATAAACCAGATTTGTATACAATTTCCAATGAAATGTAGGTACTTATTAACACTTATAAAATTAAACTTGTAGATATATGCGAATATAAAAATTTAAAATGTTTGTTACTGACCTTGTACAATGTCACCTACCTATATGTAATAAATCGAGGAATTTTACCTGATTTTAATTTTATTTAAGAGTGCTGGGTTAATAAATTTAGTTTTACGATTTATTTGACTTTTATTTCCAACTCGTTGACTCCTTAATATGCCTTTAACTCCTCTTCACACTCCTTAGGAAATGGTAGGTAACTTCTTGAAGTTCTCATTTTCCAATATAATCGTTGTAGGTACTTAATTTATATTAATCTGGATCTGGAGGACCATTTATGTAGTGGACTGTAGGTTCTTTTGGTCAATTTCGACTTTTACTTGAGGTCTTAGAACTTTGAGGTGACTGATTAAAAGATCATCTGTTCGGTATAACGGTTTAATGGCGAGTGATATACTATGACTTGCATTTTACATACGGTAGGCAAAGCGCCTGACACTATTTAATAGCAAAACAATTTGCTGTACTAAAACTAATTTCTTAAAGCTACAGAAGAGCCGTAGGAGCTCAAACAACTATTCATATTTCCAAAAACGCACACGTATAAAACCACATATTCTTTCTTATCCATCACTTAGCTATCTAAGCCAAACCAATAGCCGGTGGCTAAATATCCTGCCGCACTCAGACGAGTTCAATTATCGCCTAGACGCAATTTGACTATCTATATAATCTATCTTTGTAAAAGAAAGTTATGCGATTTGTTATATTTGCATGACTAAAGGAATATACACCTAACTGCATGAATGACGCAGTGGTTTCATCGGTCGCCTTGCCGTTTAAAACTGCGCCGAGCGTCGTCGGTTCGATTCCCACAAAAGACAAATACTTTGTGTCATCATCATAATCATCAGCCTTTGACAGTATACTGCTGGACAAGGCCTCTCCTTTGAAAGGAGGAATTGGCCCACTATACCACGCTGGCCAAGAGGGTTGGTATAGGGTTTGTTTCAAGATATTCTTCTCTTACAGTGCTGTTGTCTGCATAATATGGTCCCTCTGTCGGCTCTTACAACACCCATGGGTTCGTGACATTCCGTATTCTTACTTTTTGAACATAAATTATATTTTGAGTCTGGGTGTTCTTTGTTTTTGAAGTCTCCCGCGATACAGGATCTAGCCTAACGCCTACGCGTAAATAAAAACAGTACATTCTTATAACCAACGATTCTAAACTGTCTGTAACGCCTGCTGGTTAGAAAAGATATCAACAGTAAAACTACAAATATTGAAGGCGACTTCAAACCGAAACAAAGCAATCTTATATTACACTACAATATCTCATGACCCCTTGAGGACAACAAAAACGTGAGAAAAACCAAAGGAAACCATATACATATAAATTTACCACTTCGTCGTACATTCCCTTGGGATGAAAGGGAATATACAACACCATAGTGCCATGGGAAGACTTCAACGGTAGGCTTTGTTCTAGAAAGAAATTTAATTTTCAGTTGACGATTGTAGTTGTCAAAAATGCTTTTATAAGAAGTAAGACCTGCTTGAAAAGCAAATGACGCGCCTGGCAGCTACAGTAGAAAGTGGAAGGTGGGGTTCAGGAATATCATTCAAGCTTCTGTGTCCATAATAATTTAACCATTGGTAACTACAGCAAGGGCCTACAGATACTATGTAATGCTTTTAAGTAGCTTAGAATTATTGCTGACCAAATGAATGTCTACCAATAGGTACATCGAATTAACAACAATCAACAATACAATTCAAAACCCCCTTTGGAAGCTTCATGCTTTGTTTAATATAATTACACATTTCATTTCAATATAGACAGCTACTTCTCTAACTGTATTTTCAGATTGCAAACTATACGTTAAGACAGTAACTACCTTAACATTGAGCAAAACAAACATTAGACGATTAAAACGGAAAATTTAATTTTGACTAGTATCGACTAGTTTAGCAAACTAGTGCACCTAAAGTCACTTAATTGCATCGCTTAACTCTCTGCTTTGTAGATAGAACTGATATTTGCATTACAACATAACGTCAACTAAAGAAAACATTTAAGCCACTATTTCTTTCCTGAGTAAGCAGAATAGACCTATCGTGACTTGCTTTCAAATCCAAAGATATTTAATCGAAAATCTATACCTACTTAAATATCTCTAACAGCTTACCGAAACGGCGATACCTATAATAATAATAACCTAGCAACACGTCAACAAGACGACATAAATTGTTTTCCTCGAATATTTATATTTCTATTATATATCATAGTTTTGGATTCATTTATATATTTTTGACTACAAGAAATACTTATTTACCTGAGAAACATACAATTATAACAAGAAAACATTTAAAACATTATGAAAAGAAGATATAAAAACATTGTTCAAGATGACGTCTAACGTCAATGACAAATCGTCTAAGAAAAGTGTAAATAAACATATATAAGTACAACGAGGAGATGTTATGATATGTTGACAAGAGCTAAGGCAGCAGCTGCACGCAATACATCCCCGGACTCGTCGGTCGCTCAGCTCCGCCTCACAGCCGCCGACACCTACAACAGAGTTGTCGGCAATCATAGAAGCGTCGAGCTCGTCGAACAACGAGTATTTCTCCCCGCCGACGTCGCCAACACCCGTACGCCGCCGTGGGAGAGGCCGGCCACCGCTACGCTTGGGACCCCGAGTGGTAATGTGCACCGCATGAAATGGACTACAACCATGAATGAAAACGCCATGCGGGCATATTTTGTGGCTACGTAGGGAGGTACAACCTTACCGCGTATCGTGACCGCATGCTGCCTCTGTTTCAGGGCTTGGTACCGGCTGTCAACGCCAGATGGTAGTAATACTGCCCCTTGAACCAATGCTGTACCGGCCTGGCAGTGCAGGATTGAGCGTCGTATCGTTGAGGCCAGGGCGCTCATCGGAAAGCTAATTTGCTTCAGGTCGGGCAATACAAGACCAAGAGTGCTGCGTTTTGTGACTCGGGCGTTCTTAGGTACGGGCCTTAGTCGCCAAGAATACGAATAACGAGTCACAGAACGCATTGACTACCTGAAGCAAAAAGTTCGTGTTTGGGCAAATCGTATAAGACGGTACAAAAAGCGGGTGAACAAATACAGCCAGAATAGGGCATTCCAAAAATATGAAAGGTGGGTATATAGAAGTTGGGAGTGAACTGATCCAAGTGTGGATGATGGGCGTCTGCCGGATGCTGAGGCAACAAACGTTTTCTGGCGCAGCATTTGGTCGTTGCCCATCAGCCACACTGAGGGTGATTGGTTTGGGGATGTTAGGCGAGCATGTGAGGGAATACCCCAAATGCAGCGCGTAGCCATGAAACGAGATGAAATGAAACAACTGATGTAGCTTGTGCAGTCCGTTCATAATCTTACTGGAAATCAGCGGGACCGAACGGACTGCACAACTTCTGGTTGAAGTGGCTACGTAGTGCCCATGCTCGGTTGGCATCCCAATTCCAGGCATCTTTGGAATCGGGCTCGATCCCAACTTTTATGACAATTGGTATCAGTCACCTGCTCTTTAAGTCAGGCTGTACCACGGACCCCAAAAATTAGAGACTGATAACGTGTCTACCGACCGTGTATAAACTTCTTACATCCATTTTGAGGACGAAGATGTTATCACATATAAAAAATAATAATATTATGTCAGTGGCTCAAAATGGATGTAAGAATGGGGCCCGTGATACAAAAGAGCTACTCCTATTTGACATGGCCATTAGCCAGCAGGTGCGTCGCAACCGAAAGGATCTGGCGACATGCTGGATAGACTACAAGAAGTCCTACGACTCCGTGCCACATACTTGGCTCTTGAAGGTGCTGGAGTTATATAAAGTCGATATAACTCTATGCACCTTTTTGAAGGCATGTATGGGGCAGTGAAGTACGGTCCTTCGCTATTCAGGGTGCCGGCAGATTCGCGATTGCGGTGCACCTCTAAAGATCGAACGGGGTATATTCCAAGGTGACAGTTTAAGTCCCTTGTGGTTTTGTCTAGCTCTGAATCCTCTCAGCACTTTGCTAGAGGGGTCTGGGCTAGGCTATCGGTTGCAGCTTAGGGGTCAAGTTATATCCCACCTCTTTTATATGGATGACCTTAAGTTATTTGCCCCCACCACTCACTAAAAGTAACTGAAACTTTTAGTAATTCTATCAAGATGGAATTTGGTATGGATAAGTGTGCGGTCATGCATGTAAAACAAGGTGGAATTGTGGAATCTGATGGAATAGAGCTTTCAGATTTCCCAAAACTTAGATCTCTATCTGCAACCGAGACTTACAAGTATCTGGGTATGTCGCAGGATTTAGGTATTGCTGAGACTGCCATGAAACAATCATTGCGGGAGCGTTTCTTTGGCCGCCTGAAGAAAATACTGAAAAGATTTTTAACAGGCGGCAACAGGGTGCGTGCCTATAATGATTGGGCCATGCCAGTCTTAGCGTACTCCTTCGGCATACTCAGATGGACTCAATCAGAACTGGACGCCTTGGACAGAAAGGTGCGTTGTCTATTGACTGAATATCGAATGCATCATCCGCGTTCGTCAGTAATGAGGTTGTACATCCCGCGGAAATGTGGTAGTCGTGGTTTCTTAAGTGCTAGAGACCTCCACAACCGCGAGGTGTACAATCTTAGAGAATATTTTCTTAAGACGGACACGGGTGTGCATCGTGATATTGTTGCTGTAGACAACGGACTTACCCCATTGGGTCTGGCAAAAGAGAGCTGGCGCAAACCTGTTGTACTAAGTATTGAAGAGCGCAGGGATGTATGGAAAGGCATGGAGTTGCATGGACGTTTTTTATCGGGCCTTACATAGACCTGATGTAGACTTCATGTCATCAGTTGCCTGGCTACGGTTTGGTGATCTATTTGCAGAGACCGAAGGTTTTGTTTGTGCAATTATGGACAAAGTTGTCATGACGAACAACTATCGTAAGTATATTCTGAAGGATGAGATTGTTGACATATGTCGGGCGTGTCACCAGCCCGGGGAATCTCTCAGACATATAGTTTCCGGTTTTTCTCGTCTTGCCAACGGCGAGTACTTGCACAGACACAATCAAGTAGCCAGGATCGTCCATCAGCAGTTTGTCTTAAAATATAGCCTTGTACCCTTTGAAGTACCGTACTACAGATATGTGCCCGATCCAGTTCTCGAAAATGGCCGTGCCACTATGTACTGGGATCGATCTATCATCACCGATAGGACTATCGTGGCTAACAAGCCCGATATCGTGGTGATAGATTGATCAGAACGCCTTGCAATTATCGTTGATGTCACTATTCCCCATCTCGTGAAGGCCGAAAAAGACAAGGAAGTCAAGTATTTGGACCTGGCTCACGAGATTGTCGACATGTGGGATGTGGACTCGGCGATCATTGTACCGATAGTCGTGTCAGTTAATGGTCTCATTGCCAAGAGCCTCGACCACCATCTCAAGAGGCTTTCTTTAGGCAGCTGGATCAAGTCCTCCATACAGAAGGCAGTATTGTTGGACACGACGCGCATAGTTCGGAGGTTCCTCTCTCTGGAGCCCTAACCACCGGTAGCTTGGTCCCTGTGCCCGGTACCCTTGGGTCTCCGTGGTCCTATTTTATATGCTTAAATTTTATTTGTATTTTTATTAAAATGATTTAATTATGTAAAATAGGACGATGAGAAAGTAATCAATAAAGAGGAATAATAATAATAATTTTATTTGCAAATGAATCTTATAATCTAACTGCATAATTCAAATGAATCTTATAATCTAACTGCATAATTGCTCAAGAGTATACTTGACAAAGGTCACGTAAAACATCACATTTCTATAAATGTATCGACACAGACCATTATGAACTTGTTACAAGAAAAATAACAAGCTTTAGAGTTCGTTCACTTGGAAAAATCACAATCTGAGATGATTAGAATCATCTCACATTGCAATACGTTTTATATTGGTGGATGTTGAATATAATCTGGCTTCTCACAGATTTTGGGTGTGACAAATCATTCGTAATAATTTAAATTGATTTCGAATTGACGGGGAGACTGACGTGTTCCATGGCTTCTTCTTCGGCTTAATTATTGCTCGTAATTTATTTATTTTATATTTCTGTATTGGGTATTTATTTTAAGGCAGCAATTGCACCGTAGAAGCTCCAGTGAGTTTTGTGTCAAATTTTGCATTGGCAACACGAGTTTTAAGAAATACTCAATGATTATGTGAGATACAGGTTGTGGCACGGCCAACACGATATGCCGTTGAAACGCTCTCAGTTTAGTTACTAGCTTTAAACTATATTTAGCACGCTAAATCCTTAAAAAGCTTAATAATAGCAGCAGTGATAATGTAAAATCATTATAACTCATTCCATTCAACAACACCTCTAGACTATTAAATATAACAAAAATTCACCAAGCATTTACAGAAACGATATTAAAAATCATAAATCTTTTCCTTATTAAAAACCCGCGCACCTCTTTATAACCCAAGGCGTCAAAAGGGTTAAACCAAATACAACGTGGATAACAATCGAAACACGCAAATTAACCCTGCCGACGCCATGGCCAAATGAATTGCATTCACCGTGTAGAGCAGAAACGCTGCCAGTAAAAAGGGCTTATTTTGTCCTAATAAAGCATTATTTATTTACGTCAAAGACTTGTGTTTTCCCTTTTGTACGGTATGAATTATTTTGCGTCTGGATTTCTTCTCATAATTTCTTCTTGTTTTGCTGTGGTTTTAAATTTTGTCAATATTATGCACCGTTTAAGGGTTTAAATGTGATTAAATTGTACTAGATTGTGACAAAAATGTTGTTATCTCAATTGTTTAACATATTCACAACGAAATCGCATGATACAGTACTAGATAACTTATTTATAAAGATATAAATAGAATACTCTTTTGCATTTAACGTTTCGTTCACTGGATAACTGATCTATATTTTTTATCATTAAACTCTACTTATTACATCACGATTCACGATATCCTTGTGAGTCAATTAAAGGATTTGGTCTACCCTACCCAGCTGGTAGGGGGGGGGGGGGGGGTAACGGGTTGATGTAGAGTTAAATGTGAAGATTTCCATCTCTTCAAAAAGATAAAATTTTAATAAAAATATCCATCATCATTAGCCTATTGAAGTCTACTGCACGATGTGGTCCTCACAAATAGCAAGCCCCAAATTTCAACCTTCCTTCCTTCATATCCAGCCTCACCTCGTAATGCGCCCTACGCTACATTTACCAAGGTGCGGTCTCTAGGTAGGTTTTCTAGTTTTTTGGAATAGATAATTCGAGTTAAACACTATGAGTACTTCAAAAAATACCTATACTGAATTATTGAAGTATGAATAAAAACGACGAATAGATAAGAAAAAATCCAGATATGTGTGTGGTTTGGTTCTAGTAATCCAGGGATAACACAGTACTTGCAGAACGTTGAGAGAGATTAGCGGTGCTCACTAGACTGTGTAACGTATGTCCGGTACTTACCGCGTTTGCGTCACAGTACCAACCATACGCTCGGCCAATCAGAGAAGGCCATCGTCCTCGCTCGCGAAGCCTGACCGAATATGGTCATGAAAGGACTCCAACGCTGATGTAGGGCCCGGTATATAAAGGGGCCGACAGAGAGGCCGGCACCGCTACTCTAACGTCGCTTCTACTACCTACCTACTATAACTAAGCGTACCTACTGACCCTACGTCGTATCTACGTGTATCTTGGTCCCAGCTACGGGTAAGCTACTACATTTACTGCGTTAGCGTACGTAGCCACCTGCCTGACTCTATTGGTTGTGGCTCTCCTAATGCTGCTTTTCTTCAGGTTCCAGGTCCACCTTAAGGCTCCGGGCTACTCTGCCTAGACCGCTACACTACCCTGCACCGACCTCGACGTCACCTCTACCGAAGATTCTGGCCCTGCCCTGCTCATCGCACTCAGACCACCGGCGCCTGCCAGCTGAACCAATGGCCTGCGAGGATCTGCCGCTACGCGCAGCCCTTAGAGCAACCTGCCCTACACACCACCGGAGGGAACAGCGTGGGAGTCTGCAGCCCTTAGTGTTCAGGCCAGTGTCGTGTTGTTGGTCAGTCATACTCGTGGTAAGGGAAGTGAGACAATACTCGGCAATAAACGCATCTAGAACCTCTACTGCATTTCTATTCTAGAACCCGTTATAACTGTGAAGAGATAGTTGCACATGATTACTTAATACCCACATACGAGGAATGTGTTGTATTCGTAGATATTACTTTAATTATTCGGCCATAGCTGGTGAAGGCTGAAACATGGCCTTTGTGGAAAAATCGCGGTAGTCTCTTTTTTAAAGTAGTCTGAAAGTCATCATCTTCTTGCCTTGGTCCCAATCTATTTGGGGTCGACGCAGTACGTCCTTCGGTTCCATACTTTTCTGTCGCCCGTCATCTGATCATTTACCCCTTTCTCTTTCATATCCATCCTCACACAGTCCATCCATCTTTGACAACCGGTTGGCGCAGAAGGAGTGTAAGCGACTTACGCCGAAGGTCGCGGGTTCGATTCCCACTCAAGTGAAACTTTTGTGTGCATGAATATGAATGTTTGTCTTGGTCTGAGTGTTTCTATGTATAATATGTATGTATTTACAAAAAAACGTAAATAATATTTATGTTTTTCCATTATCTAGTACCCACAACACAAGCTCTGCTTAGCTTGGGACTAGATAGTGATATGTGTATGTGGTAGAATATTATTATAATTATTCATTTATTTATCATTATTCAAATTTAAATTACATTTTTAAATACATATATCACTTACGAAAAAAAAATATATTAAAAATATAAAAAAGACCGTGGGATCCCACTAGCAACGGGCACAGGGTCCAAGCTGCCGGTGGTTAGGGCTCCAGAGACAGGAACTTCCTCACAATACGTGCCGTGTCGAGACGAACTGCCTTTTGCATCAGACCCTTGACCTAAGCACCCAATACATTATTATTATTATATTTTCCTTGTCCTCCCTCTCCCTTTTTATCCCTCTACCTTCATATTCATCACTTGTTTACTACAAACGTATCATCTCTTCACATAATATGTCCATACCAAGCCAAACGACTTCCTTTCACTATCTCGTCTATAGGCGCCACTTTCAGACTATCTCTCACGTATTCATTCTAATCTTATCCAATCTCGTAACTCCACACATCCATCGCAACATTCTCAT
This sequence comes from Euclidia mi, assembly GCA_944739405.2. Lineage (NCBI taxonomy): Eukaryota > Metazoa > Arthropoda > Insecta > Lepidoptera > Erebidae > Euclidia > Euclidia mi. The sequence goes on from OX123181.2 coordinate 103,535,077, forward strand.
CTCTGCCACATGTAATCGTTTTTCATCCATCTTCTTAGTAGCCCAACACTCAGCTCCATACAATACGACAGGCCTTATAACCGCCTTGTGTGTCCGCCCTGTGTCCGTGTCATGACGGATTAGGAATACGGAATGTCACCACCCCACATCACCCCATGGGTGTCGTAAGAGCCGACAGAGGGAGTATATTATGCAGAGAACAGCACTGTAAGAGAAGGAAAACTTGATACAAACCCTGTACCAACCCCTTTGGCCAGCGTGGTATAGTAGGCTAATTCCTCCTTTCAAAGGAGAGGCCTAGTCTTTAGTCGTATTTTTAATTAGAAGAAGCCAACTGACAGTAGCTAATGTCACTTTGTAAAATAATGTTGTCATATTTAAAGCAATAGTGATGCGTTTAGTTCTCGTTCAATCAGATGAACGAACAATGAGTGTGAATAGTTAATCATTTCAAACTATAAAACAATATTATTTCTATTTTTCTACTTGATGGGAATTAATGAATTGACGCCTTATTACAAAGCGCGGCGCACGTCGGTCGCTATTTTGTTTGTTATTCATTCGACTTCTAATCTCTGGTCTGATAGCAAGAATGTTTTTTCTGCGCTCACGCTGTTTAGTATTTAGTTATTGTTTTTGTTAAGTTTTCTGTTACGTTGTGTTTGTGGTAATTGTTGTGTTTATTTGTTGCTATATTGTTTCGTACATATGTATGTTGTGGACGAGATGGCAGCGCAGCATGGGATAATTGTTTTACGTCTGCCTCCATACCACGGTGAGCTCAATTCCATTGAGTTGGTATGGGCGCAGGCTAAATGATATGTTGCAAGAAATAACAAAACCTTCTAAATGACAGAAGTAACAAAACTTTTTGAAGTAGGACTTCAACATATCACTCCTGAAAAATGGAGTAGCTGCGTGTCTCATATAATTAAAGAAGAAGACAAAATGTATGGTCTCGACCACATGATCGACAATGTTTCAGACAGATTTATAATTAATGCCACCGCAAGCGATAGTGATGTTTTTTTATCTGATGATGAATAAAAGCAAATTATGTAGTAAGCGATGTTTTTATTTTCATAACCTACCTATAAATTGCTATATTTTATACATCTATAGTTTCAACTACATGCTGATGTATTGAAAATAGGACAGTCTTACAAGTTTCCTCGCAATGTTTTCCTTAATGTTTAAAACACTCGGTATTCAGTATAGGTAAATACTATAGGAACATAGTCTTCGAAAACTCGAACACCGTACCCGATATCGACCGTTCGGCACACTAACTATTCACGAGACAATCGAGGCAATTTCATTCATTCAAGAGTTTCAATCATTCACTTTGTCACAACACTATTTTTATTTCATCATAAACTGACAACACAGTAAACGTCAGTTAGCTTCGTCTAATAAAAAATACGACTATAGCAGTGGACTGTTAAAGGCTGATGATGATGATATAACCGTCTTGTATATGCGTCCCTTGAATTTCAAAGGCATTTTAGGATCGCATATTGTGCCCGAGACCTGTCGCCATTTCATCCATCCTGAGTTGATCCTTTGCCGAACATCTCGGTCAATTTCACCGTCGTGTTGCAAGAGTGAACCGAGGTAGCGAAAGTCGGAGCATACTGGTAGGGGTATACCGCTGAGTGTAACCGGGCTTGGACTCGAGAGGCCGCCAAAGTCACAGAACATGTAATCAATTTTGGTTATGCTTATTCTAAGGACTACGTTCTCTAGTCTCTGCCCAATACTGTACCCAAGGAAAAAAGTTGTCTGAAAAGAATTTGTTTTAAAGATTCGTAAGAATCATTAAAAGGTAGTAGAACCCTGCTTATTTCAGTGTGAACTCTTCACTTCATCGATCTAGCCAACTCGGCTAGGTACTACCTTTACCTCGGTAGACAGCTTGAGCTCTGTATTAAATAAACTGGGCAGTCGGTAAGTACCCAGCGCGCGTTTGTGTGTGAACATAACTAGTTCGGTCTTGGTCGGGTTTACTGATAATTCGTACTCATTACACCACCACTCTACTATGCGTAGAGCCTGTTGGGTAAGGTCGTACACTGTACTAGTTACCTTACCTGAGGTAAGAATGGTCAGATCATCTGCCATGTCTGGCTAGGGCGTTGTTTATGCTGGAGAAGTTTGTCTTGTCGAAGGCTCCTTCTATTTCAATGATGCCCAGACAGATGCTTTTTTGTTGTAAAGCAGCTTCTATCTGGCTCACGACCTGATGTAAGGCCAATTCCGTCGATTTCCCTGAGCTGCATGCATGTTGGTTGGCATGTAGGGGTAGGTGCTTAAGTGCCCCACTTCTTAGTTCCCTCTCGCAGAGCCTTTCCAAGGCTTTAAGCATGAAGGAGGTCAGGATTATTGGTCTGAAGGACTTTGCATTGGTGTTGTCTGTTTTGCCTGGTTTTGGTATGAAAATTAGTTTGACTTCCCTCCATCTCTTCGGTACATAATATATCTAAGGGCCAGGCTAGCCCTCATGATTTCCAAAAGCATTTAATGGACAGGTTCATCCCCCCATTGTAATAACCCCGGGAAGATGCCGTCCAGACCGGCTGCTTTGAAGGAATGGAAGCTATCGGAGTTTTTCTTCTGTGACCACGATGTTTGCGTGTCTCCACTCGTGTTTGGTCGTCACTGTTGGTGTATCGTGCCACGTCATTACCGGGGTGAGGACGCAGCCTGGGAAGTGTGTTTCGAGTAGAACGCGTCTTGTCTCCTCCTCCGATGTGGTGTATGTGTTATCCGGTTAACGGAGAGTACTTGGTGCAACCGTTGGTTGCTGAGCCAGTAGTTACCTTACCCGGTTTGCTTGTTGGCAAGATTCAATGCTCCCACAGTATTTCCGCCATCCCATGGTGCGTATGCATTAGAGGCATTTCTTGTAGCTTGATTTGGCTGCTTTATAAGCGTCCCAATTTACGTCCGCGCTTGTGGTCATTGCCCTGTTTAAAGCCTTTCTTACCTTCTTGCGCTTGCGTTCAAGCTCAGCGCCCCACCAGGGTTGTTTACCTGGGGTTGAGGGTAGAGTGGTTTCTGGGCAGGCTGCGTGGTAGCTGTCTAGCATCGACTGCATCAGTGTACATACCTGCTCGTCGATCTGTTCATTGTCACCCAGTACCATCGGCGTAGCAGTAAGGGTAAGTTTCTCTTTAAGTAATTGGATATACTTTGCTTTGTCAGTGTTGTGTGGTTTCCTACGTGGCTGTGTTGGTTGTTTAACGACTTCCATAGAGAAGCTGATCCATCTGTGGTCTGAACACGATGCCTCTTTCGAGACGTGCCATCCCTTGATGCGTTCAGCCGCTCCTTCTGTTGTGAGAGTTAAGTCGAAGTGAATGCGATGTAAAAACCACTTGGAAGATGCTAAGTGCGATAAGCTGTGGTCATTGTGCCGTGCACAGATAATTGGTAATGGTTTAAAAATAACACAAAGAATATATTACTTGCGTTGCATCTGCATTTTTTTATGGTAATAGGCGGCAAACGAGCAGACGGATTGCCTGATGGTAAGCAATTACCGCCGCCCATGGACACAAGCAACACCACAGGAGTCACAAGTGCGTTGCCGCCCCTTTGGGTTGGGACAAGGGATAGTATGAGGAGTGGGATGAGGGAGAAGGAATAGGGGATAGGGCCTCCGGCACTCTCACTCACCGAACGAAACGCAACAGTCTAGGTACTGTTACTTTACGTCGATTTTCTGTGAGAGGGTAGTACTTCCCCGGTCTAGCCGGCCCATTAATGCTGAAATTCCCCATAAATGAGGTGCATGTTCGCATTTTCTTGTGAAGTGTAGCGCGTAGGCATGGTAGATAAAAAGGATGCCAACACAAAGGTCCAGAGAGAAGCCATAGTTGTTATCATCAAGTCCAATTCACAAAGATCCAAGTCCAAAAAGAGAAGCCAAAGTTGTCAGTACTAAATCACCACAAGCGAATACGAATGTGCGCAGTAGACGAATGAGCGAAACGTACTAACTGGTTGGTGTCGGACTGGTAGCGTAGCCATTTGCTTGGTGTGGCATCTATCTGTTTAATTCGCACTCATTTAAACGACGCATCTCCGTCTCAAAGCGTGGCGTCACTATCTGTCTCGCTTACTCATGGCAAACATACCCACTATCCATCTCTTTTATCATTTTGCCTTTAAAATTAAGAACCTATCGAGCTTGTGCGAATCGAAAACATTTTAACTGAGATAGAAAAAATCGGGTTACTTGAGGTTTTAATTTTTTTACTCTTTTTTATTATATGGAACTAACAAGTATTGTACCTTTTTAGAATTCTGATTGAATGCGCCAAATTTTAATGCCTTTTGCCTAGGCACACTAGTACATTTTTTTTTAAGGAAGGCCTGTCAAAGTCGACGAACCTTGAAATTTTTAAATTCGTAGTTTAACAAATAGTCTCAATTCTCGGAAACTTGAGGCAATTGTGTCATTATTTTTTATTGGGATTCTAGAAATGTTATTTAGGATTTCATTTCCAAAGTTCAAATGAACAAAAATAAAAAAGAATAACCACAATAACGGAAAAATGGTACATTTTGATCAAATTTCTAGGTTTTTCTTAAAATGCCCATAATTTTCAAAGTGCATGGGATACATTTATAATTTAGAAGAGCGTGCTTACTGGGCTGTGAAGAGATAGTTGCACATGATTACATATTATGCACACGCGAGGAATGTGTTAGAGATATTACTCAAACTATTCGGCCACAGCTGGTGTAAGCTGAAAGATGGACCTTGTGTACAAATCGAGGCAGTTTAAAATAAATTTGTTTTATAGATTTATATGAGTCTTCAGTCTACCTACTACCCTGCTGATTTCAGTGTGAATTCTTCACTGCACCTGTTGAGCTGGCCCGACTAAGACCTTATTATCACTGCAAGGTTTCCATAACAACAAATATATTTTATTATTGTCAGTCTATTTTGTTCTGTATAATGTTTAAAACATCTGAATAGATTTTGATGAAACGTTTGTTAACACGTCACTTTTCATCCATTAAAGCAAAATAATTAATGATAGAAACTTCTGAATGCGATATAACAAACCACTTGCAAGATGCTAAGGGCGATTAGCTGATAATTATAATTTATACATACATTATGTAGGTATTATAATTATCAAAAAGCTGAAGAGTTTGTTTCTTTGGTGGAACGCGCTTAACTTAATGACTACAGGTCCGATTCGAATAGTTCTATTTTGTGTTGGATAGCTGACTATCGAGAATTATCTATAGGCTATATTACATCGCGCTCATCATCTATCAGTCGATAGATGAGGAGCTGTAGCTCTAAATAGACCGGGCTCACCTAGTGGAATAAGCCATTAAAATTTCTGTAGAGGCATAATGAGAGTGTCAGATTTTTCTGTTAATGAATTTGCTCCGTTAAAGAAAAGCTTTCAAAGTATTTTCTACGTATGTCTTTTAGTATTTTACAATAGATAACTCCAATTACACGCTTTCCGTACATGAAAAATGGAGCTCTGACAAGTTTTAAGCGAACCGAAGCCCTCGTTAGAGGTAGACTAATGAAACCTCATCTTATATAGAATACTAAGCCCAATGTTTGGTATTTGTATTTTCGCAAAAAATCCAGGAAAAATCGTCGTTAAATCTAAGCCTTCGGCAAATTTGTGTAGATCTGTTATTCCGTTGGTTCAATAAAGTTTGTATATGAAGGCTGGAGTCATAGTTTTTCACTAGATAGAGTGCCGTAGTCACATTGTGTGTATCTAATCGCATAGAACTGTTTTCCTTTATTATCAATCTAATATTAAGGGATATTTTATCTACATTTTCATTTTGTGCTATTCGCTCACGTTTCGCTTGCTTTGCGGGCACCTGGTCACAAGATGACTCTGGTTTCATTCATGTAAGTACATAATTACTATAAAGCCAACATAAACAACAATGAAATCTTTAAATAGTAGTTTCACTTGAATTACGCAAATCTGAATCAGATCCGAATGAAAGATCCGTAGTCGTACAATGTGATACCTACTTAGATCTTTCAATTGCCAAATTACAGAAACTAGATATGACTATTCCGAAAAATTGCGATATGTATTTATAAATGCATATTGCAATTTTATTTTTTATTTGGATCGGATTTTTTTTAGTTTTACTTTCCTTACCTTTTGAAACCGAGGTATATAAAGGTTATACTTATGAAATAGATATACACGGCAAAACGTTTACAGTCAAAGTTATCGTCCCTAAGATGAACCACCGCTAAATAGTTCACCTTAATTAATGATGATGCTACTGAGTATTCCAAAAACTAGGTAACATTTTTGCTCAACCAAGAAATCGAACCCGGAACCTCTCAATCAGCAGAGGCATACGCTATCCACTGGACCACGACGTTTTTGTAGTCGTTTCTACTACTTTCGACTAGCTTGCAACAGCAAGTAAGTAAGAGTAAAATAAAGTCCTACTTCACATACGAAACTATGGCCTTTACGTAGTGTTGTGTGCCTAGTAATCATTTACTGGTTGCACATTGGTTGTACGAAAGTAACGAGTATTCCGTCACAACATTTGAGTGAATGATACTAATCTTCGAAAAGCAGATTGTAAGCGATGTCTTTACAAGTTAGATCAGCTGTAGACCCCAAATTACTTCATATTATTATTATACTTTGAATGGAATGTTTACTTGTACGGTTCAAGTTATCTTTCGAGTTGATACTTGTCTGCCCTATTACAAAACTAGGGCTGAAATAGCTGGAAGTTAAGTTCTAAATTTGTCGCAATGCAGCCCCGCGTTGGGCGTCAATGTTGCAGTGGTGTTCCTGTGGATCGCTTGAGGATCTCCTCCAGGAAACCACGGGTGAATATATCTAAAAGGAAATCTAACTATATACTCAAAAAGAGAAAACAGGGAACACGGTTCACGGTCAATTACATACGCAGATATAATACTGTAGGTACAAAGCCTACGTCACTCTCTCGTCCTCTAATTATCTCCATAGAGACAAAATCAAACCTAAATATCACTCTGTTCTTATGTGAAAGAAGAACAAACAAACATAAATAACCGCTATGTTGAATAAACATCTAGAGCTTCGATATGGTAGTAAATCAGTCTCATATTAAGTTTTAAAATAATGGTAGTTATTTCCTACAATTCAAGTCAACCTTCATACATAATCCTTTTTCCAGAATCATAAACTTTATTTCACCGATCTATTCGAATTGTCAACAAAACTTTCTAATTGCGCAGACATGAAAGGCATAATGTCCTTGCACAATAGTATACTAACTGTGTTGAAGATTCATTCAAGAGGATCTAAATATATTGTCCTTTTAGTTTAGAATATAATGAAAATGTATTTACGTCTTATTCAAATGTCTATCGAAAAGTTAACAAAAGTTTTGTTTCATATAACAAGCTTGAATGATTAGAAAATCTGTAAAAGCGTGCACTAGAGCATACAGTTTAGCTGACTCCAAAAAAGGATAAGGTTTAAATTCGGTTATATTTTTAGATCTCTGTTAACCCGCAGCTTCGTTTGTTAAGACGGCACGGGACTGGAAGTAAAGAAGACTTCATTTTATTATATGTTTACACTAGCAGACCCAGCGAACTCCGTATCGCCTTTTTAAGAGTTTAATTTAATTCCTTTTTTTACAAGCCCCTTTTCCAAAGTTACCATTGACTTAGCGCTTATTCTCTTATCAATAATTCAGAGTCTATAAATGATGAACAAACAAACATAGATTTTTATATAATATTGAATTCTCCATTCCTTAAAATATCGGCGACGATAACCATATCGACTTAAAAAAAAATCCCGTCAGCCATCTTTGATTTCCTATCCGCCATTTTTGATCACGAAATAGATGTTGTATTTGGGTTCACCATCCCTTAAATCATCAGAGACGATACCCATATTGATTTTTAAAATTTTTCCCATCCACCATGTTTGATTTCCCATCCGCCATCTTCAATCACGAAATAAATGTTGTATTTGGATTCCCCATCCCTTTTTTTTTAATATTCTACCACATTCACACAACACCATCTAGTCCCAAACTAAGCAGAGCTTGTACTATGGGTATTAGATAATGGATAAACATACATATATACTTTTTTTTTGTAAATACATACATATTATACATAGAAACACCCAGACCAAGACAAACATCCATGTTCACGCACACAAATGTTTGACTTGAGCGGGAATCGAACCCGCGACCTTTGGCGTGGCAGTCTCTTACACTCCCGCTGCGCCAACCGGTCGTCATTTTAACATCGCAGACGATACGAATATTGATTTTTTAAAGTTTTCCCATCCGCCATCTTTGATCACGAAATAGATGTTGTATTTTGATTCCCCACTAAAAATATTGAAGGCGATACCCATATTGATTTTTAAAATTTTCTGATCCACCATCTTTGATTTCCCGTCCGCTATCTTGAATCACTAAATAAATTTCATATTATTAATCAGCGTCCCGAAAATCTCGAAAACGATACCGATATGGATTGTATCTTATTCGTTTAGCCTTTTTTGCCTTTGACCCAACCCTCCCCCTTCTCGTGTGACCATTATATTATTTTTGTCTGGCCCCTAAAAGTTGTGGCATAATTTTATATAGCCTATAGCCTTCCGGAGTAATTGGGCTATGATAGGCAACAACAATTTTTAAAATCCAACTGCTAGTTCCTGAGATTAGCCGACATTATCTTTTAGCCTCTTTAGCCTTTTGCCCGGCCCAAAGGGTCGAAGCGTTATATTATATAGCCTATAGCCTTCCGGAATAACTGGGCTATCGTATACAAAAATAATTTTTCAGATCCGACCGGTAGTTCCTGAGATTGGCGCGTTCAAACAAACTCTTACGCTTTATTATATTAGTATAGATACATAAATATCTGTACTACTTGGCTTGATAATGAATTACCGAGTGAAAGCTTTAATTTTATCGGTAAATGAGCTCTTTTTGTTACAAATTTAACTATTTTGTGACGAATGAAGAGGCCCGTGAGTATCGAGGCAATCGCTCTCGCGTAACCTTTATTTACTGGACACAGAACATTTTTAAATAATTTATTTTGTTAAAATATGTGCAGGTTCATATTGTCAGCTAATAGTTTTATTGAAAGTTGTTCATTAAATTTAAATCGGTACACTACATACATATACAACCTGTAACAAATTTAAATGCACTTCCTGAAAGTAGTTTGTTCAGAATCGGCTACTGAATCCATTACTGTCATTTTTAAGATTGTTTATTTTTTGTTCTAAAATAATTAAAATAACGTAAATTATAGTCACTCATTTATTTCAAAAGTTGAAATATACGAAAATAAACCTTAAGTCAAAGCAGAACGCCTTCTTTTAAAATGCATTTGTTTAATGGTTCGACGTTCGGTCACCCGAACGCACACATTAGTACAACACAATAGCGGCAAAAGACAATACACACAATTTACCACGAAAATATCTATCATCTATCTTTCGCTTATGTAATAATCAACAGGCAAGAGCGAGACGTAATGTGTCGCCCACGCTGGCCAATGACAAGCGCTGGCGATGCGCTTTGACAAGTTATGACAAGTATCTAGGTAGTCATCCATCGGGAATCTGTCAGTATCAGCGAGAGTTGCGACTTGCGAAAAAATATTGTAATTGTGTGAATAAAATTGTAATTATCAACATGACGGTGCTGGTGTGGAACGTTCTGCATCATCTTGATGTTAACTTGTCGCCCCCGGACTTTTTCACTGTGGGAAAATGTTAAATCACTAGTTTATTGTGAGGAGACAACAAGTGCCTAGGAAGTAGGAGTTAAGTTGATACATATTAGCTGCTTTTAAAACAGTGAAAAGATGTGATGCCTGAGGGAACAGTGAAGACAGTGTTAAGTGGACTAAAATAATGTGATTTTATCCTGTAAGTTATTTGATTATTCTATTAATGTAACTATTAATTTACACACGTCGATCTTGCTTTATTCTCTCATTGATATTCTTTTACTTTATCTATCAATGCTATGTAACTAAATAGTCATTTACAATATTATGAGACAATGGATCGTGTGCATGTTATTAACAAATATTAAATAATTTTATACAAAGTCGACTGTCCACTCCAAAGCCGAAAAGTTTGATAGAAAGAAATAGGTAGTCATATCTTTGGAAATATCAACAGTAGCTGACAAATTACTCAAACATCATTCTTGTAAACCCCACTCTATCAGAGTGTTGTATAAAGACTAAATTTGAAACATTTTGTTTATATCGTATCGTAGGTATTTCGTTCCTATCAGATCGCTGTCGTCTGTTTACCATAGCAACCGTTTCGTGTGTTTGTGTGCGTGCGCAAATTTATAGTGACCACACTTTTTACTTTTAATCGAGTTTATACTTTCTTCAAAAAACAATATTTACGCAAATAAAAAACTAAATTCAATGCATGCATTATGATTGTAACAAGTTATTCTAATTGGGGTGTCTGAGGATGTGCGTTATTTCATTTACACGTTGTATATAATACTATACATAGGTACATATTATTATTAAACGGTTAATTAACGTGTACTCTCCGTGCGTTGGAGAACTCTATAAGCCCCTCGGGTGCTCTGAAAATCTTTTACAATAATTATGGCACAGCACCCTTGAACATACTGAAAATGTACGTATACGCAAAGTGGCTGACTAGAAGGACCGAAAATGGAGCTCCATGGCGTGTCATCGGAGAGACTTATATCCAGCAGTAAAATACGGCAGGCTAATTATTGTTATGGTGGACAAATGGTAGCCAATTCTCTTAACTGGAAAGCAAACACCGGGCTTCAAGATGAGGTTTTTACATCGAAGACAGCGTAAAAAATAATCGTATGTCTAAAGCAAGTTCTACATAGGTATTAGTTTTCAAGCGATAGACGCAAAGTATTCAGATACGCAACAATACAAGTCTTATAAGACTAAATAATATACCTGCCATGGTTAATAAACATCTTACACAAAACACTATTCTCATAACAGTGCCCTTGACACCTAAAATCAATATCGCCATCTGGATCTGGCAGGAACACCGTTTAGGGCTTCTTTGTTACTCAATTAGGTATGGTTCAAATACCTTTGAAATTACCTCGAGAATAAGATAATTAATTCTGAATTTACGCTACAGGTACGCCGAATTAAATTGAGAGGGGCTTAATAATATAATTCTGTATAATGTTCTAAACCTGACTTTAAAGAACTGAAGTAGTATATAAACTAGTGAACTATTTTATAGTAAAAGGTAAAATCATGACTAAATACTACTATCGTGTAATTCGAAGTGGTATAAAACGTGATGATTTTGACCAACATTTTGCAAACGAATTACATTTTAAATTATCGCTTGCCCCATGCACGGGTAAGCACTTTAAGGCGTGGGTTCTGGCTGCCATGAACATTAGCAGTGGTTATGGAAGGCCCTTACAAGATAATATACTGTCACTGGTCAAAGTTAAAGAATATTGCTATGACTTTGGGTTTAGGTGGTCAGATTGCAAACACTCCATGGAAAAGCTAATATACCGTCAAATCTGGTTAGACTAAAAATTGGACTTGAATGCAACCGGGATGGAATGGAAAGCTAGCACAATAATAATTACGCAAGTGAAACTCTATAGAGCAGGCACACCTTATATCTAGAATAGAATAGAATAGAATAGAATAATATTTATTTGCATAAATGTGGTTACAATCAGGTGTTATCAGAAATTGGTGCTGCACATTTACCATTTACATGGCATACAAATATATGAAATCATTTACACAATTATGTTATCATTTAGCATTCATTTAAATTACATTATCAATAATACATATTCAGTTTAGGTACATTTGTCATACGGATCACTCATTAAAATGTTTACAATTACAAACCAAAATATAATATAATTATTCATTTGAAATGTCAGAGGGAATTGTCAAGATAATAATTAAAATAAAAAAGAGCATTAAATAAATTAAAAACTTAGAATATTATTAAAATGTTTACAATAATTACCAACCATAATATAATATCATTATTCATTTGAAATGTCAGAGGAAATTGTCAAGATAATAATAAAAATAAAAAGAGCAATAATTAAAACAAAATGTCCAGTTTATGGTTGTCAAGATCAGGATGGAGAAACAATACTTAATTTATATTTATTTAATTAGCGTAAAATCGTACATTTTGAAATCTAGGTATTCTTGGACTGAATAAAAGCATTTCTTGCTAAGCCAGCTGAATAATTGTTTTTTAAACATGGTAGTTTTGAGATCCTTGACACTTTGTGGAAGATGATTATAAATTCGGATAGACATGGCATAACTGTTTCTACTACAGATTTCTGTTTTTATCAGTGGAAGAATTAATTTACTAGGGTACCTAGTGTAGAAACTGCAGACCTCTTTTCTGCAGGTATAAAGATCAGGACTTAATTTCACAAGTACACACATTTCAAAAATATACATACAAGGAACAGTAAGTAATGATAACTGTTGAAATAGTGGCTTACAACTATCCCATGGGCGCTTATTATATAGCGCTCTTACGCACTGTTTTTGTGCTACAAAAATAGTACCTATTACTACTGAGTTTCCCCATATTGTGATGCCGTATCTCAGATTTGACGCTACATATGCATGGTACGCCTGTAATGCTGTCTCTCTATTAATAATATTGGTGAGTCGCCAAAGTGCATAAACAAAGCGATTAATTTTTTTACATAAAACCTCAATATGTGCCCTCCAAGTTAACTTTGCATCGAGAGTTATGCCAAGAAAGCATGCCTCATCTACTTCGGTTAGTTGTTGACCGTCATACTTCAGCATAACATCTTGTTTCCTAGCTCCTTTATTGTGAAACTGGATGAATTTTGTTTTTGATATATTAGCGGCAAGATTATTATTAGTCATCCAGCTGACAATATCACAAATAGTTCTATTTAATTCTTCTTCATAGACTAGATCCTTCTGATACGGTACTACTACAGAAACATCATCTGCGTAAAGAATGCATTGGTACTTTGTGATGGAAGGCAGATCATTAATATACAATAAGAAAAGTAATGGACCCAAAATACTACCCTGAGGTACACCTACATGATTAAATTTTGTCTGCGACTGAACTGTGACCTCCTCATTACTTGAATTGACATTACTTATTTCAACACGTTGCATTCTGTTGTGTAGATAGCTAGTTATCCACGAAAGAGCGGGTCCACGTATTCCATACGCCTCACACTTACGCAGAAGGACTTTATGCGATACACAATCAAAGCGCGGCTCATATCGAAAAATATAGTTGTTATCGGTGTTTTCTTATTAACGCATTGGACAATTTTATCAATTAATTTAAAAGCTGCCAATGACGTAGATTTGCCTTTCTGAAACCCATGTTGTTCTGGACAAAGAATGTCATATTTCGTTATAAAGGACATTAGACGCCTATGCATAATCTTCTCCAGGATCTTAGAAAGTATAGGTATCAAAGCTATTGGTCGGTAATTACTTACAACGCTCTTCTGGCCTTTCTTATAAATAGGTTTTATTACAGTAGTTTTTAGTCTATTAGGGAACTCACCCTGGAGGAAAGATAAATTAATTATATGAGCTAGTGCCGACGATATGTAAGGATTGCATGTTTTTAAGATACGTGTGGGCAACTGATGGTAACCAACAGAAGACGTGTTTTTGAGAGAAACGATGATTCTCTCTACTTCCTTAGGGTCTGTTGGAAATAGGTACATGCTGGCATTATTTCTATCAATGCCTAAGATGTTTTCATCAGATTTAGAATTCAACCTACCGTCATTGTCATTAGGCAAGTTTATAAAATAATCGTTGAAAATATTTGCTATTTCGTTTGGGTCGTCACTTGATTCAATATTAGAAAAGAACTGTTTATTTTTACCAGTAAAACCGTTTGAATTTATACTATTTTTAATTACATGCCAAGAAGCCTTACACATGTTTTTGGATTTAGATATATATGACTTGTTAGTTATTTTCTGAGCCATAGCGGCACATTTCTTAAATAGTTTATTAAATGTTTTGTATTTATTTTTATCTTGAGTTGATTTCGATTTATAAAATTTATATCTCAGAAAGCGCTTCGTTTTAGATGATTTCCGCAAACCGTTAGTTATCCAGCATAATTTACTGTCGTTAACTTGCGATTTTTGTTTAAGCATAGGAAAACAGAGGTTAAAAAATAAAATAAGAGTATCATGAAAGATCGTAAATGCCGAGTTTAAGTCGTCTTCTTCAAAAACTTCTGACCATGAAAGTGCTTTTAGACAATTTGAATATTGTTTTATATTCTCCTCTCTGAAATTTCTCACATACTTAAATAAACATTTGTGTTGTGAGTCTTTTCTATCGATCTGAATTTGGAGCATTTGTCCAGTGTTATGGTCTGAAAGACCTAACGGCAGAACTTTACCCTCTGCATCAGAGTTGTTGCTCAAAATTAGGTCAATGCAGGAATTCATCCTAGTGGGTTGATTTATATGCACATAATAGTTATTATTTTGAATAATTCTAGAAAACTGGGACAGCACTTCACATGGTTTCAACTGTTCAATGTTAAAATCACCAGTGATAATTATATTTTTATTTGTTTCTTAATTGATACATTAATAATTCAAATTTTTGAAGAAAAATATTAGCTTTCAAATTTGGTATTCGATAGATGCAAATAACAAAGCAGTTATACTTCGGGATTTCAATGCCACATATCTCGAAATGAAGTTCCAGACTAAGTTTTGTCAAAGAAGTTAATTCTTGAAACTCAATATTCTCCCTACATAAAATACAAACGCCGCCTCGTTTTTTATTATGTCAAGAAAATGAACTTGCTAATTTGAAATTTTTTATTACTATATTTGCCTCACTTCCCCTTTTAATAAATGTTTCGCTAAGACATAACACGTCAACGTAAATATTATCATCATGTGACAGATTATGAAGTGTTATTTCTAATAATTCTTTCTTACTAAGGACTCCAGCTATGTTTTGATGTAAGATTGTAAAAATGTTGTTCTTATTGCTAACGAAAAAGTTGTTTACATTCAACTGTTTGGCTTACCTCTAGTTTTCCAGATAATTCAGTTTTATGAACGGTGTTAATTTTCTTAAAGTAATTAATTATGGATTGTTGTACAAGTTTGCATTTTGGTTTTTTATTATGTTCACTATACAAGTCGGCTAGATCACGGTTTGGAGCATGTCGCGAAGATATAGTGCCCTTTTTGTTGCTAGATTTTAATACACGGGAACTCTTTGTACGTGTAACGCTGTACTTCGTGTGCAAGTTTTCAGTATTGCATGATCTTAGTGCTTTGAGACTTCACCTGTTGTACCTCAAAAATCTGTTATTATAAATGCTTTGGTCTATAGCAAGATCTATTACTTTACAAATAGCATAAGCCCTATTGCGACTTTGGCTACAGTATGAAAGATCTATGTATGTACAGTTATCAAATAGGTTGCAGTATGTTTTCAGAGTATTATTTAGCTTATACTCATTTAGATGTTTGTTATGGCCTATACTTAAAACCATAACCTAAAACTTTTCTAAAGATTTAAGTGTACTATACAGTTCAGCCATAATCTTAGTAGGATTAAGATCATGCTCGCCAATAGAAAGTATTACTATATCGTTATCGTTAAATTCTTGTTTGTTGCAAGTTTTTAATATTTCTTCTGCATCAGCTCCAGGCTTTAGAAACGCTGTGATCTCGTAGGGCATCGATGTCTTATCACGCCGTAGTTTGGTTAAGTTTGAGGAGAGGCCAACACATTGAAGGCCGCCGAATATATAGATACCATTATCTCGAACCTTAGCCTCTTGTTCGTCCGTTGGTTTCGTTTCTTTAATATCTTCTGTGCGAGTCGCCATTGTCAGCGTCAATTTGTTAGAGCGAAAATTCTTAGCTTTACGTGCTGATATTGGTGCTCGATCTATGCCAGCACATTTCTTTACTATCGGACTTGTACAGACTGTTCTCAGAGTCACCACTTGCTGGTTCTTGGTTGATATTTCAGATTTTAATTGGTTGTTTTCTAATATAAGCGAATCTATTTCATAGTGTGCACTTAGTAATTCTTGCTTTAATTTGGTAATTTCAGCTCGCATACTCTCTATAAGTTCCATGTCAGGTCTTGTCGATAAATGCGGTGTTGGCATTTACCTCCGCTCATATATCCCTTATACAATTGTTGATATGTCAGCACAACCACCGCCACAAGATGCTGGGGAACATTTGTTTCTGGAAGTTGTATTAAACCGCACTAAAGTCCTACTCGGCGTTTATTATTGTCCTTCATTACGTATAGATTTCTTTTCTTCTTTTGAAACCATGCTGGTCAATCTTGTGCCCTCTTACAATCACATTATCATAATGGGTGACTTTAATACCTGTCTCCTTAAAAATGATTCCCGCTCTTCTTCTCTCCTTTCAACATCTTTAAGTTGTAACTTGTCAATTCTCCCTTTAAATGCAACTCATCATTTTCCAAATTCTTCACCTTCTCTTCTAGATCTTATCTTAGTTTCCTCAAGGGAACATGTCGCCACGCACGGGCAATACCCGGCAGACATGTTCTCCTATCATGACTTACTTTTTCTTTCTTACCAAATCCGCCCTCCAAAGGCTAAGCCTAAAATATTAATGCAGCGCAATTTCCGTAACATCAATATAAATAATCTCTGTAAAGATGCTAGTGATATTGACTGGAATCGACTTATTAATTCGAACTCTGTTGATGAAAAAGTTGCCATCTTTACAAGTCAAATCACAAAATTGTATGACAAACATGCACCTATTCGACCCGTTAAAATAAAACATCCTCCATCGCCGTGGCTCACAGAAAACATCAAGCAGCTGATACGTAAGAAAGCTGCAGCTAAATTTAAGTACAAAATTAGACCTGATGCTTTGCATCTCCAAAAGTATATCGCAATCAGAAATCACTGCAATAGGGTGTGTAGGGACGCACAACGCCAACATATCCACAGCTCTGTACAAAACGGAGATCCAGCAAAGGTCTGGAAATTTCTTAAAACCCTGGGGGTCGGCAAAGCACGTCAACACATTAATCCTACTGACTTCAATATTGACTTGCTCAATCAACATTTCTCTGCTTCGTCCTTCATCGATAGGACTACTAAGACAAGCACTATTAATTATCTTTCATCATTGCCTACCCCTAGTTATTCACCATTTGTCTTTAATCAGTTCACTGATAGTGATGTTAAGAAGAGCATAGTATCAATCACGTCCAACGCAGTTGGTAATGACTGTGTCAGCCGTAACATGATCATTCCTGTCCTTGACGCAATCCTACCCATAATTACCCACATCTTCAATTTTTCCTTGTCCAGTGGTTTATTTCCATCGATATGGAAGGACGCCCAAATTACTCCTATACCAAAAATTTCTCATCCTTCATCCTATTCCGATTATCGGCCCATTTCTATCCTGCCATTCCTCTCTAAAGTCCTCGAACGTCTCGTGTACCACCAAATTAACTCCTTCCTCTGTAAGAATAATCTTCTAAATCCCTTTCAATCCGGTTTCCGTTCGGGACATAGCACAGTCACATCCTTAGTCAATGTTACGGACGACATCAGGGCTGGTATGGAAGGCGGACAGCTCACAATTTTAGGTCTTCTTGATTTTAGTAACGCCTTTAATACGGTAGATTTTGATATTCTTCTTGGACGCCTTTGTTCTCTTAACATATCTCCTACGGTGATTGATTGGTTTCGTAGTTACCTGTGTGGCCACCGACAACGTATACATATCGAGAATTCACTTTCTTCTTGGTGTAATACAAATGCCGGTGTGCCCCAGGGTGGCGTATTGTCTCCTTTACTCTTCTCAATATTCATAAATTCTATCTGTAATAACCTTCGCTGTTCCTATCACCTTTATGCAGATGATCTTCAGATATACACGCAGTCAACACTGTCGCAGATGTCACATTCTTTAGATATCATTAACAGTGATTTGGCACTAATCAGCAAGTGGAGCAAGTCTTTTGGGTTTAAACTTAATCCCACCAAAACTCAAATCATTGTTATTGGTAGCTCTCGAATGAAAAGTAAAATTGACTGGTCACTACTCCCTCATATAATGTTTGATGGCACGATTATCCCTATACAAGACAAAGTAAAAAATCTGGGTCTCACTATCGACTCGACTCTTACTTGGGGACCGCAGATACAAGAAGTGAGTCGTAAGGTGTTTGCTTCAGTTGGTTCACTGAGGCGACTAAGAAACTTTCTGCCCACTGCTACTAAAATTGCGCTCGCTAAGTCTCTTCTGTTACCCATTATTGATTATGCAGATGTCAGCTATCTAGACCTCGCCGAAAACCAGCTAGATAAACTTGAGCGAATTCAAAATGTCTGTATACGATTCGTATTTGGTTTGCGCAAATACGACCATGTTTCACAATTCCGAACGCAGCTCAAGTGGTTACCAATTCGACATCGCCGGAATGCTCACATTCTCACTTTACTGTACAATATACTGTTTAACCCTTCAACTCCCTCCTATCTTAAAGGAAGATTTGAATTCCTTCATGATACACATAATAGATATTTAAGGTCATCAGAAAATTTGAGGCTTAAAATGCCGGTACATTCCACGGCTTTTTATGACAATTCCTTCACCGTAACTGCCGTTCGCTTGTGGAATAAATTACCGCTGCACATTAGGCAAGCTAAGACGGTAGCTAAATTTAAATCCTTAGTGAAGGAATATTATCTTTCATTGTAGTTTACAGTCCATTCTAAAATATTCTATAATTAAGGCATTGCTATAGTTCATGTGTGTATAATTATGTCCTTTATATATTTATGTTTGTGTATGCTTATGTATATATGTATTTGTATGTATGTATATGTATATATCGATGCCTTCCGGCCAAAAGGGGGTAAGCGACATTTTTGGCGAAATCGACTTATATATATGGTTAGAATCGGCTTTTTTTTCTGCGTCTAATGGTCTAAGTTTCGTGGCTCTAGGACAAACTTTTTGTCGCTTAGGCGGTAAAGGAATTGAGGTTCGAACACTAAGTTTTTCGTCATAAACGACAGTTATTTTTGGTGTATTTTGTATTATGGTGGTTGGATAAAAATAATATTTAGAAACTGTAAGATTAGCAATTTTGGCTATGAATATTTTTTTATTTACTTGAACGTTAAGTAGTTTGGGTTGTAAATACTTTTTTGTAAAAAATACATTAGTCAAATTTTACTTGAATCTTTGTGTACCAAACTTTCGGTTAGGATATTAGGGCAGTTCCTTTGGATAAAATATATGTCATTTATTACATTTAGGTCTCATTTCCGTGACCTTATTTGGCGTTTATTTTTATTTTCTCTAGTCACCAAATCAATCATCGAAGGCGCTTAGGATAATTCATCCAAACGAATGTCGCCTTACAGTGTCGCTTACCCTTTTTTGCCCTCCAAAAAAAAAATTCTGGTGTGGTGGTTAGATAACAATGTAAATCAAAGATTTGGCGGTTAGCTTACAGAAGAATGACAAACAGCGTCGGTTATCTCACTCTTTCGTTCGAACGAAATGTCGTTAGCTTTGCACAGCGAACATTCACCGCGGCGTAAGCACCTCCGTGCTAGCGAGTCAGTTTAGCGCGAAGTTTTTCGAAGGAAATAAAACGGTAAGATTATTTTAATAGACTTTTATATTCATCTATAATTGTGTATTCTAATTAGTTATTTTAAGTTTAATTGGTAAGAAGTCATTCTTTTGCTCAGACAATACTGAATGGTTAAATAAGTACCTACTACAGAGTTTTTGTTAGCTGGCCTGGCTTAGGATCATAATCAAGGGTTCGAATCCCAGGTTTGGACAGCAAGGAATTATTGGATTTTTTTATGAATTCTCAGTAACAGTCAAGAGTTAATCCTGCGACTGATATGACTCTGTTGTGTCGAATTGCCTATGGGACTATGAGAGTGAGAGAATAAAAACTGCACGTTTGTTTTGCACGTATATTAGGGTCAGAACATATCTGACGGAAGATGCGCCACACGTATCTTTCGTCGCGTCTATTCCGTCAAATGAGTCGGTACACATCTGACGGAAAATGCGTCGAGTGTATCTGCACTCATTGAGCTGAAAGCGTGGCTATTGTGCACACATATCAGTTTGTTCGTGCAGGGCCGCACTCAGGGCAGCTCAATATTTTACTGTCATATTCTTTTACCTAATCATTTTTTGTGTGCCCTGATGGTATGTAGTCACTGAAGTCCTGTAGTTATTTATATTGCAATTCGAGTTTGACTTTTAAAAATATGTCGGGCTTCGGAGATTTTTCATAGTAGCCAACAAGCGTTATTTGAATATATTTCCTTTAAAGATATGGAGGTTCAAAAATAAAAGACGATGATACGATTTGGTCACGATTTTTAACAAAATGTATACAAATGATATAGAAGGGGTTACAGTTGCAGCGCATGACACAAAATGTTTTCAATGTAGGTATGTATGGAAATTGTTTCCGTGGACCTTTTAGAACCTCATACCTACAAAATTGGCAAACGATCCAAGCTAGCAAGTATGCGAACACTCCAAACCACATACTAACACTACATTATTCTACACATTTCGTTTCTGAAAAAATAAGTAAGGTCTGGCGGCCCTGGAATCTTACGATCTTTAAAATCACCGATCTGGGAATGACATGGATATGGTGCGTGTGTGAATGAATTTAGCGTGCATACCTACGAAATTAGCGTGCATACCTACGAGACGTTGGGCAAATAAAATGGATGCCATTTGGGTTGTACTCCAGAAGTTATCGATATCGATATGGAGCCGGTAAGAGGAAAATAATACATTTTTGTAGTAAGTTACTTTAGTAAGTTTAAATCTTTTGCCAGATTAGTTTATTCCATAATGCATATCAAACATGTAACAAAATATTCTCTGAGAGCCCATATCGATACTGTGTCGCTGAGAAAGTACCGGACATGAATGGCACCATACATGCGGTAATGAAACATAGCCTGAAGCACTGATTCATCTTGTTTTTAGACATATTTATGCACAAAAACAAAATTATTATGTTCGATATACAACGATTTCACAGCAGATGGACCATAAACCTTGGCGAATAATATGGCGACATTGGCACGAATGACATTTCTAATAAAATATCGTCATGATTAATTTATTCAGTAAACTATGGCTATCTCTTTCTTCTGACAGAGATATCCCTAAGACAAAACGAGACAACACTATGTTTGGTGGATTTATGTCGATTTCGTATATATGTGTATAATGTAATTTTCTATTTTTTCGGGTTCGATTCCCGCTCTAGTCAAACATTTGTGTGCATAAACATGGATGTTTGTCTTGGTCTGGGTGTTTCTATGTATAATATGTATGTATTTACAAAAAAAAAAGTATATATGTATGTTTATCCATTATCTAGTATCCATAGTACAAGCTCTGCTTAGTTTGGGACTAGATGGTGTTGTGTGAGTGAAGTAGAATATTATTATTATTTTTATTATTACTATATGTACTATTTGCCCTCTCCATGTATATTCCTTACTCAAAGGTCAAAAATCACGTGGTGCGTGGTGCGCGAGATGTCGACGGATAATGCGTTGACGGAAACGGAACAGACGCTGTACGCTCGACGTACTAACGGATCATCGGTCAGGTGTGAAAGGTTGAACGTTTTTCTATACATTTTTATGTATTGGCGTTACGTGACCGATAAAACGCGACGGATCTTCCGTCAGATATGTTCCGACCCTTAGTAGGTCCCTCTTTTGCAAATTGTTATTTTTGCCTCAAGATTTGTCACCGTGACTGATTTAACATGTGTCATCATCATTGTTTTATCGATTGAGTGAATGGATGGGTGAGTGCGAATGAATGGATACACGGCAAAAGCGACAGTAAGAACCCTCTTTGTGGAGTGGCTGAAGGCTTCCACGGTGTCCTCACCTTCTGCCTGACGCATGTCTTCATCGGACACGGTTGTTTTGGGTAGTTTCTTTGCTGTGGAGGACTCCCCCGGCAACGGACGTCGCGAGGCGATTTACGGCAACTGTAGACGCGGACATGCGGACGAGGAGGACCAAACGCCTACCGTCATACCTAAAAGTGGTCCTTAGGTACGAAATTTTAAGTTTATATTTTTTTGTCATACCTAGATTGTCAGCATGAATGTATAATGCAAGACTAACTTACAATGAGTAACAATTGTTTTGTTTAATTTTCTAAAATAAAGACTGATTGAGCACAATTTCTCTTTTTTTAAATTCATACCTTAGTCGGTTAGCCAGTTTAAAAACTTATAAAAGTCTTATGTATGTATGTATGTATGTATAATTTTATCAGAATTAATCACAATGTGCTTTCGCGTTGTATAAAAGAGCTTATAGTATTTTTAATAGATAATTAGCTTATAACAATTTCCTTGTTCTTCTGCCATTAACCAATAGCCGCTTATGTCATATTGGCTCCACTTGATGAACAGAAAAAGCACAGGTATGCTCTTTTTCTTCAACAGAAATAAAATAAATGGTGCAGTTAAATCATTTGGGTTGGAACTCATTAATTGGGTTGTTTTCATTTACGATGTTTTTTCCTGTTAGTATAATTAGGACCATTTGAGGGTAAGCGACAGTAAATAGTGTTAGGAGTGTGATTTGTTTTAATTAATAATGTCATTTCGTAGAGACCTAATCAAAAAATATATAGTTAAATTATGAAACTTTTGGAACGTACAGAAAATTTTCTATGATTTTTTTTCACTTATTTTGACCTTTAAACTACTCTCCTGTAAAGTTTGTTAAGTGGCGGTTAGCCTCTTTTGGCCGTAAGGCATCGATATGTATTTGTATGTAGGTATATAGAGTAGAGTATATGAATAAGTATATATGTATGTGTTTAGAGATATCTATGTATTCTAAGTATTATGACTGTTACACCTACAACTACCACTATTTTCCGACCAATAATATTTCCATCCAAAGGTTGCCTGATAGAGATCGCTATAAGCGATAAGGCCGCCCATTGTACTTCGCTCATATTGTATGATGTCTTATGTAATATTTCTGGTGTACAATAAAGCTTAAATAAATAAATAATAAATAAAATAAATCCAAACTCCTGTGCATGACAAAATCATTCGAATCTAATGACACGTCGTTATCATGAGTTGACATATTATAAATCGACTCACAGGACACGGTTTTAGAGATTTTCTTCGATCTAAATGTGATATTATTGTTATCAGACATTTTTCATGAGTAAAATATAAATTTCGGTATAAATTCCAAATTGCTCAAAAGGCTTGGTTTCAAAACAGGAGCTATGCTAAAAGTTCACTAGAGTGTTATAACTGGAACGTGCTCTAGTATTTGTATGTTGGTAAGTCTCAATGTACGAAATTTAAATGAAATTTTCATTACGTATTTTATATTGTTTATGTTTTGTTATAAAGTCATAATTCATTAATACCACACTATTATGGACTTTGTGAGTGCTCACCGTAATGTTCTTAACACATATGTCACTTCGAACCAGCATACTATTTGCCATTTTTGCACTTATCACTATTGTTTTAATTGTACATATTAATTGTTATTTACTTATTTGATATTGTCACAAACATTTTCACTTAAGATTTATAGACTTTGACGCGTGTTAATATGTATTTCAACAGATTTCAATCAGTTTCTACGAATTTAATAAACAAAAGATACGGAGATTATTGTTTACTTTTTTGACAACTTTGACAGATGACCACAACTTTGACAGATGACACAACTATATTCTAACGAGACACAACTCAAACTAGACGACGAAAAAAGCAAACTTCTGCATTTACTAGTACGTATGATGCTTGGAATCAAATTGGGCATCGTTATATATTCAAAATATATATCCATACCGATTCCTATAGTGTCTAAGTTAAGTCAAACAGGACAGACAAACGGACGGCTAATATAATTATGATAATATCATTAAGGAACTATAATCCTTCTAGTTTACTACGTAACCCTTAAATGTTGTGGCAAACGTACAACACCGAAACCGAAAATTGCGGACTTTTCGTATATTTTTAAAACTACTTCCCACTATTTTCACTGCACACATCCAGTTAAACAATGAAAAGCAGTAATGGAATGCGATATTTTATTGCAATAGTAGCTCTCGCCGGACGGGTTTTGCCAGTGTAATTGTCAGTTGTGGCTTTAATATTTTCCGGCTGAAATATCGGCTCTTGGGATAACGAAATGTATTTTGTAGTAATATAAAGGCAGTCAGTTTCATTTGTATTTCCTTTTTGAACATACTTTATTGTTTAAGGTTATAATTCAATTTATTTATACGCGATTTTGATTTTTTTAATGCCAAAGGCTTTATCTACCAGTCAAACTTTGCGTAATGCAATGCATGCAATTGGTATATCTTCTATAACATGAATTGCTGAACGTGTTGCCGAGCGCAAATCTCGAGAACAGCTGAACCAATTTCGCTAATTCCTTTTTATAATATTCCTTGAAGTACGAGGATGGTTTTTACGGAGTTATGGTAAGAAATTTAAAAAAAATAAAAATTATATGAAAGTATTGACTGTTAGGCGGTACGAAGTTCGCCGGGTCAGCTAGTTTAAAATTAAATTGTTCTAACGGAATACTCATCAATAGAATATAATGTAATTAAAGTAGATACATTATAAGTAATAGTAATAATAGCTAATTAAGATTAGCTACTTATGCATAAATACATACATTATTATATGTATATTTTATTTAATAATTACAGAAATGACAATTATAATCTGTCGATTTTAACAATGTGTCTATACACCATGATTTTTTACAAATAATAAAAAACATTACTTTCAAGTATTGTATTCTCGCCAAATTCAATATTCTGCCGCACTACAACGCGACGTATAAGAAGGCTACGCTATTTGGTGGCTAATAAATCAAGTGCATGAAGCTAACGCATCGACAGTCACATCGTAGTGCAGTGATATTGGTATCCAGCTACGCTGCATCAATGAAACAAGTTTGGGTGTTATGTACTAGTTGTGAAACTTAAAAAGTCCCTCGCAACATAACACACAATCTAAAATCAGGCTGGGTCATTAAAAAAAATGCCAACTAACTCAAGCAGGCAGATGTACCGATCATACGTCCAATTCTGCAAAAATTAATACATTCCGCTTACTGAGTTTTTCCAAAATCTCACTAGTAGCACAGAGGCTGGCAAAGTAAATGCCTGGTAACGGCAATAGGCTCGCCCCATAGTACGTGGGACCTAAAATTCGTGATGTGGGTGTAATATTTCACCTCTGCCTATCCCTACAGGGATACAGGCGTGACGCTACGCTATAAAAACTTTCCGCATTTTATTTATTATCCTCATCGTTTTTGCCAAACAAGACACTGTTCTCCTTTTTACCTAAACTCTTAAAAATCTAGGACTATGAACAATGCTAGAGAACCTAATGGCGCTGATTCACTAGAGCATTATTTTGTAAAAGAACCGCGAACATTCGCCGTTTTCTGTTTTGTCGAACAGAGCCGAACATTGCTACAAACATTTTCACGATCTGTCTGGCGAACGCTCTAATAAGCAAAAAGATCGAAGCAAATTTATTGTCAATTCGATAGACTCACCTCGTTATAATGCTCGCTAAAACACTGTTGTTTGTTTTTCTGTTATGTATTATGTAACATTCGCAAAAAATGCTCATTACAGGTGAATGCTCAAATGTATCAACACCATTAGAAAGTTACTATATTTCGGCGAATTAATGAAACATCTTTTACCTCACCTTACACGTGACCAGTCTGCCTTTTTTCAATCAACTGAACGCTTTGTTTTTACGGACGTTTTTGTTGAACGAACGAGGTTTTTGAAAAGGGATTATGAGGACGTGATAAATATTACAAGTAAGTGCATGGTTAAGTAGCTGGATTTTATTGCAACTTACAAAAAAATTTATGGACGTCGATTCAAATTATAAGAAATTATGTAGCTACATGTCGTAGCAAAATGGTTAGTAGATATTTTTTGGAAAATAAATATCTCATATGGGTTAGTGGCTGTGCCCATCCACATTTTTATAGGTGGACCTGGACAGGAGGACTTGTGCCTAAAGAGTAACTACGCTAGTAAAAAGTCTCAGCTGCTGCTGTCCGTCCATCTGTCTTTATATCAGTTTGTCTGTCCATTTGTCAACAGGTTGTAATCTCATGAACCGTTATAATTCGATAGTTGACATTTTCACTGATGATGTATTTCTGATCCCGTTATAACAACAAGTACTAATTAAAAAAAAAACAGAATATACATCAACAATTATTAAATCTTTTTTCCGTTTTGTTTTTCATATTTAGGCACAGGTCCTCCTGTCCAGGTCCACCTATAAAAATGTGGATGGGCACAGCCACTAACCCATATGAGATATAAAAAAAGCTTCGTGCGCAAGTGCGACTCGCACTTGGCCAGTTTTTTTTTTAAATTTTAATGTGATATTTTTATTTATTTAGGAGAACAACGTTTGCCGCTTTATCTACTAGTAACAAATAAGACCTCTACTAAAAGTTAAATTGTTCGTCAACTGCCAGAACTAGGCTTGTTTCCGAACATGTTATATACTATCTGAAACTGTATGTAGATGTGCTTGAATATGTTCTAACTTTATAAAGCTGTAGGGTCTACCAATTTCAGCATTTATTTTCTTCTTAATATTAATTTTCGGTCGCTGGTTGTATTTCATACTTTTTGCGTTCCTTTTATCTTTGTTCATACCGATAGGTTCGTTGCGTGATGTTACATCGTTTAATCTAATACATGTGGAAACAACAGACAAAATAATTTTAAGAGTAAGCAAGTTACAAAAAGACTTCGTTTCGTTGTATTCATTATTTACTGAGTTTGCATACAGCTGAATGTATAGACTTGTGCTTAGGCCAATGCTCGTTTATAGCAGTTATAGTCATTTAAAAGTAGTTCAAGGCCAGCGCAGCGCAGCGTGCGTGGAAACGTGCTACGATCCGCTAAGGCTATTTTTTGTTTAGTTAAACGATTTTGGACATTCTTTTAATTAGAAAAATCACTCTTATTGCAGTTTTCTAAGGTCCTGCACGGCTTCTGCACGTGCAGTCACGGGTAGTCGCTTCGATCCGCTCAGGAAGTATAATGTGATAAAGAATATTGGAAATTATATATTATGAAAATGTTGATAATAGTTTGAGACAGTGGAAAATTTTCTACGCTACGCTTCGCCGTATGTGCAACGACCCTAACAACAGATACTTAAACTTTAGATGTGATCTTTCATACCAGCCTATTTTATTTTATGTCTTCAATGACTACTACTATGTGTCACCTGAAAAGGTCGTTGTTAGGTTTATTTCACAGCGAATATGAAGCGAGTCCTAAAATTGAAAAATATCAGGCTTTTCTATAAATCATGAAGGATATTTCGACACAAAAACAGATTTTTTTCATAGTAAATTTAGTTCGTTTTGTCTTTAGTGTCCAATAAAGGAAATTGAGTTACGTTTTTTTTTTGTGAAGTGAAACGCAGACATGCGACTGAAATACTAGACACTTATTTAACTCCGTGTGGTGACGAATTATGAATACAAATTTCTATTCAATTTCGTTATGCATGTGTCGTAAGAGGCGACTAAAGAAAATAAGTACACGAAGCAGAGACCTACTTTGCGAAGAGAAGCAAAACTCGCACTAAACAGTCTGTCCAGTAGGTACCTATACGTAATGCAAACACTCCTATTGACTCAAGGCTAATGTGAATATATAATAAAATTTTTTATTGAGGATTTCCAACAAAGGATAACACTACAGTTTATACAGATAATAATATCACTTAAGTATTAGACAAGTGCACTCCTTCAGTTATAGTAATCCACAGCATGTAAATTTATTTTTTTAAACTAAGTTACCTAATTTAAACAGATTTGCTAGATACTAAAAACACTTATACAAAACAATGTGGCATGTTAACTGTAAATAAATTGTGAAAAAAATATATATATATATATACAATACTAGCTGACCCGGCAAACGTTGTTTTGCAATTTTTTTATTTTTGAAAAATAGATGTTGGCCGATTCTCATAGATACCGGATAAGCACAAAAAATTTCATCAAAATCGGTCAAGCCGTTTCGGAGGAGTATGGGAACGAAAACTGTGACACGAGAATTTTATATATTAGATAATACAATACCTTGAAATACAAATTATATAATATACTAGTCGATGCCAGCGGCTTCGCACGCACATATTGTCGAATTTCCCGTTTTGGCCGATCCCGTGGGAATTTCAGGAAGTCCCATCTTAGTGCACCCCTGCAGTCACCAAAAACATACATGCTAAATTTCAGCTTCTTGCGCCGAGTAGTTTCGGCTGTAGCGTGTCTGTCAGTCAGTCAGTAACGCAAGGATTTTATATATTAAGATAAACAACATGAAACAACTGAACAGACAATTAAACATACCTAAGGCTAAACTAGCCTCCAAAAAACTGGGTTTCCTCAACAAAGCAAGAAGATGCTTCACATCGGTGCAGCGTCTCTTGCTTTACAAAGCTCAAGTTAGGCCCCACATGGAGTACTGCTGCCATCTTTGGGCCGGGGCACCACAATACCAACTGCTTCGATTTGACCGCGTCCAACGTCGAGCGGCTCGAGTCATCGATGACACGGTCCTTACAAACCGGCTCGACCATCTTGACCTGCGTAGAGATGTTACGTCTCTCTGCGTTATATATCGTATATATCATGGGGAGTGTTCTGAGGAGCTGTTTGGTCTGATACCCGTTGCAGAATTTCACCACCGTACAACTCGCCACAAACTAAAATTCCACCCTCACCACCTTGATGAGTGGCGTTCTTCTACCGTACGATTCACACGCCATTTCCTGCCTCGTACGGCCCAACTGTGGAACCAGCTACCTGCAGCGGTATTCCTAAACCAGTTCGACATTGGAATCTTCAAGAAGCAAGAATATTCCTTTTTAAAAGGTAAGCCACGCACTTGTGATCCTTCAGGCATTGCAGGTGTCTATGGGCGGCGGTGATTACTTACCATCAGGTGACCCTCTTGTTTGTTTGCCTTCCTATACTATTAAAAAAAAAACCTTTTTATCTAAACTCATCTTGAATTAACTTAAGGGATTACAGATGTCAATTTCCTATGCTTATGATATATTGTTATACTGCCTTGTTATTGTTAAGCAGCCTCATTCAAGCTCTGAAATCCCTTTATGAGGATTCTAGAGCATGTGTGAGGATAAATGGGTCGTACACTGATTGGTTTACCATCAATACAGGTGTTAGACAGGGATGTGTAGCGTCGCCGTGGCTGTTTAACCTCTTCATGGACAGTTGTTTGCAAGATTTAAAACATAGTGACTGCGGATTAAGGATGAAGGGGTTACTCGTCAAATGCCTCCTTTATGCTGATGATCAGGTAATACTTGCATCTTCAGTGGAGGAGTTGCAGGAGATGGTAACAATCATGCATGGTGCGTTAGAGAGGAAAGGAATGAAAGTGAATGTAAGTAAAACGAAAGTTATGGTTTTTGAAAAGGAGGAATGCGTTACGGCTTGTAATGTTTTGATCGATGGACAGCGAGTGGAACAAGTGAATGAGTTTGTTTACTTAGGTACGTTGTTTACAAGAGATTGTAAGAATGAAAAAGATATTGAAAGAAGAGTTAATGCAGGTAATAGTGTGAATGGAGCTCTGAAAGCGTTTATGAACAGTCAAAACGTGTCCAAAAAGGCACGTTTGGCTGTGCATAGAGGGGTGTTAGTGCCTACCCTTCTGTATGGTAGTGATAGTTGGGTATGACAGAAGAGACTTGAAAGTAGAATAAATGCTGTAGAAATGAGAGCACTGAGAAGTATGTGTCGTGTGTCATTGACCGACAGAGTAAAGAATTGTGTGATACGAGAGTGGTGTGGTGTAAAAGAAGATGTAGTGACAAGCATCGAAAAAGGCATGTTAAGATGGTTTGGGCACATGGAGAGGATGGATGACGAAAGACTGACCAAGCAGATTATATAAGGCAAGTGTGGATGGGAAAGGACGAAGGGGAAGACCTAGGCGGACGTTCTCTGACCAGATTGGAGACATCCTAAAAACAGGACAGGTTAGAAGTACCCTGAACAGAAGAGCATGCATGAGGAATCTGATGGGAGTGAATGAAGCAAGAGAGATATATCAGGATCGTTGCAAATGGCGTTCCGTAATCTCTGCCTACCCCTCCAGGAAACAGGCGTGAGTCTATGTATGTATGTATGTATGTTATACTGGCTACAGAGCTTGGCATCGCAGCATAATGACCAAGATTTGTACGGGAAGTTGGCACATCAAATAAAGCATATGTATCCTAGGAAGATAGCCTAGGGAGAGGACTCCCTAGGCTATCTTCCTAGGTAGTCGAGTGGGGATTCTTATGTTCAATGAGTTCAATAGGTGATCGCAGTCTATGGAGCCGTGAAACATTTTGTGGAGGAAAATACAATCTAGTTTCTCCCTACGACTCGCAAGCGATTGCATTTTGTAGTGTTTCAGCCATTCGGTGTAGCTATTGCATTTTTTGGCTAAATGGTCTCCATAGCATAAGTGATAGAGGAACCCCTTTCTGTAGTGCTTCACAGATGTTTGCGGAGGCGTCGGTTGATGGGTTTCATGCCATCATCCGCAAGCGTAGCGCATCAATATTACACAGAATGCGTGTCAGCTCCCACAGCATTCTGATCGTTATGTGATAGATGGGACTTCCCAATGTTAAAGCACTGGATACAGTTACATACCTAGGTATTGTGTTGTATCCAGTGCAATGCACATTATAACATTAAGTACTAACATTAGGTTAAGAAAAATTGTACTAACAACATATAGATTCTTATTATCTGAAATAAACAGTTATTATTATTATTATTATTTGAACATTTTCTATACGTTTTCAGTAAACCTCGTAGTGTGGATTCTATATAACGGAACTGTACTCCAGAATCGGACGACCCAGAGTATTAAAAAGTTCTATCTTTGTGGATGAATTCTTGCAACGATGTCTAGAATGTGCACATCGAACCTTAGTGTACAGTCTATTTGGACGCCTAAATCACGAATCACGTTTACATTTCGTACTTGAATTCCGTCAATGTGGTAAGTATTATTGACTGCACGTTTATTTCGTGTAAATTGGATATAGAAACATTTATTTACATTTAATGTTATGGTGCATAGGGTTCCCACCAATAACTTTGGGTCCCAAGCCAACCTCACCTGCAAGTGGTGCACCTGCCGATCAACGGACGAGGCTCTGGCAAACAAAATAATCCGATAAGCGGCAATAGGCTCGCCACCTATTATGTGGGATCAAAACACTGACGAAAAGTGGGTGTTTAACCCCTCCCGCGCCGGGCGTAAGAAATAAAAAATGGCCGGTAGTGCAGGCCGCTTTACCTCTTGATCGAGCAACAGCTGATCGGCGTCATTATTTTACCTATACGAGGGGAGTTCAATGTATTCTTGGTGTAGGTATGAAGGAGAAGGCGGAAAATTCTGAATAAATTTTATTTTTCAATATACTCCCCTAACAGCTCAATACATTCATTTGTTCGTGAAAGTAACTTTTCAATTCCCTCTGAAAAATATTTTTCTTCATGGCCCGAAAAATGTTCGTTTATTGCTCCCTTCAACTCTTCATCGTCCGAAAAATGCTTTCCACGAAGGTCTTTTTTAAGATTAGGGAATAGATAATAATCACTAGGGGCCAGGTCCGGACTGTAGGGTGCATGATTGATTTCTTCAAATCCGTACTCCCGCACAGCAGCCTGGGCAAGGCGCGCCTTGTGAACCGGCGCGTTGTCGTGAAGCAGCAACACACCTGCGGTTAATTTTCCACGTCTTTATTCTTTAATTGCCTCCTTTAAATTACGCAGCGTGGTTGCGTATGATGCAGCAGTAATACTTTGACCTTTTTTTGTGTACTCGATTAGCAAGATTCCCTTAGAATCCCAAAACACCGTGGCCATGAGCTTTTCTGCGGACGGAGTGACTTTGAACTTCTTCGGCGGGTCTGATCCTTTTTTGTGCCACTGCATAGACTCTTGCTTGCTCTCAGGGTCATAGTGATGAACCCACGTTTCATGACCAGTAACAATCCGATCGAAAATACTTTGCGTATTTTCACCACAGAGGTCCAAAAACTCCTTACAACAGTCAACTCGCACTTGTTTCTGTAGCGCGGTGAGCATTCGCGGCACCCATCTTGCACTGACCTTTGACAAATTCAGGCGCTCATGAAGGATTGTGTGAATGGTACCCACGGATAGCTTAGTCATTTCTGCTAATGTTTTCACTCTTACACGAGCATCTTCAAGTACAAGTTTTTCGACTAATTTGACGATTTCTTCAGTAGCGGCACAAATTGGCTCACCAGCGCAGGGGTCGTCTTCAATGCTCTCTCTACCCCGTTTTAATTCACTTGACCACTTCTGAATTGTAGATAATGAAGGCGCAGAATCTTGGTAAACAGCCACCATTTCTTTATGGATGATTTTTTGAGTTTTTCTTTGTTTTGTGAGGAATTTTATCACTGCACGATGCTCGATTTTTTTCATCATTGTCGAATCAGTCATCATAGTTGTCTTTTCGCAATGATATCTTAAGTACTAATGGTGGCAATTAAATGAAATTTTGTATTTATACCCTCAAAGAGTGTCATTAACTAATGATATAATTAAATTACCCTTATCAGTAGTATATCACCTCGATACCGAGAATGTATTGAACTCCCCTCGTATCTCAGTTAGTTTTAAACGTATCACAAAAATAATGATGGATTTTGCATTCTTGAAGTATATGTTGAAAACTTGTTGTAGATATATAATGTATAATTAACTTTTCTCTGCAGTTCGTTGAAATAAAACTTGAAAATACGAAAAAATCCTCTTCAATTAAACTTTTAACACACACTATCTCACAAATATTTAGCATTTTAGCAATTATTCCCAGCACTTTATATACCTTACTTAATTAATTATTGAATTTAATCAACAGTTAATATCAACTTCACTTATATTTTTATAAATCAATTAAAGTTTAAACACATCATCGGAATACGAAACGGCCGCCATAATCGAGCGCGAAGTTGTGCCGATTTAGATACACTTTTGTAAATATCAAAATCATAAATTTATTATTTTTTATTGTTTACTCATTAGTTTGTGATAAATAAGAAAGGTTATGAGTAATAGTACTGACTTTTAACTACCTAATCTTACCAAACTGAAATGCGAACGGGTGCATTTACAACTTGCCGCCATTTTTAATAATGATATTTTGAAAATCGTTTTTCGTTATAATTTATACAATGATGATATCTTAACTATATTTTATAGCAAACAAGATTAGTTTCCGAGTATAATGACATATAATACATATAATGAAATTACGAGATTGCGTCGCTACACGTTTTTCAAAGCAGAGCTGTCGTCACTCTAACGCGCGCGAAGTTGAACTTATGGCAAACAATTTTCAGTCGTTATTTTTGCAAAAAAAGTCTACAAAAATGATAACCAATTACAATACAGAATGAAAAAGAATATCCATACTTTGCAATAGTGGGACATAATCTTATTGGTGGAATTATTTTAACGTCATTTCAAGTAGTGAAATATGGCGCTGTCGTTGCGGGACATACGTGTTTCCCGCAAGCGCTGGACGGAACAAATTTTCCTGGGACATACGTATGTCCCGCCCGCGTTCCAGAGGTTAATATGCCTCTGCCTACCCCTTCGGGGAAACAGGCGTGAGTCCATGTATGTATGTATGTAATATCATTAAGTTTTCATTGCACCAATTCGTTAAGTTATCTATATCATTTTGTAATTTTTTTGAGTCGTCTTCGTTTTGAATAGGCATCATAATCTTAAGGTCGTCAGCAAATAAGAAAAAGCTTGAGTTTTTGAAACACTTCACAATATGATTAAGAAAGGCATTGAACAAGATCGGCCCAAGATGCGAGTCCTGCGGAATACCAGACGTTGCTACATAGTTGGAAGAACAGTAACCTACAAAACTACTTTAGATACCCTATTTTCCAAGTATGACTCCAGCAATTTGACCAAAGCACCGTCTATGCCAAGATCACTCAATTTTACAATAAGGTGACTGTGGTCCACTTTATCAAATGCCTTACTGAAATCCGTGTAAATTGCGTCTACTGGTATGCGTTTGTCGAGGCATTTTGATATTGTGGATGTAAAACAAAGCAGATTTGTATTCGTGGACCTCGATTTTACGAAACGATGTTGATATTCCGTTATATGTTTTTTTAAGTCCCATTCCAAACGATTGCTTATAAGTTTCTCGAATATCTTGCCAAATGAGACCAGAATAGATATTGGTCTATAGTTCGAAATCAGATGCTTTTCTCCTGATTTATATATAGGGATAGGTAACTAAAGCTTCTTTCCACCTCGTAGGAAACGTTCCTTCTAGCACAGATTTATTAAAAATCATCATAAGAGGAGTAACTAGTGCCTTTGCACATCGTTTTATAAAAACTGGCGGGATACCGTCACAGCCTGACCCGTTCGTTTCATCTAGCGACTCGTCGATGTGCACTTTCGTCGTACGAGTAAGTGCACATCGACAATTATTATACATATAACCCTTTCTCTTGAATCAATCTACCTATACAAAAAAAAACCGCATTAAAATCCGTTGCGCAGATATTAATATTTAAGCATACATAAGGACAGACAAACAGAAGACAGACTTTGTTTTATACTATGTAGTGATTATTATATAAGGGCAGCGATAACCTAGTGGAGATACCAACGGATTGCCATGCAGAGGGAATCGGGTTCGAATCTACGGCGCGCACCAATGACTTTTCAGTCACGATTGTACAATCGCGTTTCCTGATATGTGGGTCAGAACAAAAGTTCATTTTATTATAACAATCAAGTCATATTGTATAAATTTATTTATAAAACCTATCATATTCTGTATTGTAACTGTATTTCCTAGTTTTATATTTAACTTCTACTCAACTTCTATTCAACCTCTAATTAAGGCAACACTACACTATGTTTATTAATAAACCACATTCTGTACCCTTGGTGTATGCTTTGTTGGTTGTCCTTAAATAAATAAATAAGTTACTAATTGTCGATACCTATTTATTATCCGCATATATTGGCAATTACCTACCTACATAATTAATTATATCGTAAAGCAATCAGATTATAAGTGCCGAAACACACTATGCCGAAGTTACGTAGCCGAAGTTCGGCATGATTACGCCTGCAATGCTATTTGAATGACTGACGACACATTATACCAAAATTCCGTTGCATTATAGCATAGTACAAAAATAATAGTAGGATAGCTTCATGCAAATCGGCCGCCGCCGGTTTGAATGTACGCGTGACTCGCCGGCACCGTGTACGCACGGACTTTTCACGCACACAATCTCAGATGAGCGCGGCCCGGCGCGGCTCACGCCGCGGCCTCAGTACCTACTGGATGCGCCGCACGTAGGTGGGACGCAAGAGCTGATATCTGGGTCACCTTGAAACTTTAGTTGGAGTATTGGGGAACAGTTTCTGAGCGCGAACATCGAAACTGTTATATATTTTTCAATTACATAAAATGCTGACGAATAAGCATCTACATTTCTTTATTCGTGCTAAACTTTACGGTACTTATATATCATAGGTTCGATGTTTTGGCTGAGAGTAGTCATGCAATGACTTAGTATCTAAACGCACTATGCCAAAATTACGCGACCGAAGTTACGTTCCGATGTATTCAGCTGATATGACACACCATAAGTGCCGAACTTACGCTCGTGCTACGAACTACGCTTGTGCTCTACTACTAGAAAAGTTCCGCTGAACTTACGTCTAACTGAACTTTCGCTGTACCCTATAATCATAGTAAAAAAATAATAGTAGGTTAGGTAAGGCCGATTGGCGAGTTAATTTCCTACTCTTGCATCCTACCTACGCGCGGCGCATCCCGTAGGTACTGAGGCCGCGGCGCGAGCCGCGCCGGGCCGCGCACGTCTGAGATTGTGTGCGTGAAAAGTCCGTGTCACGCGTACATTCAAACCGGCGGCGGCCGATTTGTATGAAGCTATCCTACTATTATTTTTGTACTATGCTATAATGCAACGGAATTTTTGTATAATGTGTCGTCAGTCATTCAAATAGCATTGCAGGCGTAATCATGCCGAATTTCGGCTACGTAACTTCGGCATAGTGTGTTTCGGCACTTATAATCTGATTGCTTTACGATATAATTAATTATTTAGGTAGGTAATCGCCAATATACCTATGCGGATAATAAATAGGTATCGACAATTAGTAACTTATTTATTTATTTATTTGAGGACAACCAACAAAGCATACACCAAGAGTACAGAATGTGGTTAATAATTATTAATAAACATTGTGTAGTGTTGCCTTAATTAGAGGTTGAATAGAAGGTTGAAAAGAAGTTGAGTAGAAGTTAAATATTAAACTAGGAAATACAGTTACAATACAGAATATGATTGGTTTTATCAATAAATTTATACAATATCACTTGATTGTTATAATAAAATGAACTTTTGTATACAAACAAATGTAGATTGTAAAACTTCCATTAATGCCATGTTAAAGAGTATTTCAATTTTATTTTAATGTACTTACATAAAATATCCGTTAGCTTTTATATAAGAAACTTAGACAAATATATAATTATAATATATAGACAAATTTAGATTGTAAAAATTTCAATTAAGTAATGCGATTGAAAAGTATATTTCAATTTTGAATAGGCACGTATTATATCTGTAAATAGGAAATGCAATTACAAAAAAGATTATGCTTATCTTTATGCATAGGTACATACAATATAAATTAGCATTTATAAAGGAAACGAACGAAAAAAAAATATTTAAATTATACAGGTAGAAATAGAAACAAATGTTTTGAATCAGGCCTTTATATTTATATAAAAAAATGAGGCGTCAGGAAAATTGCGTGATATACTTAGTACTTTTTTACTTACTTGCATTTTTACATTTTATATAACGGCTGAACACGTTGAGTGCCGAGACAGCACCCATACTAGTTTTAAATACTGTCTCGCAGTTTCAAATTGAAAATTCTTGTTAGCGAAAAAATATTTTGTGTCACAAAAAATTCGTAGGTATTTTGTCGCAAAATATTTTTTCGTGCCGAAATAGAACCCAGCACACGCGGCCCACTTCTTTACTGCGAGGCCACTACGCCGTACGTGCAGCCAATAAAATGTTTCATAACAGACTAGCTTTTAAACTGAAACATATTATACAAACAATATTTCAGATACGTGCACTATCCACTAACCAAAGCACCCGTCCAACTTGTAATAATACGTCAAACCGCGAGCAATATCGTGGACAGCAAACAGCGTGTACCACTAAACGCATCAGTCTGTATAGTGGGCATCAACTCGGCAAACTTTCGAAAGATCACACACTTGTACGCATCGCACCGCAGCTCATTTTGTTAACCGAGTTCAAAAAAAGGAGGAGGTTCTCATTTCGTCGGAATCTTTTTTTATGTATGTTACCCGATTTCTCTAAGACGCCTGGACCGCTTCCGAAAATTCTTGTTTTGATTGAAAGAGTATACCTCCTAGTTGGTCCCATGATCATCAGGTCAGGATCTGATCATGGAATCTAAAATTTGAAGGAACTCTTCAAATTTTATAAACACACTTCGATTTGACGATAACAACCCAATGCCGTCGAGTTTAGGCTCGTTTGAGTCGTCTTTACATAGACTTTGATGCTGGATGATTTCAATGGTCTGATGATAGAGTTGGAAGGTAACCATTGTATCTTTGTGATACAATAACCCAATCTCATCGAGTTTAGGGTCTTTTGATTCGTCTTTACATGGACTTTAGTGCTGAATGTTTACCAAAGTCTGATCATGTTGCAGTAAAGTAGCCATGGGATATTTGTAATACAATAACGCAATCCGATCGAGGTTGGGCTCAGGATCAAAATGCGACTTATTTTCTAATGGGTGCTCAAACAGTGACCAATGTTAAACCATATTAGGTAGAAAGAAAGAAACGTGATGTATTATTTCTTTTTCGTGAGTTGCTTACCC
The DNA here is from genome assembly GCA_944739405.2 of Euclidia mi. Classification (NCBI taxonomy): domain Eukaryota; kingdom Metazoa; phylum Arthropoda; class Insecta; order Lepidoptera; family Erebidae; genus Euclidia; species Euclidia mi. The sequence continues at coordinate 103,573,329 of OX123181.2, forward strand.
AGAGTAGTTTTAGATCGCTCGAAGGTATTCGATATAGCCTAACAATTAGTGACCTTTGATACTTATCAAACAAAACAGACTGACGACACATTATACCGGGACCGACAGCTTTACGTGTCCTCCGAAGATGGCAGCGCCGTGATATTAATGCCATCGCGGTCACCCATCGGAGCGCAAGCATTGGTTATCTTTGCCGCCAATTGATACGAAGGTAGCGTATTAAAGTACGCGGGTTATTCTGTTTTTAAGTAAAAATTCTGCGTTATTATCTTTACGTGTCCTAATTCCTTCGACAAATCCTTTAGGCCCTAAAACCAAAATATACCCATAGACCCAGGTAAAACCAATCTAAAAAGGTTTAATTTAGATGACCAGACCAGATTTTGTGAATCTTTATTCTTGTAGATCTGGCAAACTGATACGATTACACAATAACATTCGCTGTTTTTATAATTATCACAATCTAATGCACACATATTTTTTTTAGGGTTTCGTAGCAAACTTCAAGGAACATACACAGTCTGATTGTGCTTAAAAATACCAACCAAAATGTGTTTATCAACGGAAACACTCAACCGATCACGGGATTCCATCAAAGCTTTTCTGACGTTTCCGTGCAGAGATATAATAAAGTTGCAAGCAAAATTATTACAGCTAACTATTCTTAAGAAATATATTATTTGCTTCGGGTATTTTTCGCAGTCACCTCTACGACACCCACGGAATGACCTCCTATAAGTGCCTTACTGTAATACTGGCATGCCATTAAATATGGCACGCTGATGATGACGATACTGCGTAGCAACTTTGGAAAGATTTTAGTCCAGCAGTGGACTATACAAGGCTGTAAAGGAAAACTGCTTTACCAAATAATTAATGTGGACTTACTCAAAGATATTTCTGCAAACGATAAAATTACCGAGGTGCTTCAGTCAGCTTAACTACGGAACCTGAAAGACTTCGAAGCCCGATACGTACCTGCCAGGTTTATATTAAAAGGGATATAATTATCTGAATCATCTTAATCTCTAGCCCTAATTTATAAAATAAAGGATCTAAATTCTCAATAGTGTTTCTAATTAACAAAATTAACGTTGGCATTTTAAAATGGTTCTCCATTCTCAAGGGTCTGATTGTGGTGAAAAATATGAACGTCTCTTTAAGTTTGAAATTGTTACGTTAAAATTTGTTATAAAGTTTATAAACTAATAATGATAATTATTACTTTGTAGGGAGTTTGTGCATATTTTTTATAGAATACGGTGTGTATTAATTACAAGTAGCTGGTTTATTTATTGAACTTTCCAGTTTGATAGCTTATATGAGAAGTAGACCTGTTTTGATGTTTTGATAAAATGGAATCTATATTAGCCACAGTCGTCACTGATGCTAATCAGAAAGTCATTTGCTCACTTCGTGTTAATTGTTACTAAATAGACAAATTTAATAATTCATTCATTATTACTTATGCGCAACTTACACATTGAGGCATTATTTTAGGATAAATTGCGTTTATATTATTAATATTTATATAAACTCATAAAATGTACGACATCATTTGACATAAAAAACAATTCTTATTCACAATATTTCGCTGGCATAACTATTGCTTTTAATATATACAATCAATAACTTTGAATTTAATCAACGCCCTAAAACTGCAAAAAGTAAACACACATTTATATTCCACCAACGATCCAGTCCTTTTCAATATTCAATGCAATGTAAAAACTATTAACCCTCGTACGCACTTGGGGCAAAACCTTATTTACATAACAGAAAGTATCATTCACGTGTGAATACGTCCCTAAGTCGGTGAATGGACGCATGGTGTCACGTCGAAAGTAAGATTGATGACCCGCGAACGATAACCGGTGTAGCTACACCTTTATAGTGCAGATATCGTGGTTCCAACCACGTTGTAAGGAGGCTGTGAGATTAGGGAAAGAATGTGGGATCGAAAAAGTAACTAATAAATCTAGTAATGTGGGATCGAAAAGATAGCTAACACAATCATCATCAACAGCCTTTAACAGTCCACTGCAGGACTAGGCCTCTCCTATGAAAGGAGGAATTGGCCTACTATACCACGCTGGCCAAACGGGTTGGTATAAAGTTTGTATCAAGTTTTCCTTCTCTTATAGTGCTGTTCTCTGCATAATATGCTCCCTCTGTCGGCTCTTACGACACCCATGGGATGATATGGGGTGGTGACATTCCGTATTCTTAATCCGTCACCACACGGACTATACTAATACAATTCTTAAAAAAAATCTTAAGTACCTAATTATGTATTTCGTTGAACATTTTAGGCACAAATATTTTTTAAAGATTTTTGTCATGGAATAAAATTTTAGCATTTAACACTTGTTAATATATTATATTGTAAAGAGCGGGGGTGTTAATTTATACTAACCTGTATTGCATTTTTTTATAATTTGGATACATAGTAGTATAGTAACAACTATCAAGGCTAGACTGCAAGTATGGAGTATAACCAGCCACCTGACCACTTACACTGCTCCGAGTTTTGTGGGTTCGACCCTCATCCGAGACAACACTTCGTGTGATCAACAAAGTGTTGTTTTGCGTCTGGGTATTTATTGAATATTCGAACAAGCAACATGCTTATGAATGGTGCTGAACACAGTTTACAAACAAAACTGTACCATATAGTTATTTATCTGTGCTATTAAATAGGAATGTCTCTAGAAATCTGAAAGTATACTATGCCTTCATTACGTGGCCTAGACAGCTCTATCTAGTGTCATAAGCGTAATTCTAGACAGTGTTAGGCAAGAGTGGGTCATTACAGCGCCGATCGTTCAAAATGGAGTTAGTGAGAAGTTTCGTAAAAAAATCTCTTTTATACGCTTATTATGTGGCGCACGAGACTGTAATTTACACAAGAGTTACTTCCTCTACATCTACTTGCCTAGATAATATATTTACAGATATCATAGTAAAAGACAAGCAAATTATTAGACAGTTAGACTCAGACCATTGTGGACAGCAGATCTCCTTTAATGATAACAGTAAGAATGTTTCTAGGCAAAATATAGTTGTAATACCTAAAACTGCAACTCGTTTTGCTAGGTTTCAAAGTAAACTAATGACATGCTGGTCACTGTTAGATGATGAAGGTGACCCTAATTTGTTATATAATAGCTTTTTCAAAGCGTTTTGTACAGAATTTAATTCGGTTTTCACACCTAGAACGATTACAGTTGGAGGTAATGCAACCTTCTGTGAATGGGCAACAACTGGGCTTCACAAAAGTAGAAAGAGATTGTATGAGCTAAATGACGAGAGAAACTTTAATTTGAGTGAACAATTTCAGGATTATGTTAGAAACTATGCTAGGATATTTTGGAAAGTTTGCAAGAAAGCTTAGGCTCTTTACCTGAGTTCAAGGATTAGGAGTAGTGACGATAAAATGAAAATGACATGGAATATAATAAACAGCGAGACTGGGATAGTTAAAAGTAAAAGTTCAAAATTTAGTTTGAACGTTGATAACCACACTATTACATCTGACTCAAAAGTTGCATCGGCGTTTGAAAGATTTTTTACTGATATCCCAGTTATTACAACTAGATCTTTGGACTCATCAACCAATGCAGCGGAATCTCTTTTAAAAGAAAACATGAGTACAACCTATAGTAATTTCTCATTTCAGTATATAAATTCAAATGATGTTATAAAAGCTTTTAATACCATAAATTTAAAGAAGACTGCAGACTTGTGGGGAAATTCCATTACTATTACCAAGTCCATTATTGCTTTAGCTGTTAACAGATTAGCTTTAATATTTAATAAGTGTATTTACTGTGGTGTATTTCCTGATCTTATGAAAGATAGCAAGGTAATACCTTTGTACAAAGCAGGTAGCATATCAGACCCCACCAACTATAGGCCAATTTCTGTGCTGCCCACATTTAGCAAAATTTTCGAGAAATTGATACTAGACCAACTACAAAGTTATTTTAATAACAACAAGCTTCTATACTCTAAACAATTTGGTTTTACAAAGGGGCGCTCCACGACCGATGCCGGTGTTGAGCTTGTAAAACATATGTTTGATGCCTGGGAGGATTCACATGATGCTTTAGGTGTCTTCTGTGATTTGTCCAAGGCCTTTGATTGTGTAGAACATGATACATTGATCAGGAAATTACATCACTATGGTTTAAGTAGTTCTGCTCTGCATCTTCTTACTTCATATTTGAGTAATAGGATTCAGAGAGTTGATGTCAACGGGACACGATCGCACTGGTCTGTAGTCAAAATTGGCGTCCCACAGGGTTCAATCCTCGGTCCTTTTTTATTTTTAGTTTATATTAATGACTTACCACACCTCGTTAATGACAAGCACGGGATAGTACTGTTTGCTGATGATAGACCTCACTTTTATTTAAATTAAAACGACAGCAAATTGATATGGACGATGTAAACATTACTATCTCAAAGGTGATTCGCTGGTTTGAGGTTAACAACCTGCTTTTAAATAGACTTGAAACTAAATGTATTCGATTTTTGATGCCTAACGTCAAACAAGTGAACACATCAGTAAAGATTAAGGATGATGTGTTGGATCTTGTGGATAACACCAAATTTTTAGGCATTACACTAGATTCTAAGCTGCTATGGGGACCACATATTAGTAAATTGTCAAATAGACTCAGCTCTGCAGCATACGCAGTCAGAAAAATTCGCCAGTTAACTGACATTGACACTGCCAGGCTTGTTTATCATAGCTATTTTCATAGTATAATGTCATACGGTTTTCTCATGTGGGGAAATGCTGCCGACATTCAGACCATCTTTGTTCTGCAGAAAAGAGCTATTCGAGCAATTTATAATTTGGATTTATCAAGGAAATAAACATTTTAACAGTTGCAAGCTAGTACAAATGTACTGGCTTGCAAAATTCCAACCTAATATATTTATTCCAAAACAAGGCCTCATACTCAAAGAAAACTGATATCCACAATTTGAATACTAGAAATAAGAGTAAGCTAGTAGTGCCGGCTACCCGGCTAGAGAAAATAAAAAAAACTTTTCAAGGCCAATGTGTGCGCTTTTACAATAAAGTGCCAATTAATATTCAAAATTTAAGTTATAATAAATTCAAAAAGATTATAAATCGTAAACTTTGTCAAAAAGGGTACTATTCAGTGCTAGATTATATTGAAGATAAAAATGCTTGGGATTAATTTGCTCGGTCCCACAGGCTACTTATGTTTGATAAGTGTTAAGTATCATGTGAGTGTGAGTTATTGTGTCTATATTATGCTAATTTAGTACTTTTATATTATTATTAAAAAAGCCTTATTAATTGACAATAACATTGTAGACACACCAGCTCATATACCTATGAAAAATTCAATGTAGTCACTAAGTTTTTAAATTTTATAGAATCAAGACGTAGAAAAGAGTGGCCCGGAGTTTCTTACCTGATTCTTCTCACGAGGCTCTTCTTTGTGAACAGGATTTTTTTTCAATGCTCAGCTATGTTGATATGCATTTAAAGTTACTTTTTTATTTTTTTATTTGTATGACCTTCTGACGTGTCCAAAAATTTTAACATTTTTATGGAAATAAACATATTTGAGTTTGAGTTTATGAAATTGGTTTTGCTATTTGCTTGCTCAGACAGTCGACTATATTTTTGCCAAAAAATAAAACGTCTTGCAAAATAGTACCTTAGCAATTATAGCAGTTTTGCCTCTCAATTTCACTTATACAGCTCTTCCGTACACGTCTGTATTATTCTTTCTATCATGTTAGATAATAATAATTTCATAATTTCATGATTCATCATCACAACCGAAAGGAGTACAAACCCTAAACAGAAGAGCATGCATGAGAAACTTGATGGAAGTGAATGAAGCAAGAGATATGTCAGGGTATGTCAGGATCGTTGCAAATGGCGTTCCGTAGTCTCTCTCTGCCTACCCCTCCGGGAAACAGGCGTGAGTCTATGTATGTATGTATGTCTAGCATTATTCCAGTTGCATCCCAAACTTTTGCTTTGGAGCCTGGAGTCCGCTTACTAATCTTACCAGATTTGACAGAATACTAGCTGCGCGTCTTACTACTGCTACGCCTGCCTTAAAGATATAGCGGTATTCCATAGTTTCAACTAGTGTCAGACTGTCAAACCTCTTCATGATAGGCGGGCCGATGGTTTATCGTGCTTTCCAAAGCTCGTGGTGAACGACAATTAACAATTAGTTGTATATTGTCCTTAGGGATATATACCACATACCTTTGTTTCGAGTATAAATCGCGGATGTACAGTAGGCACACTTGAAAACGAAAGTTTAAAGATTTAATACACTACAATTTACTACGTTACTTTGAAAAGTCGGTGGTGTGCGCCGTGGATTCGAATCCAATAATAATATCCTCTGTAGGTATGTGATGGTATGTCCACTAGGCTATCGCTGTACGCTTATTCTAGGTAATTTGTATAAATGGGTAATATAATAATCCTCAGTTCTAGACTCATAATAATATTGTTTCTTATTCTAACAATAAAGTAATGTTATTCCCTAGAATAAAATAAGCCTACGCCAACCAAAAGAGTTGTTTTTCTTTAATCATGGAACTAATTAGTTGGGCTTTATTCGGTATGCTGAGAAAACAGAGAATCAGGTGCGTGGGATACTTGACATAATTGTGGGCGAAGAGACTTGTTTCAGAAGCCTATCTTTGACAAACACTTGGATAGGTGTTTACTAAGGATAGCCTTCTTGGTGTAAGTGTTGATGTTTGCGCCCGATTGTGAGTTCGCACTTAGTAAGTGAGTCTAACTGGTGAGTCTAACTGGTACAAAATTTACACCAACTACGATCCTTGAAGGAATAAAGTCATACATAAACAAAAAGTATGCTTCCACAAAATACTACAATTTAATAAACGTATCTATTTTGTAACTATTTCTGACTCTAGAGTTTGTTACAATACAATCCAAACAGAGGCTGCTAATATTTTAGGTGATCAAGCGTGAAAATTAGGTCTTCAATATTGAAATATATGTTGTGAAATTTCTATCTTATCTAAATCGCAGGATGTATTTTGATACGTGCTTAAATAACGTGACTACTATAGACTACGACTATTAGTTGATACAGTGAACAATTTTCGAATTGTGAAAAAATCGCAAAGATAGCGCATAATGGTATACAAAATGAAACCTGCTCTTTCCATTAATTTGATTAAAATTAAGAGCGGCATAATCTCTTCTTATTTGCGCCATAATAGTATTGTAAGTCAATAAGAGTATTTGGTCTACTATACCACGCTGGCCAATCGGGTTGGTATAGAGTTTAACATTTTCCGTCTCTTTATAAAGAACTTTTAACAGGTAGTAGAGCCTTGCTGATTGCAGCATGCTCTCACAGGAGATCCACGTAAAGTAACAGTACTTAAACTGTTGCGTTTCGTTCGGTGAGGGAGAGTGCTGGAGGCCTTATCCCCTATCCTTCTCCCACATCCCACTCCTCTTCCTATTCCTTTTTCCGACCCCAAGGGGTGGCAACGCACTTATGACCCCTGCGGTGTTGCTTGTGTGCATAAGCGGCGGTAATTGCTTATCATCAGGTGATCCGTCTGCTCGTTTGCCGCCTATTACTATAAAAAGGAAAAAAAAACTATTTGCTTCGTGTATTTTCCTTTATCGCTTTTACAATACCCACGGAATGAAATGGTCTTGTAACACTTTAAATTCTATATCTGTCACCATACGGAGACATTATAAGGTGTGATAACGGGAAGCCGATAAGGAACATATGGACCTATTAAAATTTTGTGTACAGTATATTCTTACTATAATTTTCTCGAAAATATACAGAAAGTGCTGTATATTATATTTTCAAAGTTTTCAGGAATAAGCTTCAACCTAACTCCAATACACCTGCAACTTTTATAAGTTTCTTATAATTTCTGATAGGTAAAAGTTTTAAGTTCGAAGAATTATCTTGTTCCTGGCGCGTTATCAGAAACATAGATTTGTTCGAAGCGGTTGAGTGAAGTTTAAGCTTGATACTTTGTTAAGAAAATATCTTCAACAGCTACTTTATTATTTACAAAGTAATGCAACTGATGTTTAAAATTAATTCTTCCTTTTACTAAAGCATAAGTGTTGAAGGATGTTGTTGTCTAAAGCATAAGTGATGGACGATGTTGCGAAAAGAAAAGAAAATCCTTACATGGAAATTCGATCCTGTTATAGTTCTTCTTTCTCTTAGCGTTATCCCAATTTCAATCTGGGGTCCGCTTTCTAGTCTAACCGGATTTGACTGAATATTAGCTTTTCCACGGAGCGACTGCCTGTCTGACCTCCGCAACCCGAAGGGATAGCTATATTCCATGGTTTAGACTAGTGTCAGTTTTATTTAGAAGGTACTGACGCCCTGTAACGATTGTCAAAGATCTTCATGACAACCGGGACCGACGGCTTAACGTGCTCTCCGAGGCACGGGACAAGCGATAATTAACAATTCAATACGCACATAACTCCGAAAAGTCATTGGTGCGCGCCGTGGATTCGAACCCGATACCCTCTGCATGGCAGTCTGTTGGTATACCCACTCGGCTATCGCCGCCTATCCTGTTATAGTTAATATCTATATATTAATACGTGAAGCGAAATTTTGTGATCTCTTTTTACGAGAAATGCGCGAACGGAGGAAAATGAAATTTCGCTCACTTATAGCTTACATGTAGAAGGTGTGCAGAATGGTAATATTTTTATTTAATATGCATTAGAAATATATGATTTTAATTAAAATAAACGATACCACTACTACCTTAGATTTCGCACACACACATGCATAACATCGTATACGTATACAATACTACTTTTAAGTTTACGGTTATGGACGAGGAGAACTGAACTGGAGACTTTCAAACTGAAAAGAGGTTAATAATACATGTATATACTTTTTGTGCAAGGTTTGTCCTATACTAGAGTAAAAACTATCGTGAGTTGTCATAATTAGAGTAACTGTAAACGGTTGTACTCACGTATTATTTTTGGTCGGAGTAGCCCGACTAGTTTCGGACCATACGGAGGTCCTTAATCATGAGCAAGCGTGACCGTCCGCGTCGGCGTCGGGCGCTCCACTGAAGCGGGCCCACCGCGCAGCTTGTCCTATACTGCCTAAAACAATTTGTTATTTATTTATTTTGTATTTTCTGCAATATATTTTTCTTGGCCTTCTTTATTTATATATGAATAGCCCATTAATTTTAATTTTTATCTATGTATAAATACGTGAAGCAAAAATTGTTATCCCTTTTTCATCTTCATCAGCCCTGTATATAAACTGTTCCTCTGCTGGGCACGGGCCTCTTCTCACTATGAGAAGGGTAAGGCCCCACGCGTCCACCACGCTGGCCAAGTGCGGGTTAGCAGACTTCACACGGCTTTCCAGAACATTATGGAGAACTCTCAGACATGCAGGTTTCCTCACTATGTTTTCCTTCACCGTTAAGCAAGCGATAATTAACAATTTAATACGCACATAACTCCGAAAAGTCATTGGTGCGCGCCGTGGATTCGAACCCTGACCCTCTGCGTAGCAGTCTGTCAGTCTCTCCACTAGGCTATCGCTGCTCTCAATGTAAAAATGCTTTCCCTTTTTACCGCAATCATATTAATACAGAACCATAGACTGGCAAACTGAAAATAGTTTAACTACGAAATGTATAATATATACTTATTTTATGAAAGCATTTTACAGTATTAAATTCATTTTAGAATAAAACAATTTTAAGTACTTAAAACTACAATTAAATTAAATATTAATATACAGTACAAATAAAAAAGAGAATATATAAAATTAAAAGAAAAAGGAAAACAATACTTTTTTGTTCAAGCTTTGTTCTATTCTGCCTATTTTTTTATTATTTAAATATGAGTTTCAAACAAAAGACACAACAACAAAACAAGGAAAATAGATGAAATAATCATTACATGTATGTATTTTTTTGTCAAAAGTTTATCCTATTCTGCCTAATATATTTAATATATTTTGTATTTTCACAATATATTTCATCTTGGCGTGTAAATTAAAATAAATTAATAAAATATGAATGTATTAAGTGTATGTTATTTTTTAAATTATAATCATAAGTTTCTGACAATGTGTAAAATAACAAAACTATATCTGTTTATTGATATCCAAAGTAGGCAAAAACATAATTGCAGTTGTCATAAAGTTTGAATTCAGAACGCCGCGCGCGGAAAATTTTGCTTTCTTAATCATAATGATTGTGCTTTATTATAGTTGAAAATCTATTAAGCACATGGTATTAAGCTAATTGAGCCATTTGTGAATGAGTGTGAATTAAATCTTTGTTTATACTTAGGATAGTTCTGACTTGCAAATGGTCATACTGCAATAGGGTTTTGGCACGTGTTTTTACTATCCGCCTGCCTTGCCTTGAGAATGATATTGTTACAAATAAAGGAGGAGGAATAGGTAGATATGGAAAAAATATAGGATGTGTTGTAGGAAATTAATGTGTGTAACCAAAGCAAAGACTGAAGGGTTATTATTGGTACATTGCAGCAAAGATGAGAATGTTACGATGGATGTGGGAAGTGAGGAGAATGGACAGAGTAAGAAGGAATGAGAACGTAAGATAGTACGTATATTTGAGGTATGAGGTAGTCTGAAAGTGGAGGCACCACTTTCAGACTACCTCATATATATAGACTAAAAGTGAAGGAAAATATCGGTTGGCTTGGTATGGACATGTTATGCGAAGAGATTTGTATTGAGGTAAACAAGTGATTTTATTTTTTATTCATTTTAAAGATTACTTTCGCTCTTTTAATAATTCCTGTGTTGTTCAAATTCCTGGCTTCACCCTCAAAACAACAATTCATGGATCGCACAAGTGTAGTCTCGTGTGGGTATCGAAACCACAATACTTGCGCAGTGTCAACCAACTATGCAGTCTTGAATGAAGTCAAAAGGAGAGGGACGAAAAACAAGAGTGTTTCCACAGAAAAGATGGATAGACAGTGTGAATATGAAAGTAGAGGCACGAAAATAATAATAATAATAAATCATTTTATTTCGCGTGGCATAGACGCATAGATAAATACCTTACAGTCTAACATACATACAGTGGTTGTTAGTATAAGTATACTTATAAACTATGTTAGTATTGCTTCACTTGCACGTTGTTGTTATGCGTTCGTGTGGCACTTGTCCGCGGAAGCGCTGGAACACCACACCCTTCGGCCAAAAGTCCTCCTTCATAATAGCATGCAGATAGCACGTCGGGACCCGCACCACAAACGCCTTAACCCTAGAATACTAATCATCGCCTGGGAGGCCGTGTTCGGTTGATTTTTTCAGAATATTTTTAAATTACGTCTATGTATCGCGGCGTGCGTTCGTGCCAATATAGTGCACCGCACGACACGGTGGAGAGTGGTCATAGGTTCAGCGGGACATACTCAGGTATCGAGTTATTGACCTCACGTTCGCCTGGGAGGCGATCATTAGTATTAACGGTAAGTTTTTTACTTATGTAGTTTTTTAGTTTTTTGCAATTATCTCTTTATTTATTTGTAACAATAAGTTTGATTTAACTGACAATTGATCATTTTGTTTTATAGATGAATTTGGACGAGAACCAGATAACAAACTATTTGGAAAATGGAGATTCAGTCAGTGAAACTGAGGATTACGATTCAGACGACAGTGTGGCTGATCCTACTCTCTTACCCTCGTGCCAGCTTGAAGATAATCGCCAAAATATTGCTCCGATCAATCTTAATATACCAACTGGAACAACTCAAATACAAGCAAGCACAAGCACCAAGTTAGAAGCTGCTCTACAAACTCAATCTCAATCTCCTAACTGCTGTAATTGTGATAGAAAAATATATGCTATTTTAATTTAAGCCAAAATATCTTATAATTAGAATGGTATTTTTACTTTTATGTGATATAACACTTTAACAATACTTAATTTAGATAATAAATTAGAAGCTATGTGTCTTTATTTTTTATTATTATTTTTCAAGAGATTGTTCAAACAAGGGTAGTGTAAGAATTTAGGTTGATTTTAAGACTGAAATTATAATTTTAAGGAAAATGTGCCATTAAATTTAAAGAAACGAGGTTTTACGTACAGTACGTTTAACGTTTCTTTATTATTTTTTAACATTTAATACAAATTTGAATAGAAAAATCTTTCTTAATTCATGTTTCATTAATGAAGTAGCCTCCCGAGCGATCATTAGTATTAAGCAGTAAAAAATAAGATTAGTACTCTAGGGTAAAAGTTGACGTTGCGTTGCGACTCCAACAGCTGCACTCTTGGCATGTCCTTCGACTTCTGGCGCACGTGCTCCGCAATGTCCTTCGCCTTATTGGTGTAGTGCAGGCGAGAGACATAGACGGGTTTGTTCGGTGCGGAAGCGTGTAGATTTGCACCAGACTCCACAGGAGCCGTATCGCAGCAGTTTTTGTTGGTTTTCTGACGACGCTTCCTCCTCTGCACCGTCATAAAACCATCATCTGCGTCCTCGTCGCGGTTCCTTGCCGTCTTCGGCATGGACTTCAGCGTGGAAGCAACGGGGGTGCTCGCAGTTACCTGCTGAGCCTCTATTCGCTTAGGTCGCGCGGTGATACACGGAGGCGCCGCGCCGTCTAACTTCATCCGCTAAACTTGCCTTCAGAAACACAATGTCCCTCAAAAGGCTTGTGACATCGACGTGGTCAATGTCACAAGCCTTTTGAATACCTTAATTACCTTAATTCGAGAAAAGGATGATCAGGCCAAGGAAAACATTAGTCGACTGTGTGAAGATGGGAAATGGATGAAAGAAATTTACTCCTTTGTAAATAATTAGATAACAAGAAGTATAGAAGCAAAGGACATACTGCGCAAGGGCAAGAGAATGACATTTTTATAAAGTAAAAGTCTATAGTGTTAACATCTGTTTTAGAGTTTTATAAACAAGCGTTATCAGCCTTTGACTGTTCACTGCTGGACTAGGCCTCTCCTTTGAAAGGAGGAATTGGCCTACTATACCACGCTGGCCAAACGGGTTGGTGTAGGGTTTGTATCAAGTTTTCTTTCTCTTAAAGGCGTCAGATAATTTCCTGCATTGTACTTGCATACTAAACCCTTTTTTTGTCTCGACTTTAAAAGATGAAGAAAATACTATAAAAATTTAAGTGACAAAAAAAAAACAATGACTCTGAGTTTGTTTCGGCCTTTCTTCTCAAGAAGTCATTTAGCTAGGAAAAGCCGGCGTCATCTAGAATAGGGTTTTGACTTGTATATGTGTTGTAAACAACCAAAATGCAGAAATAAATATGTCTTTATGTCTTTATGTCTTACAGTGCTGTTCTCTGCATAAACGCTCCCTCTGTCGGCTCTTACGACACCCATGGGATGATATGGGGTGGTGACATTCCGTATTCTTAATCCGTTACTACACGGACAATATATATAAATAAGAAGAGTACTTAATAGCCGTTCCAGTAATTTCATAAAAGTTTTCTTTATTTTTATTGTGCGGCAAAGTCTGTGATTGTAGTCTTTGACAGTACAATCTTAATAATGAATAAACTTATTTTAATAAATTATGTTCAAATTTCGACCACTGGGTGAACTCTAGTTATTATAATTCAATAATCAGGCGTGTGTCCCACAACTGGGCATGAGCCTCTTCCCACTATTAGAAGGGTAAGGCCATAGTCCACCCCGCTGGCCTAGTGGGGGTTGGCAGACTTCACATGTCTTTAGAGAACATTATGGAGGACTCTCAGACATGCAGGTTTCCTCACGATGTTTTCCTTCACCGTTTAGCAAGCGATAATTAACAATTTAATACGCACATAACTCTGAAAAATCATTGGTGCGTGCCGTGAATTGAACCCGGACCATGTGCGTAGCAGTCTGTCGGTCTCTCCACTAGGCTATCGCTGCTCTACTAGGCGACGATGATACATTTTTTAAAAATAAATGTTCATTTGATTCTTACAGAAAATTTACGAATGTACAATTGGCTACGTCAGTAAGTACATACAGAGTGTTACAAGACTTCTACTCGTACTCGAATTCTACTCGTTTTGAACATCATGCCAAGTCATCTAAGCAAAAATAATACCTGGGAAACGAAGTAATTTTTTTAAGTTGACACATTTTTTATCCGCGATTAAAAGTGCGCACGTACAATGCTCGAAATATCAACTTATCCATAGGTGCATCGGATGTCCATAGAACTAATTGGCGGGGCAACTGCATTGATTTTGTACCTAAATAAAAAAAAATCATGGTGACTTTGAGCCTAAATATCTCCTGAACCTGTCATTTCTTAGGTATGGTGCTGAAGTAAAAAAATATCGTATTGATTGGTACAATATGATATTTCAGTTTGCGTTAAGGGTCTTTGTACACCCTGTATACATGACTTTAAATTATTATACGAGGTAGTCCCAAAAGTACCCGTCCTGACAAGGAAAACAAAAGAAAATCAAATTATTTTTTTATTATTTTTCTACATAATCTCCTTTTAGTTCTATGTACTTGGCCCAGCGATGTTCGATAGCTTCAACACCTTGTTTGTAATGAGATTTGTCGAGCTCGTGAAAATACTCATCAACCGCTGCCTCCACTTCTTCATTGCTGGCAAATCTTTTACCAGCAAGCCATTTTTTTTAATTTGGAAACAAAAAATAATCCGAAGGGGCCAAGTCGGGCGAATAGGGTGCATGAGGAAGTAGTTGGAACTTTAACTCGCGGATTTTGGTCATGGCCTTGGCACACGTGTGTACTGGTGCATTGTCTTGGTGAAACAAAATTTTTTTTTTCGCCAGGTGCGGTCGTTTTTGACGGATTTGTTCACTTAATTGATGCAACAGGTTAGCATAATACTCGCCATTGGTAGTCCGTCCTTTCTGAAGATAATCTATAAAGATTATCCCACGACAATCCCAAATAACGGAGGCCATGACCTTTCCCGCTGATGGAACGGTTCGCCTTCTTTGGGGCTGGTTCTCCTCTACGAGTCCATTGCTTCGACTGTTCTTTAGTCTCTGGTGTGAAATAATGCACCCACGTTTCATCCATAGTAATAAAACGCCGCAAAAACTCCGCTTTATTATTGTGAAATTTTGCCAAACACTCGGTCGAAATATCTTCGCGACGTCGTTTTTGGTCCTCTGTGAGCAATTGCGGCACTCACCTTGCGCACATCTTTTTCATATCCAAATTTTCGGTTAATATGCGATGTACAGCACTTTTTGAAATCCCTGCCATGTCTGCTAACTCGCGTACTTTCAATCGCCGGTCATCTAATACCATTTTGTGGATTTTTTCTATGGTTTCTGGTATTGTCACTTCATTTGGTCGACCACATCGATGTTCATCTTCGCAGCTCAAGCGACCTCGTTTAAACTCTGCCACCCAATATTTTACTGTTGTAAACGATGGAGCAGACTCCCCCAAAGTAGAATCTAGCTCCGCTTTAATATCAGTTGGACTAAAACCTTTCAAATGAAAGTATTGTATCACATAACGATGGCCAATTTTCTCCATGTCTGAAAATTTGTTCACAGCGTCAACTATTGATGGCTACTAAACAAAAGACAAACGACGCTACGTGTTCCAATTTCAAATTTAAACTTTATGAAGTATATTATTTTTAAAAAGAGTATTTATTTGAGATAAAAACCTCTTTAAGTGTGTCAGGTCGGATACTTCTGGGACTGCCCTGGTATCGTCCCAAATAATTATGAATGATTGAGATTACTTGATATGACTCTACGTTAAAACCTTTACGAGTTATCGATTTTCAACAAATATGGCGTCTCAAAGGAGTATGGGCACTAATGTATGGAGTTTGGTTTCACAGTACACTTTATTGTGCCGTTATGAAACTTACGTCATTTATAGTGTTAATAATGTTAATTAAATTACACTAAACCATTTGTCCCTAGTTCGCCGGATTTCCTTATAAAAGGCTACCAACGAATTTCAATTTAGGTTATGTTAGGCACCAGCTTTTCTTGCAAATGTAAAACAATAATAATTAAAATCTTAATATAGCAAAATAATGCATGAAATCAATGCTACAAAAATCTTGGCTCTAGCAATGCATATTTCTTGCCAATATTATTGTAATAATATACGGTTCTTATAAATAACATATTAATAAGTTGTATAATAAAAACTATTTGTCTGGAAATCGATATTTAATCGATTTTCCTTATTAGTGTTTTTAATTACTGGCAACTATGGTAAAAAATGACAGAAGTAAATCTAACTGGAAAAGTTTTTAAATCACTTTACATACATACATACATACATATCGCCACGCCTTTTATCCCCGAAGGGGTAGGCAGAGGTGCATTTCTACACCCACTTTTCGCCAGATATACTTTAGTCCCACGTAATAAGGGGCGAGCCTATTGCCGTACCGGGCACATTAAATCACTTTAATCACTTATTAATGTAGCTTTCTATACCCGGCGAAGTTATGATTGGCTATATATATGGGATTTTGTAAAAAGTAAAAACAATTTTTGATACTCATTTGATTTTGGCACAAGCTGAAACCATTAATGCCCATACTCCTTTACCTTATCTTTACCATCGTTTACCCACATTTTCAAATTTATATCAACAATTTCATAAAAACGGATATTATACTATAAGATCTTCTAAGATCAGAATCTATCGATACTCCAGCTTAACCGCGCTACAATGCCAAATTCCTACCAAGAGCAGCCGGGACGAAATCTAGTCTAAATTAAAATCCTTAGCTTAGTGAGAGGTTAAGACCTGGCCTTATGATCTTGTTCCAGCTACGTTATGTTTGGCATGTCGTAACTACGAACATTACCCCGGAGTCTTGGTCGTTCGGATCAGTTTGACTTTATTAGAAGGTTTCAATATTATTATTACGAATCATGGAGGTATAATGGGGTATAATAAGGTAGTTTTCTTTATTTTGAAATAATTACGCGATAAAAACATATATTCGCTGGATATTAGATATTCGCTGGGTCATGACAGATTATGAACACAAAGTGTCATCATCCGATTTTATTATCTATGTGTTATAAGAGGTGACAGAGAAAAATACATAAACCAAATAGTATCTTTGGCAAGCATTGTGTCTTCGATCTCCAAACGGGACGATGCTGTGTGATACTCACGAAGATGTCTCAAATCTAGATGTTCCTTGCATCACTGGAAAGGTCTTGTACGCTATTTTCTCCCAGTACTAGTCCCAGTCTTTGGTCGGCAGTCGGGTGATTTTAGTGGCAAGACCACATACTCCGGCTCTTATTTCCCAAAGAGCCCGAGGAAAGGATTTTCCGTCTCGTAACAAAAAAAAGAGATTTTCTTTGTGTCCGTTTCTTGAATTTCATCATCATCATCATCATCATCAGCCTTTAACAGCCCACTGCTGGACTAGGCCTCTCAAATGAAAGAATGGAGGAGGAATTGGCCTACTATACCACACTGGCCAAAAGTGTTGGTAAAGGGTTTGTTTCAAGTTTTCCTTCTCTTTCAGTGTTGTTCTCTGCATAATATGCTCCGTCTGTTGGCTCTTACGACACCAATATGATGATATGGGGTGGAGACATTTCGTATTCTTAATCCGTCACCACACGGACGCTTGATTTTATTTCTATGTTATTACTAGAAGTAATTTTAATAATATCTGAAGGTTGAGGTGGGTATATAAAATATAGCTGTGTACAAATCCTAGAATGGGATTTGTCTTCAAACATAATCTTCAAATCTGTATTATTAAGTCAGTTGAACATACACAAATATATTTTATATACCCACCTCAACCTTCAGATATTATTAAAATGACTTCTAGTAATAACATTGACTAAATTAATTTGAGTATCTTATTATTACTGTTTACTCAAAACAGAATATTGTAGACAATAACTAAATATGAATTTAGTAAATACACTCGCATAATTTAGAAAATACACTCGCATACATTTCTTACTTATCTCGAAATATTTTCAGGCTTTGTAAACAACCAATGTTATAACATCAATCACGATTTCAAGTATTTTATATTATAACTAGCTGAGCCCGCAGTTTAACCCGCGTTATTTAAGGCAACTGCACCGGTCCCGTAGCTCATAGCGTGATTTTATATAACCCATAGCCTTTCTCAATAAATGGGCTATCTAACTCTGAAAGAAATTTTGAAATCGAACCAGTAGTTCCTGAGATTAGCGGGTTCAAATAACAAACTCTTCAGCTTTATTTATATTAGTATTAGATCTAATACAGTATGTGAGATGATGACAGAGATGTTCTACGGTTAGGACGATATACCCACCTTAGTTCTTTACTTATTGTCATCAGTTCAATTCATGTTCTACCAGGAATCAGGATGTAAGGATAATAATCTTATCTATCTATACTAATATAATAAAGCGGAAGAGTTTGTTTGTTTGTTTGTTTGAACGCGCTAGTCTCTACTACCAGTCGGATCTGGAAAATTCTTTTTGTATACGATAGCCCAGTTATTCCAGAAGGCTATAGGCTACATAACATAACGCTTTGACCCTTTGGCGCCGGGCAAAGGGATAAAAAGACTAAAAGATAATGTGGGCTAATCTCAGGAACTAGCAGTCGGATTTAAAAATTGTTTTTGCCTATGATAGCCCAATTATTCCGAAAGGCTAGAGGCTATATAAAATGAAGCCACAACTTTTAGGGGCCAGACAAAAATAATAAAATGGTCAAACGAGAAGGGGGAGGGTTGGGTCAAAGGCAAAAAAAGGCTAAACGAATAGGATACAATCTATATGGGTAATATTTTCAAGATTTTCGGGATGCTGATTAATAATATGAAATTTATTTTGTGATCCAAGATAGTGGACGGGAAATCAAAGGTGGCGGATGAGAAATTCTAAAAATCAATATGGGTATCGCCTTCGATATTTTAAGGGGTGGGGAATCAAAATACAACATCTATTTCGTGATCAAAGAAGGCGGATGGGAAATCAAAGATAGCGGATGGGAAAATTAAAAAAAAAACAATATTGCTATAGTCTGCGATGTTAAAAGGGATGGGCAATCCAAACACAACATCTGTTTTGTGATTCAAGATGGTGGATGGGAAATCAAAGATGGCGGATGGGAAAAATTTGAAAAATCAACATGGGTATTGTCTCTGATGCCTTAAGGGATGGAGAATCCAAATACAACATCTATTTCATGATCAAAGATGGCGGATAGGAAATCAAAGATGGCGGATGGGATATTTTAAAAAAATCAATATGGGTATCGTCTCCGATGTTTAAAGGGATGGGGAATCCAAATACAACATCTTTTTCGTGATTCAAGATGGCGCATGGGATATCAAAGATGGCGGATGGGAAAAATTTTAAAAATCAATTTGGGTATCGTCTCTGATGATTTAAGGGATGGTGAAACCAAATACAACATCTATTTCGTGATCAAAGATGGCGGATAGGAAATCAAAGATGGCGGACGGGATTTGTTTTAAAAGTCGATATGGGTATCGTCTCCGATATATTAAGGAATGAAGCATATAATAAAAATCAATGTTTGTTTGTTCATCATTTATAGACTCTGAAATGATGAGACATTAAGCGCTAAGTCAATAGTTACTTTGGAAAAGGGGCTTGAAAAAAAGGGAATTAAATAAAAACTCTTAAAAAGGCGATACGGAGTTCGCTGGGTCAGCTAGTACTAATGTATGTACATTGTACATATAAAGCTGAAGAGTTTGTTTGTTTGGTTGAACGCGCTAATCTCAGGAACTACTGGTCCGATTAGAAAAATGCTTTCAGTGTTAGATAGCCCATTTATCGAGGAAGGCTATAAGCTATATAACATTGCGCTATGAGCGACAGGAGCGGAGCAGTAGCCTTAAATAACGCGGGTGTAACCGCGGGCATCCTCTAGTATTTTATTAAAGTTTGATTGGATATTAAGCGTCGTACTTATTTCAATACCGATTTAAAATAATATTATATTTACGTAACGACGTAAGTATAAGTAAGTTGATTAAGCATACATAATGCACATGGGCGATGGCTTACAGATAAATTCATTATTATTCACTGTTTAACGCTCGTGAACACACACGAGCGGTAGACAGTCAATATTGCCCCAAACATTATCTAAACCAAAACACATTCCAATATCGTACAACAACCTATTGTAATACCGCCAACAAATTCCGTTAAGAAGCCGATAAACTTAAGCATTTCCTTGTAATGAGCATTCTTACAAATTTTAATTAACAGAAAAATAAAGGATATCGTTTTAGCGAGCACTCTATCGAGCGCTCTGGCGAGTATTCTAATAAAAGGACAGTAAATTTTCTTCAAGCTTTTTGGCAACTAGATCGATAGTGAATGCTCAAGTCTATCAGCACCTTTAAGCTTTGACAACGACAGAAACAATCTTATACACAAAACCCTGGGAGAAACACGAAAAAATGTACATAGTGTTTATGTACAAATGCTGTCCTATTTTATGTTATTACTGTGAGAAATTTCGCTTATGCCAAAACCCGATTCGTATTTTTTACCGTTTTCCACCAAAGACAGTAAAAGAATCTCCATACGTTATGTTGATAGCTTTACCTATATACGACTTCGTATTATTTGCTCAAAGTAATGGTAGTATAACCCTAAACGAGGTTTTTGAAGCAACGAGATGATAATAAACTCTACATTTGGCGTCCGTTAAATGTTATTGCACGGAGTATTTTCATTTGAATGCTCGGTATAAGATTTTATAAAAATATTCTTAAGTTTATTTTTGTACATAGTGTGTATCGACCTGCATATTGAAAAAGAAAATAAATTTATTGCGCAGGTTAAATTTTAATGTATTTTATTCTGCTTTTTAACAAATCATCCTGTAAAATTTGAACCTGTCCTTAGAAGAGGTTGAAATTATATATCCATAAATTTTCAAAAGCACTACATTTAATGAAATGTAAAAAAATCCAGTGCCTCATTTTCATGGTACAGCCATTTTCATCTACATAAACGACTTTAATTTTACTGCTACGAGTTTATTTATGGTTATCTTATATGATTCAGCATTTTATATTTAACAGAATACATCAGCAAATAAAAGCAGGCCAATACTTTACAATGCATAAGTATAGTTGTACCGATAAGAAAATTTAAGGAAACCATTGTCCTTAAAATGCTAATTTAAACTGCTTGTGATTAAATCATTAAATTCAATAAAACAATGTATTAAATCGTAATCATTAGACTTTCTCCATAAGAACGAGCAAAAATTGAATATCTATGTACTTATAATTTCAAAGTACAAAAAGTATTTGCTTGCCACTACTACTACACAAATTTAAAATACTTTATACCTAAAACAAAACACTTTAAAATAAAACGTAGTCACTTTCCCAATAAATGCTTTTTAATACGCTTTTATTATGTCGTCGTGTATGTAACTAACTCCAATGTAATGTAATGTAATGGAATCTAAGCTTACTAATTTAACCATCTTCCAAGGGTCGTAGCGTAATGAAAATTGACTGTTGTATGTAGTTTTGATGACAATACAATAATATGGCACTATCAAACTGATCTGATTATGGAGCCGGAAGACATGAACTGGAACTTCATGATGGAAAATCGTATCATAGCCATTTTGGATTTCTTAGAAAAGTCTTGTTATGAACTTTGGCTTTTTTGACGATTAGCATTCGACGACTGGTTGGTGCAGCGGGAGTGTAAGCGACTGCTACGCCGAAGGTTGCGGTTTCGATTCCCGCTCAAGTCAAACATTTGTGTGCATGAACATGGATGTTTGTCTTGGTCTGGGTGTTTCTATGTATAATATGTATGTGTTTACAAAAAAAAAGTACATATGCATGTTTATCCATTATCTAGTACCCATAGTACAAGCTTCTGCTTAGTTTGGGACTAGATGATGTTGTGTGAATGTGGTAGAATATTATTATTATATTATTATTATTATTATTACTGGCATTCCATGATGGAATATCGTATCATAGTCGTGTTTGCACTTAAGAGAACGGCCATGTAATGGACTTTGGACACCATCAAGTTTAAAGGTTATAAAAAACCAATTATATAATATTGTAAACCACGCAGTGGTGTAGTTAGGGTCCCGTACTTTTGCGGCTGGACAGGCGTATGAAGCCCTGAGTAGAGTAAAATCACTTATATCAAAAACACTTGATTGAAGAGCTTAAATGTTATAGGCTGACAGATAAAACACCATTTAATACAATCGCCCAGGCGGAGATGGATGCGGGCTCATTCGTCTCCTTAAAATAAATGTATAAATGTTAAAAATATTTCGTTATCAAATACCAAAAAGTGTGAAATAAATTAATAGTTCAAAAACACTAGACAAACAAGCTTTTATAAATGCAGATAAAAACAAAAAATAAATTATGAATCGTTTAAGTTGTCTCTATTTCTGGGCTGAAGTGCAAACTATGTGCTTTTAATTATAATATTTGATTGTTAAAGCGTGGGGTGCTGGAACAGGAAAGACTTTATTGTTAACAAATACTAATACTACCTTCCTGGCGGCAGCTGCATGAGGTCGCTCATGAGCACAGCATTTATGCCGCCAAAGGGTTACCAAGGGGAATCAAAGATATCTCGTCCACGAACAAGAACTCTAGATTTTGCCACTGTTGACGCATTACCCTTATGTAATTAATTGCCTGAAAGAAGAGGCGTTAAAAATGTCGGTGAATTTCGTCTTCCTCGCTGATGGCGCATGTTTTGTCTGAGTTCGACAAACTGGTACTTTGAACAGACTGTTTAATGAAGAGCCACTTACTAATCGTGCTGCAACACCAGTTTAGAGCACCAATCTGTGTAACCTGCTTCCCGTAACATCTGTTTACTTAATTTTTGAACAAGTTAAATAAGAACGTCCTTCCTGTTCCAGCGCCCCATGCTTTTACAATCGAATATTATAATTAAAAGTACATAGTTTACACTTCAGCCCAGAAATAGAGACAACTTTAACGATCCATAACTTATTTTTGTTTTTATGTGCATTTATAAAAGCATATTTTTCTGGTGTGTTTTTAACTACTAATTTATTGATTAAAACATCGCACAAAAACAACGAAGTTCTTTTAAAGAAAATGTTACCAAAACATTAAATAGCAACAAAACGATGAGTGAATTTTAACGTAACCGAAGTTGAAACAAAAGTTTAGTTTATTTTTATGAAGTAAAACGAATGGTCACGACAAGGGTACATTGGATTTAACTTGGAATCAACAATATTTGTGTTGCATAAAAGTTCGATGGTTTTTATTTGGCGACACTAAATTGAGTTAAGATTTTGTTTGTATTGTTTTAAAAGAAAACTAATTGGTAGACGATTTTTCTAAGTTTTTAATTAGATTTTTTTTGGCCAGTTGTTTGTATATATTTTTGTATTCTGTGGTGATAGTTTAAGAATGAAACTATACTTGAAACTTTCTATATGTGATTTTGGCCTTTACTAAAATAAGCAAAATGTAAACAATAACAATTATTCTTGTACAAATGTTTGAAATACAAATAGAAAAAGTGCAAAGATCTATTTTGGATATCAGCCGATAAAACCATTTGAATGTATAATTATCATCAGCAGCCAGAGCATCATGCAGAGGCCTATATCCAGCAGTCGATTAAGGCAAAGTTCAATGCTGGATACAGGCCTCTGCAATGGCACGACACTGAGCACAAATTTCGGCTTTTCGAATCCAGCCGCGTAAACTTATATTATTAAGCTTAATGTATTTAACGAGTAATATAAAATTAATGTAAAGACAGGCCCTTAAATAATAATGTCTTCGTAAAGACATCGGTTTACCTCTGGCAAACCTTAAGCACGCAGATTATCTTGCATGCAAAGAGTAATGAATGTAAAGGAGGTGGGAGTTTTGTAAGGATAGAAGCAAATGCCGTTCTGTCTCATATTAACGCCTTTGTGTGTGTGAATGTATTTATTAATTAAAATATTCTTCCTATCTTTTGGTCACCCTATTCGTATGTGTGATCACGTGAACGGCCCGGCTTCAGCCTACAGCGGCACGGCAGCGGCAGTGGCGCGCATTTTCGATGTACATGGCGCGCTTTGCTATGCAGCAGCGACCGATGTCACCTCAGAGTAACACGCCATGTACATCGAAATTGCTCGCCGCTGCCGTTACCGCGGTAGGCTATAGCTGGGCCGGAATACAGTTGATTCGAGCGTGGGACAATGCGCAAACGTACGGGGGACAGCCGTGCCTTAATGTGGCCACCACGCTTTTTCTTTTTAATCGCTTTTCTATCACTGCTTTCATAGGAATTTTATTTTTACGAACATTGACGGCTGTGTGGGACAACGCATACAAGGATATCTGTTTCCAAACTTAGTATAGGTTGTATAATGGCAACCAGGTAAGTGATAACCATACATGTCTATAATTTTTAAATATATACAAATTAATAAATGCTCGTGTTAATGACACAATGATTTGTCCTGGGTGGGAATCGAACCCATCATCTCCAGCTTATTATCACGGTCACTAACCACTACTTTAACGATCGTTTCGAAGGATAAAGTAGACATACATATATGTAATACAACCAAGCCCACATTACCTCGAGGTAAGAAATCAATGAATTATAATACTTGAAATCACGAACCCAAACTTTGGAGGCTTTGTTTTTACACCCTATTTAAATGGCGGTAGGCCTTTTTCTTGGCACTTTTTCAGATTCACATTATCGCTAAGTATTCTTTAAAAGAAAATCTAGACATTTCTTTTTTGTAAACTTATGTCACAGGATCCGTGTAGAACAGCCTACTTTAGCATCAAGACTGTAATGTGAAAAGGCATTGCTAAAACTTTGCGTTGCTATGATGTTTTGCAAACCCAACCCCATCAGGAACAGTAGTTTACGAAAAAAAAACAAAATGATGTATGAGTGTATTGCCATATCATCGTCTTTGACTGCCTCTGTGGTCCTGCGGTAGTATTAGCGACCGCGGATCATGAGGTCTCGGGTTCGATTCCCGGGTCGAACAAAAAGTGATATAGGGTTTTTCTGTCAGGATTTATCCAATAGAAAGTTCGGAGTCAGGGAGTTGGCGGTGTCACATCCTCGTGCCTCGGAAAGCACGTTGAGCCGATGGTCCTGCGCCCAATAACTCTCAGGTCGTGTCGCTTGTGCGTCCCATCGGACAAAGAGAGTGAGAGAATAGAGAGTAGAAAGAAAGAAG
Source organism: Euclidia mi (assembly GCA_944739405.2). Classification (NCBI taxonomy): domain Eukaryota; kingdom Metazoa; phylum Arthropoda; class Insecta; order Lepidoptera; family Erebidae; genus Euclidia; species Euclidia mi. The sequence continues at coordinate 103,598,616 of OX123181.2, forward strand.
AAGAAAGAAAGAAAACTTTATTGCATGCAGCTTACAGGGACACAATATGTAAAGGAAAAGTATTAAAAACAAAATACACATACGTGACATACGTGACACAATATAAAATGAATAAATATAGAAAATACAAAGAAACAAGTAAATCACTGATAGTAATGTGTCCCACAGCTACAGCAATCAGGCCACCAGTTCAGTATTTGCCTGGTCCTGAGGACCAGGCACTGGTCTTCCACTGGAGCCTGCCATAGTGACGTAGGGAAGCCAATAAGCATAAATAGCTATATAAAAATTTTGACTTACTTGTGTATGCGCACAGACTTGTGCATTATAATATGGCCCCCGCAGTTGGCAAGATTCATATCATTATAGACAAGCCACCGTGGCCGAAATCGATCGGGAGTACATAAACAAATAAATATCCACATTTTTAACCACAATTATTGTCAAATACAGAACCTAATTTTCTGAAGTCTTTGGATGAAAGAAAGGTGACCCTTATCAACACTATAACCAAAGGAAATCTTTGAAATCTTTTATTCCATTCCATTTTATCTTCCAGCTCTATTGAACTAAAGTAAAAGTCAATTATTCTTTATTTATTGATTATTTCTCATAATCCTTTTCCATTCGGTTCAGAGGTACTCTTCCGCACCTAATTAGAGACCCTGTTTCCGCCATAGGTTGGTACGTATCTTTGACAAAGGGATTCATGAATTTCAGGCGTGCTTTGTTGTGTAAATCAAATTGTTTGAAGTTCTAGATAATATTCATGATTAAGGTTGAGATTCCTAGAAGGATCTACTTTGAAGTTAATTTTATTTATTGTTTTATCAATGCTTCAAGCTAATCATCAATTGTCACCTAAGTGAATAAATAATTTTGACTTTCGAGTATAGAGTGTTCTATTTAAGTTTTAAATAACTGAAAACAAATTATTAAGTATAATACTCTTTCACTCTTTAGAGAAAGGGGTACAAGTTTTTCTGAATAGACATCCGTTGTCATGTGATCCTTAGTACATTTAGAAAGATTAACAACATCTTTTGTGAAAAATTACAAGACGATGTATTTTATTCGTCCGGTTCGTAAATACTCTAGATTAAGTTACGTATCGTATTTTAGATCTGTGGTTAAAAATTGGTTGCCTGTAAAGTCGGTATACGGGCGAAAGTTTTACGTGACAACGACTTTGAGTGGTAAAATAATTTTAATGTGAATATTCATTCGTATAGTAGGAAGAAGGATGAAAGACGCGTGCCTTTCACTTTTTATGTCTGTCTCTCTCGCTCTTAGGCGGGACGCGTGCCTCTCACTCGCTCTCATTGTGAGCGCATAACGTGAGCGGAGCGTAACGCAGTTTCTTGAAGTGTCACCCGGCAAACCAATTTATAAGACGTTGTCACGTCAAAAATATAATATTGTTACGAATGGCGATATTTGAAAATAACGCCATCTATCGGTGAATGAGAGAACTAGAAGAGAATGGATATATCATATATTCTCTATTGTGTTGTGTTTCATATATTCTCTAATAGATGGCGTTGCTGTTGATACTAGAACAATACGACTACTCTAGAACGCTCGTGTCTGTTACGAGAACATTCCAGAAGCGGCTAGAATGAACTAGTTTGTTATCCGGCCGGTATAAATACCGCGCGGACAGGCAAATCGAGACAGTTCAGTTCTAATAGCAGAGCGATCAAGATCAGCGAAGGGTCTGAAGAGTTGGAAGTGTTTAGTGGTGAGAAGTAGAAATTTTATTAGTGTGTAATTAAGTGTTTTTTGTTTGTAAAATAAAGTGTAGTTTTAGTGGCATAGGAGTTTAATTTATCACCGAACCCCAGCTCGTAACAAATTGGTGTCAGAAATGGGATAGCTTGCTTGTCCAGGATGGAGTTCTGTGCCGCAAATGGGAAAACGCTCGCGGTAACCAGTGCCATTTGCAAATGGTAGTGCCCAAAACTAAGGTGCCGGAAGTCTTGCAGTACTATCACAATGGTTCTTTGGGAGGTCACATGGGAGTTAAGAAGACCCTTACTAAGATCCAAGAGCGGTTTTATTTGCCCCACGCTTCTTTCCATTCGTCGCTTAGATCCGTCTTCAACATCCTCACTAGCGCTGCCTGCTTTGTTTCCTGTCGGGTACAGTGCTTGCACTGGTCGGGACACGGCCTACGCGATAGGGCGTTACCATGGGACTCGCCACTGCGATGTTGTATTACAAAATCAAACTCTTGCAGTAGTTCAATCCATCTGGCTACTTGTTCTTCTGGGTCCATAAATTAAAGTAGCCATTTCAGCGCAGCGTGGTCGGTTCGGGGAGCCCTTGGAAATCCACAGTGATAAAGGCAGGAAACTTCGAATCTGAGGTATTCAAGGAGACTTATCACGTGATGGATGCACATAAAACCAGGACCACGGCTTATCATCCGCAATCAGATAGCATGGTTGAACGATTTAACCAATCCCTGGAAAAGTACCTGGCGAAGGTCGTGGAGAGCAAACAAAGAGATTAGGACAAGCACTTCCAACCATTTCTCCTGTAATATCGCAGTGTGGTCCACGAAACTACAGGAGTAACACCAGCTTTTGCCAATTTCGGCAGAGAACTATGTTTACCTGCAGACTTAATCACCGGTATTCCACCAGAATCTCCACGCAATATAACGGATTACGCGACCGAGCTACGCAACAAGATGAACGACGTATACGAGCACATCAGGGAATCTGGCCAACGGATGTCTGAAAAAATGAAGAATCGCTACGACCGGAAGGCGAACAACAAAGGTTTCCAGGAGGGATCTTTGGTGTGGCTTCATAACCCAGTATGAAGCAAAGGTAAATCACCATAGCTACAAGCCAGATGGGACGGGCCATATCGCATAATTACCAGGATAAATGACGTCACCTATCGAATCCAGAAGAGGGCGTGAGGTGCACCGAAGATAGTTCATATGTACCGGTTGGCTCGTTACTATGGGTCTAACGATGTATGAAACGAACACGTCTAAGAGGGAAGCAGTGTTACGAATGGCGATATTTGAAAATAACGGTGAATGAGATAACTATAAGAGTATGGATATATGAGTGTTTTATCTATTCTCTAATAGATAGCGTTGCTGTTGATACTAGAACAATACCACTACTCTAGAACGCTCGTTTCTGTTACGAGAACATTCAGGAAGCGGCTAGAATGAACAAGTTTGTTATCTTGCCTGTATAAATGCCGCGTGGACAGGCGAATCGGGACAGTTCGGTTCTAATAACGGAGTGATCAAGATCAGTGAAGGATCTGAAGAGTCGGAAGTGTTTAGTGATGAGAAATAGAGTTTTTATTAGTGTGTAATTTAGTGTATTTTTGTTTGTAAAATAAAATGTAGCTTTAGTGGCATAGGAGTTCAATTTATCACCGAACCCCGGCTCGTAACAATATGTAAATAAAAAGGTTATTTATACGGTAGTTGACACATTTATAAAAGCAATCTAAATCACGTTGAATTGGAATGTTTATTCTCTTCGAGAAATATAACACAGCCACGAGAAGCGTTAGCCAAATTAGATTGAAGGTATGAATTAGTAAATTAAGGAGTCATTAAATTACGCCCAATGTTGCAAGTTCAATCCCCAATCGTGACAGCACTTTATGTGATATATCCATCTTATCGATAGTTCACATTTAGGGATGTCAATAGCTACTTATCTTGCCAGATCGGGAATTGCTCCTATGCTAGAAGCAATTCCCGACCAGTTGGATTTTAAAATATATTGATCAAATATATAATTGTAACAAAACAGATTTCTAAAATAAAACCATGGTACAATTCCAGACGCAAAATGGGTCCTAAATAAATTAAAAGCAAACACCTGATGTTTCACACATTTGACCAAATCAGCTGTAAAAAGAATAAAAATAATAGGACTTAAAATCGAACCTTGAGGCGTTCCTTTGTTCAAGTATTTGATGTCAGATTTTAATACTTCGCCTTGGTCTGTTACCACCTCTACATACTGCCATCTGTCTGTGAGAAAAGACTTGAACTATTTACAGGCTTCATTAGATATGCCGTAATGTGAAAACTTTGCAAGTAGAAGCTCTATATTTAAACAATCGAAGGCCCTTGAGAAGTCCAGAAGTACCAAAATACTGCACATACCTGCATCCGACGCAGTTATGATATCATCACTTACATGAGTTAGAGCAGTTGAGGTACCGAAACCACGACGAAACCCAGACTGTATCTCAGGAAGTATATCTTCGTCTCCTAAGTATTTGGTAAGCTGCGTACAGACGACCCTTTCAATTACTTTAGATAAAGCCGGTAAAATGCTGATTGGTCTTAAATCCTTGTACTCACCTACTTTATAACCTTTTGGAATAGGTTTAACTTTAGCTAATTTCCAAATATCGGGAAATACCTTAGAAGCAATAGAAAAGTTTATGATCGCTGTTATAAAAGGTAACGTCTTTGGTTCATACATACATACATAGACTCACGCCTGTTTCCCGTAGGGGTAGGCAGAGACTACGGAACGCCATTTGCAACCATCCTGACATACCTCTCTTGCTTCATTCACTCCCATCAAGTTTCTCATGCATGCTCTTCTGTTTAGGGTACCTGTCCTTTTTTTAGGAGGTCTCCAATCTGGTCAGAACGTCCGCCTAGGTCTTCCCCTTCGTCCTGTCCCATTCACGTTTGCCTTATATATTTCTTTGTCGGTCTTTCGTCATCCATCCTCTCCATGTGCCCTGACCATCTTAACATGCCTTTCTCGATGCTTGTCACTACATCTTCTTTTACCCCACACCACTCTAGTATCCACACAATTCTTTACTCTGTCGGTCAAAGACACACCACACATACTTCTCAGTGCTCTCATTTCTACAGCATTTATTCTACTTTCAAGTCTCTTCTGCCATACCCAACTTTCACTACCATACATAAGGGTAGGTACTAGCACCCCTCTATGCACAGCTAAACGTGCCTTTTTGGTCACGTTTTGACTGTTCATAAACGCCTTCAGAGCTCCATTCACACTGTTCGAGCTCCTACGGCTCTTCTGTAGATTTAAGTACTTAGTTTAATACAACAAATTTTTGCTTATAAATTGTGTCAGGCGCTTTGCCTACCTTGTGTAAAAAATGCATATCATGACCACTCGCCATTAAACCCTTGTACCGAACAGTCGATATTTTATAACCACCCCGAAGTTCTAAGACCTCAAGAGTTGTCGAAATTGACCAGCAAAACCTACAGTCCACTACATATTGGTCCTCCAGATCCAGATAATCTAAATTACGACGATTATATTGGAAAATCAGAACTTCAAGAAGTTACCTGCCATTTCCTAGGGAGTGTGAAGAGGAGTTAAAGACATTTATTAAGGAGAAAGGAGTTGCAGGAGTGAAGAAATAAAAGTCGAATAAATCGTAAAACTATATTTATTAACCCAGCACTCTTAGGTAACCATAAAATCAGGTATAATCTTAGATTTATTCAAAGGTGACATTGTACAAGGTCAGTAACGAACATTTTTAATTTTTTATATTTGCATATGTTTTAATCTACAATTTATTTTATATAAGTGTTAATTAGTACATTTAATTGGCTATTGTGTACAAATCAGGATTATTTAACAGGTGTTTAAGCATACAGCACAGTGACAAAAATTGTTGCATTAGTTAAATTGGTGCCTAAAGTGTATTACAATTGAAACCAATACATTGTTTCTTTATAATAACAATAAATTAGTACGTACATTTCCTTGTAGATTATTAGAATTTAAATTCATTACAATTTACTACCTTTACAATTTTTTCATCACTTAGTAGGTACATCACAACATTGTTCATTTTCAAATTGTTTAATCGAGTCAATCAATTACAATATTTTTCTATCAATTCATCAGCAAATTAAGCTATAAACCTTTATTTACAGTATTGTTACAAATTAGTATCATTACTAGTTTATTAAAACTATCTATTGTAAAATTCCAGGTCGACGACAAACCCACTTTCCAAAATAACCGACATCAAAGATCTCAAAAAGAAGCGTAGCAGTTACAAGGGCAGACTAACCGTTTTTGGAAATTATTTAGAAACCCTAAATACATCTAAATTAACCGCTTGTCAGGTAATGGAGCTGCAGTTGCGTGTTGAAAGGTTGGCATCACTGTACGATGATTTTAGTGAGATTCAACTGCAGTTAGAATGTTTAGCAGAAAACATAGATTGTGAAATCAGTGAGCGTACAGCAATCGAAACTAATTATTACTCATTATTGGCACAAGCTAAAAATATGTTACATATGTTTACAAAGTCCGAACAAGATGATTCTAAATCAGTTCACAGTTCCAAACGTCAGTTAGTCAAATTACCCACTATAAAGTTACCTAAATTTACAGGATCGTACGATAACTGGCTTGAGTTTCGTGATACTTACACCAGTCTCATTCATTGCAATGACGATATTGATGAAATTAATAAATTTCACTACCTAAGGTCATCACTGGAAGGGACGGCTGCTGTTGTGATACAGTCCATTGAGTTTTCATCTCAGAACTACACTATGGCCTGGGATCTCCTGTGTGAGAGGTTCGACAACAAACGTTTATTAATACAAAACCACATTTCCTCATTATTCAATGTCGAACCTATCACAAGGGAATCTTCTGCAGCACTTAAGCAATTAATCGATCAAGTTAATAAAAACATTCGAGCTTTGTGTACATTAGGCGAACCCGTTCAAAGTTGGGACACATTATTAATTTATATTATTAGCCGTAAGCTAGATACAAAAACATTCCGAGAATGGGAGGAATGCAAAGGGCTTATTGATAAAAACGAATCTGTAACGTTTGATAAGTTTATCGAATTCCTAAGGAACCGTGCCGACTTGTTAGAAACTTTAGAAGTTTCCCGCTTTTCACACACAAGGAAATATAACACACATAGTAAGAACGTTTCAAACTTAAAAGCTTTGATTTCTACAACGAATAGCACTAATGAGTCTAATTCAAGCGCACAATGTCCTAAGTGTAACGGTAATCATAACCTTAATGTTTGTCCACAGTTTTTAGCATTAAGTGTAGCTGAGCGATTGGCACTATTACCGAAATACAGAGTGTGTTATAATTGTTTCCGACGTGGTCACTATCCTAAGCAATGCAAGAGAGCAGGGTGTAAAATCTGCACACGCAAACACCACACACTTATTCATAATGTGGATGTGGATAGCTTACAAAAACGCGGCGTAAACAATACGATCGGTGCGAGTGCGACCGACGCGAACGCGAGCGAAGATAATTGTGCAATCGTAACTAATACCGGTCCCGTAACACTATCGGCTAGTATCCCTGCGCATAATAATATACCATGTACAACTGGCTCGGGCGACGTTTTATTATGCACTGCATTAGTGAAATGCAGAGACATAAACAATGTCGAACACATCGCCCGCGCTCTGCTTGATTCGGGGAGTTCGACATGTCTAATCACAGAAAAGCTATTTAAACAATTCAATTTACCGTGTCATAAGATTAATAAGTCTATACTCGGAATTAATAATTCGTCGTCACCCATAAATAAAATGTGTAGTTTCCGTATCGAATCTTTGTGTGAAAATTACTGTAGCGACTTAGTTTGTTTTGTTTTGCCTACAATAACTGATAATGTGCCGTGTAGGCAGGTACAACTAGATGTACCGACGAATATTCGTTTAGCCGATCCTTATTTCCATAAACCGGCTTCCATTGATTTAGTTATTGGAGTTGATGTATTTTGGAACTTGTTAGGGTCCGGTAGAATTATGTTAGGGGACAAGAAACCCATACTGTGTGAAACTAAGCTTGGTTGGATAGTTAGTGGCTCAATTAACGGCGGCTATAATAATTGTATAAGTACACAATCGTCATCTATGCATTGTAACTTTAACCAACATAGTTCCACACAGTTAAATAACTTAGATGACACCCAAAACCAATTAACGCGTTTTAGGCAACTCAAACGAGTGTGCCATAAGTCATCTAGTTATGCATTAGAAAAGAAACAGTGTGCAGAACAAATTGTAAATAATACATCACGACTAGCTGATGGTCGTCTCTGCGTTAAGATTCCTCTAAAGGAATCATTTAACAATTTAGGTGATTCATTCACTCGTGCTAAGCCTTGTTTTTATAAACGAAGAAACAAGAAACACGTTTATTATCACCATAATCAGTCGTGTATCGAATTTCACAAGCAGCGTGATATGCTAAATAAAAGTTCAGACTTATCTTGCCAAACTAATTTAAATGAGCTTCACTTTCCTAGAAATGTTCCCGTAACCAATAGGAAATACAAAACGTATGCTTGCAGCTATCGCACGCATCCTTGATTCCCTAGGTTTATTATCACTATTTGTATTATAAACATATCATTTCAATAATATATAATTCGTATAGAAAATGGGACGATCAATTGACTACAGATGACAGCTCATCGTGGTGAAGTATTTTACATACTTTACCAGTTATTTATTACATTGGTATTGTTCGTTTCGTAGTTTGTGATTAATATAAACATTTCAATTACATGAATTTACCTTCTAGCCTACCTAGCCCTCGTAAATAACTTTCTTAACTGAACCTGTAGTTATCCTTAGTTGGGTAAAACTACTCCAAATTAAATTAAATGGATTTGTAGATACGCAATCGTGTCGCTGAATTGACGAGTACAGCACGTAGATCCACACGACCAATGACAATCCTGTTGACTTGAATACGCGAGAAGTAGACTCATCTTCATCATTGCAGGTCTTGTATTCGTGGTGGTCTGGTCCATCCCTGTTGCACAAGGATGCAGGTACATGGCCTTACGTATTAGGTAACTCTCAGATACTATTTCCTGAAATAAAAATAACTAACTTAACTCCATCACTTCATCACATTATTCATTTCAGATATTGGTTTATTCATATCAAGCGATATTCAAACATTTTAAGATTATAACATACTTACCTGTTGCTATGTATCCCGCTTTATTGAAAAATGTAGACAGCGTATAGTAGGAGTTTAACCATACGTTTAATCACTTTTCTAATAATGAATTGCAAAGAGCTGTAAACGTCATTATTGTACAGTCACAAAGGGAATCTTTCTCTGAGTATCAGTTACTGCTACAAAATAATAAATTATATTTAAAAAATAGACTGTCAGAGTTAAGATTTTTTTGAAATTATGGTAAAATTATGTGGGTAGGAAGTAGACTGCATCATTTTGAATACAGTTTTGAGAAAACGTGTTCAATAACAGTACAATGCACTCATCACTTTATTACGCTTTTATTTCGTCAAGGTCGTGGATGTAGACTGGTGAAAGTATACATCGTTATTTTTGTTTGCTTCACGACCAAAGCCATTCATTTAACACTATATAGTGGGTCATTTGACTAGCGCAAATTATTTGCAGGCGTTACATAAATTTATGTCTAGGTGAGGAAAGCCTCTTAAGAGGCCGTTCCAAAATTCACGGACTGCATGAATAGGTATTTTACGCCAAGCGCGCGGGCAACGCGATCGAGGTGTCAATGTGTGCGTCTGTGTAGCCCAACAAAATCTACCTTGCAGTGAACTCGCGGAGACAAAACAAATTGATACTTTGACCAATAAAATGTATGATCGTAATACAGAATTATTTTGGCTAACGTATTTTGATGTTTAAATGTAATAATTCCAGGTAGATTCCATTGTTGCTGTTAAAAAACATCCAACTTCAAACAGTCGTAGAAACATGCAAAATCTCATTTACTTAGATTACAATAAATACTAATTCTAGTCATTCTGTTATAAAATCCAAAATACTGAACTAATTTCGGAAAACTTTCTATGGGACCAATCTGGAAGTAATATCATTATAGCCGATCCTATGAAATAAAACTAAATCCAAATCGGTCCATAAATGATGCATTAGTTAGGTAACAAACATTAAAAAATATGAAAAAATAATACAACCGAATTGTGAACCGCCTCCATTTTGAAGTCGGTTGAAAATATTAATACACAATATAAATGAGATTTGAGGCAGCGATAGCCGAGTGGATATACCAACAGACATGCAGAGGGTATCGGGTTCGAATCCACGGCGCGCACCAATGACTTTTCGGAGTTATGTGCGTATTGAATTATTAATTATCGCTTGTCCCGTGCCTCGGAGAGCACGTTAAGCCGTCGGTCCCGGTTGTCATGAAGATCTTTGACAGTCGTTACAGGGCGTCAGTACATAGTATAAAAATAATAGTAGGATAGCTTCATACAAATCGGCCGCCACCGGTTTGAATGTACGCGTGAATCCCCGGCGCCGTGTACGCACGTACTTTTCATGCACACAATCTCATAAACAAGCGCGGCGAGCGCAGATTCAGTACGGGATGCGCCGCGTGTCTGATCACGCGCATTCATGTAGGTACTACATAGGGCATGGATCCCGGAAATCCGAGATTTCGTAGTTCCGGAATTTCGTACGCTTTTTCCCGATATAATAATATCGGAGTTGAGGCCCCAAATATCGTAAATCCGGTATTGATAAATAATACAAAGTGATTTTTCTAGATAACATTTTTTGTGAACGTGGCCAATAATACACATTGTTAGGTCACCATTCCTTCCCCAGCGACTCCGCGCCTATTCCTATGTCCCCGACATTTTGTTAATTCCGCGAACGACACGAGACCATAGTTGACAATGAAAAGTTAAATGTGATCATGGAAGCAGATCTAATGCAAACCACATCAGAGTTATCTTCGGTGTTAAGTAGAAACGATTTATGAAACAATTCTAATTCTCTTAAAAAGGTGCATAGGGTTCCCACCAAGAACTTTGGGTCCCAAGCCAACCTCACCTGCAAGTGGTGCACCTGCCGATCAACGGACGAGGCTCTGGCAAACAAAATATCCCGATAAGCGGCAATAGGCTCGCCACCTATTACGTGGGATCAAAACACTGGCGAAAAGCGGGCGTTTAATATGCCTCTGCCTACCCATTCGGGGAAAGAGGCGTGAGTCTATGTATGTAAAAAGGATTAGAAAGGAAACAATTGTAGAAATAAGCAAAATACACCAACAAACACGCATTGATTGCTATGTGAGTTTACTCAACCGTCACAATATAGAGGAAACATTGAAATCTATCGTTTCGTCTGATGAAAAATTTGGACCGGTATGAGAATAGGAATTGCTCGTCAATGCGCTTGAACCAAGGAGAATCGGCCAAGACCTGCACAAGTGAAAACTCATTGGGAAAAAGTACTGGTTGTTGTCTGAGGGACCAGTGCTGGTATCAAGCACTTCAGCTTCCCAAGATATAGATAGATAGATATGACAGCATATTACAGTAGCAGATTTCACTGTGAACAATTGCAAACAATGATGGAAAGATGCCTGTTAAACAACCGACACCGGTCTCAATGGTTATAATCAGAATTATATCTTTATACGTTAGAGCTTTCTGCTGCTTGAGGACAACGAACACTTAGATTACATAGGTACTTCGCGCAAGACGGTAACTAAATTAGAGGGAGCTGAGATTTGAAAGTCTCCGACACCCTCCATACCCCCTACAGCTTGTAACTTGCTCCAATAGATCAACACATTTTTTGGATAATGAACAATTTCATAAGGGAAAAATTCAATTTCAAATATTTTATTGATTCTCACTCCCACGATTTTTCAGCAATTGAATCAATCCACTACCCACAAAATAAGGAAAGTGCATAAACTCACATTATTTCCAAATGTTACTTTAAAGTTTAGTAATATTTGTTTTTATTTTAACCGTTACTATCCCACTGCTGGGCTAAGGTCTCCCGCACTCTTCCATAAATGCCGATCTATTGCTTTATCTTGCCAGTCAGCTAGAAAAGTATTAATCGTTTTTTCGACCTGCCCCTGTCAACACTTCTCTTTCCTGCAGTTCTACTTCTCCTTCAGGGTTGCATTGTTTGGTGATGTATGTCCAATTTCGAGATGTTTTCTACAGACATATCCTACCCAATCCTACTTTAACATCGCTGCTTTGAATCGTACTTCGCTGCTTTGACAGTTTTAGTCTTACACGGTACACCTAATACGCTACATTACATGGCACGTTGGCAAACCATGAGCTAGGAATTTCGAGAAACGGTCTGTTTATTATTTTAATGTTAAATTGTCTGGTTTTGTAACAATGTTTAATTATACTACTTTTCTTCGTAACTTTTCCTACTAAGGCTTGAATGTTCATGGCATGTTAATTAATCAAAACTGTAGAAAATTTTGATCTATCCAACGTATAACGAATTGTAAACTGATGAAAATATATAACTTGTTTAATTTTTGTAGTATACACGTTTATTTTATTATAAGAAATAACCTACAAATACCTACTACCAATAAATATCTACCTACTTCAAGAGCATACCGATTCCGGAACCAGTACCGGAATTCCGGAATTGACACTCCAATATCGTAACTCAGTTCTGGAATTCAATATTCTCCGATATTACAAGCCCTAGTACTACACTGTAGGATGTCTCCAATCTAGTCAGAGAACGTCCGCCTAGGTCTTCCCCTTCGTCCAAAAATTACGTACCTAACTGCACAACGCTATCTATTGTCAACATTTAGAGCTTAAATTATTTCGTTCGTCTTAATTTATTCGTTCCATTAGGTACTGATAGTTCAAACTAATACATTTATATCCTCCATCATCCCTTAGTTTATCCCCATGGGGGTTGAATTTATCAAAATCTTATTTAAGCGGACGTCTTCATCATAGTAGCTCTAATCTTTAAAATTTCAGTTCAATCAGTCGAAAATCTAAGAAAATTTAACCAAACTTTTTTAGTAAGTCTTAGCCCGATCGGTTTAAAATTTACAAAGTTTCATACAAACTTTCAACCCCCATTTTATTCCCTTAGGGGTGGAATTTATCAAAATCTTTTCTTAGGGGATGCCTACATTATGGTAGCTATAGGCATGCAAAGTCTCAGTTGGATCAGTTTAAAATTGACAAAGTTTTATACAAACTTTCATCCCCTTTTTTATCCCCTTGGGGGTAGAATTTATCAAAATCCTTTCTTAACGGATGCCTACGTCATACCATCTACCTCCATGCCAAATTTCAGTAAGATCCCTCCAGTAGTTTGGGCTGTGCGTTGATAGATCACTATGTCAGTCAGTCACCTTTGAGTTATGTATATATTTAGATACAATTTCTGACATTCATAAAAGTCACCTTAAGACCTAAGTGAATATAGTATTTTTGAATCTTGCAGTATTTATTTTATAAGAGCATCGATTTCGTTACCATTATTTTACTATACATATTCAACAATAATAACTCACATCAAGAAGGGTTGGTCGCGCTATAATTACACTGGTGTTTACAAGGCACGCACACAGACGCAGTGACGACGGCAAGCGGCACACGTCCTACCTCGATGAGCGCTCAGCGCGGTCTAAAGTTCTGTAGGCGCGTACAGGATTTATATAACGATTTCTAGCTTCGTTTAAAAATTAATTTAAAATATTTGTAATCACATTTAGAAGCTGATTTTTTTTCCTAGCAAGGTATTATATCAAATCTCATTAGAGACTATTTTTTTTTTTATTTCTTAGTGTATTTTATGTGATAAAAAATAATCCATTTAGACGTAAACTGACAAATTAATGACATTTTACGTAACATTTTTTGGTTTATTTCTGAATGAAACCAAAGTTTCTGGCCCCATCATACCAAGGAACAGGATGTTTTTATGTCGCATATGCATTTAAAAGTTAATTACTCACATAATTTTCGATGTCATGGACCATCGCGTAATGCTCATAAAATGATTTCTTCAAAACATGCTTTGCGGAAACTTGATTTTTCCGTTGTAGGTAATTAAACACTTATTTTTACTCCCATAGTACCATAGTAGACTAAGTGATCTAATAGTATCATCATTCATTTCTTAATTTGTTGATATATCTAAGTCACAATCACGTATCTCCGCGCGTGTTAACCGCTAAAATGGCTTAAATAACGGGAACGGCCTCTTAATTAATATTTATTCTAATAATGGAACCGCATTAGTAGGTATTTACAATTAGTGATCACCTTTTAAAGCGTAATTGCGGCTCCATTGCTCAACGACGCAGTTTATGACGGAATGGATTTCCATTCTTTATACCTGCTTATGCTCCACGATTTGGTGGTCTTTGGAAGGCCGGTGTCAAGTCGACCAAACACCATTTAGTTAGAGTGTTGGGCAATTGTCATCTTACTAACGAGGAACTGAATTCGACAATATTCAAATTGAGAAATATTCAGTGTTCGGCAACTCACTCCTTTATCTTCAAACCCTGAAGGCTGGATACCCCTTACTCTTTTCACGCTGACTTTTGCTAAGAAGACTGCTCACAACACTTCCTATTAAGGACGGTCGCGATTGTGGCACCAACATGATGGTTAGACAGGAGCGCATTCAACACTGAGGCTTAGTACTGCCATTGAAATTTATATTGGGTAGAATGATGGCTTTTCACCCTGGCATGGACGGAGTGGTCCAGGTAGCTGATATTGCGATGGTATCACAGGAAGGGCATTTGGCAAATTGTGTCTGCGGGAAGATGATTCGTGTTGAAGGCAAGCCTTCAACGGCCGGGGGCATGTTCGAGCTCCTACGGCTCTTCTGTAGATTTAAGTACTTAGTTTAATACAACAAATTTTTGCTTATAAATTGTGTCAGGCGCTTTGCCTACCTTGTGTAAAAAATGCATATCATGACCACTCGCCATTAAACCCTTGTACCGAACAACCTTGAACAGTCGATATTTTATTACCACCCCGAAGTTCTAAGACCTCAAGAGTTGTCGAAATTGACCAGCAAAACCTACAGTCCACTACACACACTATTACCTGCATTAACTCTTCTTTCAATATCTTCTTCATTCTTACCATCTCCTGGAAACAACGTACCCAAGTAAACAAACTCATTCACTTGTTCCACTCGCTGTCCATCAAAACATTACAAGCCGTAATGCATTCCTCCTTTTCAAAAACCATAACTTTCGTTTTACTTACATTTACTTTCATTCCTTTCCTCTCTAACGCAGCGTGCATGATTGTTACCATCTCCTGCAACTCCTCCGCTGAAGATGCAAGTATAACCTGATCATCAGCATAAAGAAGGCATTTGACGAGTAACCCATTCATCCTTAATCCGCAGTCACTATTTTTTAAATCTTGCAAACAACTGTCCATGAAGAAGTTAAACAGCCACGGCGACGCTACACATCCATGTCTAACACCTGTTTCGATGGTAAACCAGCCAGTGTTTGCCCCGTTTATCCTCACACAAACTCTAGAATCCTCATAAAGTGATTTCAGAGCTCGAATAAGGCTGCTGCTGCCCCATTCATTGACAGCACCGACCACATTTCATTCCTCACCACTTTATCGTAAGCCTTATCCAAATCCACGAATGCGCAATAGACCTTTTGACCTTTGGCTAAGAATTTCTCGGCTATGCACCGCAAGGAAAATACTTGATCCGTGCACCCCATACCCTTTCGGAATCCCGCCTGTACATCCCATATTTTCTTGTCGGTTACTTTCATAACTCTTTCAATCAGTACCTTTGCTTACAATTTGCCAACAATGCGGAGAAGGCTAATGCCTCTATAGTTTTTGCAGTCTTGCTGCAAGCCTTTTCTTTTATAAAGAGGCACAACTACAGCTGTGGCCCAGTCATTAGGTACTCGGCCGGTGCTCTAGCACAAGTTATATAACCGCTGCAACTGACCAACTATGATGCCTTGTCCAGCCTTCAGCATTTTGACTGTAATCCTATCATATCCTGCAGCCTTACCTACTTGCATACTTCCCAGTGCCTTCACGATCTCATCCACGCCAATAACACTTTCATCATCGCTATCGTTACCATCCATTTCATCGATCGGTGTCTCTATCGCCGCTCTTTCAAATAAACCTTCAAAATACTCTTTCCATCTCTTCATCACGCACGATTCACCATTCAACATCCTGCCATTCTTGTCTCTGATGGATGTGTATTCTGAGGATTCAGTTCTTCCTCGAACTGCACGAAAGGATTTCCAGAAAAACTTAATGTTTCTCCGGAAATCGTCAGATAGTCTGCTATCAAACTCATCTTTCTTTTCCTCTTTTTTCCTTTTAACCATTTCTTTCACTATTCTTTTTGACATAACAAACTCCTTTTTTGCTTTGTCTGTGTCCTCCTTTTCCCATTCTTTCATTTGCTCTGGCAGGCAACCAATCTAACCTAGCTTTTTTCTTCTCTGACACTGCTAATTGTACATCCTTGTCCCACCATGTATTCTTAACCTTTCGTATTTTCCTTCTCTTGATCACACCACATACTTCAGACGCAACACATCGTCTTCTTTAAAGGACAGCCACAATTCATTCAAATCATTTATGCCATCGAACCTCTCAAATCTTGCTATCAATTTTCGTTTATACTCATCTTTCACATCTTTCTCTTGTAGATTTTCTACTTTTATTCTTTCCAAGACTCTATTTTCATTATACTCTCGGTATCGCCATCGTTTAAAGAGCCCACTTATCCGGCTCAACACCAAGAAGTGGTCTGTGTGGATTCCGATACCTCGATACACCCTTGTATCCAACACATTCTTTCTCAATCGTTCATCTACTATTACAAAATCAATCATACTTCTTCTAACATTTTTCGCCTCACGCGTAAACATATGTATCCTTTTGTGATCAAACATGGTGTTTGTCACACAAAGGCTCCACTCCAAACAAACCTCAAGCAGAGCTTTTCCATTGCCATCATTCACACTCTCATCACCGAATTCACCTAACACCTTTTGAAATCCATCTCGTTTTACTCCCACCCATCCATTGAAATCCTCTAACAAGATCAATCTTTCGTTATCCATACTTTTCCTCAAAATATCTCTTTAACTCTCCTAAAACTCCTTTCGTCTTGCTCTTGCTGTGACATACCCGTAACATATTGACCGGGGCGTACACCCCAATAATAAAGACACGAGTAAGTTCTACTTTCATTTTCATCCATAGAAGCCTAGCATTTACACATTCAAACTCTTTTACACACTCATTCATTCGCGCAGATAGTATTACACCAATTCCCTTGCAGGCTCTGGTGGTACTATCTACCCCAGACCAATACCCCGTATATACGCCATGCTGGGTGGTGTCACACCCTTTTCTTTTTGTTTCATTCACACAAAGAACATCAATCTTTCTATCATCCATCATTTGACATACTTTATCCAATTTGCCGTCCATCCCTCCTCCAACGTTCAACGTTGTAAACCGGCGTTCCGTAGGCCGCTTTTCGCCCTCGCGGGGAACGAGACGTGACGGGTTGCGAACCGCGTCGCCGCCGTATGGAGAAGTAGATTTTGTTCCCATAGCGTTCCCACGAGATGTAGGGATCTAGACTGTCCACCCCCGCAGAGCCCTTTACGGGGGTAAGGCGAAATATCAGCTGTGCCCTGTGACCACCAACACAGGCACCCTCCGTTCACGACCAGCTTGCCCTTTGGCCACGAATCCCTCGGCACGGGTCGGTTTACACCTTAGATCGGGGTTTTGTGTCAGGTATGCTCCCTAGAAGTTGGTTTAATTTCGGAGTTTTCCTTCTCCTAGATAGGTTGCCAACCAAGGCTAACGAGGCCCATCTCCCCGAAACAAAAACGTCTTGGGTACATACATACATACATAGTCTCACGCCTATAACCCCGAAGAGGTAGGCAGAGGTGTATTTCTACACCCACTTTTCGCCAGATATACTTTAGTCCCACGTAATAAGGGGCGAGCCTATTGCCGTACCGGGCACATTTCCAGACTCCGTGCTGCTACTGAGAATTTCGTGACAGAAAAACCCAATAACACTGCCCGACCCAGGAATCGAACCCAGGACCTCCCGATCCCACGCGCACATTTATGCCGCGAGACCAACGAGGCAGTCGTATAGGGTTTGATGTCGAGTTATCCGTCTCTACGCAAAGATGGTATTTGCATCGTGTTATCCCTTAGTCGCCTCTCACGACACCCACGGGAAGATAGAGGGTGGTGACACTTGTATTCTATGCCGTCAACCACACGGCAACGTCTTCGTAAAAACGTCTTGGGTAAAGTAATTTTAATCATGTTTATAGAAATACCATCACAACCACTGTCATTCGCACTTATATTATGTATTATCTTAATATATAAAATCCTTGCGTTACTGACTGACTGACAGACACGCTACAGCCGAAACTATTGGGCGCAGGATGCTGAAATTTGGCATGTATATTCCTTGGGGACCGTAGGGGTGCACTAAGAAGGGATTTCTCGAAACTCCCACGGGATCGGCCAAAACGGGTAAATTAAAAAAAAAATGCAGGCGTAGCTGCTGGCGTCCTCTAGTTCTGGATACTTCGGTCTTTGTAGTAGCCTTGAGGTTAAAAACATTGTCGCGTGGGCTTTCTATGAAGAACTGTATAGTTTGCTTATCAGCAAATCCGCCACCAGGAACTTCTAGGGAAAAATCGTTGATTTTGTTTGGGTCGCTCAGATGTTGTGGGATATCTATTTGACAATGTGCATCATTACCAATAGGGCATATATTTTTCAAATATTCGCACATCTGTTAGGGTTTGGTATTTTTTTTATTAACGTAGAATGTGAAGTATGCCTTTTTTCCCTATCAATAGCCCCACGAACATAGTTTCTAAGATTTTTGTAATAGTCTGATGAGCGTTCTTTTTTGTATTGCGTGTCGCGAAGAGACATCATGAATTTAATATTAGGCGTTATCCAAGGGGTAGGTTTTGTTTTCACTTTGGAATGTTTTACAGGTGCATGGATGTTGAACAATTTTAATATATTATTATTAAAAGATCGTAGTTGCTCTTCTATATTACTAATATTTAAGATATCAAACCATGCTATATTATTTAAGCCAGCACAAAACAGGTCCTGGTCAATTTGATCTAACAACCGCTTCGTTATGTATTTTGGCTTTTCCTTCGGCATTTTAATAATAAATTCGCATATATCATATAATTTTACGGGAATTGTCAAAAGACAGGACGCTGGCTAAGGGTTTGCTGAGTAAATCATCTTATATTCATAATCAATCTATGTATTTCTTCTATATCTGAGAAACACTGTACAAGGTCCACAAAGAAGAAATAATAAAAAGAAGAAAGTTAGGATATATTGTCATTAAACTTACCATAATTTTTTCTAAAGAAACTCTTATTTATCGTAAAACTCCTATTATTTAACCCAGTCACATCCAATATAAACCAAAACAGCCACAATATGAGGTCCTAGAAAAAGTCATTTCCATTCAAAATCTTTTAATTCAGATTTAAATTGGCTCGCATTTTATGGCTAAGGGAAATGCGCTATTACTTTGCGTGGGATCCACTCGCGAGCAAAATTCAATTGTACGACAATTCAGAGACAATTCTGGTGTTTCACGGTTGAAACGTATCGCGTAGTGACATCAAAGCATTTTTTGTATATACGAAATGTATAATCAACGTATTACTTTGGAATTGGGCGTACGAAGAATATGTATAGAAGTGGATGTTATGGACGACATATAATTGGATTGTTTAATTTTAGCATCGAATTAGGAAAATTGTTTTGTCGTCTTTTGGTCAAGTTTATACATCTACTTTTGAGTTATTTCATTATGACAAACTTTTGATGCAACTAACTTTGTACCTTTATATTGCCACACAAATCAACATAGGCTTAATATTATTGGTTAAGAGAAGAAGAAGCGAATGCTTTGCACTAATGCCACAGATTTTGGAATTGAAAACCTCCTTAAGGATTCTATCGATTTATGAATGGAATCGAAATTGTAAATAAGGATGTGTAAAAATACAACATATCTATAATTGTAACGAAACAAATGTTTCAGTTCATTACATTTCAAATCAATGCGAAACAAAATGGACGTGCAAATACAATACTGAGAAACCTGATACCACAATTTAGAACACATTTTTTTTTAATATTGTTTTTTTAATATTGTACCACATTCACACAACACCATCTAGTCCCAAACTAAGCAGAGCTTGTACTATGGGTACTAGACAATGGATAAACATATATATATACTTTTTTTTTGTAAATACATACATATTATACACAGAAACACCCAGACCAAGACAAACATCCATGTTCACGCACACAAATGTTTGACTTGAGCGGGAATCGAACCCGCGACCTTCGGCGTGGCAGTCGCTTACACTCCCGCTGCGCCAACCAGTCGTCATTTGTAAAAACTGTTGTACAAAAATGATGCATTTCGGTCGACTTCGACATCATCTGGAGTGACGTAAACGTTGACTCTGTACAAAATCGAGTCAATCACTGTCTAAAATCGTTTGTGCAACATAGATGCAAGACGGAGCGCTATGTTCAATTGTTCAGTACTCAAGAGGAGTTTTATTGCCACCAGTGGCATATCAGTGGCAGATCAGTAGAAAACTGATGGTAGCTGAAAAAGATTAGTTAATCTTAATATATAAAATCCTTGCGTTACTGACTGAATGACAGACACGCTACAGCCAAAACTATTGGGCGCAGGAAGCTGAAATTTGGCATGTATGTTCCTTGGGGACTGTAGGGGTGCACTAAGAAGGGATTTCCTGAAATTCCCACGGGATCGGCCAAAACGGGTAAATTTAAAAAAATGCAGGCGTAGCTGCTGGCGTCCTCTAGTCTTAATATATAAAAATGCGTTACTGACTGACTGACAGACACGCTACAGCCGAAACTATTGAACGCAGGAAGCTGAAATTTGGTATGTATGTTCCTAGGGGACCGTAGGGGTGCACTAAGAAGGGATTTCCCGAAATTCCCAAGAGATCAGCCAAAACGGGTAAATTTAAAAAAATTGCAGGCGTAGCTGCTGGCGTCCTCTAGTAAGTTATAATACCTAAATTAAGTTCGTATAAGCACCGTTAAGGCAGAATTAAAAAAAATAACATAAAACTGACTGTTCCTTATTGCCTGACAATAGATACTGAATTTAAACATTCATGCATATTATATACATTACACAAAACAACACCCTGTATAGGCATACTTTATGTCGATACAATCCGACGTTTATACTCTGTTAGTACACCTACGCGTTCGCATGCTGCTGAGAAAGTTTAGCATAAATATTGCGGCGACCAAACATGTGCGAAAATGTCAAATCTACAATAAAAAACTTGACGCATGTTCTGACAAAACGTCTGTGTTTATGTTACGACAATTTCACAGTTATCTGTGGAACAGTATTGACAAGGATGCAACTTATTAATCTTGCTGTGTAATAGAGTGAGACATAGCATATACAAAACGGTTTCATGCAACGGACAGATATTTCGTAGTTTCGTTGACGCATGCGATTGCGTAAGTGCACTAACAGCGTTAATACGCCAAATCCATACTTATGACGTCATAGCCGCGTCAATTGCATTCTCCATTACGCTAATAGCATCGCAATCAAAGTCGTTAGCAAAACTATATGCATATAAACCGTAGGATTGCTGAAACTTGAGAGCATGCAAACTTTGCTCGCATGTTCAGCTTTTGTCAAACGCTGTATTGCAGTTGCATTTGCTAGAGTCATCGTACTATATTATGGACGATATCACTGCAAACTTTCAAATGCTTCTGCGAAAACGTACTATGGAATATTTATAATCAAATGCAAGTATGTAATGTATTGAGGAGACTGCATTTTATTTGCTATGTTACCCTCGGGTGTTTTGCTTAGATAGCTGTGTATATTGGGTATATAGTTTAAGTCGTCGACAGTATTTTGTGGATTAAGAGACACTCTGCCTTATTAAATGCTAAATGTGCCCATGTATTTAACCTGAGTGTGAAAGTGGACTAATAGAAATTATTGTGATATAATTATCTGTCTCTAAAATTCCTTGAATCAAATGTTAAACGGCGTTTTCAGGTTATAAGTATTGTATTTGCCCATATCGGGAACTATGCGATGCAATACAATATTTAGTGCTTACGTGCACATAACATAACATCTAAAATAGTCTGTTTTTGTGTTTGATTTGAATGTTTTTAAAGTCCACCGTGATTTGGGACATGTCTTATGAATAAAAATACGATTTAAGCCAATGTGTTCTGAAGAACAAAGGATTTATGCCTTTAAAATTCTTTTCATTTTGATTTTTATACAAGTTTGTTGCACGATGGGGTCCGAAACTTACAAAGTTTCGGACCCCAGTTTCCTAAGGGCAGTTGGTCTCACATTTTGAATATTTCATACCAGTCACAGAAAACAATGTACTGACAAAAATATTGTGTCGTAATATTTGCTGTTATCACTATCAAACATCAGTAAAAAAGTCAACTCGTAAACCAAATACATATGTATATTATGT
This sequence comes from Euclidia mi, assembly GCA_944739405.2. Lineage (NCBI taxonomy): Eukaryota > Metazoa > Arthropoda > Insecta > Lepidoptera > Erebidae > Euclidia > Euclidia mi. The sequence goes on from OX123181.2 coordinate 103,621,053, forward strand.
TTTATGTACATAATAAATATAAAGCAAGGAAGCAAGAAATGGCGGACAACCGTTTTGCGAACATTTGCATGCGAACATATGTACATGGCGTACATTGTCCCAGCGTTACAATGATTTATTATAGAATAAAAGAATAATATTTTTGGTATACATTACTAACGGCTCCCATTTGAACGTTATGGCTTTTGCCCATGAGAGCTATAAACTGAATGGAAAACGCGACACTGAGTTAACAATACTGTTTTGCACTATGTACACTGTACAGTCAACGGTCAAGACAAAAGTCTCTACAAAATTGCTGTCGGGAGTTGTATGAATTAAAATTCTTCGAATTTTTTTATTTACAAATTATTATAAAGGTAAGTTTCCTTTATCTAAAAATCCTACAAGATATTGAAAATCATAATGTGTTGGGAGGTAACCATTCAAGGTATGTGGATTTATGTTGCTGGCTATGTGATGAATTATAAGTCGTATAATTGTTTTATCTGATGAGGACTTAAATTACTTTTGATTTTGAAAATAACTATGAAAATTTTTGTTTGAGATTTTTTGTTTTTTTTTTTGCGATAATTCCAAATCTCTGGCGTTCATATTATGATAATTTTAAGATATTATAAAGATTATATTCGTAGTATTATTAAATTAACCAATCCAAATCCTTAAGGTCCTTAATGTGAGCTCTACATCATGTTGTTGAATTTCACGAGCTATAAATAGTCCTGTCTTTTATAATAAACACAAACAACGTTTCAAAGGTTCTAAGGTATACAATCTGTTACAGCGGTGAGCAAACTTTCGGTGAGTACATTTACGAGTTATTGTACTAAGCGTTAGTTAACCTCTCGTATGCCGGAATGCCAGACACAATTAAAAAGCTATTGTGTCTCGCGTAGATCTGCGTTCCGGCATACAAGGGGTTAAACAACCAATATCTTTGTCCCTCGTATGAATAAGGTTCTGTTCTGTAGTGATTATCTGTACAAAAAATATATTTATTTGTAGCAATTCATGAATTCATATACAATTTTTCAAAGCATTGTATAAGACTTGCTTTTTTTTAAAAAAAGAAGATAAAATACGATGTTGTTTGAGGGATCTTAATCGCGTAATTTCTTACTCTAGGCATTAATACCAACATTTTTGGCTAACTAACCTAGGCTATGTTCACGGCAAATCTTTCTGTGTATGTATGAACACATCATTAAATTAAATAAACATTTATAATATCAATGTCTGAAATAGAATTAGTTTTTATTATAAGTCAAATCGATTATATCGATTAAGTAACATTTTGTTTAGTCTATTGAAAATTTCTGACAATGGTCACACTGAACTGTCACTTCCGTTCCCGCCTTGAAAAATTAAGACGCCGTTTGCTCTCTCGCGTGGATTATTGTAATAAATTGATCGCCCTTTGAATTAACGCGAATTGAATTAACTTGTAAATACTTACAACTGCCGCTTTTGACTTCCGGCAAAGTTTGTGATAAATTAATGAACATTGGTGATATATTGAACATTGAACTTTGTAAAACACGTGTGTGAATTCCTGATTGGTGCCCGAGGAGAAGGACTACGCTGAACTGGATACTGGTATCTATTCGATTCTCTTGTAATTTTGGCCAAAATTATGAGTTAATCTTATAGGTCCATTCAAGAACAGCATCAGTAAGAGTTGGTAAGACATTTTATTAATATTAGGTGTAGTTAGGATTATAATTCATCGCTGTGCTACCACAGTAAAACTGTTTAGATATATTGTCTACCGTGGTCAGGTAGATGTATTACACCTTCCACTGCGCACTTCTGAAAATCCCTACCTGGCTACGGTAACTCTAGACATAATTTTTGGTGCAGAGCTGTAGTTGAAATTTAGCCGCTGTTGCATTACTGAGTACAAACCTCAGATTGGTATAAGCTTGTATCTTATCACCTTGTAGACAGTATTGTAGTGTTTGTCAGGTCAGTTATTGTCTAAAATACATAATATTTAGTTGTATAAGTTGACCTACATAACTTGAAACACATTGTCATACATAACCTCAATCAGTAATTGTTTGATTTAAATTGTTGAAATCTAGCATAGATTTGTTCCTGTTACTATTAATAAGTCACTTTGATTGGATACATATCAGTTATATGTATCAATTGATTTAGTTTATTGCATATATTGATATATTAAGTTTGAACCTTACATTGCTAAACCTTGTTATAATATATAGATAATATTGTTAGGTAACACATATTCTGTGCTTACTTACTAATGTTTATCTCAAATAACACAGCCAGTCTGTCTGTTGCAAGTAATTAGTTAATTTATTTGAATATTTAACTTTAATTAACTTATTTGAAGTTTCAACTTTTGATAACTTTGACTTTGTTTTGTGTCAATATATATTGAAACTATTAATTTTGTTGGACAGTAGATACCTGTCACTTGCTTGTACCAGCAGTAAACAGGCTAATACTTTGTCGGTTTCAAAGAATTAAGAAAAAATAAGTTTTGATTGTTAATATTACTTAACGCTTGTCCGGGCTCTTTTGAATTTTGATTATGTCAGCTATCAAGGACTTGCATGCGGCTGCTGGTGCTATTGCATCAGATTTGCGCTGTTTTGCCTCGGCCAGTGCCTTAGTGAACCGGCCTGATCGCCAGCAGCCCTTACTACAAAGGTACGAGCGGATCGATGATCGCCTGGCAAGTGTGGAACAGCAATTCCGCACTTTCAGCACTTGCTGTCTCGAAGTGTCAGTCAATGATTTCACCGCTGACCAGCGAAGACTATGCCCAAGTCTTAGACCTGTATGATGCTGTCTCCAATAGTGCGAGACAACTAGTTGCCGATAGGGAAGGGCAACCCGGCCTGAAGCAGGAGCTTCCTAGGTCAGCACCGGGGCTGGTGAGTAGGCTCCCTACTTTGGACCTCCCCCATTTTGATGGCTGCCTAGGAAGCTACCTGGGCTTCGTTAATTTGTTTGACAGCCTGGTCAATGACAGGGCTGACCTTCAGCCGGCACAAAAATTGGCCTATTTGATGTCGGTTCTGGATGGGGAGGCCAAGGGCCTCATCCAGCATCTGCCCGTGTCTGACGAGGCGTACCAGACGGCTCGGGACCTAATGACCCGTAGGTACCATAATAAGCGTGGCCTCGCCGACACGCACATCGAGCAGATTTTGGGTTTGCCGACGCTCACCCGGGTCTCTGGGTTGCGCACCCAACTTTTGAACCCGCTTTTGGTGGCCATCAACGCACTTAAGTGCTTTGACCTGCCCGTGGACCAGTGGTCCTATCTATTGGTGCACATTGTCCTTAAAAAGCTGCCTGCTGACCTGAGGTCGCGTTTTGAACAGCGCTTTGGTGGGGATAGCGCGACCCATCTGCCGCCCTTTGCTGACCTGGAGAGGTTCCTGGAGGATGAGTGCCGGGTCTTGGACAACTCCGGTGGTGACACGCCGGCTAAGACGCAGCCGCCCAATGTCAAGGAGCAGGCTCGCGTTCACACCCGAGCCAATGTTGACCGGCGCCCTCCTCGCTTTGCAGTCACGTGGAGCCCAGTGGAGTGCTCTTACTGCAAGGTCACAGGGCACAGAACGGCCAGTTGTAGGGCATTCTTGGACCTACATGTCGCCTCTCGTAGGCACATCGCGAATGCCCGCCGCCTTTGCTTCTCTTGTTTGGGGTCCCACTACCAGCGAGACTGCCCAAACTCTCGCCCCTGTCCTCACTGTGGAGGACAGCATTTGGACTTTCTCTGTATGAATGCCAGAGAGGTTGGCCGCTTGTCCAACCAGCCGACGCCGCGCACGGGCGGGTGTTTTGAAGGTGGTAGCCGAGGCTCACCGGCGCGTAGCCGAGAGTCGCCTCGCTCAATTGATCGCCACTCGCCCCGCTTGGAGAACCGTAGCGTGCGCACGCCTCCTCTCTCTCGCGCACCTGAATGTGCTGTTCAGCGTCACCAGCACCATGACTGCTGCCCCAGGTATTCCCCTCCTTTGGCGGAGCGTCCCCGCCTTGACTCGCGCCCACCTCGTTTTGGGCGGGTGCGTCATTATGACCCCCCACAGATGGCGCGCGGATCGAGTCATCGCGCTTTTGAGGACTTCAAGCCGTACCCTCATTTTGACTTGCCTGGTCCTGGCCAACGGTCGCCGCCCAGGCAACAATAGGTCATTGACCCCTGCCCTATAACGCCAACCTCCCCCATTGAGAACGTTATCCTACCAACGGTTGCTGTTAGGGTCTGGGGACCCACGGGGACCTCTGTTGTTGTCCGTGCTATATTGGACACAGGTTCACGAGGTTGCATTGTTTCCACTTATTTGGTAGGGCAGGTTAAATTAATTATGGGCTCTTTTCCAAATTGTATACGGGGCATAGGTGACGTAGCCTCTAATGTTGAAGGGCAAGTTAAGGTTTTGTTTGGCCCTGTTGAATCTTCACATCCGAGGATTAAAACCTCGGCTATTGTGCTGAAGAATATTTTGGGTATGCACCCACAGAAGCAGCTACCTGCTGCTGTGGTGAATTTGACATCGGGATTGGAACTGGCAGACCCCAAATTTGACACACCGGGACAAATTGATTTGTTGATTGGCTTTTATGTCCTAGGTGGAATTTTGATTGGTGGGAAACGGGTCTTAGTGCCAAATGGTTTGACTGCCATCCCGACCATATTTGGATTTGCTTTGATGGGACCTGTACCAAGGGACCGGCCTCCACCTGAACTTGATAATTTGTTGGCTGTAGGCTCCGCTCTCTCTGATTTGTTTTAGAGGTTTTGGGAAGTAGAGGAGCCTCCTCAAGCTGCTCGTATGAATCCAGAACATGAGTTCTTCTAGAACAACACTGGTCGACTCCGTTCTGGCCGGAACGGACGTTACGAGGCTACCTTTTCTGTCTGTTCGGCCTCCGCTTGGTGAGTCACGACCTTTAGCCGAAAAGAGATTGTTGGCTATGGAGCGTCGCATGGGTCGTGATCCGGAGCTCAGACAGAAGTACATTGACTTCATGAGAGAATATGAACAATTGGGACACATGTCTGTGTCAAATTTGGATTGGCGTTCGGTGGAGCACTACTTTCTCCCGCATCATGCGGTATTGAAGCCATCGACTGGCAAGCTGCGCACAGTGTTTGATGGTTCTGCGCAGACTTCAACAGGCGTATCCTTGAACCAGTGCTTGCATTCTGGTCCCAAGTTGGTCAAGGACCTTTGTGACGTCGTCACCAGCTTCCGACGACATCAGGTTGTCTTTGTGGCCGATATAAAAATGATGTTTAGGCAGACGATTATCCACCTTGATGACCGTCGCTTCCAGCTGATCCTTTGGAGAGAGTCTCCTCGTGATCCCATGGTCGTCTACGAGCTCAATACTAATACGTACGGGTTAAGGTCAAGCCCCTACTTGGCAATACGTTCTCTTACGAGCTCGCAGACCGAGAAGGCTTACGTTTCCCACGAGCCTCCGCCATCTTGAAAGACGATATTTACGTCGATGACATTTGCTCGGGCGTCTCCACAGCGGACGAGGCGATCCTCCTGCGGGACGAATTGATAGGTATTTTGGCCTCCGCTGGTTATGAGTTGCGCAAATGGATTTCCAACTCACCAGCGCTTTTGGAAGGCTTGCCAGAGGATCATCAGCAAGATCCACATTTATTTGAGATTGTTGACAACCCTGCCATGATGGCTGTTCTCGGCGTTCAGTACAGACCAGTCCAAGACATCTTTACGTATAACGTAGACTTGAAATTGCCTTGTTCTTGGACTAAACGTTTCGTGTTGTCTACTGTCGCCAGAACCTTTGATCCGAACGGTTGGATTTGTCCTATCATATTTTGGGCAAAATGCTTCTTGCAGAAGCTTTGGACAGCAGGATTGACCTGGGACGAACCTCTACACGGCACTCTTGTTAAGGAATGGACCTCTTTTGTATCCTCACTGCCTGCCGTCAATGAGATCTCCTTGCTTCGTCCCATTCTTCCTCCCGGGAAGTACAAGGCTACCCTTCACAGGTTTTGTGATGCCTCGAAACGTGGTCATGCGGCCGTGGTGTACTTGCGCACAGTCAGTGCCTCAGGTCAGGTGAGAGTTTCCCTGATCATGGCAAAGAGCAAGGTGGCACCCCTTCGGACATCTCTGACCATTCCGAAATTGGAGCTCTCGGGAGCAGCACTACTTGTACGCTTATTGAACCACGTGTCTAACACTTTGGGTAAAAGCATTTGTATTAATGGAACTTACGCCTGGACAGACAGCCAAATTGTTCTTTGTTGGTTGAAGGCTTCTGTCCACACCTTGGAGGTATTTGTCGCTAATCGCGTTCCCCAAATCTAGAACCGAAGTCAAACTTGTTTGGAGACACGTGCCAGGTGAGCCCAACCCCGCTGATTGTGCCTCGTGCGGATGCTTGATGCCTAGTTTGATAGGTCATTCGCTGTGGTGGGGTCCGGAATGGTTGAGTCGACCAGAAATTGATTGGCCTCGAACGCCAGTTTTGAAGACTTCTAATTTGCCGGGTCTACGAACACTCGCTCTTGAGAAGGTGGAATGCGCCTTCGACCCCGATTTTTTGTTGAATCGTTACAGCTCCCTCGACAAGTTGTTAGGTGTCACTGCTTGGATAAAGCGTTTTGTTTTTAACTTTAAGCACCCACAACAGAAACGACTGACACCGTTTATCTCACCACAGGAACGACAGGAATCTCTCACCTTTTAGGTTCGTTCTGTGCAATTGGCGCATTTTGCTATCCTCAAGTCAGGGAGATCGAAATTATCGGGAGCTGTATCTAAATTGAACCCCTTTTTGGACGATACGGGTCTCTTGCGCATTGGAGGGCGTCTCAAGAACGCCAACCTCCATTACGGAGCACGTCACCCCCTGTTGTTACCTAAGGACGGTCATTTGGTGCGTTTGTTCGTAACTGACCGTCACCTTAAAAATTCGCATGCTGGTTGTAATGCGCTGTTGGCCATTTTGCAACGCGAATTTTGGATTTTGTCTGCCCGAAGAATTATCCGGAGTGTAGTCTTTCGCTGCATCTCTTGCTATAAGCTAAAGGCTTCTACCATGCAGCCCTTGATGGGAGACTTACAGGCAGATCGCGTAACTGAGAGCAGGACATTTGACGGTGTTGGCACTGACTTCGCTGGTCCCTTTTTGGTGAAAAGGTCGACACTTCGAAATAGCAAGACTGTTAAGTCCTACTTGTGTGTTTTTGTTTGTCTTTCCACAAAGGCCGTACATTTGGAGCTGGTCTTCTCGCTTACGACCGAGGCGTTTGTTGCCACATTTGACAGATTTGTATCCCGCAGAGGGCTGCCTTCCTTGATCCGTTCTGACTGCGGCACTAACTTCAAGGGCACGTATAATTATTTGAATGAAGTTGTTTATTTCCTTGAAACCAACAAGGCTGATATAGGTGATAGTCTTGCCCGATGTGGGATAAATTGGTTGTTTTCCCCACCAAATTGTCCACACTGGGGTGGTATTTTTGAGGCCGCTGTAATATCGGCCAAAACACACTTGCGCAGGACAATCGGTGAGTCTGTCCTTACATTTGAGGAACTCGCGACTGTGTTTTGTAAGATTGAGGCCGTTTTGAACTCTCGGCCATTGTGCCCGATCTCCTCAGATCCGAATGATTTGGAGGCCCTTACGCCGGGCCATTCTTTGATTGGTCGCCCACTTGTCGCCTTGTCTGAGTATATTGATACGAGACCTTGTCGTCTCTCGCGTTTTGAATTGGTACGCCAGATTACTTGGAGCTTTTGGAAACGCTGGAATTTGGAATATTTGCACATACTCTAGCAACGCGTTAAGTGGACCGACAAGACCGATCCACCCAAGATTGGTGACCTCGTTTTGATCAAGGAGGCTAACCTTCCGCCACTCAGATTGCGCAGGGGGCAATCTGAGTGGCGGAAGGTTAGCCTTCGTTTGGTAACTGGGGCTGATGGAGTTCCCCGATTTGCTGAGGTCTTGGTGGACGGTTCGATTCTGAGGAAAGCGGTTGCAACATTGTCACGTCTACCAACCGATTAGCGGACCGGTAGGCCGGTCCGGGGCGGGTGGAAGTTTGAAATAGAATTAGTTTTTATTATAAGTCAAATCGATTATATCGATTAAGTAACATTTTGTTTAGTCTATTGAACATTTCTGACAATGGTCACACTGAACTGTCACTTCCGTTCCCGCCTTGAAAAATTAAGACGCCGTTTGCTCTCTCGCGTGGATTATTGTAATAAATTGATCGCCCCTTGAATTAACGCGAATTGAATTAACTTGTAAATACTTACGACTGCCGCTTTTGACTTCCGGCAAAATTTGTGATAAATTAATGAACATTGGTGATATATTGAACATTGAACTTTATAAAACACGTGTGTGAATTCCTGATTGGTGCCCGAGGAGAAGGACTACGCTGAACTGGATACTGGTATCTATTCGATTCTCTTGTAATTTTGGCCAAAATTATGAGTTAATCTTATAGGTCCATTCAAGAACAGCATCAGTAAGAGTTGGTAAGACATTTTATTAATATTAGGTGTAGTTAGGATTATAATTCATCGCTGTGCTACCACAGTAAAAGTGTTTAGATATATTGTCTACCGTGGTCAGGTAGATGTATTACACCTTCCACTGCGCACTTCTGAAAATCCCTACCTGCCTACGGTAACTCTAGACAATCAATAAATTAAAATTATGCTTCTACCACAGCTTATTATACATAAATAAAAAATAAGCACTAATAACAGTCAAACTGAACAATTACTTATTTGTGTGTAATTTACACAGAGTCAAAGCGTAAACTTGACCACCACTTGTGTGTGCAACTAATAATACTACACCATCTCACACTCAAAATCAAATAAATAGTATCTGATATGTACTTTGTGGTAATGCTTTCAGTTTTTATTGCCAAATAACTCAGCATATAGTTTCACATATTCATGCAGAGAACCCTAAAACTCTGCGTACTTTACGTTACTCGAATGCCTAAATTTACGATGCACTAAAAATGTATACATATAATTGTTACGAATAGCTATGTTTGAAAATAACGCCATCTATCGGTGAATGAGAGAACTAGAAGCGAATGGGTACATCAGTGTTTCATCTATCCTCTAATAGATGGCCGGTCAGGTACTGCTGCCTGTACTGTGCGACCTCAGGGCAGTCGAGGAGCAGGTGGGCTGCCGTCTCGTCTGCTGCCATACAGACCCTGCACAGCGGACTGTCGGTGATACCTATAGTAAATAGGTGTTTATTAAAGAACCCATGTCCTGTGTAGGCGGCCGTGACTGTCCGCAGTTGTTGTTTGGACAGCCGGAGGATTTGTTTGGCTATCTTACCGTCTATTGCGGGAAGAGCCTTCTTGGCCTGCCTACATGTTTCAATACCAATCCAGGACTGGTTGTGATGGGTCCTGGTCCTATTTCTTACCAGGTTGCGATAAAAACCAGAAGCGAGGGGAATAATGGGCTCGGGTCCCACCACCTCTAAAGTGGCTCCTCTTCTGGCAAGTAAGTCGGCTACGTCATTCCCTCTTGAGCCACTGTAGCCCTTGATCCATTGCAGTGTTAATTTGTTTTGTTTACCTACCTCTGTTAGATTCTGGTGGCATTCAAGCGTGAGTGCCGAGGTGATAGTATGGCTTTTGATGGCTGAGAGGACCGCCTTACTATCTGAGAGGATCCTAATGGATCGTTCCCTTACCTCACGTGCCATGATTGCTGTGGCAGCAGAAGTCTTTTGCGGACAGGTTCACCCCCCCATTGTAATAACCCTGGAAAGATGCCGTCCAGTCCGGCTGCTTTGAAGGGATGGAAGCTATCGATGGCCCATCGGAGTTTATCCTCTGTGACCACGGTATTGGCATGTCCCCATGTCACTCGTGTTTGGTCGCCACTGTTTGTGTATCGTGCCACGTTATTACCGGGGTGAGGACGCAGCCTGGGAAGTGTGTTTCGAGTAGGACGCGTCTTGTCTCCTCCTCCGATGTGGTGTATATGTTATCCGGTTTACGGACAGTACCTGGTGCAACCGTTGGTTGCTGAGCCAGTAATTTCCTTACCCGGTTTGCTTGTTGGCAAGATTCAATGCTCCCACAGAATTTCCTCCATCCCATGGTACATCTGAATCTGAGGCACTTCTTGTAGCTTGATTTGGACGCTTTGTAAGCGTCCCAATCTTCGTCTGCGCTTGTGTTCATAGCCCTGTTTAAAGCCCTTCTTACCTTCTTGCGTTTGCGTTCAAGCTCAGCGCCCCACCAGGGTTGTTGGCCTGGGGTTGAGGGTATAGTGGTTTCAGGGCAGGCTGCGTGGTAGCTGTCTTGCATCGACTGCATCAGTGTACATACCTGCTCGTCGATCTGTTCATTGTCACCCAGTACTGTCGGCGTAGCAGTAAGGGTAAGTTTCTCTGTAAGTAAGTGGACATACTTTGCTTTGTCAGTGTTGTGAGGTTTCCTACGCGGCTGTGTGGGTTGTATAACGACTTCCATGGAGAAGCTGATCCATCTGTGGTCTGAGCACGATGCCTCTTTCGAGACGTGCCATCCCTTGATGCGTTCAGCCACTCCTTCTGTTGCGAGAGTTAAGTCTATAATTGTCTGACTACGTCTTGTGACGAAGGTGGGCTCCGTACCTGTGTTTATTAGGGTAAGATTGGTGGTGAATAGGTATTCAACCAGTGATTTACCTCTGTTGTTATTGCAGTTCATGCCCCACATTTGGTGGTGGGCATTGGAGTCCATTCCTATTACGACCTCCATATTATGCTTGCTTGCAAATAGATTATCTTGTCTCGGTCTTACTGTATGGACTAAAATAGTAACGAAAGTGAGCGTACAGGCTCACTTGCATTATTCCGAGCAAGTGCGTTTGAGTGAAACGTGCTAGTTAATGTTGTAGTGCAGTTGTAATATTAGTTTAAGAACCAACACTCCGGTCTAGACTGTCCTTCGCAGGGCAGGGGCGCTAAAGTTGGTACACGAATCGAATCGTACATACTAAGTTCATAGTATAAGACTGTGCGGAGCTATTGCTTCTGACTGTGCTGATTTTGTGTAATACAGCTTGTAGCTTTTATTTCTTAAAAAGACGTGTGAACTGCAGTGCTGTTTAGACGAGTGCGGTTGGTTGGTTAGTGTAACCTGACCATAGTCAAAAGATATTACTAGCGCCATTATTTTATCGACTCGTGGTGTTGATAATACGTAACGGTTTTCGTTAAAACGTGATCAGAGCCTAAGTAAAAAGTGGCGCTGTAACCTGTTGTAATTCTGAGTTGTGCAGACGACTCTGGTTTTTGATTGGTTGTGTGATTCAATGTCAGAGGTTGATTTGTAGCCGCAAATCAGCACAGATCGGATTCAATACAACTGTGAAGGCAGTTGTCCGTGAGTACGCGGTAGGCAGACAACTCTGGTGTTGGGGTTTCGTGGAAACCATAAAGTCAAGGAGGGACTTGGCAATCCTTGTGAGGATGCGCAGATAAATGGGTGGCAACCGAGTGACTGGCTTAAGTCCTGGTTTAGTAACTGGAGGTTACTGAATGGAGGCAACCGAGTGGCTGGTTGAGTGCCTGGTTTAGTGACTAGAGGTTACTGAACGGTTATGAATCACATGTAGAGCTTTAGTTATTTGATTTGATTATAACGATATATAGATGCTCTGAATCCAGCTCCTATAATAGTTACGAATGTAGGAGGTAATTTTGTAAGAGAAATTTGATTGAAATTCTAACACTGTTTTGATTCAATCTTTACCTGGGTTAAGTCAGGAGTGACCGAGCAATGTGATACTGTGCGTGAAAAATTTTGTTACAGATTAACGCAAAGAGACGTGTGTCTTGTAGGATGGCCGTATCGGAATGATCAGTACGGGACGTCAATTGACTACGAAACGGAAGTGTGAAGATGGTGCGCTTCAACAGAGACTAGTGTCGTTCACTACAGTTAAAGAGGGGGGATGACGGTTGACGTTCAACGAAGCAACGACAACCATCACTTCTCTTGGAGACTCCGGGCGGACAACAAGTACCTAGAAACCGTCACGCGTTTCGTGTTCAGTGAATATTATAGTTGGTGCCGCGGTCGATGCTCCAAAACCAATTAAAAATCAGCGTGTATTTACAAATATACACGCTGATTTTTAATTGGTTTTGGAGCGAAAGCTATCTGTATACTAATGGTTAATGTAACCTAACAAGCTAATAAAATTTGAAATCTAAGCTATAAAAATCGTAACAAAAATAGTAAGTTATTGGTTCGAGAGTTCGTAATTACCACTCTTATGAAAGAAATCGCGCGCGCCGATGTATGTTCGATCGTGCCACACACATACACAGATATTAAACATACGATAAGACACACACGGTTAAATATTGCACTGTAGGTACAGACCCCCTCCCCGGCGTGCGCGCATCGCAACGCGGGGCGACAGGGGTATAGGCGGAGGTTGGTTGCAATTTGTCGCTCGTCACTTCGACAGCCTTTAGCCTTGCGAAATTAGATCAACGGGACGCCCGTACGTATATTGAATAGGTATAGCTATTTAGTTACATACGTTTATTGTTCTAATTATTTATTACTGCTCTTCATAGTTGGCGTAGTGGTTTAAGCAATGTTTGACACAAAACTTTGTGTGATTCATAAATTCTTATTTCGATTGAAATAAAACTACAGTTTATGGATTTTATCGCGATCTATTGGTTTCACTAAGTTTTAACATTTGAAATGAATTCTCTAGAAACTTCATTTTTAATTTATTACTAGCCGACGTTTCGAATTCTTATGTTTAAATTACGTGATAACTCCATCCAGAATACCGAATGAGACCATTACTTGCAACGTTGAGGATTGCCTAGTCAAGAACAATGTGAGTGAGGAATATTTCGAGGCCATACGACAGGACGTTTCTGCTGTATTGCGTCAATCGAAAGCGCCGGCAAGGAATCTACCAAAGACCGAATATCTCGCACTGACGAAGTTTCAAGCTAGGCCTGCACTTACAGTACTCAGAGCAGATAAAGGAAATGCAACGGTAGTGATGGACACGTCCGATGTGCGTCAGAATGGCTGGTTGTCTGTGGCATTGGTATATGAGAGTTGATTTGAAAATTGCTACATAATTGCTTATATTTGCTACATATAATAAATAATTGCTACATAGAATATATATTTAGATTTTTTTTTTTTTTACCAGCCATCCTGACGTTTGGTTGGCTGGTCACCTCCTAGTTTAAAGTTAAGTATGCAGACTTTCCCGAAATCTATTGCGTCAATAATTGCTACATATTTACTTCATTTATCTAATTTAGTTGTAACTTCAATCATATGTTAAATCAAGGATATAGCAATTATTTAAATTATCCCAAAAAAATTGCTTGATAAAATAATAAAGGCAAATAGTTGCAGTGTGTCTTGACTCAATGGTATTGCTATTTTAGGAGGCAGGCGTTTGAAATAATAATTGTTAAATGCCATGTTATTTTATGAGTAGGTAAGTGGATAATAAGCACATTAAAAGGGTATTGTAAATAAAATCTATGTAGGTCGTTCATAAGATTCAGTTTAATAATATTACAATTTACTTAAAATATAGTCAATTATTAATTATCTTAATTTCACATTATTTTTCAATGTGGAATTAGCTTCTTTTTTTTCGATCGAGTAATTTAATAATAACATTACAGATGATTAATATTATAACTATATACATTACTGTCAGGGTGTCTCAAGACCCATCACCAAGCCGAAGTCTACTCGTTGTGGAAATCATGCCAAGTCATACTGGTAGCGCCATCTACCTTCATATCTATAACGAATCGCATCAAGATCAATCGTTCCACGTCTAGTGCGAGGGATACCATATTTCCGTCTCGCTCTATCCCACTTCCTGGAAGAGGCACTGCCTTCGCCTGATTCGTCGACGCGATCGTGGACGCGAGTGAGAGTCTAGAACATTCCGCTCGCTGACAACGCCGTCTCGATACCGTACCGCGCCGCACCGTTGTATGTGATTTATTGCCGCTTCCACCAAGGAAAACCCGCTCGCGAATGGTGAATTGAAGTGAAAACAAGCAGCTGCATCACGAAACCACCAGGAGACTGCCCTACGAAAACGAACAAGGTTGTATAAGGTAAGTGTCCTCCATCCTTGAAATATCCTATACCCACTCAATCACCCCTTCCAGTAACCATCTCCTAGCGGCGAAGAACCGCTATCCTCTCTATACAGTCCATTTCCTTCTCCAAGTCGCCTAGAACCCTACCCTACGGTTTCGGTGTAACGCCGATCCACATACTAACCAAAAATAATACCTGGAAAATGTTTTTTTTTTTAAGTTTTCACATTTTTAAACCGCAATTAAAAGCGCGCGCGTGCAATGATCGAAATACCTACTAATCCATGGGGTTATAGGGCATCTAAAAACATATTGGTGGGGTAAATGCATCGATTTTGTACCTAATTAGAAAAAATCCATACGAAGAGAGAACCTCATTATCTCCTGAACCAGTAATTTCCCAGGTATGGTGCCGAAGTAAAAAATGTTCGTAGTGATTGGTAAAACATGGGATTTCAGTTTTCGTTAAGGGTCTTTTTACACCTTGTATATGGGTCATTGTCAAACCTAGCATTTTTTTTCGTAAAAAAATGAAACACGTTATTTATAAAAATCAAAGCTATATTATTACTCTAATCTTACTTTAAAACAAAAATGAGTATCTGTCTGAGATCAATAATTCGAAGATAGGTATTTATAAGGAAATAACGATATTTCGATTCAACCGAAAAGACTAACATGTCCACCGAGTGGACTAAAATGTTAAATAATAACAAAAAAACGAAACAAAATGCAATTTACATCTTGAACAAAAATAATGTTAATTCTATCTTCATATAATTACAAACAATCAGTCACTTAAAACCAATCATAAAGTAAATAAAAAATGTTTTGTATCTGTCTACCAAAAATACAATTCATTTCGGTGGTCAAAATATGTCTTCGTCGTCAGAAGACCACCAGCGTTGAACGCGTTCATTCATGCAAATACGGTTTGGGGGCTCTTCTAATTTTGACGTTGACGTATCTGAGCTGTTAGAATATACGTCAGATCTGAATCGTTTATGAACACTATCTCCAATCAGCAGTGTGATGGACTGCACTCGCCAACATTCGATGGTTGCTGCATCGAGCCACTCGAAATTGGACTGGACCATTGGCTTGCCACTGGACGGTGCATAGGAGTCAGGATTATACTTGGTGAATTCATCCTCTCGGTGGGAGCTGGTGTGTCATTCCGGGTAGGACTATGCAGAGGAGTCGATTGGACTGGACTTGATAAAATAGGGACATTATTTTGGAGTGGTCTGGGACATGGTCCAATGTCAAGTTTTTTACAACCTAAACCGTAATGTACACAAATATTTTCTGGACTATATTTCATACAACTCAACCTACGAAACTGAAGAACTATTGGTTTACGGCGACTCCAAGTAACCTGATGGACTTTCATGCTTCCACGAAACGGTGTAATATTGTTGTTTTTTATTTTACTCTCAATAGACTCCACATGCGTCTCATCTACTCTAATGACTTCAATGCCTTTACAATTTTGAACAACACACTCCATGAAGGTATCCAAATTATGGACATCATTCCTATGCGCAACATGCTTATCAGCCGTACGCTTAAGACAACCACCCACGCCATCAGGGGCTCCTTTGCCGTGTCCACTTTCACTATAATGCCAGATTATATCATCTACATTAGACTCCTCGCTCAAGTAAGCGGCAATTAAGTAAAACATTGTCTTATTTCTGTATTGAGTTGAAGGCCCATCACTCAAAAAATGCAACCGTTTCAAATTTGGAACAAGTGTTTTTATGACGGCTATAATAGGTTTTAAATGGACACAAATGTAAATTGGATCGTGATTCCTATTCTCACTCACAGTACAAAATGATTTTGCGACGAGCCGGTTCTCTTCTGTAGTAGCGTCCACATAATAAAAAACACATGTATGCAGTGACAACTGAGCTTTTGAACCTCCAAAATGAGCTGATTGTGTTTCAGTGGCATACTTGCAGTTATAATTTTCAGAAAAGTCTACATGCAGTAAACCTTCGTTCTCAGACATAGCAACTTTAATGCTATTGACACTTGTATGTTGATGCAGTACGTTGCAAGTATGTTGCATAAACCGTTCTATATTATCCAGCTAATGGTTAACTAATTGACGTTTGGATGTGTTGACGATTTCTTTAAAAGTCTTCTGACACATTTTTTTGTCCCTTTACTATTTCACATACCTTTTGAGTAACCCAGCGTTCATATCTTACCGTGTCTTTAGGGTTGTACTCATTGAACTCAATTTTTTTATGTTTACATTCAGTGCATGTTCTTTCGAGACAGTTTTCAGTCATATTTGTGCAACAAATCGACTTGCTAATTGCCATAGCATTATTTTCGTTAATTACTCGCGCGTTTTTAAGGGCCTTTGCAACATAATCCATGTTAGTATGACTGATACACAGACAGGTTTCGCGTGCTGCAGTTCTGGGATCTAATACCCAAAATGGTCGGTTCCTACAAAAAGTTTTGTAGGATACTTTTTTGCCTGTTTGAATCATATATTTTTTATGCAGATTTATAAGGGAATCGTTGAGAAATCTTATTTGTTTTTTTTGTTTATTGTGTGTTATTGTCTCTTTTTTTCCAGATGTAAGACGACTTGATTCATCGTTAAGTAAAAATTGCTGTATATTTTATCTTAATTCCTTGTCCTTCGTAGAACCTTTATTCCTTTTCTCTTTTTGTGTTTTCTGTACATTCTTTTGTTTCTTGTTCTGTAATCTGTGTAATCGCATTCTATACTTAGCAAGTTTACATTCTAAACTCATCAACTTCTTTTTCAGTAAACTGTTCTCTACTTTCAATCTTCTTCTGTTTCTCACTGCAATACGTGCACCACTTTCAGCTGATGATGATACTGAAGCTACTGGACTTGAGGGCGGTGTTTCGCAAGCAATGTACTTTTCAGCCTCTTTTTGTATCTTGACTTTTTCTCTGCGTCGTCTTGCATCCTCTCTCCATTTTTTCCTCAAAAGCTTTTTTTGCACATCTGGTAAATCTTTTACAGTTTTTATTTTCCCTTCAGCTTTCTTTCGATAGTAATATTCTCTGTCCTTTCTACGCTTTTCTTCCAATGCTTCTGGATCTTGTTTAAGTTTCTCACGCGCCTTTCTCATACTCAGTGTTTTTTGCTCACGGCGTCGTTTTTTTTTCTGGTTATCGGTTAGTTTACTCCTCGTTTTCGCCATCGCCTGAAAACCCACAATAAGCCATGCACACAAACGAAAAGAGGGTAAAACTGTGTAAAGAAAGAGTAAGAAACTTTTGCATAAAAGAGGTAACCCATAAACGTCCCACTGCTGGGCAAGGGTCTCCTCCAACACAGTGAAGAGAAATTAGCCTACGCTGGCCAGACATGTTTGTGTACATACATAAACACCCAGATCAAATCAAACATTAAATGTTCATGCACATAAATTTTGAACTTGCGCGGGCATCAAACTCGCGACCATCGGCGTGGCAGTCCGCTACACAAACCACTCCGCCAAATGGCCATCAAGTTTTAAAAGTTATATTAACAAAATAACCCTTAATCAAGAAAACATTCCACTCGGTGGACATATGTCGTTTCGGTGGACAAAAGTTCCACCGAAAAGATGTCCACCGAATGTACTTATATCTAAAAAACATTCATACCACCCGCCATTTATAGCTTATGTTACAAGCCAAGATATATTTGTAATGTTTAATTGTTTAACTAGTTAATAAGCATGTTTGATAAATTTTAAGTGATTTACTTACCAAAATACAGAAGTAACCGAAAAGACAACTCAACTTTGACACCACCAAATATTTTTCTTAATATAACAACAACGTGTTCTGCGCACGACTCACGGCAAAATGGCCGCTGACAGGGATAGTGCAATATTGGATGCGTTTAATCTTATGTTCCGTTCCATTCATGTGACATTTCCTTCATTTAAGTCAGGAGCGAAAGTAATGTCCACCGGAAAGATAAAAAATGTTGTGACAAGATTCAATTATGCAAAAAGTGAGTTTAATTTTTATAAATTTTTTTGATACTAATAATGCTAAAAGTAAAACTCATGTAGATTATGAAAATAAATCATATTTGTATACAATAACAAAATTCATATTTTTTAAGAGCTCCATTCTATTGAAAGGTAGGTTCTGAACGGTCCACCGAGGTGGACTTTCAGTTGAATTGCAATGATATAAATTAAAAAAATAATACATTTATAGTAAATCTGTAATAGTATATTGTAATACGTATCATTTACTTTATTATTATGATGTTATATTTAAAATAATGTTAAAAGTGTCTTTAATGATTCGTATGAACAGTTTTTTTTAGGGTTATGACAATGACCCACATGTATGTTCATAAATCTAAGAATAAAAAGTGGAAATATATATGTACAGGTGTGTTTAGGCGTCGTAGAATGCCTTCGCATATCGATATCATCGGGTAACGTGCCCAGATAGCTGGCAGCATTGCCACGTTGGATGGCAATGCTGATTCTTTGAGCAAAGAATAAACCAGACTTCTGGTCACGTAAGACGTCGATTAACCGTTTAGATATTTCTCGGTATAAAGAATGAGCGCTCGGACCCCATGAGCCTAGCGTTTCCACCCCAAACGGCTGCAACTGCCATGCAACGGCAATACGTAATTAGCCACTAGATTACTGTATTTGCGCCGTTTGAGGTTTTCCGTTGGATGCAGCAGCAGCGCCAGCATGGCCTCCCGAGCTTGGAACATGGGATGGCGCGAGGGTGTCTACGCAGGTTGCGTCCCACACCAAAGGACTTCCCATTTTCTATGGCAACAATGACATACCGTCAGGTCTCTTCCCGTCGTCGCGTACCAAACCATTTGGTTCAAGTACAGCTGGTACACCAGACGCGACAAGAGCACGACGGATTATGTAATTGAGGTGAACATGACGAGGAATTCTACCAGTATTTCTGCTGCAGGATAGCCCATGGTGTCCCAGGCTATCGACGTCTTCTCCACAATGTCATCGATGCGGAGAAACACACGGAGCACCTAAACGGAGACAAGTGGCGATACGGAACGTCTCATCGTCCAACATGGTTCCTGTGTTGGACGATGGTAGTGCCTGAAGCCATAGACCGGATTCCCATTCCCCCACAGCCAGCATGCGAGCACTATCTGTAACATTAAAAGATGTATCCAAAAGATTTTGCCTCACAATTTTACAAAGCGGCGCGTCTCACTGTCTTTGGGAGAATAAAACAATAAAACAAAAGCTTATTTTTACTCTTCGTATTTTTTTTCGATTCGTCATCATAACATATTTCCATGGATTATTGAAGGTAGGTACATATTTTTAACCCAGGAATTGCATTACTTACACGGTTACCAGAGCCTAACGATATTAAACCGACACCTACATAACTAAGTATTTTTGCCTTTATTATTTTATCAGGGACTTTTCTTTGTGATTATTAAAATAATTGCTATATCCTTGATTTTACATATGACTGAAGTTACAACTAAATTAGATAAATGAAGTAAATATGTAGCAATTATTGACGTAATACATTTCGGGAAACTCTTCATGCTTGACTTTAAACACGGAGGTGACCAGCCAACCAAACGTCAGGATGGCTGGTCAAAAAAAAATTAATTTTAAATATATATCCCATGTAGCAATTATTTATTATATGTAGCAAATATAAGCAATTATGTAGCAATTTTCAAATCAAATCTCATATAACAACGCCACAGACAACCAGCCATTCTGACGCACATCACGTCCGAGTATAAACAAAAAATGGAAGATCTTTTGTCGGATGAAAGTACCTACAAGTTGGTTAAGTCCTTACGAACAAAATACTCAAGCAAACTTGTGATATTGTTAAGAAATACTCCGAAAAACTAAATTTGGACGTGAAATATTTAATACCATCGTGTGCAAAACCTCCTCAAATGTATGGTCTACCAAAAATAAACAAGGAAAACGCTCCTCTGCGCCCGATAGTTAGTCAGATAGGAGCACCAACTTACAGACTGGCTCAACACATGGCAAAGATTCTCTCACCGCTCAGAGACAATACGAGAACACATGTGAAAGATTCCTACCATTTTGTCAGTGAAATCAAACACCTACATCTCTCTGACAAGGAAACTATGATTAGTTTTGATATACAGTCATTATTCACATGCATACCAGTACATGACTATATAGAAATTACTAGAAGGAAGCTGACAGAAAACAAAATGCCTGAGGAATATGCAGAAATACTCAAACGCTGCCTGACAACGGGTTATCTGTTATGGGACAAGAAATACTACATACAAGTAAACGGTGTAGCAATGGGCTCTCCAGTATCACCCGTCGTTGCTGACATCTTTATGGAGTACTTCGAGGCGTGAGCCCTGCAGACTGCCAACATCACATCGAGGTTTTACAAGCGGTATGTAGATGACACTATCACAATTTTACCAACAGATAATGTTAATGCTTTCCTAAACCATCTTAATTTTATTAATAACCAAATATAATTCACAATGGAATCAGAGGCAAACAATTCTTTAGCTTTCTTAGATGTACTTGTCATCAGGAATAAAAACAACTCCTTAAGCCATACTGTGTATAGGAAGAAGACCCATACAAATAGGCACTTAAAAGGTGAATCTCACCACCATCCTAAACAGTTAGCTACTGTAGGAGAGCCCGCGGGATCTGTGACAAGAAACACCTGGACGCTGAGCTTCAACATGTCAGGCAAGTTCTGCAAGACAACAAGCTCCGACCGCCGCGCCACTGTCACAGATCCCAGAAGCCACAGTAGAAAGACAGCCTGCTGTCCACTCATACATCAAGGGCGTGACCGACAAAATTGGCTACATCTTGAAGCGAGCTTCAATCAAAACTTACTACAAGCCGCCAACGAAGATCACTCAATTATTACCAACTGTCAAGTGTTAGTTACCCTTGCAAGAGGCCGGTGTCTTCAAAATCGACTGTGAATGTGGGCTCTCATACATTGGACAAACCAAGAGCAAGCAAAGGCATTCGACTCTAAGAACATATAGCTGACATAAAACATAAACGCTCAACAAAGTCTGCTGTGTGTGAACATGTGGAACAAGGACCCAACCATTACCTGCGATTTGATGAACCACAGATACTCGAAAAAGAACACCGTTTTCTTCCAAAGATGACACGAGAGGCTATTGAAATCAAAAAACACCCTAATTTCAATGGGGAAGATGGTTGGAATGTTCCTCCAGCTTGGGAACCAGTCATAAGGCTAATGAAACCCAAGAAGGACAAATTCGCCAGAAGACCTAAGGACACTGTGAGCTCATTCTGCGTAAATAGTAACACCAGTAGTTGAAAAATATTCGGGTACTTTGAGATAACTTATACAGTCAAGAAAAAGACAAATATCGCCTCAGTCTGCCGTGAACATGAATCCTGTAAAGAATTTGAAACTTCGGCTAGTAATAAATTAAAAATGTAGTTTCTAGATCATTCGTTTCAAATGTAATAACTCAGTGAAACCAATACATCGCGATAAAATCCGTAAACTGTAGTTTAATTTCAATGTGTAACATTCGCGTAAACCCAAGAAGATTCTTATTTCGATTCCTGTGTCCATTAGTGGTAGATTTGTAATGTCCCTCGTGACACAGGATTTAGCACTAGGGTGCGGGAGGAGTTCTCAAAAAGAGAACAAAAGAAGAAAAAATATGTGTTTAAAATTGTTGGCATCGTAATTACCTAAATCGTGTTTTCGAAGTAAATAACGTATCACTATCGGCACGGTAATAATATGTAACAGTATTGTAACTCCATACAAACGCACGAAACTCGAGTTACACCTACGCGCCTCCTCGCCGGTACCCAATGGGTACCCAGTCTAATAGACTGTGCCTAAAGTACGCACAGCCGCGATCGTGCCGCAGCTCGCAGTGACGAACAGACGGTGACGATTTTTGTACCAGTGTTTTGTTATTCAGATAATTATTATGGCGAAGATGTATAGATTATATTCTGCAGTTTTAGGTTGTTTAAATTCTTCGATAACTCACCCAACTATATTTTTTTTAATTACCTGTAAACTCCGTAAGATAAGACTATTACATTTTATACAATGTTTTTTGTTACTAATTACGAAGGTTCCTGCTAGTTCTAGTATTATACTATTACCTACCTTATTTTAAATGATAACTATGCTTTTCACACCTACCTTCTGACACTGTAATTAACTTTAGCGTGATAACGTCGTAATTTGATAAGCTTAATCTATTGTTATGTTTATTATTTTTAAAAAATATTGTGGTTATATTGTATACTAGTAGGACACTTTTACCTGCGTGGAGAATGCGACACCCGCAATGAAAAAGATCGTAACTCATATTTTGTTAATTAACAGGAGAGCGTGTCAAAGATTCAAGAAATTCTCAATCAGTTCTGTTATGTCCTAGTGCCTTGAAACTTGAAAACTAAAAACTTGAGGGGATACTTTACATTTACATATGATTAGTGTGTTAGTAACTTACGTGGTTTATTAGTTTTGTGAGTTACAATCACATAACACGGGGTAAACTTTAAAAAGTGACATTGTATCTCAGAATTACAATGCAAATTTGCATTGCTTAGTACACTCTGCAATAAAAACAAATTGTAAGTCTGAGATATTGTATCTCAGGCTCAAATTTGGAATTTATGTATTTTGGAGTAACAATAAACATTAAAAGGCATTTAAAATGTTTATTACAGATATAAAATATAAAACCAAACACAATAAACTTAAGCCACAGAAAGTATTATCACCATTTTGTTTTTAACACAACCTTTAGCGACTGCAGTTTACAATTTCATTCATTCGATTTTCATTTGTTTGAATAAAAATATAAGTATGAACAATCACAAAACCAGAAAAAAACGTCAAGTAGGTAGATGTAATTAAAATACTTAAGGCGGTCAGCCCTACCGCTGGTTTGCGTACGGTGCGTCTGTAGGTATATAACTCATGAAGACCGTCGAGTTACAATACTGTTAGATTATATTACCGTGCTATCGGTCCGCACTAACTACCTACAACGGCTGTAGGTTAGGTTAGGTTATAGCTGATGGCGCCGGCGCCGGCGCGCGCGGCGAGGTCACGCCCGCGCGGCGCTCGAACACAACTCGAGAGAGTTGTACTAGGTATTTCCAACAGTTACTGACTTTTATAACATTTTTGTTTAAGGTGCTAGGTGAATTTTGATTTTGAATATGAATAGAGGATTTTATTTCGGACATGAGGTTTATTTTTCCTAAACCAATAAAAATATGTGTATATATATATATATATATATATATACTGATTTTGACTGAAACTATGTTCATTAAAAATGTTCTTTAGATGCCCTATAACCCCATAGATAAGTAGGTATTTAGAACATTGCATGCGCGCGCTTTTAATTGCGGTTTAAAAAATAAGAAAACTCGAAAAAAAAAATCGTTTCCCAGGTATAATTTTTGGTTAGTATGACTTGGCATGATGTCCACAACCAGTAGACTTCGGCTTGGTGATGGGTCTTGTGACACCCTGTGTATATATATATATATATATATATATATATATATATATATATATATATATATATATATATATATATATATATATAGTAGATCTCCATTCGAGACAACACTTTGTATGATCCATATCATCATGAAGATCTTTGACAGTCGTTATATTATCAGTACCTTCTAAATAAACTGAAACTTAGTCTATACCATGAAATATCGCTATCCCTTCGGGTTGTTGAGGTCAGACAGGCAGTCGCTCCGTGGAAAAGCTAAAGTCAGCCAAATCCGGTTAGACTAGTAAGCGGACCCCAGATTGAAACTGGGATAACGCTAGGAGGATGATGACTTCACTGTAAACATCAGTTCTCGTACGAGAAATATATTACTGCAATAGTTGGTTTAATTTTCAGAGTTTAAAAACATAATTATAACAGGTACGCACTGTAGTGTATTGTATAGTCTAGTGACTAGACTATACAATATTTCACTACCGGGTTATAAAAAGGTACATCTCGATGGTTACTACCCAGCCTTTAGGCCTTAGAAAAACAAGGATATTTTCTCTGAATAGGTTATCCTGTCGTCCACAAGCATCCGTACTAACAGTCAGCGATCTCAGGGTAAATACATCAAACATAATGAACAAATAGAAATCAATATCTTCGGGCAAACACTATAGATCGACAAACACTTTTTATTTGTTTTTATGTGTATTGAGTGATCATTTTGATTCTGAATTATATTTTTACCATTTTTAATTGTACAGCGTGACTCTGACGTATGAGTAGATTGCGTCTTAAAGAAATAGCTTGCAAATGCCAATTCTAACTACCAAACTGCCGCACTTTCTTACGGTTTTCACCAATAAATAGTGTAATTTCTGAGGAGTTTTAGGTGTACAATTTAAGCAGATCAAAAAGTAGGCGAAGTATAGTAATTTAGAAATTAAGAATAACAATCATAGAGCTTTAATTCATAAAAGATTTGGCAGCAATTATAAGGTATGTAGCGACTTTTGTTGTTGGTTGTATATAAAAACTTTCATATTTGTAATAAATTGTAATTATATATTGTAATAGATATTTGTTACTTTCTTGTATTGCTTTCAAAGAAACAAATGTTTTATTTTAATAATATCAGTATTTTTTTCTGAAGGTAATGAGATGTTTGGCATATTACAAATAACAATATGAAACTGGATTCATAATTATCTTCTGGATTTATTAAAACAACAAAAATATACCGACAATGTTGAAATATTGAAACAGTCAAAGAAAATATGATAAATTATGACATATAATATGTAGTGGTCTGAAAGAAGATGTCGTGACTAGGATTGAGAAAGGAATGCTAGAGTGGTTTGGACACGTGGAGCGAATGAGTGAAGAAAGAATGACGAATCAGATCTATAAGGCAAATGTGTGTGGGCAAGTCGGTCGCGTCAGACCTGGTCGGACATTCCTCGATCAAATTGGGGATGTCCTAAAAAACGGCATGGTCCGAAGTACCCCAAACCGGCGAGCATGTATGAAAAGAGTAATGAGTGTAGAGGAAGCGCGTGAGGTTTGTAAGGATAGAAGCAAGTGGCGTTCTGTTGTCTCTGCCTACCCCGACGGGAAAAAAGGCGTGAGCATAAAACATGTACTTATTTGAGTGATAAGCTGTTTCATTAATCCTTTATTTTGTTTCCTTATTTCTAAACTGTCGTCTGTCGGACAGTGGATAAACTGTTCCTGTTAGTGTCCTACGACTCATACATAGCCATAATAAAATGTCAACATAATAATATAGTATTACATGGAGCAAATACCATAAAATAATTGATGTAAACATGATAATGATTATGGGAACTGTAAAGTTACCATATTAGGTACGTTTGCAAATTTAATAATGTCTGTATTATCTTAAAGATTATAGAAAGAAATGCCAAAGGTGATTGGCGTTGTGAAAATAATGTGACTGGAGTAATATTCGTTCTTTGGTGAACAAGTTTGCCCAATTGGATAGATTGCTAAACAAAAGAAATGAAGTACCTTCCTCAGGTGCCGTGATTTTATCTTCTAATAATGGAAGGTTGTAGCACTTCTTCTATCGAGTCAGTCAATTCATACCGATACCGAAAGATCACGGCGGCATTGTAAATATGTTAGATAAGTCACTAATATTAAAATCCACGATCGACACTATTATCGAGTTTTAATACCTAGTGAGATATACTGTGTCGCCGAGTAAATGTAATGAAATTAATATTAACCTAGTATACCCCGTCTTGAAATGAGAATCAAATACAATGTTTTCCCATGTGGCACAACATTCTTTTTGATTCTTCTCTGAACTATCACCTGCGCGGTAGCATTTAAGAATGCGCGTAACCTCAAAACCATCGATCGAATTTTCTAGACACATTCTTTCATGTAATTGAAATCTACTGTCAGGCCAATATCGAGTGGCCCCGCACTAACAATAATCATTTTTCAACAATACGCCGCCGTCAAATAATGTTGTAAATATATTTAAATGAATGGTAATAAATGCACAAACGCATTAAAGCATGCCACCGCAGTTTGCTATGCTTATTAAAGTATTCATATTAACATATGATTTTTTTTTAATTTAAGAGATAAGGAATTTACATAATATATCAGTTTTAAGAATGGTTGCTTATCTCAAAAATGTACTGAATGGATGGTTGCTTAGATTATTTTTATCTTATAAAATTATGAAAATGTGAGTTTGAGATTATAACAGTTATGGAGTAGGTATACTTACAGTAAAACTATGTAGTTGCTAAAGATAAGAATAAAAATACTCATAATTTACTAAATAAATCGTTCATGAAACTTACATACATACATACATAGACTTACGCCTGTTTCCCCGAAGGGGTAGGCAGAGGCATATTAAACGCCCACTTTTCGCCAGTGTTTTGATCCCACGTAATAGGTGGCGAGCCTATTGCCGCTTATTGGGACATTTTGTTTGCCAGAGCCTCGTCCGTTGATCAGCAGGTGCACCACTTGCAGGTGAGGTTGGCTTGGGACCCTAAGTTCTTGGTGGGAACCCTATGCACCTTGTGCATGAAACTTGTACATTCATATTTTAGCCAACTTTGAACACACGCGTACCTATATAAAAGTCAACATTACTGTCTAAGCCCAATCGCTCACCATGCCTAAATGCTGCAAATTATGATTATTAATAAAATAGAAGAGATAATATGTAATTGAGGATTAAGTTCTCATCATCAGCTTTTAATAGTCTGTAGCGTATGACCGGTACCTACCGAGTGTACGTCATAATACCGTCCATACGCTCGGCCAATCAGGGAAGGCCATCGTCCGCGCTCGTAAGTTTTGCCTGTATTTGGTAATGCGCCGACACGAACTGATGGAGGGCCCGGTATATAAAGGGGCCGACAGAGAGGCCGGCACCGCTACTCTACACTAACCTTCTACCGCTACTAAATTCTATACCGCTATATCTATAATTATTCTACTTCATACGTGTATCCTGGTCCCAGCTGTGGGTAAGTTACTACATTTACTGCGTTAGCGTACTGCCCATCTCTCTACCTGCTAGCTGAGGCCGGCTGACGCCGCCTGCCTGACTCTATTGGTTGTGGCTCTCCTAATGCTGCTTTCCTTCAGGTTCCAGGTTCACCTTAAGACTTCGGCTACGCTCCTAGATCGCTACACTTCCTGCATTGCCTTCGGAGTCACTTCTGCCGAAGAGTCTGGCCTGCCCTGCTCCTCGTACTCGCACCGCCGGCGTCTGCCCGCTGAACCAACGGCCTGCGAGGATCTACCGCTACGCGCAGCCTTCGAGCAGCCTGCCTACACACTACCGGAGGGAACAGTGTGGGAGACTGCAGCCCTTAATGTTCAGGCCAGTGTCGTGTTGTTGGTCGGTCATACTCGTGGCAAGGGAAGTGAGACAATACTCGGCAAATAAACGCATAGAACCTTTTCTGCGTTTTAATACCAAAACCCTTTACAAGTCCACTGCTGGACTAGGTCTCTCCTTTGAAAGGAGGAATTGGCCTACTATACCACGCTGATTTTTTTAATCGATTTTGTATGATGTATACCACGCTGGCCAAGCGGGTTGGCATAGAGTTTGTATCAAGTTTTCCTTCTCGCTACCCCCCGACGGGTATTGGCCCGCCAGATGGTCAGGCGGGCCCCGAACAAAACCCCCTTGGCGACGGATGAAGGTGTTGGGCTCCGCCGCCAAAACACTCAGCGGCCGCAGAGGATAGGGAGGACGGCAACGCAACACCGCATCTCCTCTTCCTCTGCGGCCCCACCGCGACGCAACGATGGTGCGCCCCCATTTGGTCGCGGTAGATAGGGCGCGCGGCAACGCAACACCGACACGTCTCTCCTCCCGCGACCGCACCCGACTGCGAGGGACAGTAGAACTGTCCCTCGCACCCGCCCCGTTGGACGCATCCTGCGCAGGCCTCCGTCAAGACCACGCGGAGCGTCCCCTCCTGGATCCCTCTTAGCTTCACCGCGGGTGACGATTGGTCACCCGGTTACTGAGCTCCCCCACCACGACAAGGTGGAGATCCCACGGGGGGAATCTTATGGTAAGCTTGTCTATACGTAATATAAGTTCATTTGTCTGTTTATCACCTTTTCTTTTTTATTTTATTGATTTATTTATAGACTCACGCCTGTATCCCCGAAGGGGTAGGCAGAGGTGAGATATTAAACGCACATTTCGCCATGAATTTTAGGTCCCACGTAATAGTGGGCGAGCCTATTGCCGTTACCGGGCACATCACCTGCTGCTACTGAGAATTCAGAAAAACTCAGTAACACTTTTGCCCGAGCCGACTACCTCTGTGGTCCAGTGGAAAGCGTATGCGACTGCTGATCGGAGGTCCCGGGTTCGATTTCCGGGTCGGGCAAAAGTGTTACTGCGTTTTTCCTTTTTCTTTTCTCTCATATAAAGAAATAAAGTCAATCAGAATTTCAATACATTCATGTTGCTCCTAAAAAAATCTACAAAACGAAAGTCAAAACCACATTTCGTCCTTATTCGGAATAAGATCCGCGCAACAAGTTTATGCACTCACTTCCCACGGCCTACAAAGGCTACACTTAACTGTACAAAGGAGGTTTGTAGATGCATGTTGTTTGTTCTGGCTGTATACTTTAGCAGATCAAATGCAAAGTAACGTTTGCGCAAAGAGTTTTCCTTTTCTAGAGCGCGCTGTGAAAAACCTGATCTTGGTTTTAAGTTCCGCATGATGTTTTCATGTTTATGTTTTTATATTTGCATTGTAAACTACCACTGTATATTATTACTGCTGACAGTGGGATGAATATGTGGTACATACCCATTTATTTAGCCTTAGAAACTAAGGTAAGGGTTAACTAACATATTTTAAGGTGTTGACACTTAAACGTTTTCACAGAAATTTTGACAGGCTTACATCGGTTCTCATCACGGGCGAATAAACTATACAGACATTTATTATACCAGTAATTAGCCCAGGATTTATTTGTACCGTCTACTCGCAAAACAAAACATCAAATATTAAAGCTGAAGGTCGTTAATTCTCCAGGGTATTCTTTTAACTTGCCACGATTAGCCTGTCAGCCATGGTCTATTCCCAAGAGACGCGACTCCATCCAGCGGCACTCCGATGGGCAGTCGATATTAATTTAAGTTCATTAACACGGTACTTATGGGAGCGATTTCCGAGATGAAACGCTTGTTTCCTGTGTGAATTTGTGAGGGTGTATTGGAAGAAGTTTCATGGCATCAATTTTGAATGATAAATTTACAATATACACATGAATATGGTCAACACACCTTCTTTAGAAAGGGACACAGCTAGTTATTAATCGTTTTGCCTTGCGTTGAATAATGCTGCTTTATGAATTACACTGAGTTCATTATTAAGCTAACGTAATGTATGTCACGATATGTATATTACGGCTACTGTTACTCGATTTTATTTAATGAAAAGGAAATTAAGTCGTGTTCTACGCTACAAAATATGTATGACAAATAGTAGGCGTCGATGTACAAAAATATCGCAAAGCAAAGAATTCAAGAATATAATACTGAACGTAAAAGTATTAGACATCCGAAATATAATAGTACCAAAAAAGACGCCTCAGTTTCAACTTTCACACTTTTAATATTTCAAGTGAAGAGTATATTAGAATATACTTGTTTGAAAATATCACGTTCACCCCACGGGGATCACCTATATCTGTCAAAGATAAAAAATCCCATCGTAATGTTGACTATCATTTGTCATATTCACCCCGCCCCAGTTGTAGGGCTCCGAAAATGTCAAAAAATTGGCAAAGAATTTATTTCGATGTATGATATGATGATACATATTAATTAAACCTCTGTGTGTTGACGGATTAAGAATACAAAGTATTACCCAGTACAATCCGTAGGTGTCGTAAGAGACAACTAAGGAAAATAAACTATAGAAAAAACGCATTTTGGGCAGAGACGGCAAAGTCAACAGCAAACCCAGAGAGGTTGGACTAGGTTTAGAGCAAACGCTATACCGGTAATCGACACCGTTGATTGGGATAGATAGAGGTATGTGAGACTCTCTCCAGTAGGCAGACTGTCAATGGGCCTACACACTAAAACCATAGCTGTGTACTTGACCTCTGTTAGTGGTGGGATCACGGAGACCTACCAGTCAGGGGGCTTATTCACTATGACCACTGAAATACCATGTTCAAGACGTGTGTCGTCGTGACGTGCACTAGACGTAAACGTGTTTCAGTAACGTGACGTACCACGACAATCAAAATATTGTATTCAGTCACAGAAGAATAACTAAAGCATGGAATGAACGATATTTTTATGAACAAATTGAATATAGCTACACTCTTCACTCATATGACAAATTAGAGTTGGCAGAAGAAGATGGCACTATGTTTGTCAGTTTGGGCTAAAGACCATTTGAACACAAATTTCGTAACTTTTTAATTTTTTAGTGATTGAGCAAATCTGCTATCGATATCGATTAAAGTTTCAATATAGGTTCAAAATCAACCGGACTTGTAAAGTATATTATTTATATGTTACTTCAGCAGTCAGAACGCTAGTTGATGGATAGTCTTTAAATAATTATTACACAAACTTGCATTTTTAAACTGAACTTATATATTTTTGTTTCAAATGGGTACTCAGTAGCACATAATCTTTCGAGGCGTTATTTTCTAATTTTCATGGTATTTTTCTTTACGCATCAACAGCCTTTTCAAGTCCACTGCTGATCTTTAACCTTCCGTGGTGGAGGTTTGGCCTAATATAATACCACACTAGCCAGACGTATTCGTATAGGGTTTTATTTCGAGATTTCCTTCTCTTGTTTCTCTTAGTCGCCTCATACGACACCCTCGGCATAAATGTTTATTTATACTTATTTATAGTTAGTTTTTCAGCTGTAATGAAAGATGTAAGTGGGATTACATACATACATACATACATATCGTCACGCCTTTTATCCCCGAAGGGGTAGGCAGAGGTGTATTTCTGCACCCACTTTTCGCCAGATATACTTTAGTCCCACGTAATAAGGGGCGAGCCTATTGCCGTTGGGATTAATAAATATTAAATAAATAAATCATCACCCCCTACTCTCTCTCTAATCTCAATAACATATTTTTATTAGAGAAAGCAAATAATTAAGATAAAAGCAAAACTCATAGCTTAATCATTATGATAACTGAGAATGGCATATCCAAATTAATTCTTTACAAGGATAGGAGATAGTCGACATGGATTTTATCAAGCAAAAAACATAAAAAATTACTTAAAATAGATAAATCAGACAAAACCTTGAATAGTGCTCAAAGGTTTGTTATTAACAATAATCACTTTATTGAAATTTTCTCATTACATAGTGTAGGTAATACAAATCTATGTGTAAAAAATGTATGTGCGGGATCGGACACTTTTCGATCATACATGTGACACACAGAATATTTAGAGAGAAAAAAATTGTGGCTAGACTAGCCCTTCGATTTTATCTTGGGATCGGCACATTATTAGTCCACTAGTCGAACAAGAACAACCAAGTTTTGGTCTCTGGGTAGATGACATTTAACAAAATTTCTTTCAAATGAAGATTCCCTTATTTTGATGCATATCCACTCAGTAGTCGTGACTATGAAAGCAGACAATTCTTATCAAACCTTCAAATTACTGTCCTTTAAATATTACTGTCTTTGTAAAGAAAGATTAGATTTTTTCTATAGGTGCATTAATTTTTTTTGTAATATGATGGATTCTAACAAGCTTCGAAATTCATTACTGTTGCTGATAGTTTAAATAATAGCAAGTAATTATTTAAGCACTCACACTGATATGTTTAGAAGGGAGGAGCCATCTGTCATTACTATAAAAACATTCCGCAGTAAAATGCTTGGAACAAATTCTATGGTGCTTTCTAGGCACCCAATCTTCTCCACGACATACTGCAGCAATCCACTTATTTTATAAATCTTTATCACGTGCACATATAATCTAAAAAATAACGAGGTAAAAATATACGGTGGATAGACATATCGATAAGATTTTTTACAACACTTGAAAAGTCGATATAAATATTATACGACTAAATTCAAAATCATGATAGAACTGTTATAAAAGAAAAAATCACTAAGGTTATATAATTTGATGGCATAATATTGTCTAAATTGTATCTTACACGTCAGTTGACTGTGTTCAATTTGGGATTACTAGGACGGTCTCTATGTATATTATCCAATCTCTTTGTATTCAGTATGCCATACGACAGCTTGTCTATGCCTAGTTATCAATTTCACAACATTTGTTCATAAATCTTAATGCCGATTTGCCGGCTCAATTTCGATTTTATAAATATTATTTACTAACTTGTAATTTTCACTAAAAGCTACAGTACAAATAGAAAAGGCTTATAAAACTTAAATTATTTTAGTTTAATCAATTTCGCCAGAAACAATCTCAAAATAAAAATTGATCTTCAAAGTATAGTTCATCTTTTTGAACGAAAACATAATGATGACATTGATGAAAGACATGACAGTTGCAGTCGCGCTACAATATAAAAAAATAAAAGTGCGGTTAGTGTAGCAAATAGCCCAATTCTAACAGAATCTAATAAGTCATAATGGATTTATTATTTATCCGAAGACGAGTGAGACGCTGGCGCCAACGACAGGCGTCAATTTTCATAAAACATAATATTTAATTAAATAACTTTGACACGGACACTGTTAAATAAAAAAGCAAGTAAATTTAGCATTTAACCACTAACGGACACTGAATATAATATTTAACAAATAAACTTTTCACCACAGCAGCTCAAACATGCCGCTTTTGCTGCGAGACAACAGTGAACAAAACGTGATTTTGATTCGAGCGTGAGTAAAAGTAGCTTTTTAATTTTTCAATCTTCAGTGTCACGAATTGACATTGTTCAGCCATAAATTTGAAACATTCGAATTTTACTGTGCTCTGTCTCTTTCACATGCATATAAAAAGTGAGTGAAAAAACAAACCCCTTCGAATTCGAAATTCGATTTTGGAATTCGACCTCAAAGAAAACACCTACGGCAACGCAAAAAAAAAAGATATTTGTGTTACTTTTTTTTATATGTTATTGTTTACATGTTTAATTTATTATTGGATTTTAATAAAAATAAGTCTAATTAAAAGTATAAAATTAGTATTTAACCAATACATTTTTATTTAGAATTACAACAATGATACATTTGAAAAATAAACATCAGGGACGCGGTATTAAAACGTGATTAAAAAAGTAGCGGGAATAAAAAATTTGCTGATGCTGATACAGTAGGTATAGCGTAACGTGTTATATATAAAATAATCTAAAAAGATGACTGAAACTAGCGATGATGACTGTTCTTTATCACCAGAACAGTTATATCAACAAGTGATTATGCAGAATTCAATCTATTCCTGTTCATTTCTATGTCTCCTAAGTTATATGTGTTCTCACTGCGGTGGTGAAAAGTTATGTGTGCTACACGAGAGCAAAGTTTTTTGTATCTCGTGCTGTTGAGTCCCTCACCACGCTCAGGATTCTAACTTTGATTCACTCGCTACGCTCGTGAATCAAAATCATAGAATCCTTCGCTTGCTCGGGACTCAAAATCAGCACTCGAAACAAAAAACAACTTTGCTCTCTTGTTGCACAAATAACTATAGTACTTATTTATCCTCTATCGTTTTACAATAAACGCGTTACGTGCATGTTACGTGACCTCTTAGCTCACGGAATTTTGACAACTAAAACCGTGTCCGAAACGTGCGCTACCGTGCTTGTCAAACTTGAAGTTGGCATCAAAGAGTATACAAATACTACGTTAGAAGAGGCGGATGTGCCATAGATCATGCGAGACTTTCAGCTTTGTATGAAACGTGCAGGGAGAACTCGTACCAACATAAAGATACTAATTGACATCGTTTTTATGTTGTCAGCATTGTCATATTTGTCAATATAGGGATGTACCCTCTAGTGATTAACGAAATATCGATATCGATAATATTCGGTAAGAAATAATTATAATTTTTTCCAACACAAATAAAAGATGTATTTAATATTTGTGTGTTTATTCAAACAAATTAGCCTATTCTATAAATCTAATCTAGATTAGCGAAGAAAAATACGCAGAACTAAAAGATATATGTATGTACATGTAATGGAAAGGTTTTCAACATTTCCTCTGTAATAGGATTTAAAGAAATGTCTATAGATACAAGGCACAGCTGTTTTTCTGACTTGAGTTCCCTTTTTTTAAGTCTTTCGGCTTAAAATGCTTGCCACACACATAGTTGATGTAATTTTTCAATGGGCACATAAATCAAGTCTTGGTCCAGTTGCAGCTACCCATGTTTACATCTAAAAAGAAAAAAAAGAATAGAATTTTTAGTCCTTGTGCCAATTTCTAATAACGGATTATCGATAACTGACAGGCAGCACTATTGTTTACCAACAAAGTACTAGGATATAAAACTTTAGAATATTTCCTTATTTTTTATGTTTCATTGAAATATATCACATTATATAACATTATAAATATTCATTGATCTTTATCTAGGGACATTTTGCCATAAATACCTACCCTTTTTTCATTGCTTGACCGGCATGTTGTTGTATGCCATACTTCGCACGTTATTTTGCTTGTTTTCATTGCGCTCCTTTCAATGCTAATCAAATAAATATAGTAACACTAACACTAGAAGTGTAAAATCACATTTATTTGGTATACACAAAGCACTTTTACAGTATGTTTTTTACGTTTTTTAAACTAAACTAACATAACGCGGCAAATTTCAATCTGGATAATAATGTGACAGTTAAGACATTTGACACTATTGACAGCCAAGGCGGTGATGTACGTATAACCCGTCTAACTTTGAAAGAATACTGTTCCAAGGGTATATTGTGAAGGATGCTATCTTCACGTTATATACATATAATAGTAGCCATTAAAAAGATAGCACGTTTCATACTTTCGGTTTTTTCTTAGGAACTGTCGCCAGGCTGGTTGGCATAGTGAATACCGTTTAAGCCAATAACGTGCCGACGTAGGTAACTAGCACGTTAAAACACGTTAAGACTTCAAAATGGTCATAGTGAATAAGCCCCCAGGTATGAAATTGTAATTTTCAATTCTTTCTTTCTTTTCGTGTCGATGGCAATACTTTTTATACGGTTTTAGCCAAGTACTCGGCAACGCGTATCGCATCTGGCCTTGCTTGATACATGTCGTCCAGTGTGCATGAGTCTAGGCTTGTGGTGCACGTCAGCATATGGCCCATTGTCTGTGGTGATACGCCGCAGTCGCACTTATTTTCGTTTAGGTGGATATAACCCAACCTTGACAGATTATATTTAGATCTGCTGACCTGGGTGCGCAGCCTGTTGAGTGCCTTCCAAGTTGGCCAAGGAAGTTTATATCCTGGAGGTAACTTTTCTGTCGGTGGAATAAAGGTGGGGATGGAAAATTTGTCGCGCCACAAGTTGATTCTATCCTTAGAAGCGTTGCTAGCTCTTGTGGATATGATGTGAAAAAAACTCGTCTGACTTTTTAGTCTTTTGGCTGCTGGGTTTTGGCCATATAATGGGTGTCTTGAATCAGTTTCTTATTTCCACTTTTCAAGCCCATTAGCTACTTATCT